>CM065460.1:27230705-28474294 GCA_032872475.1 Leptopilina myrica (nomen nudum) | reverse complement strand
CTTATTAATGGTACAATGCAGTTTTCCGATATATATATATATATATATATCAACTTTTCTCGTGTAGGAACATCAAGAGAATAGTGATATGCGATGGCTATAAGAGGACAATAAAGTCTCGGAAATGGCATGACGAAGTCATTGCCCACACACGATGGAAACGATTCGTGGCTTCCTCCATTCACGTCGTTTACATATTACGAACCTAGATATGAGAAAACTCTTAAGCCATTTCATCTTCATTTATTATTTCACTTCCGGTTATATTTCACTTCCAATTGACGACATAGTTCAGACGGCTGAAGCTAGTAGTCACGCTCAGCACCACCCCATAGATTTTTTTGAGTAAATTTGAAATTGAAAATAATCTGAGGGGTGAGAAAACAATACAATTTTAGAGAATTGTATTTTATACATCAGTGATAAATTTTTAAAAATTAAAAAATAAATTGTTATAAACAATGGCCAGCACCCTAGTAATTTTTTAAGTAAATTCAAAATAAAAAAATTTGAGGGATAAGGGAACAATGTGACTTTTACGAACTGTAGCTTATACATAGCTGATAAATTACCAGAAGCTAAACAGACAAAATTGTTGTAAACAATAGACAGCAACCACAAAATGTATAAAGGAGGGTGCTGAGCGCGACTATCAGCTTCAGTAGGCTACATATTTCATACTTTTCAACTCGAAATATTAAAGAATTATAAAAAACATTATAGTTGTATAGTTTTCTCGAAAGTGGCAAATTGATAACCAAAATTGAAATCAATTTTTTATATTAATTCGTTGCAATTTAATACTTTTAATAAGCGATCTGAAGAAAAAAAATTTTCTCAGCAAAAAGTTATAATTTTCAATCTACAAAATCCTCTAAACCAAACCTGGTAAAAAGTTATCAACTAGGGTCCAGTAGAAACTTTTACTGATTTTAAATAGTAAAAAAATAGTAATTTTCAAAACAAAAATTTAGTTTTTAAAATAAAATAGGGTCATTTGGGGTTAATGTAAACGGAATATCTATGTTTCACCAAAAACATTAGTTTTTTTAGTTAAAACGTAAAATGGACGGATTTTTTTTAATGAACTTGTTACTTTACTTCTCTAGAAAAATTTTCTGAAGTACAAAAAAATATTGATGCACCTTAATCGTTCAAAACTGACTGTTTACATTTACCCCGAGATTTTGAAATTTTCCTAAAATTCGGGGTAAATATAAACACGACTGTACACTCAGAAAAAGAGATGGCTGTCATAGCCAATTAAATAGTTGCTATAGCGCGATCCAATTAATTGGATGGGGCAACTATTTCTTGGTTGATACATCCAACTTTTTAGCTGCATTACCTTAGCTGCATTACATACATAGCTGGGGTACCTTTTCGCATGGAAACAGTATCCAATAGTTGGATGTGCTAACCAATTAATTGGATCGCGCTATAGCAACTATTTAATTGGTTATTGCAGCCAACTCTTTTTCTGAGTGTAGTTAAGCGATGTTTAAAAAACAAGTTATTTCAATTGTACTACTGTTTTAAGGGATGGAAAAAAAGAAAAAAATTCTTCGTAGATGTATAGTAAAATCAACCAGTTGACTAATAATGTATCATATAAATAAACAATCAACCATTACAAATTTATTAATGTAAAACTTGAATAACTTGAACCATATTTTATAGATTTTCATTCAACTTGGTAAAAAAAAGTTTTTAAGGTTGCTGAATAAGAATCTAAAATCGAACTTTTAAATTTCAAAATGGCAGATACAATAATTTATTATATTTTTTTAATGTAGTTGAAGTTCTGTTTACATTTACCCCGAGTTTTCGAATTCTCAGGGTAAATATAAACACTTAATTATTTATTAACTAAATTGACGAAAATCAAAGTCAATTTTTGTTACAGCATTAATAAGGAAGAATTACAAATTTAATTTTGATTTTTTAATTTATTTTTATGCAAATGCGATACAAAATATTGAAACAGTAAAATTATGATTTACAATCTTTTTTGTATTAAAAAAAAACTTACACTATGGCATTGCCAATTGTCAAAATAAAATATTGGCAATACTCAGAATAGAAACAATGTCAGTTTTTACACTCTCATCACATAAGAAGGTATTAGTTTCGGTTAAAAATTGACTTTTGATAATTTCATGAAATCATTACGTTTTAGGGTCTCCTTAACCCGAAATAAATGGTCCAGCGATAGGGTATTTCTGTTTGTCTGTCTCCCTGTCCAAGAATTAATTACGTAATGATGGTTTTATAGAAAAAAATTGTCTAATATTAATTACATAATTACTATTAGTAGGGGAGATCGGGGCGTAATGTATCACTTTTTGTTGCTTAACTTCGTCATTCTTGCTTTAATAAAAAATTTTATCATGTGGAAAACTAAGCCTAACATTTAAGTTTTCAATTAAAAAAAAGTACGCCCTAATGTCACTTATACTTTTTTTTCTAGAATAGTGTTTTTGGAGAAATGCAAGGCGAGCAATTTCGCCTCGGGCCGGGGCGTAATGGATCACTACCTGCATTCAGAAAAAGAGTTGGCTGCCATAGCCAATTAAATAGTTGCTATAGCGCGATCCAATTCATTGGATGGGGCAACTATTTCTTGGTTGATACATCCAACCTTTTAGCTGCATTACATACATAGCTGGGGTACATTTTCGCATGGAATCAGTATCCAATAGTTGGATGTGCTAACCAATTAATTGGATCGCGCTATAGCAACTATTTAATTGGTTATGGCAGCCAACACTTTTTCTGAGTGTGGAGCGTATTGAATCAGCAATGAAATTATAATTTAGATCATGGAACATTATTTAATATTGACAATTTTGGTTTTTATTGTACATTTATAACAAAGAATATGGAAAATGAAACATATTTAATTTAAACTTTAAACCTTTTCATGCAAATTTCCAAATTTTAAAAAGTTGTAGCGAAATGTAAAATTCATTTACTTCAAAAATCTATTCTCAAAACCTAATATTCAAAAATTTTTTACAAGTAATTTCGGGAAAGATATAACAAAAGAACAAAGCCTTAAAAAATTTACTTTCAAGCGTCAAAATCGCTTTTTCTACATTGAGAAAACATTATACTTAACTTAAATAGAAAAATAATTTTAAATGATTTTGTTTAATTGAAATTAGTTTGTAAGTTTAATCAAAAAATATATAGAAAGTATCTACTACTTTGATTCAAAAATATTATTTGTTTGAATAATTATATTTAATTCAAACATATTTTCTGTTTTGATTTAAACAAAAAATATGTTTAAAAATTTTTTGTTTGATTCAAACTTAAAAGTGAATTATAGATAATTTAAAATCAATCACAACTTATGTTTGAATTAAATATATTATTTCTTTAAATAAACCAAAAAAATATGTTTCAATTAAACTTAAATATGTTTGACTGTATAGCAAAGATATTTTAAGTTTGATTTAAACAAAATAGGTTTGAATCAAATATATCGTTTTTTCAGTGTACCATATTTTTAACAATAATAAATTAATAATAATGAAACTTGGTACAAACTTACAGTATGCCAAGTAAATTATTTTGATCAAAAACCGAAATTACTCTGATTTACCACTTTTGAATAAATTGAAGTGTTCCATTACGCCCCGGTCTCCCCTACAATATCAACCACTTTATATAACAAACAGCGTATGCAATACCATCGTCACTTGGTATTGCATCTTAGAAATATCAACTAGCCGGTACTGAATGCTGGTGGGTATTGTAGGAAGATAGGCTCGCTTTCCTTAAAAATCCACGCAATCTCATCGGAAAATCTCTCCAAGACGATGCCGTGATGCAAAACTGTCCTCTGGACAACAGACAACCAAGCGAACTTTTCAAACGCGACCTATTTATTAATAAAAAATCAAATCTAAATTAACAAACTACAAAATAATAAAATTCTAGATCTCTCTCCATTTTGACATTTGTCAAAATCATTTTTCAGAAATTTTTTTTTTAAACTTACATTTTTAAGGTCTACAACTAAACTTTTAACTAAAAGACCTCCTAATGATAAAGATGAATGATTTTGAATTTTGTAAAGAATGGTATTTTCTTCGACAAGTTTAAGGCGTGGAATAATAGCCGACCTCGGTTTGATGGGGTATCCAGAAAAACTATGAGGCGCCTTATGTCTAAATTTAAAAAAGCAAAACGGAATAACTTTTTACATAAACTTAAATTAAATTTTCTAAAGAAAAAGCAAGATAATCGAGATTTTTGTCAATAAACTCTCAAAATGTAATAACTCAAAACATTTTTATAGAAATGTTAATTCTTATAAAACATAAAAATTACAAAATTTCGGGAGTTCATTTGTCAAAATATACGGATTATTTGCATTTATGCTACCAAATAAATCCATCAAGTGGTGTTTTCTATTACAATTGGAATGAATATGGTTTACTTAATTTGGATAAGAATATTTGTTATGAGGCGGTACCTTGATGTCTGTTACAATGTAAAAACTCCAGAAGTGTCTGGAATTTGTAATGAGTTTTATAAGAACCTTCCACAAATTTGGATTTCGTATGTAACTTATATTTTTAATCGTATTCTGGAAAAAGAGAGGGTTCCAAAAAATTTGGGAGAAATGCTGTATAAAAAGAAGATAACCTGAGATTTCTAAATCTATCTATTAGTGTTTCGTTTTACGGTATCTAGGTTTAGGGTTTTAAATATTTAGACCTTGTACACTCAGAAAAAGAGTTGGCTGCCATAACCAATTAAATAGTTGCTATAGCGCGATCCAATTAATTGGTTAGCACATCCAACTATTGGATACTGTATCCATGCGAAAAGGTACCCCAGCTATGTATGTAATGCAGTAATATGCTATGCAGGTAATGCAACTAAAAAGTTGGATGTATCAACCAAAAAATAGTTGCCCCATCCAATTAATTGGATCGCGCTATGGCAACTATTTAATTGGCTATGGCAGCCAACTCTTTTTCTGAGTGTAGAGAAAGTACAACTTTTATTGTATAAGAAAACCAGGTACTTTTGTTAATACTGAACACGATTAAAATTATCTCAAAAATGGATTCTCTCATGTATCCCAGGCAGTGTTTCGAAAGATTTAGGGGGCTGTCGTTGAGCAGCCCTTTCTATAGATTTAATTAGTTTATTCAGTTAAGAGTTATAAATGAGTAAAGTGAAATGGCCAATCAATTGATAGGGCTTTCTTTGGATACCGTGAACTTATTTGGTTACCGGAAACTGGAGAGGTATAATCTTTCAAAAGAACTATGGCTCAGATTAGATTAAACCTTTATGGGGCTGACGAGGTTTCCAGATATATTTTGAATTTTTTATTTGTTTGTTCGAAAAATAATAAACAATTTTCTTCACCCTTAAATTGCGGAAAAGATACCCGGGTACCTCTATACATTTTATGCAGGAAAATGTAGAAATTACTATTAAAAAATTATGAAAAATTCCATTAAACAATAAAAAATATGTAATTTGGTTATTATGGTTAAAAAATATTCATTGAAATCGTTAACTAATTAAACATAGACACCCAGGTGCCTCGTCCATCCATAGAAGATGTTTTTTTCCGCAGTCCCATGAAGGTTAATAAATATGTTTGTACAATAATGACTGGGAATTGTCATTTTTCTTCTCTATCAACGCCTCCTCTGCGCTGGCTCTTGGAAAGAGTAAGGGAGTTGCATGTTGGCGATGATATGTACGCGTTGTTTCAACCAAAACATAAACTGTTATAAATGGAGTGAACAAATTTATTTTTAACAATCAACAATTATTTAAATAAAAGGTAAAATAAAAATATTGAACTTGTAGTTTCTTTATTTGAATCATCATACACCATTATTTAACTGTTTAAAATAAGGTAAGGGTTGAACAGCATGTGATACTTAATTCCGGAAACCCTTACCTCTCTTAATACCCTTTTGGAAGGGAAACCATTTCAATTTTCACAAAAAGTCGAGTGCAGTATCTCTATTCTTTTTTTTTGGGGGCGTTGAAGCCGAAAAACACCACCAAAAATAAATTTGTCTCATCCTTTAACCCTTTGCACTCTTTTTCTTCCCTTAGGAGGGTTAAATTTGTCTAATTATGAAAAGTCGTGTAAGGTTTCGTGTACTTATATGTATAAGAGAGAAACTAAATCTATCAAAAATAGGAAAGAAGATTAGGGGATGCAGGGGAGGGATACCCTAGTATTTGCGGCTGGTCAGGGTAAGTAAGCGGGCCCACATCAAGCAACTGTAGCTGTGGAGAAGTGGACAACTTTCTATTTTTTGGGTTCAATGCTTCAAGAAGAAAACTAGATGATTCCATTTATATAAGTAACAAGGAAAGCTCCATGTTTTATTACGTATGTGGTAAATACGAAGCAAAAAAACGTCGTAGAGCCTATTCTGGACATGAGGATAAATATAAGTCTCTTTTTTCATTGCAGGTAACAAGTGGCCAATGAAATTCATGAGTAGAACCCATCACACACGCGTAGAAGTATATGTTTGGACAACGGTCCTCTAGGTACGGAGTGCCAATGACACTAAGGATGGAGTGGACCACTAGTGGATTGCACGCCTGAATCCAGTTCTTGTGTTAGTGCACGATAGGGCTGGTCCGGTATAAAACGACCTCTCCGAGAGGTTTCTTAGAGGCTACTGAGGTACCGCCTGGAAACGTGTTCGAGAACACGACGACTTAGATAGTGTATTGTACACTCGACTCTCGGATCATTTGCATTTATGGGACCAAATCCTCTCATACCTTTTACCAAAACAAGTGCACATCTCATATGCTGTGGTCAAAGTTTTGTCAATTTCATATTATTTTTAATATGTCAAATTAACAAATTGCAAAACAGCGCTACATATTGTGTATGTGAATTAAATTTTCAAAATATCCGTACCTTTTTGGTTTGTATATTCGTATTTCATCATGGAATCATTAAATTTAGAAAATCAGGGTAAGTATTAGTTTCTCTCTAAATTAAAAAAATATAATAAAAAAATTTAACCTTTTTTTAAAGAAATAATAACAAAATATTAATATTAATTAATTAATAAGAAAATAATTTAAAAAATAATTATTAAATGTTAATATTAAGGAAAAAATAGAATAAAAAATTCTAAAAAGCAATGAATTATTAAATAAACTACTTTTCCAATACAGTAAAGAAAAAAAAGAAAACGGACAGAAGGTATAAGCAATTATCAATGAAAGAAAAGTTGAAAATTACTGAGTCTGTGAATGGAGGTAATTTTGCTTAGGATGTCGCAATGGAGATTAAAGTTACTCGCCAAGCAGTAATGTATATCATGAAGAAAAAGGAGGAAGTTTTGAAAAGAAGCAAAACAATGCAAGAACAACAAGTTTTGTCGAAAAATTCGAAATTACATGGAGTAGAAAAATCATCTTTGGAAAAATATATGCTCTTGTGGTGTCGTGAAAGGCGGGATCGTAATGAACCTATTTCTGGACCTTTAATAAAAAAGAAGGCAAAAATATTTAATGAAAAATTAGCGGGTCCTTCAAACTTTAAAGTCAGTGAAGGATGGCTATCAAGATTCAAGTAAAGGCATGGATTGCGAGCATTAAAAATGAAGGGTGAAAAACTGTCGAATAATTTGGAAGCAGCTGAGGATTTTGTTAAATGGATCAACTTTTATGTAGCAGAACAAGGGTTTGTAAAATTATTAAATTAAAGTCCATTCTATTAAAAAAAATTGTTGAAAATATTACAGCTTTTTATGTCAATTTACAAAGTTAATTAATTACAATAAGAATAATAAAAATTAGTCAAATATAAAATTCATTAAAACGTTAAAAAATTGTATAGAGAAATATAAGAAATGTTTAAAGAAATAAAAAACTAAAACATAAAGTTGTTAATAAATTAATTATATTAATAATTTAATGTACACTCAGAAAAAGAGTTGGCTGCCATAGCCAATTAAATAGTTGCTATAGCGCGATCCAATTAATTGGTTAGCACATCCAATATTGGATACTGATTCCATGCGAAAATGTACCCCAGCTATGTAATTTTGGTTTGCACAAATGCAACTAGAAATCACAAGATTCCTCTTCTGGTGATTGGAACGTCAAAACGACCCAAATGCTTTAAGAATGTTCCTAATATTCCTGTCAAAGATATGAGTTAAAAAAATTGCTTGGATGGATCGTGTGGTATTCAGCAGTTGTTATAATGAAATTTTCTTACCAGCCCTCAAGGAACAGCAAACAGGAAATGATAAATTTCATCTAATTCTCGACAATACTCTGAGTCATCCTGATGCGAATTAATTAAATGCCCTTGGTTCCTGCTGTACTGTTATATATTTACCACCTAATGTAACTGCTCTTGTCCAACCGATGGACCAAAGAGTGATATCAACTATGAAAAATCATATGCTCAACGTTTTTTAAGGAGTATGATTTATTCAAGTGAAAATGGAAATAATCGAACTAATTTTGTAAAAAAATGGACTCTTTTGGACTGCTTCTATGCATTAATAGCTTCTTAGAATTCTGTAGGGAATGTTTCAATAAGAAATGCATGGAAAATGGTAAACATTCCCTCCCCACAGTCCACAACTACTGATACGAGTGAGTCTTTATTAATAACAAACATAGCTCAGTTGGCAAATCGTGCAATGGATTATACTCTGACGGAAGAAGAAAATAATTGCTGGATTGAACAGAGCAATTTAATTCCTACTCACAAGATGTTATTTGATGAAGACATTTTGGAAAATTTTAATAACATCGAAAAACTCTACGAAGGACATGATGAGACAAATCATTGAAATGAGATCAGTAATGAATCATATGATGAAGCAGAGCCTACTCCAAGCGACATTTCCGAATGTTGTAAAACGTTATTCCGATTATTTGCAACTCAGCATGATTTTAAAGATGATGTTTTTAAGCCCTTAGTGGTAATTGACGATTATGTTAAATATATTTGTGTTAAGAATGCTTAATGTATAATTTGTTTAAATTAACTAACTACATGATTGAAATATTTTTAATTTATTAAGAATAAATATTGTTAAATATATTTTATGAATTATTCTATTCGATAATTTATTTAGATGACTTGAAATTAAATTTTTCTGAATTAAATGCAATGTTCTCCAGGTCTTCGTAACAAACATCTACTTATATGCTATCTGATTTAAATATTATATACATTACATTAAATTGAAAATATTTTTCTTCTATTAAAATCACAATTGTAAAATGTAAATAATCTAATACCTGATTATTCTTAATTATAATATAAAATCCTTTTATATTAATTAATAATCATTTTTTTAAAGAAAATAATATATGTGAAGTTAGCACCACTTTTTCAAAAAATTAAAAAAATCAAATGAGTTCTGGGTTCTTTAGGAATAGTTCTGTAGTTCTTTAATAATTTTTTCAATAGTTCTGGCAATAGTCAATAAAAAAAACTACTTAAACAAAATAAGGTGCTAAATTAGCGTAGCACCACAATTTTTGTAAAAAAGAGTTCTGAAATAGTATTTTGATAGCAAATGAAGAGTTCTAGAGTTCTCTCATATAAATATTCATAGTTCCGTAAAATCGAGAAAACTACATAACTTTAAAAAAATCCCAAAAACTTTTTTTTGCAAAAAATTAATAATTTTGAGTTCTGAGCAGAGTTCTGGTATCAGTAAAAAGAGTTCTGCAAATAATCATAATAAACTTTTTTTCTAAACTTTAAATCAAGAAAACTACAGAACTTTGAAAAAATCCCAAAAACTTTTTTTGCAAAAAATTAATAATTTTGAGTTCTGAGCAGAGTTCTGGTATCCGTAAAAAGAGTTCTTCAAATAATATTAATAAACTTTTATTCTAAACTTCAAATCGAAAAAACTACAGAACTTTAAAAAAATCTTAAAAAATTATTTTTTGCAAAAAATTAATTCTTTTGAGTTCTGACCAGAGTTCTGGTATCAGTAAAAAGAGTTCTGCAAATAATCCTAATAAACTTTTTTTCTAAACTTTAAATCGAGAAAACTACAGAACTTTAAAAAAATCCTAAAAAATTATTTTTTGCAAAAAATTAATTCTTTTGAGTTCTGACCAGAGTTCTGGTATAAGTAAAAAGAGTTCTGCAAATAACCCTAATAACCTTTTTTTAATCTTTAAATCGAGAAAAGTACAGAACTTTAAAAAAATCTTAATAAATTATTTTTGCAAAAAATTAATTCTTTTTAGTTCTGACCAGAGTTCTGCGCCTTTAAAATTTTTTTTTTTAAATATCTACATACACTTAAAACTATAAGAAATCAAAATCCGTTGAGAAAATTTAGGGGCGACAATTATTTTAAAAGTTATATTGGAAATTATATCGAACAGAGATGGGGTTTTGATGATTTTCAGAATTAAAACATTAGTTTTAACTATGAAATGAACAAAACACTGTCAAATTTACATTTTTTATTTAGTTATATAACCATAAAAGTTATCAAAGACAAAGTTCAGTGTTAATGCACTACACCGCGCCAATATAATTTCCATTCTAACTTTTAAAATAATTGTCGCTCCTAAATTTTCTTAATGGATTTTGATTTCTTATAGTTTTAAGTGTATGTTTATTAAAAATTTATTAAATAATTATTAAAATATAAACTTTTAAAAATTTTTCTAATTTTAAACGAAAGTATTTTTTGTTCCCTTTATATTCCCGCTTGATATACTTAAATCGGTCCATTCATTTAGAAATTTTCTGTGAAAATTTAACGAATTCTGACCCCATAGTTGAAGGGGTAATCACATATTCGAGCCTGTTTTCGAAATTTTTTCTATTAAATAAATATTATCACATCAAATTTCCTTGTACCATTTTATTATTATAATTATTATTATTATAAAGAAAAATGCCTAATAAAATATGTAAAAAGTATTTTAAAATTATATGTATGTTTGACGAATGAAAAGATTATTGTTTGTATTATTATTATATGTTTATGATTCTGCATAAAACCACTGACAACATAATGTTATGTTAAAGTTTTACTAGTATATCTTTTTACTATACTAACAAATATTATATACAGAAAATTTGACAAAATAAAAACTTTAATAGCAAATATCAACACGTTTTATTAAACATAATTAAGGATTAAAAACTTATTTTCAATCAATTACCAAACTATCACTCTGTAGAAAACCTTTTAAAAAAATTATTTTGTGTAACAGAATATTATTAAAAAATTTTCAAAGTTTAGTAAATTTTAAATTCTCTGTTTAAAAAAATTTTTTATTAGGATTATGTATAAAACTCTTTTTACTAAAAACAGAACTCTTCTCAGAACTCCAAAACAATTGATTTTTTGGGATTTTTCAAAGTTTTGTAGATTTCTCTATATTAAGTTTAGAAAAAAAATTTATTCAGATTATTTGTAGAACTCTTTTGACTGATACCAGAACTTTGCACAGAACTAAAAAGAATTAATTTTACGCAAAAGATAATTTATTGGGATTTTTTTAAAATTCTGTAGTTTTCTCGATTTAAAGATTAGAAAAAAAAGTTATTAGGGTTATTTGCAGAACTCTGGTCAGAACTCAAAAGAATTAATTTTTTAGGATTTTTTTAAAGTTCTGTAGTTTTCTCGATTTAAAGTTTAGAAAAAAAGTTTATTAGGATTATTTGCAGAACTCTTTTTACTGATACCAGAACCAGGGCCGCCAAGCTATAATGAAATCAGCCGATATACAGAATAGTTCGTCGCCCCTGGGATGAGTGCGCTTCGGTCGCCACTCACACATGCAAAATGTGTGTCGCGATATGAAAATGGCTGGGTGGTGATATGTAAACAAACGGTGACCCACATTATAACCAAACTTTATAATTAAAAAGTGAAATAATTGCCAATAAATAAAGTAAATATCAAAAAAATCTCGTGCAAAAGACAGTTTGAAGTGTCTATTCGCTATTCCGAGTAAGTATTTTATGACTAACTATTTAAATATGTAGTATCAGTTTAATATATATACCGGCGTCTAAACCGGCGTTTTTGTTGTTTGTTTCCGTTTCAAAATTTGTATTATTTTTCTGTTACAAGCGTGTTAATTGATATACAATATTGAATTTATTTTTTATTCTCATTTAATAATATTGTGATAAATTGTCGCTTTAAAAAAGTTCCAAATTTTTTAAATAAAATGTTTTGCTTCCTACTTTATATTCCCTCTGTTTATAACTTTAACTTTGAGAATCTGTCATATAAAAATTAGGCATAAAGTCAAATAATTACAAAATATAAAATATTTTTCAACATTTTATTTTCTTAATGAAATTAATTTTCATGTATTTCCCTAAAATTATACATTTAATTGTAACAAAACTAAAGTACAAAAAATTAGTCAAATAATAGTTAAAAATATATTTTTAGAATAAATAATACAAAAAATAATTATTTTTTCCTTAATTTAGTCCATAATAATGCATTCCCCTTTTAATATAAAAATTGTTAAAGTTGTTTTAACGGTTTAATATAGAAATAATTATAAACTGAAAATATTTTTCTGAAAACAAATGTTCTGTCGGAAATATATTATTATTAATACTAATATTCATTATTTATTATTATATTTATAATATAAAAAAATATCCTTTATAATGTAATGTATAATAGTTGTATTATTTTTTGCAGGTGTCGATCGCAGTATAGCAGTATTGCAATATAGCAGTATAGCAGTATTGCAGTATTGAAGGGGAGTATAATTTATCTTGAAATTTAATTTAAAATGGATGTAAATTATTTGTTTAAAAGAATAATTTCTTTAACTTGTATTTTTGAGTATCTGTTTTAGTGTAAAATGGATGAAGAAAGTGCTAAACCTCCGACTACTTCTTCGACTAATCCTTTAGGGAAACAGAGAAGAAAGTGCAACGTCCATTCTTGTACGACAACAGTTGGACCATTTCATCGCTTTCCAAATATCAACAAATTCGAACATGAAACTGAACGTTGTTTGAAATGGATTGCTGCAAGTGGAAATCCTGAATTGCTGAATGTTCCTAAGGAAAGAATCATCAACAGGAGAATTTGTGAGAAACATTTTGAAGATAGATTCAAAGTGTCTTCTCGGTTGACGAAACAGGCAGTTCCCACTCTAAATCTACCACTTTCTTTGGGTGAGTTTGTAAAAAATATTAATGTCAGCTTATAAATTTTCTGTTCAGGATTATGATTAATAATTTAATTATTTAAATCTTGAAAAATAATAAAAACATATTTTTAATAGGCAAGAATTTATTAAAAACATTTCTAAAAAAGTAAAAAAATTTTACCAAGTAATTCCTAAAACATTTAATTTTTAATTAATAATTTTAATTTGGTTTCATTATATTTAATATTTTTTTGTTCATAGCTACTTTAAGTTAAAATTATTAATTTTTATTTTATAGATTTGGATAGTGTTGTTGGATGTAATATCGCAAGAGATTACATTTCATCAACTGCTGAAGACAAGGAAAATGAGAAGATAAGCAATTCTGTTCCTCACGCAGCTGCTGAAATAGAGCGGGAACCGCTTGTTGATGTTGACACAAATTCGAAACTCGAAGAAATCCCTGTTCATCAAACAACGATCAGTGATAGTTAGTAGTTGTTTTGATTTCTTCTATTTTCAAAAATCTAGACTAGAATTTTACCTATACGGGAAAAAGGCTTAAGTGAAACAGCTACAAATTTTATAAAATTTGTTAAATTCTTAGGTGTTTCAATTAAGGCTGCGGCTACACCTCTGCAGGCAGCCTGCCTGCCTGCAGGTTGTCATGGTAACGTACAAGAGTAAGAGAGTCAGTGACTTCAAACTTCTCCCTTACTCTCGTTGCTCCTGCCTGCGCGAGTAGGCAGCCTGCAGAGGTGTAACCGCAGCCTAAGACTTTCGCTAATCTAGAAAAACTTTTCGCACTTCTAGGTGAAGTTTTTCCGTCTAGATACCACAAATGTTACATATAGAAAAAACTGTTTTTTTCATTTAATATTAATTTTGATGTTTAGATGGGGTAAATTTGCAACAAGAAGCAGAAGAAAATGGAAAGAAAACTGAAGAGCGCGTGGAGGATATCGAAGTGAAGACCAAGCGTAAATCCAAAGGTTCAAAAGCTAAACCTACTAAGAAACGCAGTAAAATTATTATATTTATAAAATATAATTTATACATTTTTATCAATATCACAGGATATTATTTATTTTTATTTTTGCAGGGTCCATTTTGAGTATCTTTCGAGTATCGAAGAAGAATAAGTTAAATGCGAGAGACGAAGAACTTTATTCTCTGATTACCCATCTTTCCCATCAGGTACGAGTTTCGAAGAAGAAGAATGAGGATTTGAGACAACGTCTTCAGCGTGCTGAATCAGCCACCGAAAAAGGGTATGACAAAATTTTGAATCAAATGATTGCGCCAGTTCGTAATTTCATTTTATGTCACTTTCGAAATGCCAATGCCAATAAATTTCATAGAAAATTCACAATAGAAGACAAAGTTTTTGCACTTTCTTTACATAAAAGAAGTGCTATGGCATATAGATATATGTCTAAAATATTTTGTCTTCCTAGTGTAGAAACGATTAGAAAACTGGCACAATCACTTGATGTACGCCCCGGTTTGTGTGATACGATTTTCGAAAACCTAAAATTACAAGGGGAAAAGCGGGCTGCGGATGATAAGTATTGCGTGTTGATGATGGATGAGGTTGAAATAGACGTCACTATTCTTTTGAACGAATCGACCGGTACAGTTGAAGGTTTTTCTGACGACGGAACTGAACGTAAGTGCGAAATAGCAGATCACGCATCTGTATGGATGTTAAAGGGTTTGCCGAAAAACGCGAATGAAAAACCGTGGAAGCAGGCAATTGCGTTCTCTTTTTGTAAAACCTGTATAAAAGTAGCGGACTTAATACGGACCTACAAAGAGATTGTTCGACGGGTAAGTTTAGCTGGATTTAAAGTCGTTGCATCTATTTGTGATCAAGGGAAATGTAACGAATCCGCTATAAAAACTTTAATCGCTGATACCAGAGCTGCACACCTTAGAGAAGGAAAACCCCATGTGAACGATACAATTGTCATAGATGACAATGAAATCGTTCATATATTTGATCCACCACATTTGCTTAAGTGCCTGAGAAATAATTTAATAACCAAAAATCTAAAGTTTTTTTATGAAAATAAAGAACGAGAAGCGTCATGGGAGGATATAGTCTTGGGATATAATATTGATAAGAGCCATGGTGTTTTTAGAGTATTAAAAAAGTTGTCAGATAATCATGTTATACCAGAAAAAATTAAAAAAATGAGGGTTAAGTATTCCGCGGAAATATTTAGCCACACTTTTGCGTCATTATTAGTGCAGGCGAGTCACAACCAAGCGAAAAGCAAATGTGGTAGATATCAAATGGGTGTAAAAGGTGAAGACACTGGATACCTTTGTCTCTTTTTGGACCAGGTTTTCGATAGCGTAAATGGTACTGTGAGCAAAGAGACAAATGATAATGAATCCATTTACAAAAAACCTATCCCTACTAAAGGTGATTGTCCTCATAAGGAGCTTTGGAATTCAGCTATTCGCGTTTTTGAAAGTATGCGATATGTCAAAAGTTGGAAAAACGATTATGAAAAACCTCCTGTTTTAATCAATTGGGTAAAAACACTAAAAAGTTTTAAAGTTTTACGGAAAAAAATGGCTGAGTACGGGTTTGAAACTTTCAGCGGACGTCTTTTTAATCAAGATCCCTTGGAAAATTTTTTCTCTCAAATAAAACAGCACGGTGCTCGAAATATAAAACCAAATTGCATTGCTTTCTCTAGTTATTTTAAAACCTTGCTTTTAAATTCACTTGCGGACAATAACTTAGAGTTGTCAAATAGCTCTAATTGTGAAAGGGATTATTCTGCTAGTTTACTTATAGATATAGAATCTTTAATGTCATCCGGTACTAAAAATGCGTCATATAGACCCTGGAATTTACCTAATTTACCTCCTGATTGTTTTGCTCGCGAATCGATAGACGATGAAACGATTACATTTTTCCAAAAAATTATTAGTGAAAAGTTGCTTAATATTATTGATCTCGATTGCGTTTGCTGTTATAGTAATCTTCTCAATGTTTGCAATTATAACGTCGGTCCTCATTTCTGCGATGGTACTCTTTTAAGCCATGTTGCTTACCAAGTACACATAATTTGCAAATATTTCTTTCCACGTGTATCGCATCAAGTTGACTTTTTAAAAAAAATAAAAGATTATCTTTTTAATACTACGAAATTTGATTTCGAGTTCTGCGAGCATTCCGAAATGCTAAAGAAAACGGTTATTTCAACATTTGTGGATTGCCTAGCGCGTAATTATTTTCATTTTTTATTAAAATTACTGAAACGTAAAGTCGATTCGCCTTTAGAATGTGACGCCTTACAAGCAATAGCGTTAGAAACTAGCAAACGATACCAAAAAAAAAATTTTTAGACTGATATTCGAGTTAATAGTTTGCATGATGTATGTACATTTTTTTAATTCATGTACAAATATCTTTTATTTGAAGACTGATTTTTACTAGTTTCTAAGAATGATGGTGGGTTTTTACAAATTATTTTTTCCAATTTAATTTTTTTTATTTCTATCTCTTTTCTCCATATATTTTTTTATATTAAAACCCAAAAAATAATAGTGTATAAAAATGTTTATGTTTTAATAGTTTTAAGTTTCAATTATTGTTAAAACAGCTATTTATTATTTTCTTCTAAATAATTAATAAGAATGTTTTTTATGAAAAAACAAAAAAATAGTTTATAAGAATGTTATGTTTCAATATTTTTAAGTTATATTTGTTAAAAGTAACAATTTACTACTGTTTCGCTAATTAATTCATAAGACTGATTTTTTATAAAAAAAAACAAAGAAAAACCAAAAAAAAAATAGTTCATAAGAATGTTGCGTGTTAATAGTTCAAAGTTATATTTGTTTATGAATGAATTTAAAAAAAAAATAAATTACCTTTTTTTTCCCATGAGCATGGATGACTAAAAATTGTCCAGTTTCACTAAGGAAGTAATTTTATTTTACTTCTGAATTTCAATTTTTAAGTATTGTATTTATCAGTTTGTCCAATGAAATTTTTTATTTTATCTAGACAAAAATTGTTGCCCATTCTCATGAGGGTTTTTTTCCAAGAGAAATTTAATGTTTTATTAAATGATTATACCCTTCTATTCCTTTCCTTTTTTGCAATACACCATATATAAAATTAAATAACAAATAATTATTAATTAACTGAAGCTAATCAGAAATTAACGCATTAATATATTGCATATTAGTATATTTTATTACTAATAAATAGTAATTTTGTATTTATTTTACATTCTTTAATATTTACTATTATATATTTTTCATTGTTATTTGTATTTATATAAATAGTTAGTAATTAATTTATTAGTAAAATTTGCTAATTTAAAAACAAAAGGTCAATTACTAATTTAAATTTATAAATATTTTTACTAATTCAAATTTAGAGAGTACAATTGGAAGTAAATACAATTAAATTATTTATAAGTTTATATAATAATAATATTAATAATAATATTTTATTTATGAAATAAATATATATTCCTTATTATAATATTATGCTATTAAATTAGTTTTGTTAAAGAAAAATAATTATTTTTTTTCCGTTGTAATGATCAATATTCTCACGTTCTAATAAGAATACATTTACTTATTTCAGAAATTAGATTTGTTTAAAATAAATCTAATTATTCTCATAATCTGGTTTGCTGAATATAAATTGAAACAATGTTTTTAAAGTTTGAAAATAAAATGTTCAAAGAAATTTAACATTTTGGAACGTTATGACAAAAAAATTCAGAAAAACATAAGTAAATATTTGTATAACCCTGAATTTAAAAAATATATAGTTCTATATTTTTTGTAAGTTTTCCGGCTATACAAACTTACAGTTTTTTCCAATTTTCTTGCTACAATTTGTCAAAACAATTAATTTTCTTTGAAAATTTTATTTCCAACCTTTAAAAACAGTTTGAATTTATATTTGTGCACTACCACATAAACATTTTCATATCGCGACACACATTTTGCATGTGTGAGTGGCGACCGAGGCGCACTCATCCCAGGGGCGACGAACTATTCTGTATATCGGCTGATTTCATTATAGCTTGGCGGCCCTGACCAGAACTCTGGTCAGAACTCAAAAGAATTAATTTTTTGCAAAAAATAATTTTTTAAGATTTTTTTAAAGTTCTGTAGTTTTTTCTATTTAAAGTTTAGAATAAAAGTTTATTAATATTATTTGAAGAACTCTTTTTACTGATACCAGAACTCTGCTCAGAACTCAAAATTATTAATTTTTTGCAAAAAATAATTTTTTAGGATTTTTTTAAAGTTCTGTAGTTTTCTCGATTTAAAGTTTAGGAAAAAAGTTTATTAGGATTATTTGCAGAACTCTTTTTACTGATACCATAACTCTGCTCAGAACTCAAAATTATTAATTTTTTGCAAAAAAAAGTTTTTGGGATTTCTTCAAAGTTCTGTAGTTTTCTCGATTTTATGGAACTATGAATATTTATATGAGAGAACTCTAGAACTCTTCATTTGCTATCAAAATACTATCTCAGAACTCTTCTTTACAAAAATGGTGGTGCTACGCTAATTTAGTACCTTATTTTGTTTAAGTAGTTTTTTTATTGACTATTGCCAGAACTATTGAAAAAATTATTAAAGAACTACAGAACTATTCCTAAAGAACCCAGAACTCATTTGATTTTTTTAATTTTTTGAAAAAGTGGTGCTAACTTCACATGACTGACATATAGCGTATGCGCATAGTGATAATTTTTCGCATCTTCTTTTAAATTCATTGTCGTTCATAGAAATTGGCGGTCAATGGAAAATTTCGACTAGGGAAATTATTGCGCATGACAAAGATTAATCACGTAGGTTCGAAAATATTACTCATACAGGAATTGACAAGAGAAATTTGACTTAGAAAAGGAAATGAAAATTTCTGCCACGAGACAGAGAAAATTTTAAAAGGACCAGGGCCGTATTAAATGGGAGACTTACCCCCTTTTTTGTTCGTAATTGACAAATTTTTAAAATTTTCATCCTTTTTGAGTTTGATGAAGAATAAAATTAATTAAATAAATTACAAAATAGTATTAGGACCGTATATAGTGTGTGTTAGGCCTTAAAAAAATTAATTCTTATTTTTAATGATTAAAAATTTTTCAAAATTTTTCTAAATTATATTAAAATTAAGTTATTCTGATTGTTGATAAAGCGTGAAAATTCACAATTACCCTAAATTAATACGGACTAGTGTAATAAATTTCTTTATTTTGACATTTGGAATTGTTTAAAAATATTTTCAATTGAAATGGGTCACGCAATAGATAAAATGATAGATTATAAAAAAAGAATGGCAATAATTTTACATAGTCCTGAGATTAGAGATATCTGGACATCTATTATTTCTATGCCAGTAGGACAAATAGTGACAATGTTACTTGCAAAACAATTATCAATTGCAGGAACATTAGAAGTTCTCCGAGAAAGATTGTTCCAAATCGAATCAAGAACAATTTTTACAGATGGATTAGACATTCCTTTTTGTCAAGACTATGACTGTGGAAATTCGAGTAAAATTTTGCTTCTTGAAGCATATTCAACTTCCAAAAAGAAAGAAATTCCCAATGTTTGCCAGACAAGGGGTACAGGAATGACAAGTGGTAGTGATGAGGAAATTGACAGTCCGAATATTAGAGATTTGGGTAATTTAGGTGAAATGGACAAAACTCAGGGAACGTTAGCAGGGAGAAGGGAGAATAGTTCATTGTACAATAGACAAAGTTCCCTAAGTATAAGTCATACATCAGTCATGACAACAGCTAGTATCCCTACTACATCGATTTTGACGACAACTTCTCATACACTTCCCTTACCTATTACCACAACAGTCATGACTGTCACCTCTGCCAATCATTTCGGCTACAATGGCACCAAATGTCATTAGATTACAACAATCGGTTTCAAGGCTCAGTATTAGTCCCGAAATTAGACAGTTTATTAAATTAAATAAACAAGTGGCTAATACTCTTCTCCCTATCGATGAAAATAATGACTACTTTGGGTTAGAAAATAATTTTGAAGGACCACTAAATGACATAAACCCTCATTTGAAAAGAGAAAAAGTCCAACATTATTATCAAAATCAGAATTTTGAACAAAATGACAAGAAAGATGTTTCTCAATCCATTCAAACTAAGAATAAGACAAGAGAAAATACTTCCTTAGCATGAGAAAGCAATAAGCATGACAGAAGTATTTCCCAACCAGTACAGACAAAAAAACATCTGTCCAAGGGGGGAATAACAAATAACGACAGTAATAGTGAAAATGACTCTGATAAATCTGACAAACTTTCGACTAGAGAGAAAAAGAATATTCATTTCTCCGAAATTATTTACAACATATTGAAATGCCTAAGATGCTGAACTCCATTCTGTTTCTTATGCAAGTCTACGTGATTCCTTATCAGCCATAGCATTATTTTTGGATTTAATATAGGTAGCGAAATTCAAAGTTTTCTTTGTTAAGCTTCCCATTTGATTAATATATGCTTTTGCAGTTGTATTATCGATGTGAAGCAGCACTTCCAACGATAGTATTAAATATTAGTTTCTTTCTAGACTTTTCGTGTATAAGAAACCATACTCTACTGCAGGGCATGCATCGATTAGAATTCCTATAAAATTGGCCAATTCTTAAATTTTACAAGTCGATATTTCTTTTAGTTCTAAAGCTTTTTCGAAAATTGATTTTTTTTGTGTTAACTCGATACTCATACTATCTGAGCGCCATAAAAAATCTAAAAATTTTACTTTTCTAGGTGGTTTTATTTTGCATTTTTCAAAATTTAATAGGAATCCTAATTTTTCGAGAGTGTTTCTAGTTATTTGTATTTTCTTCAAACAGTCTTCTTTGTTTTTCCCCAATAAAAAATCATCTAGGTATACAACTGACATTAATGATTGAGACTTAAGATAGAGTACCACTGGTTTTATTATTTTTGTAAATATGACATTAATAAATAAGCGTCTTTTAGATTCATCGTAGCTAGAAACGCGTTTTTAAACATTAGACAAGAGAGAATTTTTCTATCTTCTAACTTAAAGTGGGGAGCTATTATGAAAGTATTTAATTTTTTAAGGTTAAGAATGAACTTTTTATCACCATTAGATTTATCTGCTAAGAAATAAGAAGTTGACGGGTGTTGAAGTTCTCGTACCCCTTCCAGTTTAACTTATTGTTGGATTTGTTAGGCTCATCCTCGGCCAGGCCGTCTTTCCGCAATTCCTCTTGACGACTCTTCGATTTAGTGAGATCTTTACTGGTTTTTTCCAAGACCTTTGCCTTTTTTAAACGTTCTGAAAAATCTTTGCATGGTGTAGTTCGGCTTGAAGTCTTCCAGCATCTTCTAATCGAGTTACAGAAGTCTCGATGTCTATATCCTTTTTAGTTAGAAGATCATATTTAACCAATGCAATTGCTAACATACCTGAATATAACAAACTTTGAGATGCCACATGGAAGCTATCTTTTTCGGAGATATTCCTTTTGCAAGCTCTTTGATCTCTGGGTTTATAACTGATGGCTCTCCGGCATTCTTTTTATACTTTTTCCCCGAAAAGATGTTTTAGAAAAATCTGAATCATAGCGTGACGCACCTGTATCAAGCGGGTTTCGCTCGCCGTTTTTCGACTGTATTTATCGGATCTAGAAAACGGCGAGGAATGCTTTCTTTTCAGTTGCGATCTTCATCGTCTTCGCCTTTTAGAACTAACGCTTTTAGCACGTTTTCTTGAAGGACTTTGATCCACTTTATCAAGCTTTTTCCTTAAACTGTTTAAGTAAACTTTCATAGATTTTATTTATCTATCACTTAACTCGCCTAAACTTGACAAACTGCCGCACAGTGGTCGGAGGTACACTATTTTATGCGAAAAATAGTAATTTTTAAATTGCGTTAAATTAAATTAGATAAAGCGATTATTACTCATAAGTCTCCCTAGATTTCAAAACTGATCGGTATTTAGAATGAAATTATTATTATTATTTTTTTTATTGAAATAAATCCTACAGTCTCAAAGACCAAATACAGGATTATCATTTTACAAAATAAATATAATGGCGATTAAATTTTGACATATGCATATGCACACCAGCTAAGATATCAGATCCTCTCTATAAAAGTCAATGACGCTCGTGAGAAAATATTTCATTGATTGTTCGAAGATATCCAAATTATGTACAGAGTCAAAATAAACCCTATTATATGTATTACAAATTCTTAACATTGGTGTATTTTTATCTAAACGGCTAGTGTAAAAAGGTCTTGACTCACGAGTAAGATACTGAGGGACACAAAAAGGAATTTCAGATAGCAAATACGGACTAGAAATGAAACTTTAAAAAGAAATAGTATTGCATCAACATTTCTTCTATTTTCTAAAGTAAGTTCATTAAATCTGCTACATAGTTGAGCGTAATCAGAACCCTGGGGTAATAAGACACCATGTTTTTTAAAATATATGAATTTTAGAAATTTTTTTTGACATTTATCAATAGCATCAGTTAGATATGCTATATCATTTTTCCAAATAGGAGAGCAGTAATTAAATTTGGATCTAACCAATAAATAAAAGAGAGATTTAATTGCAGTTACATTTTTAAATTTACTGCATGATCTGAAAATAAAACCCAGGGTTCTGTTTGCTTCTCGAACTATGGTATCAATGTATGTATTAAATTTTAGTGAAGGTGTAAAGTGCACTCCCAAATCTTTAATGAGATAAACTTCTTCTAAAAGAATTCCGTCAATCTTATAAACATAATCTATGTCTCTCTTCCTTCTCGAGAAAGTCATGACCTTGCATTTACTCGGGTTAACATCTAAAGAATTATCCTTACACCAACCGTTGAACTTATTGATTTCACTTTGTAGATCTTCACAATCCTTAATACAATTTATTGCTTTAAACAATTTGGTATCATCGGCATACAATAAGAAGTCTTTACAAAGAATAGATTCTAATTCATTGATATACATTACAAATAACAAAGGTCCAAGATTCGAACCTTGAGGTACCCCAGAAGTAGGAATAAAAGAATATGAAGAAAAGCCATTGTATTGAACAGTCACACGTCTGTTATTTAAATAAGAGAACAATAATTTTAATAATTTATCTGGGATTCCCAAGTCCTTCATTTGAACGTCGAGGTACAAATCCATGCTGATTCAAAGAAAGCGAAGGTGAAACATAAATCCAAAGAATGTCCCCAATAATCATTTCAAAAATTTTTGAAAAATTACTTAAAATTGAAATTGGTCGATAATTATCCACAATAGATTTATCTCCTTTTTTAAATACTGGGACTATCTTTGCATGTTTCCACGCATCTGGAAAAACGCCAGTTTTGAGTGATAAATTAATAATTATACTTAACGGTTCAATAAATGCAAGATAACACTTTCTAATGAAAAACGAAGGAATTTTATCAATACCAGAGGTAAATTTATTTTTTAATAATTTTAATTTTTTTGCAACTGTCTCAGCATCTACTTGATAATCATCACCAAAATAATCATAATGTCTAAAACTGGAAATTGCCAGATGCGTAGAAGAAGGCTTGTACACACTTAAAAACAAATCAGCAAAAGCATTTACAATATCCATGGGATTATCCAGTTCCAAATCATTATACAAGACTTTTGCAGGGATTCTCGAGATTTTTTTACAGTTGTTGACATATGACCAGATTGAATTTGGATTTTTAATTACCTCACTTTCTATATTTTTCACATAAGTATTATATTGTTTTTTTATTTTTTTCTTAACATCGGATCTAATTTTCTTATATGAATCAAGGTAGTATTTATTACCAGAAACCTTGTATTTACGCCTACAATTATTTTTAATTTTAATTTCATTAATTATATCTTTTGTATACCAATTGGGATATGAATTAGTAGAAAGGGCTCTGGTAACAAATCCCACTTCAGTATTTAAAATACCATATATTAAATCATAAAATTTACCCACAACTGTATCAACATCACTAGAAATTTTAATCTGTGACCAATCAATATTCATTAAAGTGGTATGTAACGTACTATAATTGCAATGTTTAAAGTTGAAAAATGAGTCATTAGGATTACCAATAAATATATCATTTAAAGAATTATTATGTAAACAGCTTTCAAATTTAACGATAAGCGGTGGATGATACTTGTCGACTGGTAATAATGGCAATTCGTTATCAGTTACCTCACACAGAAAAGATGACAAGACCAAATCCAAGTATCTATCATTAATATTATGAATATCATTAAACTGACTTAAATTGTTTAACATCATAAAATTGTGCAAAATATACGACTTACGGTCAGATACTTCATTCTCAATATAGATTTTTAATTTTGGAATATTAAAATCTCCGATAAAAATTATTTTATCACTCAAACCGATCAATGATGTGGATATTCCATCGAAGAAATTTTCAAATTCTATAAGAGATGGATTCGGGGGAATGTAAACAGCTGTTATAAAAAATACTGACTTTTCAATCTTTAATTTAATTGTGACAAGGTTAAAATTTGGGGCAGCAGATGTAATATTTATAATATCAAATCTGGAAGAATCCAATCTAGACTTAACTGCTATTAATACACCTCCGCCTTTTCTATTAACCCTGTCATCTCTATATACATCAAATAGATCGATATCAAAAATTTCAAAGTTTTTTACACTAGAAGTAAGCCAAGTTTCAGAGAGTATTATAATATCATATTCGGTAACATCAAGGCCAGACTTTAATATATTTAGCTTAGTATTTATACCTCTTACATTTTGATAATATATAGACGTTTCATTTAATAAGTCCAAATCAGCTACATGAGTACAATTGAAAACAAAACTCTGTTTATCACACTGTAAAGTAGACTCTAGGTGGGTGAGTGTGTAGTCTCCTGTCGCTTGTGTTCGTGCCTCTTCACAATCATTAGTTCCCCTCTTCTCTCCCTGATCACCAAGTCCGTCTCTCCTCTCCCATGTCTCTCCTTCAATTCGGCATATTTCTCTTTCTGCTGAGCTCTTTGCATTGGTGTCAGATCTTTGACAAGTGTGACTTGAGAACGTGCTGAACTCTCCTTCTTTTTCTTCCAATAAGAACGCAATGTTTCCCACATGGTATTTTCCTTGTCGAAGGTGATTCGAATCGGACGAGGAGGAGCGGGGTGCTGTAGACGTTTACCAAAACGTGAGATAGTAATAGTACTGGGATCATGCAATTGATTAATAGATTTAAGAAATTCATTAACTTTATCTTTTTCAATATTTGAGACAACCAGTAAAGTTTGATTCTCTCCATCAATCTCTGTTTCAGGAAATCCAAACATAATTAAATTGCAACTTCTACTCATTCTGTCTGAAATTTCAACCATACACTTAGAAGATATAGAACTCTCAGAGACAGTAGCCGAATTAACATTCATTAAATTAGTATTAATATCCTGAAATTCTTGAAACTTACATTCAAGATTATCGATGCTTTCCACAGCATCATTTAATTTTGTAGAGAAAGCAGAAACAGAATTGGCAATATCCAAGATCTTATCCTCAACAGCATCAACTTTGTCCCCAATAAATTTTTCCGAATCTCTCTTAGCCTTCGCATAATGTTCATTTAAAATTTTACTAATCTGGTCAATTGTTATGTTGTTAGAAGTGGAAGGGGAAACAGATCTTGTACTCGGTTTATGTAAACAACACTTTCTTTTCCCAGTAGACTTATTGACAGCTTGATCAACGCACCCTGGGTGATAAAAAACACCACACGGACAACAAAAAGCATCGCCCTTAATTTCAGCATTGCAATAAGTACATTTACGTGAGTCTGCCATAATTATGACCAGGGCCCACAACACCAATTCACAATCCTGACACTTTGATCAATGTATGCAGAACAATGTGGCTTGCGATCACCGAAGTTAAGCACCATTCAGAGCGTTTAGTACTTGGATGGGTGGGCCTTGGTGCCCGCTATAGCCCGGTGTTTTTCTCACTACTTTCGTGATATATCAAGCGGGAGGTTTGACGTCAAGGTATAGTGATATGCACTGTCGATTATTGTCCAGTACACACCATTAGAACTCGACTGTCAATAAAACTGGTTATACTCAGAAGAGTTTTTCTACAGTTTCCCTCTCCCCTGGCGAGAAAACCTAATTAACAGGTGGTCCAGGCGAATACGAATACACGGAAAAAATTAGTTGCTGAAATTTTCCTCGACTTTGTAGAAGACTCTCGGATATAGCCGAAAGTATTTAAATTTTTAAAATCACTCTGTTTTAAAAATCATATTGAAAGATCGAAGAAAAATGTATTACATTCGAAGAGAATTTAGAAAAAGTATTTGAAACTTTCAGCGACAGTTGAGGAAAATGAAAACACAGCCAGCACGAACGATTAAGCGACAGTCGAGGAAAATGAAAACACAGCCAGCGTGAATGATTCGGCGACAGTCGAGAAAAAAAAGACGTGTCCGAATTTTCTTCTACAGTATTCTAAACTTTCAACGATAGTCACGGAAAATGAAAAATTCTGCGGACCAGTAAAAAAAATTCTTTCAGTTCTTATTTATTTTATTCCTTTTATGCCTTATATTTAATTACAATCCTACATTTAAACATAATCACGACACTCATCACATGTAATTTGACACTATTTAATCACTAATCACCTACCTAAAACTAAATAGCTAACACCAATACGCATATTATCCTACACTTTCGTTGTTTCGCACGCTATATGAATCTACTTTTTCATCGTCCTTATATACTAAATGGAACATTTCTTTACCGCTTGCGAGAAAAAGTGCAATATTTTGAAAATTAAAAATCTCAAATATTTCTCTTCAACATACTTTAGAATTTTAAAGAGTATTTCAGTATACGTTAAGGACTATTTTACAATTATTTTTAATTTATTATATGAATAGAAAAATGATAATATTTAATTAAAATAATAATTAAGCCAATAAAATTATTTCTGTTCATTATTGTAAAAACTTATTTAACGATTAATAATTATATTTTATATATATTTACAAAAAGATTTTAATCCTCCAATATAATTCACAAACACTGTACACAAGAATTTGTTAATGAACGGTGTTAAAATGCCTGCAGCTCGCGTTTATCGCCTGAGAGTTTGCGCATCCTTTCTGCGCACCGTTTTCCTCGACTCGTCGACGAAACTTTCTATCAAAGTGTTACAATAATTCCACGACTTTTTTCCGCTACTAGGTTTATGAAAAGTCCTCGACTTTTTTTTAGAATTTCTGCTAAAATCATAGAGTATTTCTGTAAGTTTTTAAAGTATTTTTTCATATCCGAGAGTCTTCGAGTGGTAGCTGAAAACTTCAACGACTAATTTTTCTGTGTACTCCTAATAAAGCCGGCTGTAGACGCAAATTAGGTTAATATTTAGAAACTTATGTAGGATGGTTATGCTTAATCCAAAAAAGTATTTCTCGGGGACTCTTGTCAAGTGCGTAAGGCCAATAGGGCAGGAGTGTAAACAATAAAAAAAATAAAACCCCCCCTATATGGGCAAACCGGACCGTTTGGTTTTTTATTTATAATATTGCATTTATATAATCTATTATAATAAAAAACATAATAAATCATGGAAACAATGGTTGTAGTCATTAAAATAATAATTCGGGATTAAATTTTAATTAAATAAAGATTTTTTTAAATAAAAAAATAAAAATGTTTGTCATTATCAGAGAAACAATATTAAAGGGTCCAATTCTCATTGGAAGACAGTTATTTTTCATTGTAAGTAAATATTTTAATGAAAGAAACATTTTATTTAAAAATAATTTTTATGAAACTTTAATTCAATGGAAACTAGAACTAATTTTTGCGCTACGCGCGCCTATTTTGTGAGTTTCAACTTTAAATACTATTATGAATGAAATAGTCTGTACCATCTATTATAATTATATAAGATATAATCTTCTAAAAAGTGACCCTCAGTTTTTGTGTCGCTGGTCAAATTAAAATGGTTTTATTAAATAAACATTAAAAAACTAAATGAAAAAATTTGAAATAAGAGGCACAATTTAATTGTAATTCAAATTTTATGTGCGTGATTTTTATTTTCAACTATATTTTAAGCAAAATAATTGTTGGAAACTTCTGATACTGGTGTCATACGAAAAATATGTCGCTGGTCAAATCAATAATATCCATATAAATATTCAAAATGTCGCTCGTCAAATATGTCGCTTAGTCAATCAATCGTTTTCTAATTAATCTGACGTTTTGCATTTATTTGTTCCATGTTATTTATCACGAAGTAATAAAAAATATATTAAAAAGTGACAAAATGAAAGAAAATCAAAGAAAAGAAAATGTGAGAAAAAGGAAACGCTGAATAGAAACTTTATCAACGGAAGGAACTTAAGTAATATTTTTTTTATTCTTTATTAAACGTTCATAAAAAAGGTTAGCGTTTCTTCAAGGTTATATTAAGATCGTCGATATTTTTTCAAAACAATTCAGCTAATCAAATAATTAAAAAAGTTTATGTCACTATAATATGTTTCATGTTACATTTTAAACGTAAACATTTTTTAATAATTTTTTTTCTTGTAATTTTGTTTTTATTAATTGTATTAGACGTTTATTATATATATTTTCATGTTTAATTATGTTTTTGTGATACTGAGAACTAAAAAAGTGCTTTTTTGACTGAACTTTAATATTTGAAGATGAATCACTGTACAGTGGAACAGGTAAGCCTAAAACTATGAACAGTTTTCCCTTTTGGAAGCAAAGTGGCTGCTGTACCTGTAAAAGCTATGTTGCAAAAATTTAGTTTTTCTAGATCCTCTACAACTATTAATATATAAGCATTTAGAACTATTACAAAAAGAATATTTTATAATTTCAAGAATAATCAACTATATTTTTGATTCTTCCATTGTCCTAATCCACTCACTATCTTCTTCTATAAGTCCTAAAGACAAACAGGCAGACGTAAAAGATTCATGAATAACTCCATTAACTGTTCTTAAACTTTGGAAGGAAATTACTCATTTTACTGTTAGCAACAATAATCTAAGGAGAAATAACTCTAATTGGCATGGATTAACTGAATACATTCTTCCAAATACTTTTTCTTTACGAATTCTTTTTTTCCATTAAAGCGATTTCGTTACCCACGTAAAATGTTCTGGTATTTCTGAATAATAATACTGTCAAGCAGAAATATCACGTTCATTAAGTTTAAAAAAATCGAGAAATTTTGTATTTTTCTGCAAATCAAGTGAAACATTGTCATTATCTTTCCCTTCACGAATAATAACATTCTGTTCATTTGGTAAATGTATGGGTAAACGATTAATTCTATGGCTCCTTGTCCTAATGGTTTACTTAAAGTTCTCCAAACTGCCTCAACAGGACCTACATATCTATTCTCTTTCTAATGATTAATTTCATTGTGATCAGCAGTCACCTCACCATTGGCATTAGTAATAATAATAGATGTAGCATCATGACTCTTGAATATATATTTATATAAATATTTAACAGATTTGATACTTGAAAATATTTCCACATTTATATGACAATTAAATAATTCTGAAAGTATAGGACAATATGGAACCATCAATTAAACACCAATCTCCACAAGATCCATGAATGATATTTTGCATTATTATTTTATGCAAATAACTTGTTGTCAACAATAACTGTTAAAAGATGTTTAACCTTTAGGGCAAAAACTCTAGTTACTGTATCAGGTTTATCAGAATCAGATGGATGAGGCAATACATATTCTTGTATTTCTTACCAATTTGGATTAGGGGAGAGTAGGCTACATTGAACCAGCGTCAACAGTGAACCACTTTAATTTTCTAAGAAATGACTGAGTGGAATTTTTTCTTATTTAATATATAAATTAGTATTACCGAAAGCGACTACGTCCAAAAATTTCGAGCACGTAGGTTTATTATTTACAAAGAAAAACGAAAAAAACTGTTTTTCACGTATAAAACAAAAAATTTTGTGGAAATATAATGAATTTTTTTTATTCAAATAGGAAGTTTTAAAAATTAGTAAACTTGTGATTTATGTCGCTTAGGGTGTCAACTTCAATATTCCGATGTGATAAAGAATTTTAAGCCTTACATAAATTTATTATAAACAATTTTTGTTGTGAATGTCATGTGAATGCAGTGAGTGCGGCATCATTGAACCACCCGAAAAAGCAAAGAATTTTCAATTTTAAGAGTGGTAAAGTTGTCTGCTCTACTAATTAGTAAGAAAAATACTAGAAGACATGCTTTCATCACAATTGTGAACGAGATAAACTCAAACTGTCACTTTACCTGCCTAACCTGACATCAAAATATATTAATCTCCTATATTAACAAATAATAACTCTTTAACAATTTTCTATTTTTTTGAGTGAAAAATAATATTTTTTACAATGTGTAAGTGGAAATATTATTTTTGAAGTAAATTGTAGTGTTTTATTAAAGGTGGTTCAATGTAAACACAGATTCTTCAAAATAAAAAAAGTGTAACTTATTAGAAAAAAATTAAATTTAATTATTTAATCATAATAATTTGTGTTTGTAACGTGAATATTAACTAAAGGAGTACTTCAGCTTAATGTTGATATAAAAACCTAATCAAAATTTGTAAAATTTAATTAGTTCTTGGACTTTGGAAAATACCCGGTTCAATGTAGCCTACCCTCCCCTACACGTAATTGTAATAAATAGATCTGGTCTACCATGAGGACCAACAATAGCCATGGCATTCTGATATTGCTGCATCATATTACGAGGTAAACCTATAAAATTTGATGGAAATATAAACATTTTTCCTACATGTACATTATTTTCTAACTCATGATTTTGTAAATAATCGATTAGCCCTTGGTATGTTTCACTTTTCAATTGAGCTTGATTTTTTGCACAAAATCGTTATATATCTTTCTCTATTTTTACATAATTGTCAACAACCCATTGTTGAAATAATCTTCCCCATATAAAAATTGATTGAATTCTTTATCTCTAATAGCTATTTTGTATTTACAATAGGCAGACCGAAAAATAGTTTGGTTTCTACTTCTAAAAGCACTATCACTACGAATCATATTAATATTATAGCCTTTATTTCTGAGTGCATAAAATATGGGATAAATTCACGGTTCAATATTCGGATCGAAATTACTTACTGATTTTAATTCCTTTGTAGACTTATTATAAATTATAAATTATAAATACATAATTCAAGGGTGCCCACAACAGGGTACAAAAATTTTTTTGTCAACAAATTTCCATTTCACTAAATTTCTAATCAATCTTTTATTTAAAGGAATTAATTTAATTCCTTCACTGACAGTCACCTAAGACCTTTAGCTTTAAATTCGTACACATATATTTCAATAATATATTATTAGTATTTTACAGAAATTACATTTTAATATCTATTCCTGACGAATATCATTATTTTAATAATAATTTAACAAAATGAATAAACAGAAAAAAACTCCTTCATTCAAAAGCCACTTAAATTTCAAAAAAACTTGAAAAAACATTTTAATAATAAAAACATTACTTACATAGAAGCTTGATACATCTATTGCATTCATAAAAATTCATAATCTTCATATTTTTTAGTCTCTTATATAATCACTTACATTAAAAATTTTTTTACTTTGAGTCAAACAAAATTGAAGTTTCTATAATTGAAAAAAATTAACTTTTACTGATTTACTTTCATTTTGAAAAACTCACTATCTTTTAAGCTGATGAAAAAAGTATAACATGAGTAGAAAATTCTGTTTCTATCCTCTACTGAATTTAAAACAAAAATCTTACTCTTTAAGAAAGATACATATTTTTGTACGTGCATGTACAATAGACTGCCCACTGGTTAAAAGAAACCCTTCGAACAATAGGTCAGGTACTCGAGCAGACCTTTCGCTTCTCTTTATATATATATATATATATATATATATGAGCGATTCCATGTCAAGTGATCAAGGTGGAGAAAAATTTTTCTCCAAACGTAGCAAAACTTGGGGCTTTTGTAGTACTCATAGATAGTAATTTTTGGTGAAAATATTTTTTTACCTAGTCCAATATTTTCGGAGGGGGAGGGGGTTAAATTTTTGTGTGTTTCAGTACAATGCTTATTTAAATAATTTTTTACTCAAATAATTAAACATACAAATTTGACAAAGTTCATTTTGGAAAGGTTTTTTTATCCTCTTTCGATTGGAAATAAGCATTTTGAAAAAAAAAAATTTTTGACCCAAAAAAATCAAAATTAAAAATAAATTTCATTTTTTGAGGGAGATGGATACGATTTTTTTTTTAAACGAAAGCTGAGGTTTTTTCCTAAAAGGACATATAAATGATAAAGTGAGACTAGAATGTTTAAACATTGAAAAAAAGAATTTTGTCCAAAACGGAGCTAAAAACCGGGTTTAGAGCGCTCCGGCGAGTAGAAAACTTTTTTTTAATGTTTAAACATTCTAGTCCCACTTTACCATTTATATGTCCTTTTAGGAAAAAACCTCAGCTTTCGTTTAAAAAAAATCGTACCTTTCTCCCCCAAAAATTGAAATTTATTTTTAATTTTGATTTTTTTAGTCAAAAAATTTTTTTTTCAAAATACTTATTTCCAATCGAAAGAGCATGAAAAAACCTTTCCAAAATGTACTTTGTCAAATTTGTATGTTTAATTGTTTAAGAGTAAAAAATTATTGAAATAAACATTACACCAAAAGACCCCTTGATCACTTGACGTGGAATCGCTCATATATATATCTTTCAAATATTATTCTGTCTTCTTCTTTCTAAATAACTAACATAAATCGGTCCTTGTTTATAACGTAGAAAATCTAACGCTATTGCTTTCTTTCTCTTTCGAAGATACATACCATTAGAATGTCTCTCTTCACCTAATTTGCATGTCTACTCGTTTCATAGAAGGATATCTTATGGCCGGTTTGCCCCACAGGCTCATTTTGAGAATAAATGTTTGTCAAAAAGAAACGCTTTGCAAATTCATCAAAGTTTTTGGTGGTAAATATTCCTGAGTTGTGTACCTTCAAAACTCAAGACCTAATATTTGGAAATATTACACGATTTCCTCAGAATTTCCTTAATAAAAAATTCTGAAAAGTGTAGAAAAAAACTAAAAAAAAACTTTTGCTTCCAGCGTTGCACAGACAAAAGTAAAAAATGTCAAATTGAAAAAATAAGGTATACTACACAAGGTTGTTTCAAATTTCTAAATAGCACTTTTGACAATTTCACTATTTTTGAAATATTGAGGGGGGTCCGGTTTGCCCCACTCTCCCCTAATAATAATAATAATAACCAAAAGGATTTACATCATTGTATATAAATTAACAAAAAGGAAAGACAATTTATCATTGTTTTAATTTTTAATTTCTTGTTATTGAGGGAAAATAGTATATTGTGCACCTAGGGAGGAAAGTAATGGTTTTCCCGAGTGTGAAGTTTGCAGTTCCAGGTGTAGCGAGCGTCGAGCCGAAGGCGAGTACTTGCGAGCGAAGACGAGAACTGTAAAAACACGAGGCGAAAATCATTTTCCTCCCGTGGAATTTTTCTAACACACGTAAACCGAAAGTACAACTATTCAATTATTTAATGGAACTTTTTAAAATAAATAGTTTTTAATTTTATAATAATATTTATTTATTATTATATCACAGTAATTAGATCACAGTTTTAATATTTGGAAATTAAATGATTATTATTGTTATAATATTTATTTATAATTGATTATTTATATAAAAAAATTACAATATTACACATATTTCATCTTAAACTATATGTAGTTACAAGTCATTCTAACAGGGAGGTAATGTTACTTTACCTTCCTGTCGCCGGGAAAGACTTACTTTCCACCTTCTAAACAGGTATGAAATGATGTACTTTCGGCGCGTGTGTTAGAATAAATGATTTAATAAATTTATTTGTATATGTAAAATATGATGAAGGTAGAAAAAAGAGGAAAATAGAAGAATATTGTGTTAACTTTATTGAATTCAAGTTAAGAAGCTACTTTTCAAATTATCATTCGCAGATCAAATAAGAAATAATAGTCGTTGGCTCCTTCGATGGAGAAATTCATAATGAATAATATTTAACGGCTACAATCAAACTTCAGTGACGAAGACAAGGCTTCTGATCGAGCAATTACGAAAATAATGGTCGCGTCATTAACTTCCAATAAATCTATCAATTTTAAACCGGTACTTACTTTTCCTACGAAGTGATCTTCTATATCACTAATATTTAACTTAATTAGTCTCTGCTATATATAAGGCATTCCATTTCAAAACGACTTCCTTTAAAAACAATTGACATTGTAAGACAATTTTCAAATAATTATTTCTCTTATGTATTAATTCCATTTTATTATTTACTATTATTATTTATTCCCTGTAAATATTATAATGGACAATTTAGGAAAATTTAATAAATTAATTAAATAGTACAAAGATGTTAGAGGTTAAACTGTGCAAAACTTAGGAAAAAGAAATTCAGCTCGGTAAATACTATATAATAACCTCCCACATAGCACAAAAACTTCCAGGCAACTTCCAGAAAGTTTCCCGTGGTAACCTTCGGAATTTACCCTAGGTAACTTCCTGGAAATTTCCAGGAAATACAATAATGTCCGCAGATTAGAAGCTTACCATGGAAACTTCCTGGAAGTTACCAGGAAGATTCCAAAAATCCTCAAAGATACAATGAAATATATAAATTAGCCCTGTGAAGTCAAGTGACGATTTGGTTGAGCGCATAAAGCGCTATCCCAGCAGCACACTTTTAAGGCCTATGGTGGTTCGAGTCCCTTTTTTGAATAATAATTTCACTATAAATTTTTTAAAATAATTTTTGGAAACTTCCTGGTAACTCTCAGGAAGTTTTACAGGAAGTTTCTATGGTAAGCTTCCAGAAAGTTTCCATGTGAAGCTTCTAACCTGCGGACATTATTGTATTTCCTGGAAATTGCCACTGGAAACTTCCTAAGAAGTTTCCTGGAAGTTTTTGTGCTATGTGGGCTTTAAAATCCTTACAAAAATAAATTAATTTTATAAAACCCCCTGAATTGTCGGTTATAATGTTGACACGAAATGAAACTAGAATATTTAACTATTGTTTTGACATAAGTTTCAAGAAAATTGGTTTTGAGATATTTAAAACGTTATCTTTCAAACTTAATTTTTTTCATAAATACTATTATTTAAAAAAAATCTACTATCCTAAAGTTAAGAAATTTTCCTTTTAAAGTTCTGTGGTACTTTAAGCACTCCTTATGGGGCTTTTGTTTGACTTATGGGTTCCAGATTTTGAAGGAAGTGTAAGACATAATCTTTCGTTCAGTTTTGATGTATAGGTCAAAACAGACATCAAAATGCAACCTAATAATTTGAAGAAGTAGATCTAATAAAGCGTTATTGTTAAGTTTTGACCTGAAAATCAAAACTTCTCTTTAATTTTTCTTAAGTTTTGAGGGAAAATTATGACGTGTAGATAAAAAGTACACCTAAATTTTGAGGACAGAAGATATTGTTTGTCAATTTTTTAAATATAGGCAAAATTGTCCTTAATATAGACCTAAATTTTCAGGGTAGAGAGGATTGTTTGTCAATTTTTGACGTATAGGTCAAAACTAACCTGAATTTTAAGTTCTATTTTGTACCAGTTTTGACCTTCACTTCAAAACTGGAAGTAAATTTTAGACGTGTAGGTCAAAAATATTTTAGTAAATGTAGTGTAGGTCCAATAAAACATAGATTTTAACGTAATGTAAGGCCGTTATTGTGCCTCTGTTATTATAGCTTTAGGTTAAATATTAGATTACATCAGACGTAGATTTTTACGTTTTATATATTGCCGATATTGAATCTCTTTCTACCCTTAGGTCAAAAAATAGATCAAATTAGACGTAGATTTCGACGTAATGTAATGTTACTGCATCTCTTTCTGACCTGTAGGTCAAAAATGGGTCAAATTAGACGTAGATTTTGCGTGATTTTTTTAACTAACAAATAAAAATCCTATATACTTCCCTAAAGACTGATGTTTTCAAGTTACAGTCAAAATTTAAATTGAATCCGTTTAACAACGCTGAAGAAATCCTTCCGACAGTAAAGATTTTTTAGAAAACCGTGGTTGCAAATAAACTCTAGTAAAGAAGCCATTTTGTAGAAACAATTTTTATTTTTAAATTCAGTTTTATACATGTGTTTAAAGTTAAAGAAAAACCCCATTCTTTGTACTGCACTGTTTCTTTAAAATAATTGATTGAAATAGACTTTATTTTGTATGTGTTCTGAGTGGATAAAATTTCAGGTTTCCCGAATATTTCGGGCTACTTGAATGCATTCAAGCTTAATGTCAAAAACCATTCAGATAGGACATGAGACGATTTATCACCTGATTAAAAGCAGAATGTCATAAGTTATTGAAAATATTATTAAAAGTGAGGAGAAAGAAACGTAAAAGTATGAAAAAGCGAACCTAAAAAACCGCAAAGTATTAAATTTCAAGCAAATCCGTTTAATTTTGAAAACATATATCCATCATATTAGATCTACCATTTTAATATTTTAAAATTTGTCAGTAGTTTCTTAACCCCTTCACAGTGTTTGACGTCTATAGAGGCAAAAATAATTCGTGCCCCAGTGTGTATGACCGCTATAGCGGCATCGAAAACCTAATTTTGACTACACTGCTAAGGGATTAATCAATACCATTAAAAATCCCGAATAATAAAAATTAAGAAAATAACAATTACCCAAAAACTGAGGAAACAAGTTGTTTAACTTTAAAAATTATTTTCTCCAAAACGAGTATACTAACGTAAGTCTTCTTTTTCTAAACCAAGTCACAAATAAATATTTAAGTATATAGATTGAATATTTACTATTTATAATAAATAAACAGAATTTTTAAATATTAACTTTGCGTATATAGTTAAAACTAAATGTCATTGTAAGAAATTTGTATTTTGTATAATATACTTTTAATGTAAAAAGTGGTCAGTAACGGAGCAGACGATTTTAGGAAATTTGTTCTAATTTTTTACAATTATAGTTGTAGTAAAATCGTCTAAAATATAACTTTATTATCGGGTAAGTATACCAATTGCCGAGGCTGACCCATTTGTCGATGTTGCTATGCTAAAAACCAAAAAATTTTACCCTACTCTAACAAGTGTAAAAAACGAGATTTATCATTAAATAAAAAAAAAATTTTTCAAAACTTATCTTGAAATTATACAAAAAAAAATTGTTTCTTAATTTTATGACAAGGAGTAAATTGAAATTTTTTGAATTTATGCTCTCTGGATATTTCCCAGTTTTTTTGTTTTATGACAAAAAGGAGTATTAAATTGTCAAGAGTGTACAAACACCCGCGGTTCTATTTATATATCAATGCACGCGCCACAGCATATGTTACCAAGGTCAGTTTCAATAAAATAAAAAAGAAAAAAAACATTTTAAACAGTCCCTTTATTGCAGTTTATAATCACTCGTAAAGATGATTTAGTAATATGCAATTACAAACTTAAAAAACGTTTTCATGATTTCTAGGTTAATATTAGGTTCGCCGCAAAAGAGTTGAAGTAATGAAGCAATCGGTAATCCCGAGTTCCCTTTTTTTCTTGACCTTTCGTCATTATAGTACTTTAAAGTACTAATGATCTCTGAGTTTCAAACGTTGATTACAAAAGACAAACATTTGAAATTCAGTTCTCCATTTATTCTTTCATTTATTGTTTCTCATCTGTATTTTTACAAAAAAGGTAAAAAATTTAAGAATTTTCACTTTATAAATGAAAAGTAAACACAAAAAAAGTGGCAAAAAATTAGTTTGAAATTTGTATTGTAAATCGAATTTTGGAGAAGTTGAAAATGATTGCAGAAAATCAATTATATCTTCATAAACAACAATCAAATAAAAATCAAATAAAAATACTTTTCACAGGAATTTAGTTATTTACTAACATTTTTTATAAAATTCATTCAAAAAATAATATAATTATGTTCAAAAATTAAAAAAAATTTTGTCAAAATTTCCATTATCTTTAGGAATAATAAAAAGTTTATCCGAAATAAATTTCCTTCAAAAATTTATTATTTGTTTACTTTATTTATTTTGCGAAATTGAATTCTTTTTAATATTCTACTAAATTATTTAAATAAAATTTTCCAAAAGAATTCCATTTTCATTATAAATTTTACAGTTCTTGTGAAAAATTCAATTAAAAAGTTCACAAGAATTTAATTATTTACAATTTGTTTTTTAAATTTCTTCACAATATTTCAATTACGCAAAACAATTCTCTTTCAGATTTCAATTATATTGATAAATAATAAAAATGTTTTTCTAAATTTAATCAATTTAAAAAATTTTAAATAAAATTCTCGGCATCATATTTCAATTTTTTAAAAACATTTTTCTCAATTGAATGATTTTTAATATCTATACAATTTTAATATAAATTTTCCTGAATAATTCAATTATTTGTAATAAATAATAAAACTTTTACAGGAATTCAATTATTTAAAAAAATTTCGATAATACTCGCTATGAGAATTCAACTTTAAGAAACTTATACAATTATTTAATTAATTATTTATTTTTTGTATTTCAATATTTAATATTCTCGTAAAGTTTTCTAATAAAAATTGATTTCTAAATGAATTTCGCAGTTAAAATTAAAGATAATATTTGTATTTGGAAAGCATTATTGCGTAAATTGTTAGAAATAATTGACTTTTTTAAAATGTTTCACATTAAAATTTTTGAAAATTAAAATTTTTCATACTTTTAACGAACAATAAATTCTATACAATTATTTCTTTTTAAAATTATGTAAAATTTTCATTTTCTAATTGAAGAATTTTTGACTAATCAAATTTTCGTAAAATTGAATTGTAAATAAATAGATTTGAAAATTCTCAAAAATCTTTTATTTAAATTATGAAAAATAAGTTATTTGAAGAATTCGAGGTAGAATTTGATTTCAAAATTCTAGAAACTAATTTTTGAAAAGAAAGGATGAATATAGTTTTAAAGAATTTGTACAGTAACAGTATTCTAATGATATAAAATAATGATTTTTTCTTAATTTCAATGGAAAAGTAATTATTGTTACCCGTATATTTACAAATAATTAAATAAATAATTAAATTGATTACAATTGAAAAATATTCTCTATGATCAAGAAAAAAGTAAAAAAATTTTCTGGAAATCAGGGGAATGTAAGGGAAAAAGAAAATTAAATTTTAGAGGCAAGCCTGATAATAAATTCTAAGATTTACTCTAAGAAGTATTGTATAAAATATCTATGTGGAAAATTGTATCTGGCTGGCGCCAAGTGAGCGCATCACCATTTATTTTCTCTTTGATGGTGATTTTTTGATTGAAACAAAACTTGTCGGTTGTTATCGGATTGTGTGTGCTTTTTTCTTTATTTTTCTATTGCAAAACGTTGTAATAACGCCTATTTATAATTACACTTCACAGGTCAGTCTCTAAATAGAATTGTTATCGCGTAATTCATCAAATAAGAATCGCGCATAGGCGCATGAGCCATATCAACGAGGTGTTAAGTCATGTGGCGTGCAATTATTTATAATCATGAAAAATTAAAAATAGCTAACGACTATTATTATATATCACGTTTATTTCTTGCACTTTTTAAAATATAATTATTATTAGATTATATTATTTTCTTTTTGTTTTCTATTATAGGGTCAGTTGAGGTAAATAGAAACAAATTTGCTAAGTTTCACCAATAACATAACTAATACTAATACTTAATTAGGAAGAAAATGTTTAAAACATAAAATGTGTATTTCAACGAGATCCACAACTTTCATGTAGGACTTTTTTCGAAATATTTATTATTTACTAAGTTGTCACTTGAAAACAAAAATTTTAATTTTCTTTCCATCCCTGGCGTTCCATATAAAACTCTTCCATCCTCCCGCTTAACCATTTATGTCTAAAATTGGTAAAAGTCGCGATTCTAAACAATTACCTACGTAGTGTTATTTCATTTAACTACTTTATTTTACAGTATTTTTAAATGTAAGTGAATTCATTTTGGAGTTACAATATGTAAATACATCTTACTTTCGTTCAATTTCTATTGAATGTAATTTGTCGACGTCCACATGAAGAGGTCCTATTTTAGCACTATTGGACTTATTTATATGGGCAAATTCCTTCGAAAATTTTGAGTAGTGAAAAATTAAAAGAGATACAGAATTTCAAAATTTATAATGCAAAAACACCATTTTCGAAAAAAACGGAATTAAAGATTGTAATATCAATTAAGTGTTATATCTCTGGTTCTTTGGGAAGTTATTCAGATAAGAATTATTTTCCCTCCAAGGCACCTTACAGATGAAAGACTAAAAGATTTTAAATTTTTCCCCTCCATTTTGAAAATACGGAATACTTTTGCAAAGAACTGACAAAATAGGCCCTTTTTATTTTCTAAAGAACCAATAAAATCAAACACTTAAGTTACTGATAAATTAGTAAAAACAACATGATTCGATTTTCAAAACATGTATATTTTCAAAAATTACTAAATTGCGATTATCTCGAAAACTAGAACTGATAAAATGGGCCCTTTTCAGGTGGAGGTCTACATTTGTTTATTTTTTGTTGATTAATATTATTTATTTTCATAGACGTGCGAAAATAATTTACAAACTGTATAAAATATAATTATTTATTATAAATAAAGTGTTTTTTAACGCTCTTGTTATCCGTTTGAATTATTTTTAAAAAATCAAAAATTATATATTTCATTTGCAAATAATTTTGACACTTCACAACAAAAAGTAAACAAATGACATTTAAACAAAACTAGTTATATTCATAGAATGTATTACAAATATTCAAGCACTGAGATTAAAAATATTGTAAATAATAATTAAATGAAATAATATCACATTATCGTACGTAGAAAAAAATTTCCCATTCTTTGAAGATTAAATGGAGAGAAAAAATTGAAAATCCAAAGTGTCTATCTTTGAGAAACAACACATTTTAAGTTTTTGGGTATTCTTTTTGCAGAATCATTATTAATAATTGCATATTTTAAAAGTTCATGAAATTTACGACAAATTTCATGTGGCATATTATTTTCTAACTTGAAGTATTGAAGGAAAAAAACCTTTTTGGAAAACATTACATTTCAGTAACTAATAACTTCCGTAATTTTCATCAAATCACAAAATAAAACAATACGAATTTATTTTTCTTTAATACAGAATTCAAAAAACTTATTCTGACGAAATCAAATTCTTGAATGCTAATGTTGTGAAGAATGACCCATACGTAAGTGTATAAAAATGAATAATCAAATAATAAATAAACCCTAATAAGTAAACACTAACATAAATGAAGAATTGTTTACTTTACTCTGTTGCTACAGGCGTGATTATTAATATTTTATAACTTATTTATTTTATAGTGTACTTTTAGATATTATAGTGTTCAAATAAAAAAATTGATTTATTCTATAAAAAGAAATTATTTTAAAAACATACGTTTTCTTACATTTTGACCTATATGATCCCTTAAAATAATTATTGTATTTCATAAATTTCGTTATCAGCCATTTTATTTCATAAAATGTAGAGCTGAGCAGAATAATTTAAACCGCACAGTTCAAACTTTTTGCCTAGTTTTGCCAGTTTGAATTTCGGATATTCTACATTCGAATTAGGGGAGAGTGGGGCAAAATGGGGTAGGCGGGTCAAATGGGGTACCTCTGTTTCTCCATGATGGGTACATTTAATTTTTTTATCCTCGATATATATTATTCATTTTGATAAGAAAATGTTATTAATTATGAGAGCAATAAGAAAAAAATTTTTTTTTTGAAAGTTATACAGCATTAAAGTTTTGAGCGAAAAAAATATCGATTTTTTTCGAAATTAAAGTGCTTATAAAACTTTTTGGGATAATTTATTAAATTTGGCAAGTGTGAAATCGTTTTCAGCACTTATTCTAGAGTAATTTCCAATAGGATAGATTGTTAAATTGTTTATGACAATTTGTAAACATTACATTTTGTTGTAATATGTAGTGCGGGGCAAAATGGGGTACCTATGTGTTGGGCCATGCCGGGTGGTATTTAATATTCATTGAACTACTTAAAAACGTTATATTATGCATATTTAACAACTTTCCGCAGAAAAGTCAATATTTTTGTTTCGGGGTATTATGCTATCGATGTTTCACTATCGATATATCGATATTTTTCATTGTCGATGGTTTTCTATTAATTTCTATTAACTATTGCTTGTTTTTTTCATAATAATAAAGAATCTTACTTTTTGCTTGTATTTATAATCTCTTACAACAAGAATTTAACAAATTTTGAAAAAATATTCCATGTTTTGTATGGTAATTTGATACCACCCCATTTTGCCCCACCCATGGGGCAAAATGGGGTTTTTGCACCTTCTCAGAAAATGGGATATAAGTTCTTTCAAAAAGTTTTTTCTCCGCTATTATCATAATTTCCTCAAACCTAAGAGTACAAAGAAGAATTCTGATGATTAGTTGAATCGATTTATTTGTTTGGTTCTCTATAAACAGCCAATTACAAAAAGGTACCCCATTTTGCCCCACTCTCCCCTACTGCAAAATTCATATGTTCATAAATATACTACTGCTGATAGACAAACGTAAAATAGGAAAACGCTTAAAACCTGTTTTTATTTAACTGAAATAACTACTGTTTTGATTTACCTCTTGTTTCTATTTAGCACAACTGACCCTATATCAATTACACAGGCACACAAAAAATAAGAAATTCGTAACCCAGAAGACTTATGTTCCTACGTTTTTGGGGTCACTGAAACCTAATATGACCATGAAAAATTTGTTTAATGAACTATTTTCTCGCTACCGCTCCACAGTGGTCTGAAACTCGAATCTAGGTGGATAAAACTTTTTTCTCAAAATTTCTTGGATGAATTTACTTGAAATTAGTTACTCGGAGGTTTTTTAGGTTGCTGATTACGAATTTGAGGTCATTATCTAAAAATTCAAAATGGCGCATACAATATGGCAGACATCAAAGTTAAAAATTTAGTGGATTTAATTGAAATATTATATATGAGCGATTCCATCTCAAGTGATCAAGGGGTCTTTTGGTGTAATGTTTATTTCAATAATGTTTTACTCTTAAACATTAAACATTTTTTAAACATTTTGGAAAGGTTTTTTCATGCTCATGTTTTCCTAAAAGGACATATAAATGGTAAAGTGGGACTAGAATGTTTAAACATTGAAAAAAAGAGTTTTCTACTCGCCGGAGCGCTCAAACCCCGGTTTTAGCTCCGTTTTGGAGAAAATTCTTTTTTTCAATATCTAAAGATGTGATATACATTAAAGATGTGATACAGCAATAAAAACAATTTTTAATAGATGAAATATTCTTAATCAAACAAAATAGATATCATAAATCATAAAATCACAACAAAAAATAATTGAATACTTCGATATTCTGACATTTGTCCAGCTAGAATCCCACACGGGTGTTAATTAGTCCTCTCCTTCACGCCCTAGCACACTCTTTTATAATCTCTAAAGGAGATTAAAATGTTTGTTTTCAGGAATGTTTAAACATTGAAAAAAAGAGTTTTCTACTCGCCGGAGCGCTCAAAACCTGGTTTTTAGATCCGTTTTGGAGAACATTCTTTTTTTCAATATTTAAACATTCAAGTCCCACTTTACCATTTATATGTCCTTTTAGGAAAAAACCTCAGCTTTCGTTAAAAAAAATCGTACCTTTCTCCCCCAAAAATTGAAATTTATTTTTAATTTTGATTTTTTTGGGTCAAAAATTTTTTTTTTCAAAATACTTATTTCCAATCGAAAGAGCATGAAAAACCTTTCCAAAATGTACTTTGTCAAATTTGTATGTTTAATTGTTTAAGAGTAAAAAATTATTGAAATAAACATTGTACTAAAAAACCCAAAAATTTAACTCCTTCCCCCTCGGAAAATATTGGACTAGGTAAAAAAATATTTTGACGAAAAATTACTATCTATGAGTACTACAAAAGCCCCAAGTTTTGCTGCGATTGGAGAAAAATTTTTCTCCACCTTGATCACTTGAGATGGCATCGCTCATATAGGGGTTTTTGAGGTGACTGATTACAAATCTAAAGTCAGTTTTTAAAAATTAAAAATGGCGGATCCATCATGGCGGACACCAATGTTTTAAAATTTATATACTTTATTGGAAATTAAGATTTAAGGGCTTTTAAGATCGTTGATTACAAATCTAAGGTCAGTTTTAAAAATTTCAAAATGGCGGATTCAATATGGTGGACATGGATGTTAAAAATGTAGTGGATTGTATTAAAACATTGTATATAGGGGTTTTTGGGGTCACTGATTACAAATATAAAGTCGCCCGCCAGTCCATTTAAGGACAGATATTTCAAAAACTGGCAAGAATCTTTTACGTCTTCTAAAAGTTGACGTCTTCATGAATATTTCTCAATAAATAATATCCCAGCAGAGGTCGGCAGGCTTGAGTTATAGTATCTTAAATTTTGTAATATACAAATACTGTAAATACTTACCTTCATTGGTGCTTTTTTAATACCAGAATTAAAAATAGAGGGATATGTATTACAATACCTAACAGTCAGTAAAACTAACTACAAAATTTATTTGAACATTATTTAAATAATAATATTTATAAGGTAACTAGCCGCAAATAATTCAAGGTGTGAGTTTTACGTCAAAATCAACTATACGCGAAGCTGACGAGGTTAAAGATGTGATACAGCAATAAAAACAATTTTTAATAGATGAAATATTCTTAATCAAACAAAATAGATATCATAAATCATAAAATCATAACAAAAAATATTTGAATACTTCGATATTCTGACATTTGTCCAGCTAGAATCCCACACGGGTGTTAATTAGTCCTCTCCTTCACGCCCTAGCACACTCTTTTATAATCTCTAAAGGGGATTAAAATTTTTGTTTTCAGGAAAATTATACACGAGTTTTCATGAAAATTTCTACCTTCTCCATAGAGATACTTAAGAAGTGTTAAGGGAGGGAGACGAATTTTTTTGTGGTTTTAGCGAATTGAGGGACCTAAAGAACATTATTATGTTCTTTAGGTCCCTCAATTCGCTAAAACCACAAAAAAAATTCGTCTCCCTCCCTTAACACTTCTTAAGTATCTCTATATATAATAATATAATAAAAACCGTAATAGTCACCGCATTCAACTTTTCTTGAAAATTGTAATTTGAATCCCCTCTAAGGGCGTATTAAGGGGGTTCTAGGAGGTAAAGAGACATATTAGTTTTTGGTGATATTTTTTAGTTTCTGCGACCCAAGAAACATAGGAAAAGACACCCTACTCGACTTTTATTTAATTTTGTCAAATAATATGAAGTTTTAATTGAAGTCTACTATTTTTAATGGAAAACAATAAAAGAGAAGAAATTTAGTCAAATTGTTTAAAAGATTAAATAATTCTCAGATTGCATCCCGACTTATATCTTTATTTGCTTGTAAGTACATTGAAGATATATAAGTTGGAAGAGCAATGGCGATAATGTTATTTTAAGAAATTTTCAATGCCTAAAGTCCATGACCTTGTCAGGTGTCAGTGGCAATGCACTAAAGGCGTCGGGACGCCTCATGGAAAATGTGCCGACTGCATGTTCCAAAAATGACGCACCGAGTGACGTTTCATTAGCGCTCACCAAGATATAGACTGTTAAGTGCAATTTACAATAGACTTGAAATACGTTCATAAAATATTTTCATGCCAACTCTCTAAGAAACCTGATGCCCTGATGGATTATTGCCGTCACTCCATTATTATGTGAAAAATGAAAGAAAAGTTTTTTTGTTCTTTTCGAAAAACCTTTTCTTTCTTTTTTGTGTAAATAAAATTTAAATGATTATTAAACAAATAATTTCAATAAAAAAATATTGTTTCTCACAAATGCTTAAACTATAATCTTTAATGAAATTTACGAAATATTCTAGATAATGCGAAATGAACATCTGCACACGTTTTCTTAATTCCATCAAGTCAACTTTTCTAGAAAAATATTTTATTGTCGCAATTTTCAGGATGTCGATGTTTAAATGCGTTCATAAAACGAAATATATGTTGTTGTTTTCTAACGAAGGAAATGTAGATTTAACGCAGCATGCTTCTTGCAACTTTCAATGATGGTATTGGTGGTACTGAAATTGAAATAACGCAAAAATTGTGAGGCAACGTTAAAATTTGATCGTTATTTCAGCCCATCTTCCTTGTAACTACACTATAGTCATGAAACTTTAACATGCTGCTCTTCTATATAACTCCCCTCTTCCTAAGCTGTATTAAAATGCAGTTAAAGGCTTAGAGTCGTTTGGCATTCAAATTATTCGAATTTAACTTTTGATTGGTGTTAGTCTCCTTCTAAAATTCATCAAACTTTATTTTATTTTAAAAGTATATTCTAGCACATAGTTTGCTGTTTAGAATTTAATTGCACATAATGCACTTCATTATATTATCCGTATCAATAAAATTGAAAATTTATCTATACAATGCTAATAAATAATTTTTTCTTCAGATTTTCTTCAATGCAATGAACATTAACTTCTTTGTCCATATTTTTTATGCCTTACCCGAAAAAAATTCAAAATTTGAATCTTTTTTTATATTTATATTCTGAACTTGCAAGGGAATATCTTGATGAAGGTACATACAAATACATTATCTTGTATATAGCATTGATTTCTTAATGAAATAGTAGATACTAAGTTAATTAGAAAAAAAAATATAACACATTTCTGCCGATTCTCATTAACGTCCTATGGCTTTTCAATTCAACGTTACAACGAAGTCTCTAAAGGCAGATCGATTTATCTTAACCCATGGATTTCGCAGAAAGATCAAATGAATACGAGAAAAATCGTTATACAGTCACTGCGATCACAAAGATGTAAGATTCTCCTCTCTAGCTCTGAAATTCCGTCGTATAGCAATCGTTAACTTTATTTTAAAATTACAAAGCATTTTTTATTCTAAAAAAATTTGTTTACTTCTTGGCACGGTAAAAAAGTTTATTGCCTTTTACTAACAACATTCTTCATATTATTTTTTTTTATTTTATTTATTAAAAAATTAAACGATATCGAATTAGTCAAAAGTTTAAACAAATAAATAATTATTATTATATGTAATATTATTGTCCATTCAAAAATTTTTCTATTTGATACAAAAGAATAGACAAAAATATTTTCCTATCTTGCGCGAATAAAAATACAAAAATGTAACAATTACATAAAATTATTACAAATTATTTCAATGCAGGTTTCCTGCAAGCTTACATAATCATTGGGTACAAGATCCAATTTTTTTGCGCTTTATTAAGAACTGCGTTTCTTAAAGTTTAGACGTACTTTTATTTTTACTTAATACTAGATAGTATTATGTTGACGTATTATCAACATTTAGGGTAATTTCTTCAGTATCAACAAATTTTAATTCCTGACATTCAAAAAAATGTATTGTTTTTTAAAATTGAACAGATTTTGTTAGATAAATGAACACCATTGAAGGTATAAAACTATAAGGTTACTATAAGGTAACTTTTGTTATTTTTTTAGTAAAGAGCATTTGATTTTTTAAACATTATGGTTCATTATACTAATAATATCAATGTCACCAATTGGAAATAATTTTTGAAACGAGCCCATTATTTTTAACAAATATGTGATAATAATAATTTTATAATAAAATATGTTAAAATTGATCAGTAAATTTATAATTCATGAAAAGATTTTAAAAACTTTTTTATTCTTCTGGTCATATATTTTATTCAATTTATCTAAGCTTTCACTCCACGACGTAGAGCCTCCTCAGAGCATTACAAACAATCATTTGTCAAGATTCATTCAACAATATAAAAAAAATTTACAAATTATAAATAAAATAAATAATGTAAACTGTTCACAAACATAAACATAAAAATCCAAAATATAATTAAATAAAGGGTTTTTTTTAAATACCCCTTCATTTAATTATATTTTGAATTTTTAATTGTTAACAGTTTACATTATTTATTTTATTGATAATTTGTAAAATGTTTTTACACTCGGGTCGCAAAGTTTCAGTACAATTGGACTTTTATTTGTAAATGCTCGCTTTACTTCAAATTCAAATATTTCTGTAAAAATAGGTGCTACAGCTATCAAACTAGGGTCATTTTAAAGCTCAATAAATTTAGAGTCAAATAGGCAAAAAAGTAACCAATTTAATATTGTAAATTTGAAAATATAATTCTTTAAAGTTAGAGATTTTTTATGAAAATTGCGATTTCGTAATCTGGAGTTTAAGCGAACGCCAATTATAATGAAAAAATTTCTTTAAGATTTGACATTGGTACAATAACAAGTACAAATTCCATTCTTTAATTCGAGACCAAAATCTTTTATAAGTATTAAGTATTTGCCTTAAATTCTGTAAAAATAATTACTCTTGCTTTCTAAAGTTTTCGAAGAATATAAATTGGTAATTCGTCGTTCCTATTCATTTGTTTTATCAATTAACCACACTTTTGAAAAATATTGAACCTCTTGACTGTAGTAAATTTAAATTATTTACATGAAATTTATCCCTCTTCTTATAATGTTACAAATTTTAACTCGCATTATTACTTATTTTATTTCAAGGTGCAATTTTTTAAATTTTACAATAAAAAAGAGATGCACATTTTTCAAAAGTGTGGTTAATTGATAAAACAAATGAATAAAAACGACGAATTTGCAATTTATATTCTTCGAAAAATTTAGAGCAAGAGCAATTATTTTTATACAATTTGAAAAAAATACTTCATATTTGTAAATGATTTTTGTCTAGAATTAAAGAATGGAATTTGTACTTGTTATTGTACAACTGTCAAATCTTAGAGAAATTTTTTCATTAATTGGCGTTCGCTTAAACTCCAGATTACGAAATGGCAATTTTCATAAAAAATCTCTAACTTTAAAGAATTATATTTTCAAATTTACAATATTAAATTGGTTATTTTTTTGTCTATTTGACTCTAAATTTATTGAGCTTTAAAATGATCCTAGTTTGAAAGCTGTAGCACCTATTTTTACAGAAATATTTGAATTTGAAGTAAAGCGAGCATTTACAAGTAAAAGTCCAAATGTACTGAAACTTTGCGACCCGAGTGTATTATTTTGTGTTATTTTTTATTATTTATTTATGACTATTTATTACTATTTAACTATTTGTTTTTAATTTTAATCGTTTATTTCATATTATCAATATCAAAATAGAATGGTTTTTATTTTACTATTAAAATTTTATTTTTATATTTTACTATTTTTTTATTATTTTGTGTTACTTTTTATTATTTATTTATGATTATTGCACTATTTATTTTTAATTTTAATTGTTTATTTCAAATTATTTAAATCAAAATTAAATTGTTTTTATTTCACTATTTATTACTATTTTTTATTATTTTTTGTTATTTTTATTATTTATTACTATTTATTTTTTAATTTAAATTCTTTTAATATATTTTTTGTTTTTTTCTTCAAGATTTTTAAATTAAAAAAAACTATATTTTTTATTCGTATAACTATTTCTCTTTTAGAATTAAATATATATTTATTAGGAAGTAAAACAAGAAGAGTTTTTGGAAAAATTAATAAAGCTGATTGTTTCGAAATATTTATCATTCAATTTCTTCGATGATGAAATTTCCCAAGATTTATTTAAGTATTTGAATCCTTTGGCCAAAGTTCCAAAAAGAAGTCAGCTGAAATCCCTTATCGAAAAGGATTTTAATGTGAAGCAACAAGCAATTATGAATATATTGCAATCGAATTCGTCGAAAATATCTTTCACATTGGATGGCTGGACTTCTCTCGCGAATCGGAGTTATTATGGAATTACAGCCCATTTTCTTGATGATAACTGGAATCTTCAATCTCTGGTCTTGGATTTTTGCCCGTCTCATGGCGACCATAAAGGGATAGATATTGCGACTTGTTTCTTTAAGATTCTTGAGGAAAATAAAATTGAACTGAAAATAATGGGCATAACAGTTGACAACGCTTCAGCTAACACCACATTCATGACTGAACTGAAAAAGTTGTTACCCAAGTTTGATTCTGAAAATCAGCATTATAACCATTATAACCCATTGTAAAATTAAGAAATTTATTTAAAACATTGAAAAGATCTGAGCAATGGAAGAATAAGCTCAACGATTGTTGTAAAACAACAAATATTAAAATGTTATCGCCCAATATCGACGTGAGTACACGCTGGAACTCCTCTCATGACATGATTGTTCTCGCTTTTCGAATGCAACCAGCAATAAAATTATTGTGCGAACATAACAAGCAATTAGAAAAATTTCGAATTACTGAATATGACTGGAATTTATTACAAGAATTGACAAAGCACTTAAGACACTTTAAGACATTGACGAATACTTTCAGGGCTCAAAGTCGATTGTTTATTTATTTTATCATTTATTTACTTCATATTTATTCATATTTATTCATATTAATTTATTATTATTATTATGTTATTTATATATTAGAATTTTATGAAGCTAAATATTTTACAACAAAATGAATGTAATCTTTTAGACTGACAATCAAGTAACTTTGACGAACTCTGATAATTATTCGAATGAGAGTGATGAAATTGATTTAAATGCATTTTTCAAGAAAATACCCACTTTTAATGTTTTAAATGATTGGCAGCGTGAGTTTAATTTGTATTGTTCTGAAGAAAGGGCCGACAGCTGTACAGATGTTTTAGAATGGTGGAAATGCCACCAAAAAATGTACCCAACTCTTTCTGAAATGGCCCGAGATTATTTAGCCATATCAGCTACATCCGTGCCATCGGAACGTTTGTTTTCTCGGAGTTCTTTAACCGTTACCAAAAGGAGAAACCGATTAAGTGATCAATCAATAAGATTTCTAATGTGTCTTAATTCTTGGGCAAAATATTCTGTTCCTACCAATACGATTGAAATAGAATAGCCAAAAATAATGTTAATTTCTTAAATGTTGTTACTAAGAAAATATTAATATATAAGTTAACAACTAAATTGTCACATTATTCATGTTAAAAGTAATAAATAAATATTTTATTTATAAAAAAAAGCATCTTTAATTGACTTACAACATAATTAAAAGTAACATTTTTTATAAACTTAAATTACATACTTTATTTTAAGTTTTGATTTTGATTTAAAAATAAAGAAATATCCATTTATTACAGTTTAGTACTAAAATATATTGTTTATCAAACTTTTTATTAATAATATAATTTGTTTTAAAGTCTTTGCCGCAAAAAAATAAAACTTTTATTTTTATTATTAACTTTTATAATAAAAAGGTAATTATAATAATTATGATAATGTAAAAGCAATAAATTCCACACAATAAATTTATAAGTATCGAATTCTATGATAAAAACAACAAACGCCAATTTTTTACCTTACAGGCAGTTGAATTATTTAATTATTATAAATTTCTCGCTCGTCTAATGAAAATCTCGCCTTATAAAACGAGAACGAGACGAGGCGCTTAAAAAGGAACCGAGAATGATTCTCGTTTTTCCATATTTCTCTATCGTCTCGCTCGATATGCAACTCTAAATATTACACCTATCTTTATTACTTCATACCTCCGATTATATTTTTCAATAAGTCTTAAACATAGAATCATTTAGCGGCAAATTTTATAATCTTTTCAAAGCTATATTTAAAATCTGTTTACGTTAATATTTAACGAAGTTAGCAATATTTAAAGGATGTCATGTTTTTAATGCCACTTTTGCAAGTGGTCTCTCAACATTGACCGGTAGTGTAATTAAAAAAACCGCTGCCAAGTTATACATTTTTGTTATAATTTTGGTGCTCATTTAATTCGTTTTCATAAATCTTGTATTTATTTCATGAACACTTTGCTTCCTCATAGAGATGTTAATAACAATAAAGTTTATATTTTGATCAATTATTCTTAAGTGCTGTAATATTTTTTCCTCTTTATTTAATACTTCCACACAAAAAAATTTCACAATAATTTCTGTTTCTTGAAATATCAATAACTTCATTATTTCTAATCGAAGTAGCTTCAAAAAAGTCTTATTTTCCAAAAATTTTTATTTTTAAAAGTTGAATATCTTTAGTGAATATGAATATAAAATTGTTCATTGAGGGCTCAAAAGATGCGTCTAAAAAAACTGTACAAAATTAGAGAAAAACATTTGTAGGTGTCCTAACATTGTTTTAAAGTTATGGGCAAAAAACGTTTTTTTGAAAAATTAAAAATCAAGAAAATAAATAGTTGAACTTTATTAATCTATCTCAAACTTTCGCGCGGAGGGCTCGCTAGTTTCAGCGCGCCTCGGGGCGCGCGAATTTCGTTCGTCGCGCTTCGCGCCACGTGTGTTGTTGCGCGCAAATTGCTCGCGATGGTCTGCAATTGTTATACATTATTATTAACGTTCTTGTTTACTATTATATGTTTCATAAAACATTTTTTTTTCTTAAAGTTACTACGACTTTAAGGATTACATTCTCATCACATGTTTTTGTTTGAAATAAAAATCATAATATAAATTTCACGTTTAATAGTTAAGAATGTAATATCTATTATGAGCAGCACAAATTTTTCAATTTTTGCTACACATACTTTTGCTATTTTAGTAAAATTTTAGTAAATTCATTACGGAATTTGATTGCACTTGTTGAAAGAAGACTGTTAGCGTTTATTAATATATTTAGCATTGATCTTAATTAAAAATCATTACCAAACTTTCTGGGATAGAGAACCAAAGTTTAATATTTCTTCCTTCAATAATACAAATCATTCAATTTGTTTTATATTCTGTCCGAAATCTGAATTTTCATTTTTCTTCGTGTTGTTAAATTTGTTTGTTTATTAGGGATTTCTTAGGTCTCTAATTAGGAATGTTACTTAAATATAGTGATGCACGTCGAACCGATAAATGCTCGACATCGATCGACAATTCTTGGTTCGTACGCACTTCAAAGTGTCGAGATTTATGATTTTTAATTGTTTTTAATCGTCTCGGTTCGTTCGAAAAAAATCGGCTGTAAATGTCTTGAGTGACAATGTGTTTACAAATTATTAAATTTATTTTCATTAATTAGAAAAATATAATACTTGAGAATATCTAAATTTTCACATGTCTGAAGACGAACATTGAAGAAGAAATTCGTCTGTAAATGAAAAAGCAAAAAATAACAATCAGTCAAGATTAATTAAAAAAAACTTTTTTTAATTATATGAGGTTAAAAAATCAATAATATTTTTGATAAATAATTTATTTATTTAAAAATAAATTTAAAAAAACGAATCGTTAAAAAAAATAATTTAATAAGTAACTGTACAATAAGCAATTTTTTACTAATATTTATTTTGTACTGAATTATTAGATTAAAATTAAATTATTATTGTACAGTACTGGAAAGGAAAATCAAAATCTATCATTTAAGTAAAAAAAATTTATTAGTTGACAGATTCGTTCATATTTAAAACAACTTTACAAACACAAAAAACAATTTTTTTTAATTAAAAAAGTAAAAATAAAATGCATGTTATTATTATTTAATGAATCGTGGAATGGACTTTCTTCAATCAATGTAGAAAGTTTTTATTTATTTATTTTTTATTTTTTAATTTGAAAAAATGTAACAATTAATAAAATTCTAAAAATTAAAAATTTCTAATTTATTAAAAAAGTAATAATGATATATTATATATTTACTATAGGTTTTTGTTTAAGGAACGTGCAATGAAAAAATCGTAGATTTAATTGCGAAGAAATATTTGCCATTTTCTTTTCTCTCTGACTCTGATACACAAGGACTATTTCATTACTTAAATCCGAATGTACCCTTGAGAAACGAACTTCGAAATTTGACTGCGAAGAGATATGCGGAAATGAAAAAAGCGTTTTTAAAACTCTACGTAAAAATGGTGGCAGAAAAATCAATCATTATATCCGAGTCTAGCTAAAATAACTCGCGATTTGTTCAATGTACAGACAACATCGATTCATGCTGAAAGACTTCAAAAAATGGGATCACGTTGCTTATGGAAGACCCCTCACTTATTTTAAAGTTTACTATTAATTGTCTGGATTAAATATTAAAAGCTGCTTTATTGTATAAATAAAATGTATTAAAAATTTTTTCTGTTGTATGTTATTTATTAAAAGAAATATATAAAATTAAACGTAATAAAAATTCATTAATTATTTTTAATATTTTTTAAACAAAAGTAATTTAAAATTAATGCAAAATTTACATTCAAACTATTGCAATGTCGAGATTTGGAAATTTTTTGTTACTAAAATGTACTTTTAACTTAATTATGTGAAAATGAAAAAATTAGTTACCTATTTACAATAATAGTATAATATAAAATAATTTATTTTGTAAAATGTATTTTTTTTTGTTTTAACCTATTCAAATTACAAGTATTAACCTTTAAATATTAAAAAACTTTTAAACCATGAATTCATTTACTTCAAGAGTAACATTTACTCTTTAATAAATCTTTAATATTAACTACAAATTTATTGATTTTTTTATCATTTATTATTTATCAAAATAAAAATTTTCTAATAATTTTATGCAGTCAAATGACAGTTTCGACACATACTTCATTTGATCGACAGTTTGTCGAGATTGTCGATCCGATGACGATCCGAACGATAATAATGTTTAAAAAGACGATCATTTTTATCGAAATCGTTTTTTCCCGATCGTCTCGTCCGACGTGCATCACTACTTAAATATGATAATTTTCAGTAAAATTAATTGTGGTTAAATACACAGATATCAACTAGTGAATTTAATTTTTATAGTTTTATTATACTTCTTTTTAGAGAATGTACGATGAGAAGGCTGTCATTAGATTTTACATTCCATATTTTAAAAAAAAATTTATATATTTTTAAAATTTTTTAAATTGTTTGTAATATATAAACACGTCGTTGTATGCAGCTATGTAATACTTTAACCCCCAAGAAACTTTTAAGTCAATCCAATTACTTTTTTAATGGATCCGACGTTTTTAATTTTTTTAGAAAACTAATGTCAGATTCATAATTAGTAATCTTGAGAACTCACAAATAACCAGTTTCAAGGGAATTCGTTCAATTTTGAAAAAATTTCCACCATTTTGAATTTCGAAGAACTGATGTCAGATTTGTAATCAGCGACCCCGAAAACCTTAAGATACCAAGTTTCATAAAACTCCATTATTTTCAACACACTTTTGGCCCAAACAGTGGAAATCTTGTTGACAGCTAAGGGGCTAAGAAAATAATTTTATCCGGTTATCGGTTTTTTATTAAAAAAGCGCATAAAAAATATAATTATTAGGTGATTTTCAGGTATTTAACAGTTTTTTGTGTAAATAAAAGTTTTTCGAGTGTTTTGGAGTGAAAATATGTAGAAACATACATATACACTAGCCCGATCATATTTTTTGGACTCAGGACACCTCAAAAAGTAAAGATTTCATAAAATTAGCAAAAGTCAAAATTCTATTAAAACTAATGCCTTCTCATGTATAGTAAACTATCAATAAGAGTACTTTTTTCATCTATTGAAATAGACAGATGCACAGTTAGACGCACTGTTTTTTATTACATGAATTGAAAGTATATTTATTAATAAAATTATAATTGAAATTACATTATCTGAATTTACAGTTACTATTTTGTATAAAAGATATTAAAATTTGTCCATTAACAATTTTTCGTTATTTTAATTATTATTATTTTCCTGATTTTGAAATGAACGCTCTCTATTGTTATATCCTCCTCGATGTCCTCTAAAATAATTTCGATTATTGTGGCCTCCATTGTTATATCTTCTATTATTGTAGCCTCTGTAGCGACCTCTTTGATTGGGCTCATAAATTGTGTTAGCCATCTGAATCAATAAGTTAGAATGTAAAAAATTTAGTTTTTTGACAGTTTTTAAAAAATAACTCGAAAAGTTTTGGGTTGGGCTAAAAGTTGTCAACAGCAAAGTTGTAGCTGATACAAAGTGGCGAAAAAAAGTCTCTGGTGACAAAATTGTATATGCAAAAATTTCGGAGATAATGGGGTCGGAATATTGATTTTTTGTCAAAAAAGCGCACAAAAAATATATATAGAGAGTGATTTTTCTGGAAATTACGACTTTTTTGTGTATAAGTTATTTTTTAATGTATAATAGAGTGCAAATAGGTTAAAATCAATTAATTAACTTTTATTCCTTAAAAAAATTCGATTTTCAGTGTTATTTTGGGATTTTTTAATGTTTTTTTGACCATTTAAGAAACTGTAACTTCGAAAATTGAGTTTTTATCAAGTAATGTTCTGGAGGAAAGTTGTTTGTATTAATCTAATCTAAAATAATATAATATTAAAAATTCTAAATTTTGTAAAAATTGTGTTTTCAAAATTTTGAAACTACCGTAGTTTTTGGCGAAAATGTCTGGTTAACGAACTTAGCCTTCATTTTAACACCAACTATAAGTGTGTTAAATTTAAAAACGTTCTGATAAGTTTTTCAAGAGTTATCGTTGAAACAACAAAAACCGTCTACAGACGGACAGACAGACGCACTCGCCGGACAATGTTTTTCGGACTCAGGGCACCTCAAAACGTGAAGATTTCATAAAATTAGCAAAAGTCAAAATTCGACAAAAACTAATACCTTCTCATGTGATGAGAATGTAAAAAATCGAACATGAAAAATTTTGGTATTACACTCTGATGCATTAATGCTTTCCTTCCGGTTTGACGGTATTTTGCAAAGTCGTATGATTTCTGTCAAAATGTTTTCAGTTCAGGACATATGAGAACATTCGTATGTCACGAATTAAGAATATTTGATAGAAATGAGACGACTTTGTTAGGTCACAAAATCATCAATTTCTCAAATTTTCTCTTAAAAATTATTTTAAAATTTACACCAGATTGCAATAAGGTTAAAAAATTTATATATATATATATATATATATGTATTTCGAATTCAAATATGAATTATTTACCTTGAAGCGGGCCTTTTTCTTGAATTAGAAATGTCTAAATTTTCTTCTGTCATTGTCGAATTATTTACTAATAAAAATACCGACAGATTAGGTCAGTCGGATAGATGCCTGGCTCGGTGGACGTACCAAGGGTACTTGGTTCGCGCCCATTAGCCTGGGTTTTTTCCGGCACGTGAGATAATCTGAGCGGGAGGTTTGACGTCGAAGTATAATGATGTGCACCGTCGATTATTGTCCGGTACACACCATTAGAACTCGACTGTCGATAAAACCGGTTGAACTCGGAGAGCTTTTCTACAGTTTCCCTCTCCACTGGCGAGAAAACCCATTAGACGGATGGTCCAGGCAAATGCGAGTACTCCTAATTTTCAAGTCGCTCTGTAGGCGCAAAATTTAGTATTAAGAAATGTATATTGTAAGAGAAATGTAAACACACTTGTATAGCTAGATAAGCTGAAGACGGGTGTATAAACAAATAAATAAATACTAATAAAAATCGAGATTATTGTCCGAAGTCAATCGAAATTTTTGTACTATATACGATATATGAAAAAGCAAGTGAATGAACGATGTTTACATTTTTAACATTTTTTGAAAACGATCAATATAAAGTGAGATAATTGTAAATCTCATATCGTTATGCATCACTGTTCGTGTTTCATATGCTATTCCCGCATCTTTTAATTTTTTCCTTTTATTATATTTCTATTCTGAAGAATTACATTTTCTTTTTCCAGACATTTTATTTTTTTATGTTATTTAACCACACCGATTATTATTTATTACCTTTCTTAATAAAGTTGACAATAGAAAAGAGTTAGATTCTTCTTAAAGAGTAGACAATTTATAATTATAACGTTAGGTAATATAATATTATATTTAGATAATTTGTCTTTTAGAATTTTAAAAAAGAGATTTAATAAATTATTTTTTTTCTTTATAGTTAAAATTTGAAAAAAGCGTTAAATCAAAACAGTTAAAATTTATTACCTTTCGTAAGGAAATAGTTAGAGCATTGCAATTTTAACTATTACAAAAGGGTGTTATTACTCTAAATAAATATCCGAACTTATGTGACATTCTGTTCATTTTTGTAGTGTCCATAACATGAAGTGTGTTTTGACCATAAAGTTAATTTTTACGTCAAAGAAAATTTTAACTTTTAAGTAGAAACATTCTAGCACTTTTGCATGAGAGTTTCAAAAGCAGTCAATGAAAATTTCTAGTACCTTGCTTGAGAATGTCATTGACTTTCAAAAAAATTGTATATTTCTGTAAAATAAACAATATAACTTCCACTTGTTCACAGTTTTTCTGAAATTCACTCATTCATTCACATATTTAGATAATTAATCACACAAACAAAGAACAATTATTATTGTATCACTTTTTGAAGTTTATCAACACTTATGAACTAATCTATAACACTCACATATATTCGCGTATAACTTAAATATAAACACACATTTAATATTTAAAAGTATGTATCGAATTATTCTTATAAACTACATGGTGAAATTTTTCACGACTTGAGAGACATGAACTAGCCAAAATTGCAAGTTCCTATGTCATAAAGAACGCTCACAATCGTTAATTTCCTGAAAAGTGCCCAGGGCCGGATTTACCGTAGGGCAAAAAAGGCAACTGCCCTAGGGCCCCCTATACTTACAATGAGTATACCTTATATATCTATTTGGAAAAATAAAACTAAGTCATAGTTATTGTAGTTGGACAATTTTCAAAAATTTTCTGACTTTAAACCAATTATAGTCCAAGCTGCATGCGTAGAGGCCAACGCATAATAGATTAACCAACGAGATGCATGTCCTAAAAAAATATATACAAACAATATATCTCTGTCTTTTTACAAATCACTCTTGAATTCGAAGCATTTGTGCATTGGCTTTAAAGGCTTAAGCACAATTGCTTCACGAACGACTTTCGCGAACCAATTGTGCGTTGGTCTTAACGATGTTTTGTGGATCGGTGTTATTTCACCTTTATCCATTCATAAATTACGTTGCCCATCCCTGCTGAACATTTGCAAATTTTTTCTCAGATTGCGACACTTTATATTGCTCATTATTCACAGGACAGTAAGAAGTCAGGTGTTTTTATTCATTGCAGAGTTGTAAATAAAGCGTTTTTATAGATTTAAATTTCACAAGAAAAGAAATTACAAGTGTTTTGTTAACTGCATTCGTGTAAAGCAGATATGTTTATGTTTTTAGTTTATCGTGTATTCGTGTTTATTTATTTATCTATCTAATAATGTCTAAGCGAATTTATGAAAGTGGCCACATTTAATTTATTTACAAAATCACGAAAAATCATTAGAACATGCACTTTCAGTGCAATCGTTTAATGACCGTTCTCACACACAAAGCAGAATTGATAAACATTTTAAAAAATTAGAGTTATCAGAAAAACAATCTTACACAGAAGTACTAAAAAGAGTAATTAGTGTAATAAAATTTATTGCTACTCGCAACTTGTCGTTTCGAGGTTCTGATGAATTATTCGGTTCTTCAACAAATGGAAATTTTTTATGATTGTTAGAACTTGTTGCTGAATTTGACCCGTTTTTAAAACAACATATAGAAAATTATGGTAACTCGGGAAGTGTTAGTAAGACTACTTATTTATCGAAAACTACAGTTAATGAATTATTAAAGCTTTTAGCGTCAAAGGTAATATTTTGTATAAGCATTTTTTAAAGAAATCTCTACAACAACATTTTTAAAAGTTTTTTTGTAAAGAAAAGGTAAATTTAAAAAATTAAATATACATTTCTAAGCACGATTTTAATTTTAAATATGAAACATTTTTAGGTGAAAGAAAAAATTGCTCTTGAAGCTCAGTGCAGTAAGTATTTTTCAATAAGTGTAGATATTGGTTGAATAAAATATCCTTCCACAAAAATTAATAATAAAAAGATAAAAAAGCAAACACCAAAAATGCATTTTAAAAAAATTCTAATATTTGGAATACTCTTAATTATAACATGTATTTGTTTTTGCTGTTAAAATTGTCTAAAAAAAAGAAGTTTTAATATAGAAAACTGATTGGAAATTTTCCGACGATTGCGAATTTGGACTCAGATTCTTTCTATATAGCTACGTATGGGCACAAAAAGGGAAAACGGTAATAAAACGTTGAAAAAAGTCAAATTATTTCACTATTTTGCAAAGATATGGTTAGAAACTCAAAATACCCAGATTTTCGGAATAATCACATTAAAGTATGGCTTTTCAACTATGTTCTCTGAAAATTTAAGCCAAATCGTAAAAGGTGTTTTTGAGTTATAATTTTTTTTGAAAAAAAAGTTTTTTAAATCTACTGCGCATGCGTTTAGAAATTTCTCAAAAATTCCAACAGCATTGGATTCTTTGGAAAATTTCCTATCGACTAGTACTTTTCTAAATTTTTTTAGACCAAAATTGACATTTTTTCATGCAAAAATGAATTTTTCAATCTTAGTTTTGAAAAATGGCACTTTTCAGGAAATTGACGATTGTGAGCGTTCTTTATGACATAGGAACTTGAAATTTTGGCTAGTTCACTATATTTGAAGGTAGAATACGCCTAAAAACTTTAAGACAAATCGGTAACTTCTCACGTACAACTGTGTGTTTTACTCGTGGAATCCCCTTAACGAAGACAAATATATATTAACACTATTTGTTTTTCATAAAATAATAGTACATTCACATCTGAAATAACAACAAATAGAAACAGACAATCAGCTGTCACTTACCTTGGATAGAAACGCACACTGCGCATGCTCTACAGAATTTTCAAGCGCAGTCAATTAATCTTTCACGTACTTGATAAAACTGAACAAATAACTTTTGGTTAAAATTTAAAAAACACTGTGGTCCATACACGGAAAAAATTAGTTACTGAAATTTTCCTCGACTTTGTAGAAGACTCTCGGATATAGTCGAAAGTATTAAAATTTTTTAAATCACTCTGTTTTAAAACAGATCATATTGATAGATCGAAGAAAAAATGTATTACATTCGAAGAGAATTTAGAAAAAGGATTTAAAACTTTCAGCGACAGTCGAGAAAAATGAAAACACAGCCAGCGCGATCGATTCAGCGACAATCAAGGAAAATGAAAACACAGACAGCGTGAACGATTCGGCGACAGTCGAGGAAAAAAGACGTGTCCGAATTTTCTCCTATAGTATTCTAAACTTTCAACGATAGTCGCGGAAAATGAAAAATTCTGCGGACCAGTAAAAAAAATTCTCTCAGTTCTTATTTATTTCATTCCTTTTATGCCTTATATTTAATTACAATCCTACATTTATACATAATCACGACACTCATCCCATGTAATTTGACACTATTTAATCACTAATCACCTACCTAAAACTAAATAGCTAACACCAATACGCTTATTATCCTACACTTTCGTTGTTTCGCACGCTATATGAATCTACTTTTTCATCGCCCTTATATACTAAATAGAAACTTTCTTTACCGCTTGCGAGAAAAAGTGCAATATTTTTAAAATTAAAAATCTCAAATATTTCTCTTCAACATACTTTAAAATTTTTAAGAGTATTTCAGTATACGTTAAGGACTATTTTACAATTTTTTTAAATTTATTATATGAATAGAAAAATGATAATATTTAATTAAAATAATAATTAAGCCAATAAAATTATTTTCTGTTCATTATTGTAAAAACTTATTTAACGATTAATAATTATATTTTATATATATTTACAAAAAGATTTTAATCCTCCAATATAATTCACAAACACTGTACATAAGAATTTGTTAATGAACGGTGTTAAAATGACTGCAGGTCGCGTTTATCGCCTGAAAGTATGCGCACCGTTTTCCTCGACTCGTCGACGAAACTTTCTATCGAAGTGTTACAATAATTCCACGACGTTTTTTCCGCTACTAGGTTTATAAAAAGGCCTCGACTTTTTTATTAGAGAATTTCTGCTAAAATCATAGAGTATTTCTATAAGTTTGAAAAGTATTTTTTCATATCCGAGAAGGAATGATTCACGTACTGTCGAAGTAAGCCGATTTTTGGAGTCTTATAAGATTGGCAGTTATTACGGCTACTGGGTTTAAGTATTTCATTGGTGTAAATTCCGACAGGTATTTGGGAGTAGTTTTATTGTTGTTAGTAATTTTTTCAGTAACAGAGTTTAACTTTTTAAAGAGAGGATTACTTTTCCATCCGGAAATTCTAACTCAGTTCCTTGTCAACAAAAAGTTTCTTCTGTGCTCAAGGGTCTGTTCGGCTGCTTCCAAGAGAAGGATAGGTATTGGGGTAGTGCCTATTCAACCGAGGGCTGATCGCAAGGCAGCATATTGGACACAGTCCAGCGAAATTGGTCTAGTACGCCCAGAACCAGCGAAGAGTATGGCAGCCTATTTCAAGAGTGCTCTGATGAGGCCACGATAAGCTGCCAGCATTGACTCTGGATGAGCTCCATAAGTCACCCTCGCTAAGGTTACGATAATATCAAGGGACTTGTTAGTCCGTACTACCAGATCAGCAATATGATCGTGCCAATTCATTTTTGATCAATAATAGCCCCTAAATATATCATGTTTTTTCATTTGTAATTTGTGTATCCCCCAGCCTGATAGTTTCCTGGGAAAGATCATTCGAATTTCTAGAAAAGATGCACAATTGGCTCTTGTTTGAGTCTACGCTGTAACTCAAGTCCTTCAGCCAAGGAATTAATCTGTCTATGGCTTCTTCAATAAGTAGCTGAGCAACATTTAAGTCATTTTCTGAAGCGTAAAGAAGTATGTCGTCTGCAAACTGGAGAATCTCTAATTCATTTGGAATAACGGACTTGATCTCTCTCAGAGCGAGATTGAACAGGAGTGGTGAGAAAACTCCACCCTGGGGGACCCCCACTCCACAAGGTCGCGGTCCTAAAGTAACTTCCCCCAAGAAAAGTGACCTATTCGTAATCATAAAGGAGACGAAACTATAAATTCTACCCGGAACTTTCAATTCATTTAATTGAGTGAGCACAGCTGAAGGCAGAAGGGCATTAAATGCCCCCTTTATGCCCAAGGCTACTGCTACTGCTTTTTTTCCCAAAGAGAAATTGTTCAAAATATCCGTAGATAGGTAAGACAAGCAATCAATTGCAGAACGTTCCTTTCGGAAACCAAATTGATGATTCGGGATAAGGCCCTGATATTCAACAAAGTGTTCCAACCTAGTATGCACCAATCTCTTCATTAGCTTACCGAGAGCTGGCGTAAGAGAGATCGTCCGGAAACCCTTGCCGTTAGGTTAAGGAATGAACTTTACTAAGGTTGATCTCCATGAGTTTGGGAATTCGGAATTTTTGAAGCAAACATTATAGAATTCCCTTATTTTCTTATGACATAAAGAGGGAAGTTTCTTTATTGTAGCATAAGATATCTTGTCCAAACCAGGACTTGAATCTTTTTTACACCTTGCAAGAGCAGAGTAAAATTCAGTTTTTGTAAAAGGCGAGTTGTAAATATTGGTTTTATCTACTTGATCGATAACAACATGGGGAATCGTATATTGAATTTATCAGAAAATGCCCTAATCAATCCCCAAATTCTTTTCGAACTTAGTGCTGGAGATATCGTATTGCAAAGGGTTCTGAAAGATTTCCTTTTATGGTCAATTACATTTTTTCAATTGAGCTTTCAATTTGGAGGTAAAGATCCAAATTTTCCTTATTAGGATTGAGGAGATAAGCCTTCCTTGCTTTTTTATCACTAATAGCTGTATTGCATTCTTCCGTCCACCAAGAGGGTTTGATAGGAGAAGAAGGGCTGGAGTTATTTGGGATATACGCTCCTGCTGCGGTTAGTGGTTCAACTATGGATAAAGTAAAAGTGTCGTATTTCTCCAGAGAATTTTCCTTAAAATTATCGAATTCCGGCAATTTGATTAAAATTAATTTATTAAATTCGACTTTAAATTTTTAAATTCAACTTTTTTTAAGTCTAGTGGAGCTTTGACAAGATGTTTCTAGTTTTATTGGGATAGTCATGATTACCGGAAAATGGTCACTACCAAATCTATCACCCATTGTCTCCGATAAATCAGAAGAGACCGACTGAAAGTCCAATACGCTGCCCAAAGAGTTTTGGGTGGGAGAGATTGTAGGAGATCCATCATTAATTAAGTTTACATAGAGAATTTCTTGTAGTTGTTACAGCAAACTCCCCATTTTGTTTATAAAGAGAGCTGTGCCTCCTCCCGGAGTGAGGGGATTACGGTCACCCCTAATGCTAGAATATCCTTTTAAATTGAAATTTTTGCTGAGAACCAGGTCTCAGTTACCGAGAGTAGATCCAAATTATATTGAAAAAGTAATGCTTCGCGGTTGGTCTTTTTTTAATAGACATCGCGCGTTCTAAATCGCACATTTGAAGTCTGTTGAAATTGAAGACTTCATATTATGTCATCTAACCTATTTTATTTGTTAACACTGGTTTACAGTGAAATTGTCAATTGAACAAAACATTTCTTTCTCGAATAGTAGGTGTTTTTTGAGTAAGAAAATCGTAGTTTTAATTTTTTTCCCTCATGCAGTTTTTCTGTAGCTTCAAATTTTGCATTTTCAAGGTGCGACGCTACTTAAAATTACCTGTAGGAAAATAAGCTTGTCAAAATATAATGAATAAGGTATCATCGGAAAGGTAATTAAATTACCTTTCGATTCATAGGTCACAGAATATAATTCAACAAAAATTGAGAGAGTTACAGTCGATTAAAGATGAAATTTCAAGACAATTTTGATGATTTTTAGACATTTGAGTAACTTCTACTATTTTTTTCTACATCAAACAAGAAAGAATGTTTAGGTTTTAATTTTTTTTATTAATAGAATATATAATTACATAAATTTTGAGCCCTTGTGGACCTCGATTGGATTAAAAATGACAATTCTACACTAAATTTAGTGAACGAAACTACATTCTTCATTTTTGGTTTCTCTTAAACATTTGCAACAAAAATTAAAGTCATAGAATTTAGTTAAGTTCTGAAGTTACTAAAATCACTAATCAACACTGCAAAAATTTTAGGGACAATGCTGCTCCGGTAGGTGTCACTGCTGCGTTAAATCAAGAGCTGGAGCGCAACTTTACCTACGATTCGCAGCCGCCCAGAAAAAAGTAAGAATCTGTTCTCATGGACTTTACTCCGTGCTCATGGAACTGATTCTTACCTTTCAATAGTCAGAATCAGCCCCGTGAGGAGTAGATGTTGCCTTTTGCGGAGCGGCTACGAATCGTGGACAGAGAGCGCAAGCGACTCTCATGAATTTCCGCAGCGTCCCCAAAATTTTCTCAGTGAAGGATTTCGGAAGTCGTAGATTTCGAATCCAATGTTAGTTTTCTAAAATTCAAAATGGCGGATCCAATACTGCGGACAAATTTTTTTAAATCGATTAAATTCGTTTTAAATTACTTACTCGGGGGTTTTCGCAATCGCTGATTACGAATCCGATTTTAGTAACTTCAGAGCTTAACTAAATTCTATTGCTTCAATAATTTTGCTGCAAATGTTTAAGAGATACCAAAAATGAAGAATGTAGTTTCGTTCACTAAATTTAGTGTAAAATTGTCATTTTTAATCCAATCGAGGTCCACAAGGGCTCAAAATTTATGTAATGATATAGTATATCAATAAAAAAATCAAAACTCAACCATTCTTCTCTGTTTGATGTGAAAAAATAGTAGAAGTTACTCAAATGTCTAAAAATTATCAAAATTGTCTTGAAATTTCATCTTTAATCGACTGTAACTCTCTCAATTTTTGTTGAATTTTATTCTGTGACCTATAGATCGAGAGATAATTTAATTACCTTTTCAATGATACCTCATTCATTATATTTTGTCAAGCGAATTTTCCTACAGATAAGTTTAAGTAGCGTCGCACCTCGAAAATGCAAAATTTGAAACTACAGAAAAACTGCACGAGGGAAAACAATTAAAACTATGATTTTCTTACTCAAAAAACACCTACTATTCGAGAAAAAAATGTTTTGTTCGATTGGCAAAAAAAAGTTTTTAATTTGTAAACCTGTGTAATTGAATTAATAAACTAATCTAACTTATAACTTAGGCATGGGAGACTAACTAGTACTATATATACAATTACAAATAAACCGTTAATTTATTCCGTTTGCAAGGATTGGGTTTTTGAGGAGTCCGACCCGATTTAGAATCCTCCCGTGATTTCTTTATCCACTTCTGTTTCCGCATTGTTGAGGTTAGATTCTAATATGGTGAGGTTTTAGGGTCTGTGTTTGGAATTAGTTGTTGATTGCTGTTAAACGATTGTTTTCCTTTGGAATTTTTGTCATTTGTATAAGATAAAGTTTGTTGATTGCCCTTTGGCGACATTGGATGATCAGAAAGATTTGAAAGATTTAAACTATCCTGTTTTTTTGAAGTGGGTGGGGATTGAGATTCAAGATCCCCAGGTTTTACCATAAGTATACCTCTTTGTTAAAGGTTAAAGATTGCATCATCCTTTGAGAGATTATGTAGGAACCGCTCTTTCATAACTAAATATTCGTATCTGTATAAGGAACAAGAGTTTGAGGAGGATTTGTGTTCCTCAGAGCAGTTATAACAAAAATTCGATGAGGAGCTATCCCCGCATTTCTCAGTCTCGTGAAACCCTCTGCAGTATTCACAGACTGGTCGTGATGCTTTACATCGGTCAGAAATGTGCCCGAAAAGTTGGAAATAATGGCACCGTTTCGGCTGAGGGATTATAGGGTAAACATGATGCGCGAGACTATGAACAAATACCTTTTTGGGTATGTATTGAAGTTTAAATGTAAGATCTATTGAGTCCAAGGGAATATTGCTACCTCTTTGTCTTCTTCTAATCGCTGAGACCAAAATTGATTGGGTCTCCTCATCAAGATTTTCGACTATTTCAGTAACTGAATGAGAATTTTTGATGTTAATACTTCCATTGCGATAAAGTAGCGAATTAGGGATAAAAGTTTTTAATTCAAGATTAGCAATCCTTGAAGAAGATGACAAGAAATTCGCTTCTTCCAGAAAGTCACAGAATACCTTTACCTGGTTTTTCCCACTGATGTAAACTTTTTTATCTCCTTGAATCAGTTTGGAGATCAGTTTCCATAATGCTATTGGGTCCAGTTTGCCCAAATTCTTTCGAGGGTTACTTGATTGAATCAATACCAAGTAAGGTGCATCATGAGAGGAGTTGTACCGATGGTCAAAGTATCCCTTGACTGAGACCGATATCTGTTATTATGTATCCTGGCTATGACAGTAAATGTAAAAAGATCAACTATTCTTCTTAGTTTAGTCGGGAAAGTATAAAATCAGTGTTACCGTGTCCCCAGATAGAAGAGAATAAGATCTTCATATTATAATATCAGGAGATATGCAATAAAACAAGGAAGAATTTGTATATTATTATTATTTATTCAAATGTTTTCTTTCCTTTAAAATTTTCTAAGTAAATGTTAAATATAATAATTATGTTTATATGAAAATATTTTAAAATTTTCAGTAATTCTTCAATATTAAAATATAGATACAATCTTTTACCTTTTAAATACGATGAAAACTAGTGATTGGAAAAGTGGAAATGATTATGTTAGGCAGAAAAGGTCGAATGAAGCAATTGTCTATCTATCTGTACGCTTCGAAAGTTCAAAGAAGAGTCTATTTTTTAATTTATTTTCCTCACAATTTCTTTGGGTCCTTATTTGGGTCCCCTGAAGATGTATACCTGTCAGAAAATAGTTTTAGTAGACAAGAAATAGAATTTAACATTTTTTAACCCCAACCTTTTAATACTTAGCCCGAACATAGGGCTACACTAGGACGGTTCTTATTTTAGCGATGTTTCGAAATCTGCGGTTTCACCCCAAAAATTAAAAAGTAAAATTAGCATATTATACTTTTTTACTATGGCATCGGCATATTCATAAAGCTCGTAAATGGAGCAAATATTTTTAAAAAAATTCAAAATATTGGATGTTCTACCTCTAATCATGTACTAAAAGATCCCGAAGTTTAAGAATATAAAAAATTTTTGTAAGCTAGAAAATATTTTGACTAGAGGCTAGATATTCGACTGGAGGCACGTGTTGTTCGATTTGCTTCAAACTTCCTGGAAATTTTTTTTAACCCTTGATTAATTTTTTGGGGTAAGACAGAAGATTTGGAAACATCGCCAAATAAGAATTACCCTAGGCTACACTGAAAGAAAAAGTAGAAGGTACAGGCATAATTTAGGTTATATTACCTATTAAGTATTGCTGGAATAGAAACAGACCAACAGTTAGGGTATTTTAGCCATACCATTAGAACTAGACGCAAATTTCTAAGGCGCACTAACCTCTTAACCAGATTTCACATTAGTTTCCACATAGCACAAAAACTTCCAGGAAGTTTCCTGTGGGAACCTTCGGAAGTTACCCTTGGTAATTTCCTGGAAATTTCTAGAAAATATAATAATGTCCGCAGGTTAGAAGCTTCCAATGGAAACTTTCTGGAAGCTTCCCATATAAACTTCCTGGAAGTTACCAGGAAGTTCTTTCCCTAGGGGTTGTAAGACCTTGTTGTTGGTGGGAAGGCTTAAAGGTCTTTTTCCCACTAGGAAACTACTTTTCGATGTCTCTCGTGGCAATTAAGGGGGCGAACCCTTTATAATGGATCGGCCGCTCAAGAATGTCTAGAGGTTATCGGGAGAGACGGGAGGAACAGAGGCTTAACCGCGGGTTCATTCTGAAGATTTCCGGTTGGAGGGAGTCTGACCAAGAAGAAACCCATCCATGGTTCGTTTGGCTGTACCATGGCGATTAAGATGTGAGTCTCGTCACCTAATCCGTGATGAACTCGTGTCCATGGATGACTGATACTAGGGTCACCAAATCCTTCGGGTTCCTCCGGGGGGTGGGGTAGACAACTATCGCTGGGGTTACAAGAGGGGCCCGTCTTCTGGAAGCCCCGTCCCCATGGTGGGGCTCTAAATTTTTAACGAGACTCCTAGCTACCAGGCGACCTCTTGGATGTAATTAGTATTATCCTTAGATCGAGGCACTTCAAGGGTGGACCTTTATTTCCTCTGTACTCGTGGGACCAAATATGGATACTACGAATGAAGAATTAAATTCTAAGCACAGAAGTGTTGCAGAGCTTCCTTTAGAGAATCGCAACACTGGAGAGCGTGATACGCTTCTTGCTGATGAGAGTACCGTAGGGGACTCAACCTTGCAACAAGTGGACAGGCAAGCTCGAGCCAGGGCCTCTTAGAGGACCGGATCGAGCCTTGCTGGCTCTTCTCAGGATACTTCTGGGAGCGGAGGGGTCTCGTCTAAAAGGCGGCAGGACTCGGGGATGGCTTCCCCTGTCCGTAGCATGCATGAGAAGCAGTTGAAGAATCTGAGGAGACCGTGAATCAGCCTTTAAAATGGCTCCTTCCGGCATCCTTCGTATAAAGATCAATTTGCATCATTGTAAAGCCGCTTCGGCGATTTTAGCCAAGAACTTGACAAGGATGCAGACAGCTTAAGCCTTTGTTTAAGAACCTTGGGTTTTCAAGGGGAGAATCAGAGATCCAAATTGGAGAACCTGCACCACCAAGAGAGGTGGAAATGTTGGTGGAGTATTGTCAACAGCAGAGTCTCCCTTTGATAATAAGTTGCGATGCCAATGCTCACCACGTAGTTTGGGGTAGCAGTGACATTAACGACAGAGGCAGAAATATACTAGATTTTCTGATAGATACAGATTTAGAAATTTTAAATCAGGTTGATGAGCCAACCTTCGTTACTGTTAACAGGAGAGAAGTGTTGGATATTACGATCTGCTCCAGGTCTATGTGGGGTGGGATGAAAGACTGGAGAGTGCTTAATGAAGATTTACTCTCGGACCATAGACTTATCACATTCAGACTGAAATCGAAAGATCGGGAACAAAAGTGGAGACGTGATCCTAGAAGTACTAACTGGGACTCATTTACTAAGGACCTTAAGGCCTCCATGGGTCACTTCCCCACCTCTTACGGGACGTACGAAGAGTTAGAACTCGCAGCGAAATATCTGCGAGATTCGATTGTCGGCTCCTTTGAGATTAACTGCGAAGCCAAAAAGATGGACACCAACAAAGGGGCACAGACAAACAGTAAGAAAGCTTTTTAATAAAGCCAAGAAACGTGAGAGTCAGCAAGCATGGATGATTACCAGGCAGCTCGTAAGATGATTTTGGCGTAGGTCCAAGTAGGGCCCGAGGAAACCGGGAACACTGGAAACTAGCAGCCAGAGTTGTGACTCCGGAGGGTATTGATTGGGCAATAGGCTCTTTCAAACCGTCTAAGGCTTCAGGGGCGGACGTTATATATCCGGTCCTTTTACAAAGAAGATTGGATTGTATTAGATTACCCCTGTGTAAAATTATAAGAGCGTGTATAGCTCTTGGTTATACACCAGAGTCCTGAAAAAGGACGAAAGTGGTGCTTATCCCGAAGGCCGGTCGCAGAGGGTATACTGCTGTGAAGGACTTCAGACCAATCAGTAACCCCCTTTATATGAAAGGCTTTAGAGAAACTGGTGGATAATTTTATCAGAGAGGAGTGTCTGAGGGATTATCCCTTGCACTATCACATGAGTTTAAAACCCAGGTTTCTTCACGCGGTAGTGGTTTGGTGGTCTAGGACACAACTGATCACGGTTAAAGAGAAACTGGACCAACTCCAAGCAATGGTTTTTAGAGGTATTACAGGGGCCATGAGGACCACACCTACTCGGCGTCGGGATTTATACTGGCCGAAGTACCTCTATATATTGCTACTCTGAAAAGGCGGCCCTTACTATGAGCAGGCTAAACGCGCAGGAAAGGTGGAAGTCAAATGGTAAACACACCAAGCTTCCACGTTCAGTTCTATCAATTCCAGAATTAAGTATGGTGCAAGACAGGATGATCAAGAGGGTGAAATTTAAACCCAATTTTAAGATACTAATACCTTCTAGACTGGACTGGAAGAAGGGTTTTCCACTTGGGGACGAGGTCTGGAACACGGACGGCTCCAAGATGGATTGCGGTGCAGGCTTTGGAATATATCGAAAAACTGGCTGTATTAAAGTGTCTGAGTCGTTAGGACAATATACCACGGTTTGGCAGAACAAGGTCTGTGCGATTTTAACTTGTGCCTAAATGTCCATTCAAAAAGGGACAAGGGGAAAAAGGATTAGTATTTGTGTGGATAGTCAGGCGGCCCTAGGGGCTCTAAAGAATCCCACAATGGAATCAAAGCTTGTCTGGGAATGCCGTAACGTTCAGTAAATAAACTTTCGTTGATCTGGGTGCCAAGCCACTCGGGAATCAAGGGCAATAAAAGGGGTCACGGTTTGGCAAAAATAGGTTCTGAAACGGTATTTTTAGGTCCTGAACCATCAGTGGTATTAATGCCGTGTCTGGTTAATGGAGCCATTAAAAGATGGGGTCAAAGAGAACATCAGAAGTATTGGGCGGGCATTGGGGTGGGAAGGCAAGCGAAGGCTTTGTTGGGTTTAGTGCTCAACAAGAGGCGAGCGAGTGATCTCCTAAAAATCGATAAGATCAGAGTTAAAACCATTGTTCGCCTCTTTACAGGACATGGGCTTTTCCATTATTGTCACCAATACTGTCAACGAAATAAGTAAAACGAATTGCATCAACAACATATACATTCACTTTTATTTTACCCAGTTTTGGTAGTAAGAGAAAAGATAAAAAAACATAATATACTTTAAAATAAAAAAAAGACGAGAGCATTCCACGTTGTGGCAAAAGTAAAATTATAGCAGGAAGTATAAAGACGTACTGCGCTTGCTTCCGACTACTGAAATGTAGAATAACTGCCTGGTTACTGGAACCAGGAGTTTTTAGTTAAAGACAAATTTCATCACGAATCGTAGTTGTCACAACCAGGATTGTTTTTTTTAATTTTAGTTAATATAATTAAATTTCTGGCTACTGTAACCAGAAAACATGTGACAGAAACAATTTTAAGTTAATCCAGTAACTGCATTTCACTAACAACATTTTTCTGGTTGTATTAACCTGGGTCCATTTCTCTCAGTGTACACCCTACAACTTCTCCATAGTGTGTAAGAGCATTTCCGGTTAGGTGAAGTCCGCTACACTTGTAAAAAGTCTTAAGGGAATTTTACCAGACTTATAATAGGAATAGTAATTTTTGTTTTGTTTGACCGCATTAAATATTCATTTGTAAGATAATAGGAATGTTTATTACCTAGTTTTAATATGTCACTTTTACATAAAATTTGCGATTGTGCCATATTAAAAACGGCAATATTCCTTTTTCTCCAAGGAAAAAAGTTCTATATTTTGGAAAACTGACATGTGAAAACTAGTAAGGTTACCGTTCGTATTTGCGAATTTTCCCATTTGCTGTATTTTCACCGTCATTTGTCATTTTGCTACATCAAAAGTGAGTATTATTGTAAAGTGTTAAAGCTAGAGATTTCACAATTGCTATATTTAATATGGCAAAATTACAAGATTTCGTATTTTTCAGTTTAAATTCTGTATTTTTGACGCATAAAATGAAGTTTATTTTGCCAAGGATTTTATAAAATAAAATTACCAACTTTAGAAAAATTTCTTTAAGACTTTTTACAGTGTAGTGACGTGACGTTTCAAAAATACGTCAAAAGTAAGTTCTCGTTTCAACTTTCAAAACCTCATATTTTTGTTATTACACAGTTTTATAAAATGTGCTCTTCGGGTTTTTGTAGCTTAATTATCTGTCTTTAAGTTGCAATAGTGTATTTCTAAATTACGTGTAATACTTTTGTGTAATTTTAACTTTTTTGTTAAGAAGGAGAGTGAGGAGGAAAGTAACACGTCGTTACTTTCCTCCTCGCTTCAATATATTGTTCATACTTTCTGAAATGAGTCAAGTAAATCATGTTTAAAGTTACAGATTAACTTTTGTTCTTGAAATGTAATGAATTATAAGTAAATTGACTTTTGTTTTTACATATTAACATAACCTAAAAATAGTTTATTGAACCAAGCAAGTTTTATTTCTGTGTTGTTATTTTGTTTTATTTTATGTTTGCCATAATTGTTAATTTTTGCTTATAAACTTTCGATAAAATTATTCTCATGTTTTAAAAGATTAATGTTTTATTTTTAATTTTTGATATGCTATAATATGAAACATATGAAAAAATTGGCAATTTTTCTTAAGCGGCGAAATAACCTATTACGTTATTATTAGTTATTAATTTACCTTTAAATATGGAATTAGTGCTTTTGTTTCACATTTTCCCTGGCGAATTTGGTTGACCAAAGTCTGAGCAACTTTGATCAGGTTTCGATCGAAATATGATGAAAAAATGATAAATAATGTAAAATTAGCCACTTTTCAGTTGATTTCTACAAGAATTAAATAAAATTAAACTTTATTTAATAAGTGATACATGTACATTAATCACTTATTAAATAAAGTTTGATTTTATTTCATTCTTGCAGAAATCAACTGAAAAGTGGCTAATTTTACATTATTTATCATTTTTTCATCATATTTCATGAATTTTTAGCGAAATTTGCCTCCTAATCAAACCTCGATTGAAACCTGATCAAAGTGGCTCAGACTTTGGTCATCCAAATTCGCCAGGGTTAATAATTTAAAATTACATATACGATAATTTTTAAAATTAAATGCTACATATGTGATAAAGATAAGAAGTTAATATCGATGAGATATTAATGTACCAAAATGTGTTGAATATGTATTAAATAAAGTATCAAATATGCATAATTTGTACTTTGAGTTTGCTTGTATTTTTCTAAGTTGATAATAAAAATAAATTAATTAAATAATTATAACTTCAAAATTACCTAATCTAAGTGAGATAGTCTTGTAATTTTTTCCTTAAAATCGGGTTTACTAATAAGTAGACGTAATTCAGAAGAGGGTTATTTTCTGAATCAATGGAAAACAGTTATTTTGGAAAAAAATTATAATACGTAACAGTTAGCGTAATTGAAATTGCAATTAAAATGTTGATTTGTTCTTAGTGTATATAAAAGAAACTATCTTCTGCATAACATATCTTAAAATGATATAAGATTAACCATATTCCCTAATGTTACTTTCCTCCAAGATGCTGTTACTTTCCTCCTCGAGGGTTAGGAGGAAAGTAACAAATACAGAGGTCGTAAAAAATTCATGCTGTGAACTGGTTATTTAATCTAAATGTCTAATACAAATTTTATTTAACAAGTGAAAGTCCAAGCTTTCAATTAACGTATTAACAAAAATTATTCTTTAAATAGTTTGAACGCTAAAATAAAAAAACTGGTTTTTGTTATTTTCCTCCTCGCTCTACCCTACATAAAAAGAATTTGCTTGTCAATTGCGTAAAATGATGATGAAAATAAATCCACTTAGAAAATCATGTTTTCATGTTTATAAGATAGCTATCTAAAATATCTCAAGAGTGCAAGAGATTTCCGCGAATATTTTTTTTTCTCTCCTACAAACAAAAAGCTGTATATGTATACTTTCATGCATATACGGTGTAAGACGTTTTACACTTAATTTACTAATATAAATCGATTAAAATTGAGAATTGGAGAAAGTGGAGCACAAACGAGATTGTAGATTATGATAATATAAGGTGAGACGAATCTTATCCGAAGAGAGAGAGATGCGATCATTGAAACAGAAACTACCGGGTTGCTTTGAGTGAGGCATGCATTACAAATGCATAAAGCATAATTAAGGCATTTCAGGATGAAAGCCATGAAGTTTATATGTAAGGATCTCTCACTCTCGAACGGTATATATATAGTATAAAATGTCTTCGAGAAATATCATCAAGAGAGACTCATAGTTTCAAAGAACCATAGTGAACGCGATTTAATTGAAAGCAGGCGCCTTTCTAATTTTTGTGTGGCGCAAGTTTATCTCAACACTGCTCGAGATTCTAATTAGCATTTGGCTAATCCCAAGAGGCTGCGCCACACTAATTGCTAATAGAAGAACACAAGTGTTTCGAATTTCCAACTATGATTTATAAATATTTTATATTTACCTCTATATATATATATATATATATATATATATATATATATATATATGCCGCAGTAGAAGATGATGATTCTTGTATAAATGCTCGCAACGAGAAATGTATATAAACGTCGATCAAGTGTGACGAAAGGATGTTAACCATTGCGGAAATTAATTATGTTATGCAGAAGATAGTTTCTTTTATATACACTAAGAACAAATCAACATTTTAATTGCAATTTCAATTACGCCAACTGTTACGTATTACAATTTTTTTCCAAAATAACTGTTTGCAATTGATTCAGAAAATAACCCTCTTCTGAATTACGTCTACTTATTAGTAAACCCGATTTTAAGGAAAAAATTACAAGACTATCTGATTTAGATTAGATAATTATGAAATTATAATTATTTTATAAATTTATTAGAAGAATGAAATTTGGGATACCAACTAGTGATGAGTTGATTATTATTTTTTATTAATATCATATATAAAAAATAGTTTTATTATCAATTTTAAGTTAATATATTAAAAGAATTAAAATTTCGACTTGATCCTTATGAACGCATAAAAGGGTGCCGACCACATATCTAACATAAAATGAAGGAACACAATTGAAATTATTTTTAAGTAAATTTAAACAAATAGTATATGTATTTAAAATTTAGTTATAGATTGTATAAAAATTTCAGGAGTTTTAACTAAATTAATATTCTCTCGACCCGGAAGCAATTTTTATCTTTTGATAATTGTTTATTTTTATGTTTGATGCCATTTAAGTGGTTTCTAAAATATCAAAATCAATCAAAAATCATAATCACTGCTTTCCCCGCCTTGGATCCTTTAGAAATTCTTTTTAAAAGGGATTTTACATTAAAATAAGTAATTAGTAAAATTAAAACTTTTTGTTGAAACAAAGTTAGTAATTTCAGTTTTATCAAATCTCTGATGTCCACTAGTAAAATTGAACAAAGTTTAATAAAAGTTTTCAACAACTTTAAACAGATCAATTAAAATATTATATAAAAAGATGCCACCACTCAACTCAAGTTTAAAAAAAATAAATACATGTAATTTTTCCATGAAATCCCTCAACAATTTTTAAGCTCATATAAATGTAATAAAATTTAAACTCAAAAGATTTAAATAATAATTTTTCCAAATATTATAATTTTCATTCTTATGGTTCTCATCATTGCTAGTATACATCTGAAAATTGATTGAAAACCTACAAATATTTATAATTGAAGGGAAAAAAAATTTTAATAGAATTTATATGTATTAGTTTCACTGAAAAAATACAGAGTACCCGATTCTATGTAACTGGAAAGGCAAAAGTATCAAAAAATGTAGAAAATATGGGATTTTTTTAAAGTTTATTAAATTATCATTTTAAAGAAGACTGAATTTACCAACAAAAATAAAGTTTCAAAAGATTTATTTAAAAAATACTATTTTAATCATGAAAAGCATATATGTAGTAAATATTTTAACTTTAAATCTAAAGTACCTTCAATAAATTTATTTTTGTCAAACCAAAGGTGCAAATAAAATTCAGTTCACCAATTGAATATATTGTCAAACAAATTTTCGATACTGCAATTTAAACTTTTTATCAATACAAAGTTTGACAAATTCATTTAAATTTATATGAAGTAACCAAATAATAGTGATTTCTTAAAAAAATTGTATGCATTTATCATTTTAATCTTCAGTTGAATAAATACGTCTTCAAATTGATCAATTTGCTTCAATTTGGAAAAAACTTAAAGTACTGTAGGTATTATTAATTTTGTGTAGTTGTCACAAACACGGGAACATTTATAACCAAAATCATCTGTCAAAACATTAATTCCAAAAACACAAAAGACGACACTTTCTGATCACGGAGTTGCTTAAGACTAATGCAAAGATATACTGCATATAACCTAGGGATATCATGATATGTCCTAGGAATATCCTAAAGGCATCTTGGGGATATTTTTGCATTTCTAAATGATATCTTATAGATATCATGTTTATATCCCTGAGATATCATGTTGATATCCCTGAGATATCAAACCGCGAGTCTCTAGGATATCCTAATATTATCCGCTGGATATCTCTAGGACATGCTTAGGATATCGACAGGATGCTTCCATAATATTCTAGGATATCTAGTGCTATGAGGGTTATTTCAACATTAAAAAAAGGAACTAGAATACACGCTTATTTAGAAATTTTTAATTATTTATCTCTTGTAGATACTTAAAAAACAAGAGAAGAGTGAATGGATTAGAAAAATTTATAAAGAAAGTAAATAAGTGGACATAAAAAATTGAGGGAAATGAATATGACAGGTTAAAGTGGAAAATGGGAGATTTGTGAAGGCGAGTGGATGTCGTGGAAAAGGAAAAACGGAAAAAGAATGTTGTGGTCAGATGCATGAATGTAGGTGTGTTGGAGGGTAAAAGAAAGGTGGAAAAAGTTTTGACGTGGGTGGGAGTCAGTTTAAGAATTAAAACCTTGCAAGCGATAAGAAAGGAAGAGAATAGTGTACCAATGTTGTGGCTGGTGAAGTTGGGTAGGGAGAAAGAGAAAATAAATGTGATAAGGATAAAAGGATGTGTGATTAGAATATATGAGGATAGGAGTTGGAGAGAGATAAAAATTGTTGCGGTTATTGAAAGAAAGAGCGTGGACTAAAAGAATGAATGACAAGGAGGTAAAAATGGGTACATATTGTATTTAGGTGGATGGTGTGAAGCATTGTGTGAGAAAGGAGAGTAAACTGCAAGGAAAGTAAATTTATTTATTTGAGTTTAGTTATAAGTTATAACTAAACTCAAATAAATAAATTTTTTAATTAATGAGAGTAACAACTATTAATTGTTAATTATTTAATTATTAATTTTTTATAGTATATATTGAAATTTGAAAAATATTTTTATTACACCAAAACTTGTAGAAGACTTATAATACCCGAAACATTGTATAGGAACTATATTCCCTGGAAATTGACGATAGTAAATTACGGTGGTGAGACTCTGTGGCTTGCGATCATCGGGGCTAAGCAACATTCAGTGCTGTTAGTACTTGGAGGGTTACCGCCTCGGTGACCGCTATAGCCCGGTGTTTTTTCACTACTTTCGTAATTTATCAAGCGGGAGGTTTGATGTCTGTGCACTGTCATTTATTGTTCAGTACCTACCATTAGAACTCGTCTGTCAACAAACTGGTTATACTTATTGTTAGCCCACATAGCACAAAAACTTCCAGGAAATACAATAATGTCCGCAGATTAGAAGCTTCCCATGGAAACTTCCTGGAAACTTCCTGGGTGTTTCTAGGAAGTTTTCAAAAATCCTCAAAGATACAATGAAATATATAATATATAAATTAGCCCTGTGAAGTCAAGTGACGATTTGGTTGAGCGCATAAAGCGCTATCCCAGCAGCACACTTTTGAGGCATATGGTGGTTCGAGTCCCTTTTTTAAATAATAATTTCACTAAAAAAATTTTATATAATTTTTAGAAACTTCCTGGTAACTTGCAGGAAGTTTACAGGAAGTTTTTATGGGAAGCTTCCAGAAAGTTACCAGGAAGTTTCCATGGGAAGCTTCTAACCATTGGACATTATTGTATTTTCTGGAAATTTCCAGAAGGTACTATAAGGGTAACTTCCGAAGGTTCCCACGGGAAACTTCCTGGAAGTTTTTGTGATATGTGGGTGGAGGGGTTTTCTACAGTTTCTCTCTTCTTTGGCAAGAAATTCTATTAGATGGGTGGTCCAGGCAAATGCAAGTATTCCTAATTTTCAAACCGTTATGTAGACGCAAAATTTAGTGTAGGTCATAGTTTGTAAGAAAATTTCAACGGGGACACTTTTAACGCTAGTATTAAGGAAAAACGAGTGTATAAATAAATAGCAAAATATTCCCCGGAATTTTGGGTGAGAACTATATGGCATAGAATCTTGAACAGGAAGTATATTATCAAATTAGCTTTTTAATAAGCATCATGTGAACCGGAGGTGTCAATATACAAATAATATTTAGCAATTACCTTTAGGTACATTTCCAGGGAACCTAAATAAGGACCCAAACCATTGTGATAAAAATAAATTTTAAAAAACTACTTAAATGTTTGAAATTCCAAGTTAATTAAAATTGTTAATTAAATTCACTCAAAATTAAAAGGGCTTAGGTGGTTAAGTATGCAAAAACTGCCCCCGCTTCTATTTTTCTTAAATTTGGCCCATATGTTACTATCCATATGACTATAACTTTCTGCAATTTTGAACTCAAAATTCGCTTTTTTGGGGGAGTTATAGAGGGGAAAGCAAAATCAAAAAACTTATTTTTCTCGAAAACTACACTGAAAAAAATATATTTATGGTACTGCCATAAATATAGCCAATTCTGACATATTATATTGGTAGATATGATACTGCCATACAGTATTGCTGTTTTAGCCATACGCAGTGTAGAACAGCAATATGTATTTGAGAGACAATAATATGTATGCGGAGAACACGAATACTGTATTTTAAGAACAGCAATACGGTATTGCTGTTTCAGCTATACATCCTAACCATACTTGTATGTCAAAATTAACATTATCATTTTTTTCAGTGTACTGAACCGATTTTAATGAAATTTTAAGAGGTTATAAATATAAATAAGACAATTTTAGAAAAAAAATCAAAAAAATTTTTTTTTTATTTTCAAAAAAAATTTTTGAAATTTTCAAAAATTTTTTTAGGTTTATTTTTTTAAGTGACCACTTTCTCTTTTGTTGTAAAAAGTACCTTATAATGTCCCCTTTAACATATATTTTTTCAAATTTTTTAAAAATATAGTTTTTGAGTAAAATATCAAAAACCATGGTCATGCTATTTGTCACGTACGGTAATGCACATATGTGGACGTCCACATGAAATGGGCCCATTTTGTCGGTTCTAGTTTTCGAGTTATTTGCAATTTTATACTTTTTTGAGAAAAACCTCATTTTTTTTATTTTTTATTATCAATCTACATGTTTTGACAAGTCAAATCATGAGGTTTTCATTAATTTATAGTTAATTTAAGTGTTTAACTTTATTGGTTCTTTAGAAAAAGAAAAGGGCACATTTTGTCGGTCCTTTGCAAAAATATTCCGTATTTTTGAAATGGAGGCTCAAAAAAATTAAAACCTCTTGATTTGTCATCTTTAAAGTACCCTGAACTCAAAACAATTATTATCTGAATAACTTCCGAGAAGAACCAGAGATATTAATGTTAGAGTCATTGATTACGTAGTCGTAGATGTAAAAATGTCGATATTTCGTCAAAATTGCATAATAAAACCTGTTAAAATTTTTGTAATAAGTTTAATTTCTATTCTTTACCTTCAAATGACACAATAAAATCGTTCACAATCATTAATCTTGTACAAAAATGGTTTATTAATAAGAAAATCGCCTTTTTAGAAAAGGGCCCATTTTGTCGGTTTTTCGTATTTTCAAACAGAAAAGGGGGGTGGGGTGGTTTTAAAAATTTAAAATCTATTGGTTTTTCGTCTTTATGGTGCCCTGGACTGACAACAATTATTATCTGAATAACTTTCCAGAAGAATCAGAGATATTGATGTTAGAGTCTTTGATTACATTACGTAATCGTAGAAGTGAAAATTTTGATATTTCGGCAAATTATTCATAATAGAGACTTTTAAAAATTTTTAAATAAGTTTAATTTTTATTCTTTACCTTCAAACGACACAATAAAATCGTTTCCAATCATAAACCTTGTAAAAAAATGGTTTATTAATAAGAAAATCGTCTTTTTTAGAAAAGGGCCCATTTTGTCGGTTTTATGTATTTTCAAAATTAAGGGGGGGGGGGTGGTTTTAAAAATTTGAAACCTATTGGTTTTTCATCTCTAAGGTGCCCTGGACTGAAAACAATTATTATCTAAAAAACTTCCCAGAAGAATCAGAGATATCACAATTAATAGGTATCACAATCTTTAATTCTGTTTTTCTCGAAATGAGGTATTTATCACTATAAACTTTGAAATTCTGTAACTCATCGAATTTTTGACCAAAAAAGTTGTATGACCACTCAAAATTTTCGTAATTTTGCAAGGAATTCGCCCATATCGATAAGTCCAATAGTGCCAAAATGGGCCCTTTTCATGTGGACGTCGACATATATACATATGGGCCATATCAATGTGATAGGGTATAGCTAAAGAAGTATGGAAAAAGTGACCCGAATATATTTTTCCCATTCATTCCTACTCACTTAAAAATAACTTTTTCAATTTTATAACTTAAAATTTTGAGTTTTTTGGAACTTATGGAGGGGAAAAAATCGAAAAACGCATTTTCCTCAAAAACAACTGTATGTATTTTAATCAGCTTTGGATATGTTGAAAAGACAATTAAAGAGATTCCAAAAAAAAATTTCAATTTTTTTTTCAAAAAATTCAAAAAATCTTTTTTATTTTGAAAATTTCAAAATGAAAATTTTTCAAAATTTTCAAAAACAAATTTTTTAGTTCTATTAAAGTGAAATTTTTAAGTATTTTCTCATTTTATTCTCTTATGTGATCTACTTAATAAAAAAATTTTGCCCGACATGATTTCAAGGTGTGTCACGGCAAATAACTCAAAAACCCTACCCGGAACATTTTTATGTTGTTTGCGAATGGTTAACTAATTAATTGTTTATTTAATTACAAAATAATACTTAGAGGTTTTCTGAATACAAGCCTGAAATCGATGTCAAAAAAATTATTTCTAAAGAAAAATCCAAAAATTTTTATTTTTACATTTAAAATTTTTTTCTTTTCGGATCATTGAAGCAGTACTTCACACTTTTTTTATTTAACTGCTTTAACAGTCTTACTTTTTAAAAAGTAATGGCCAAGATGATTTTAGAGCGCGACACGGTAAAAAAAACTCCAAAAATCCTAAAATTTGATTTTAAAATTTTCGAAATTTTTTTGTTTGTCTAAAAATATTTTTTTATATCAAATTCAGATTTGTATTTATCAATCTTAATAAGCCACTAGTAATAAGTCGCAAAGATATTTGACAGTTTATTTAAAATTAACCATTCGCATACAACATAAAAATGTTCCGGGTAGGGTTTTTGAGTTATTTACCGTGACACACCGTGAAATCATGTCGGTCAAAAATTTTTTATTAAGTAGATCACATAAGAGAATGAAATTTTACAACAAAAGAGAAAGTGGTCACTTAAAAAATAACCCTAAAAAAAAATTTGATTTTTTATCTAAAATTGTCTTATCTATATTTACAACCTCTTAAAATTTCATTAAAATCGGTTCAGTAGTTTTCGAGAAAAATAAGTTTTTTGATTTTGCTTTCCCCCTCCATAACTCCCCCAAAAAAGCGAATTTTTAGTTCAAAATTGCAGAAAGTTATAGTCATATGGATAGTAACATATGGGCCAAATTTAAGAAAAATAGAAGCGGGGGCAGTTTTTGCATACTTAACCACCTAAGCCCTTTGTTCAATTTTAAACTAAAACCTTTAAATTTTTAAAGTTCATCTATTATACTTATTTAAAATTTGATAATAAATTCCATAGACAAACATATGGTACTCCTATGGGTTCTCCTATTTTACCCATTCTCTCTGACATAGTTATGGATGATTTAGAAAATAAAGTATTGAATTCGCTAGATTTTAAAATTCCTTTTTACTATCGTTATGTAGATGACACTATTATGTTTATTCCTCAAAATAAAATTGAAACAATCATTGATAGTTTCAATAATTATAATAACAGATTACAATTTACACATGAATTAGAATCTGACAATACTATAAGTTTTTTAAATTTGAAAATTATAAAAAATGAAAATTCTCTAAAAATTAATTGGTTTCAAAAAGAAGCTTATTCTGGTAGACTCTAAAATTATTTTTCCAACCATCCTTTACAACAAAAGATTGCAATTATTAAAAATTTAGTAGACTCAGCAATACTATTGTCGGATTCTATTTTTCATGATGAAAATTTAAAATTAGTAAAAAAAATTGCTTGTGTTGAATAATTATCCAGAACAGTTTATTGACATTCATTTCAAAAATAGATTTGAATCGATTAAAAATATAAATAATAATCCTAAAAGTTCTATTGATGTTGATTATGAAAAAAACAAAAACATCATTTCTATTCCATTTTATGGACAAATTTCGAATAACATCAAGAGAATTTTATCAAAATATAATATAAGAACGATAATTAAAACCGTTTCAAATCTTAACAAATTTATAAAATTTGGTAAAGATCCATTTAATATTTTAGAAAAATCTGATGTTGTTTATAGAATTACTTGCACTTGTGGTAAATGTTATGTGGGACAGACTGGTAAACCTTTGTGAATTAGATTAAGAGAACATCAAAATAACATAAATCCTAATGAAAAATACCACAATGTTATAAGTAAACATTTGACAGAAAAAAGAAATGAAGACGACACTATCCATAATCGATTCTTATGGGATGATATGTAACGCGATTTGAAAAAAGGGACCTTAGAAGCAAAAAATTATAGGTTATGTTTGCAATGTTTAAATGAAAATACAATAAAAGGATCAATTGTCAATTGAATTTATTAATGTTTATGTTTTCACTGCAAGTAAAATATTTAATAAAAACTGATTTTAATTTGCAATAAGTAAAAAGAATCTTTTAAATAAGAAAAAAGTAACGCTAACGTAACCTTAAAGTGATTTGCTTCTAAGGTCCCTTTCTTCAGATCGCGTCACATATAGAGGTTCTCTATAATAAAACAAATTATGGAAAACGTCTTTTTGCAGAAATGGTTTATATAAAAAAACAAAATAATAAATCTTTAAACAAAATGACTGATTAGGAACATTTAAATTCTTCGTATAATGGAATCTTAGATTTATTAACATAAAAATAAAAATAATATTGGTCTCAATTTCTTGAAAAATAATAATTTTCGTATTTGAGATGTATTTATAATTGTGTATTGTTTTGTCATGTCTTCGATTATTTACCTTGTTCATTCACCTAATATTCGTTTTAAACTTTTAGTGTAGTCTGACTATTTGAATGTGACAGACTTAAAAGTTGTCACATGATAATTTTATTAATTTGATTTTCCATTTTTTAAAAAAATGGTTAATAATTTTAAAATTGTATACTTATTTATTATGAGTTTTTTAAAATAATTTTTTATAATTTAATATGGTGAGTGTAAAAAATTTTGAAAAAGTGTTTTTTATTTTTATTTCCAACCGTTGTTAATAATTTATATTTTATATATTTTTGTAGTTCCTGAAGAGGAGTTTATGATTTAACTCGAAACGTTGGACATTTTTAAATAATAAAGAGAAATAGAAAAAATTAAAAATTTTGTATTAGAATTCGTCTTAATTTCATATAGTTTATAAAATAAACAAAAAAAATTTTAATTACAACTTTTTTATAAAAAGACACCAAAATTCAAATTTTTTTCCAGTACTTGTAATAAATATCCCTTACTTGTTTCTGACGTCCCTCACCTGTGACAACGCTACTTATTAGTAAAAATGTTTTTAAGGAAACTATTACAAAACCATCTGAATTTCAACTCCTTTATGTCTAACAGTTACCCCGACTTTTGTTCTCACTTCACATGAATTCACCGTTAGGGCAGATCTAGATAAATTAAAGAAACTTTGAGGCTGAAAGGTCATGTGGATATTTGAGTCTCCAGCAGAGACACATGTTAAAGTCTTAACGATTCATCCAAGGATATATCCTTTACCGGCTTTATATATGCTGTGCGATGAATTAGAGACAGTGCCTCCGTACAGAAGCAGGAACATCGTGTTTCAACCATTAGAGTTATTGCGAACCGTGACAGATGCATTTAGATTCAGTTGGAATGCAAAATTTCTTTCACTGCTACTCTTGACATTATTATTATTTTTAGCAGCAAAATCACAAAAACATTTCTTTTTAAATTATTCGCAAAAGATTTTACAAATAAAAAAAATAGTAAAGTTTCATTTTTAAGTCTAATGCGTAATAAAATTTATGTGAAGTGATTGTTGTGTATCAAATGAAAATGATGTGAAATGAAATTAAAGATAAATGAATTTTATGTCGAATGAAATAATTTATGTCGAAATGAAAAAATTATTAAAAAGCAACCTTTATTATACTTTCACTGTAAAACATAAGCTGAGATGGAATTTTGTTCTTTGCGAATAATAAAAAATAATAATCGACACAAATTAGTATCATCCTATTATAGTTGGCGTCTAGAAATGAATATTAAATCTTGTGTCAAGTTTTGTACGCAAGACGATGTATATATTTAAATATGATTTATAATCAGTAAACGATAAATCGAGATTTATCACAAGTGCATATTTAATAGCATTGATTTAGTGTCTTGCCTCTAGATATTGAATTGATCTACAGTGAAAAATATTAGCAATAAAATACTTGTCGCTCGGAGCACAAAAATTCAGTCAACGAATCATTAAGCTTACTTTTTTCATATCATTTTATATTAAAAAATCAAAAAATAAATACTAATCTCATATAAGAAAATACTAATTTCATAACAAATATTCTATTTTCATTATAGATATTTGAATTTTAATTAAAAAAAAAATTTATATTAAAAAATACAATGAGCATGATTAGAATAAAAAATGCAATATTCAGAAACTAATATTAATTTCTTTCTGATTAAAGGATAAATAATATTTAAAAATAAAAATACAAGTTTTTAATCCTGAAAATAAAGAGAGAATAAATGCAAAATAGCATTTACGAAAAGGGACGTAATCAAAGTACCGCTTATAGGCGGTTAAATTTATACTTTGCTTGAATCCGATTGAAATGCACAAAAACTTCCCTCTTTACGGCTATCATTTCCGTTGAATGCGTGCTGAGCAAAGAACCCCGTATATCCACTTTTCTTAGAAGCTACGACCTTTTCATAATCATTCTTAGAACGTGAATCTTTGATGATGATTCTTCAACATTTTTTTCATTTTGTTTATTTGTTAATTTTTTCGTTGATTATTAACAGCTATTATATATATATATATATATATATATATATATATATATTCAGAAGATAACGGAATTGATCAAAGGATGTGGTATATTAGCTTGAGTATTTTTTTCTCTCAACTTCCCCTCTTTTAAAATAATTTTTATACAAGAAATTTCAATTAATTGAACAAAAAATGGTTAAAAAGATTGCAAGAGTGTAAAAATAAAAGTCTTAAAGTTTTTAGTTACGAAAGGAAGAACTAAATAAAAAAATCCAACATTTAATTGTGATTGATTAACCTAAAATTTTAATATAAAAAATTTGGCTGTTGTGGCTTTTTTATTTCAAAAATTTGTAGAAATTTTCTCATAAGCGGTAATAATTTGTTTCTTTTAGCATATCAAGATATTCCTTTATTTCTCAAGAATGCATTGCGACAAACATATAAATTTTATTTAACCTTCGGAGAACACACCTCTTTTTTAGGTCATTTTTCAATGCTCAACCAATTTTGAACTGTTCATCTGCTTAACCTACGGATTTTTTGAAAATATAGTTTAAACTCTATAAAATAAGTCTGTGTACTTTAAAATCCTTATAAAAAATATTAAACAATAGATAAAAAGCTTTTCGCAAAAAATCGTGGGGTCAAAATGACCCCATGTGTTCTCCGAGGGTTAATAAAATTTATTTTTTGACCTGTGCAGTTGAGGAATTTTGCCTCATAAGGAGACTCTGGTATCGTTAAGCTTAAAGAAATTCTTCATATGATTTTTATCATATTCTGTTTTAATAAGTGTTCCAATTAATTTAATTACTTGTCCCTTTTCAGACCACGAATTTTGTTTGCAAAGTTTTTGTTATGTGTTGGTATTTGTAAAATAATCACAGGCACGAATGAACAATGCTGAACAATGGGTCAAAGCTTGATTGAGTTTTGAACGATCAGCGTTGGTAGCCCAGAGTGGAAGCAGCCTTTATACCACTGTCACTCAATATTGGTTAATTTTGATTTAAGCTTGAACCAATGCTGATACTATTATTCAGCTTAATTATATATATTTTTTCGCATTTAATAAAATGTAATTATATTATTTAATACCTACTATTAATAGTTAATACTTAAATAATATACTTAATTATAAATAAGGATCATTTTAATTAGTATATTTAATTAAATAATTAATTATATTAACCTACATAGCACAATAGTATGTGCTAAGGTAATGTTGTGGTAGACCTAAGGTGAACTCAAAATTTTCGTCATGAAGGTGAGGTTACATGTAGGGGTGTGGTAAGTATATATATGATAAGGCCATGGTAACATTACTCGTTATGGTTGAGGTAAGGTTACACGTTAAGGTTGAGGTAAGGTTACGCGTTAAGGTTGAGGTAAGGTAATTATTAAGTTTGAAGGTTGTGATAAGTTTACGATTTATGGAAAATATAAAAAAATAATTTATAATATAATTAATAAATATTAAATAAACAAGTTGTTCATTTCATGACCATTTAGCTTCCTCAATAAGTATTATTATATATAATTTTAAAAGTTAAATAATTATAATAGTTTATTAAATATAATTAATAAACCGGGTAAAGTACCCTGAATAAATATTAATTATTCAATTTTTTATTATAGAATAATTATTTTAAAGTGTTATGATAAAATGTCAAAAAATACAAAATTTTATTTTTTTGTGAAAAATTAAAATATTTATTAATTCTATAAATTTTGATGAAATATATACTTTATATACATGAATCGATTCGTTTTTATGTCAGGAATGCAATTTTGACAAGAATTATTGAAAATTTTAATATAGAAAAAAGTTATTTCAAAAAACCAAAAAATTAATTTTTTCAAAAATTAAAAAAATTTTGAAAAAAATTTTTTTTTATATATTTTTGAAAATCCTTCTGTCTGATTCTTGGTATTCATGACCGTAATACACCTACAAAATCTTATCAAAATCCGTCAAGATGTGCAAGAGAAAATTTGTCCACAAGAATCGGTGACATACACACACACACACACACACACATACACACACATACACACATACACACACACATACATACACACATACATCCGGACATTTGTTCCTCTCGACGAATTATATATACTACACTTGAAAATTTGTAAAAATAATTGATTTTCAAAAATTCGGAAATCGACATCACTATAAGGCTTCCTTTATGAGGAAGCAAAAATTAAGTTTGTTGCCCTTCTCTATTTTGGAAACCTGTCATAAAGCATAAAATTTTCAAAATAAATTTGTAGGGACTGCGATTCAAACACGGAATCGACGTGCATAAACGTAACATCCTAACTAACTGAGCTAATTGTAAGTGGAGAACTGTCAGAAAGGAAATCAATTTTGCCTTTCAGGAGTTAGTCATCTTCTTGATTCACCTTAAGGCAAAATTTATTTCCTTTTTGACAGATTTCCACTTAGCTCAGTTAGATACGATGTTAGGTTTATGCGCGTAGATTCCGTGTTCGAATCCCAGTCCCCCTAAAATTGTTTTCAAAATTTTCTGCTTTCTGTCAGGTTTCTAAAATAGAGGACTTTGTCAAGGACAAGGAAGAAATAAGTTCAGAAGAAGAACGGTACGGAAGAGTCGCGCAGGCGACTAAATGGTTCCCATTTAGTTCATTTATCTACAAAGTCTGAAGCCGCAAAGTGGTTCCGTAGGTGGATAGAAAGTTTGAAACTCAGGGGATAAAAAAGAGATTCTTATTCGGATTTCGTGACTGCTTAAAGCAGGTATGCTAGGTTTACTTTTTTACCATTGCATTTTGTGCGCTGAGCTGAAGTCAGATCAGGTTAGTGTATAATAATATTTTTAAAACATATAATGTAGGACTGTAACTAGTAAGTAATTTTTCTGCGCGATCAACGAGTCAGCGTGGCCGTGTTATTAGTAATCAGTTCTTGCGAGGGTTGCGTCGTAGGTTTGATTCCTTCATGAGCGTACGATATTTCAATTCTTAGGTTATACGTTTTATATGTATTAAAAATAAAATTGAAAATTAATCTTAAGTATCAATTAATATAATATTAATTAATAAATTAAATTATTCCGAATTTAGAATTATAATGTATGTAAAATTAATCTTATAAATAATACGGTTTTAGTACGAGTTCTACTCGCACTTGTCCGGTTTTTAATTACCTCTTATTAATACTGCAACAAAAATCAACTTCAATAATATTACAGATAATATAAATAAAATAATTGTTTCTATCAAACTATAACACTATAATGAGAGAGAATAAGAGAGAACGGAAGAAAATAGGAGAAAACAAACCTTTGATAATGTGTTTTATAATGTGTTTTAATTTTTGACATAGTTTATTTTTAAACTTATATAATGCATTATTATTTATTAGTTTAAATTATTTTAAAACTAACACCATTTTTATGTAATTTTTTGTAGCTTTTAACATTTCCATAGTTAAAATTAATTTTTTCTTAAATTTTGTAAAAAATAATCAACTCTTTCCATTAACCCCTAATTTTCAGTTTATACCCCGCCAATGGTTGTCCACTACCGAACATCATCGATGTCTTGATGTGCTGAGAAAAGTGGGTACTTATCCTCTCACAAAAGCAGCTGCCGTTCTCGATGGCATTGGTGTGCAGAGGGTGGATAGTTACCCTCTCCCAGACATGACTAGGTACAGACGTCTATGCAAAAAGCGAATCAACATGTCTCTAGCATTATTCGTAACTCATTTTTTTCCGTGTGTCATTCTCGATGGCATTAGTGTGCTTGGGTTGGATGCGTATCCGCTGCCAAACATGGGCGGCAACAAGATTATGTTCTGTACCTGCGGGGTAATACTTCGGCTAAATCCCTCTCTGGTTCCGACCGTCAAGCGCCTAACACGGGGACAGTAGGCAGTGGGCCAAAATGCATAAGGGCAGCGACGCTTTAGTAGTGCCAAAAACAGTTTTGAACTGAGTTAATAGAAGAGGAAGTGAGAGCAGTGTGGCGTGTCAGGCCAGTTGTATTTCTGCTTTCACCAATGCTTCTGCAATTGACATTGCTAGCTGCAATGAAAATTGGGAAGAATGCATTCAGCTACGGAAGGAAGCGGCAGCGAACATTCTAAAAATGGAGGAGAAGGTGAGCAAGATGCTAAAGTCCAGTGAGGTCCAGAGGAATGTTAATATGACAATTAAGGATGGACGCAGAAGCTTAACATAGCTCATACAGGATGTCAAGGAGAAGCACACAGCAGTGACCAGAAAAGATGAGAAGTTCTACCAGGGAAAGAAGAAAACGGGTCTTGAGTTTGTGAAGAACACAAAGAGGAAGAAGGAGAAGAAACCTCCTAAAAGGACTGAAGGTAAGGGTACACAACCGGCACCAAAGTCAAATTTAGTCAAGAAAAGAAGACTGCCACAGCAACGAACAGCAATGATCGTAAAAGTGGCTGAAGGAATCACATTCGCCGAAGTGATGAGGAAGGTTCGCAAAGAGGCTGACCTGGAGGACAGTCAGACAACCCTTGTGGGAGCTATACTCACTAAAAAGGGAGACCTCCTTATTATAATTGGAGGTTCTTCAAAGAAGAGGTTGTTCACTGAAGAAGTGACAAGGGGAATCGGTGACCTAGGTAAGGTGCAGATGGCGGTCTATCAAACTACGTTGGAAATACGCCATTAACATGTCCTTACTGAAAATGAAGACGTTTTGGAAGCTCTAGAGCAAGTTTCTACGGTGGAAGCAGGAAGGTGATGGTCCTTAGACCAAACAAGCAAAGAGTAAAGCTCGCTGTCGTGGTCACCAGCCAAGATGACGCTGATAGCTTGGAGAGAATAGGACACATTATGATTGGGTTCGTATCCTGCAAGGTCAGAAGGGGAAATATGGTCATGAGGTATCATAGGTGCCTTGGCTGCGGCCATATAGCAAAAATTGCCAAGCAGTAGACAGGATGATTTTGTGCTTCAAGAGCGGAAAGCCGGTCATAGGGAAGCAGATTATAAGAAGAGCCTATGCTGCTTCTTATGCCAGGCGAAAATGAAAATATTCATCATGTCGCTGGATCAGGAGCATGCAGAGTCTTCAGAACAGCCATACAGAAAACAAAAAATGCTTTATCAAGGATCAGGAGAAAAAAAGGTATTTCCATGGGTTGAAAAAAAGTCCAGAATAAAATAGGAGTGGTTTTTTAGTCGGTCTACCAGAACAAGAGTGGTCATCCCCACATAACCTGTGATTCATTTTCCAGGTATCTAGATCCGCAAATTTTCAACTTCCGAATACAAAAAAAATTCCTATTTGTGAGGCGTAAATAGAAACAGTCTCTTATTTTTCATTACAGTTTGCAAAATGGAAAAATCAAAGTCGATTTTTGGTGCAGTATTAATAAGGGATAATTATAAATTTTATATTAAATTTTTTTTAAATGCGTGTCAAAAAAGTGAAACGGTGTCATATATGATTTTGACTTTTTTATGCAATAGGTAATTTTTAGAGATGTGCAAAAAGCTCGAAAAGCCGAGACGAGTCGTACTTTTTTCGAGCCGAGCCCGAGCTTGACTCGATGTACCGAGTACTCGAAAAAGTCGAGCACTCGAGTGTCTTCGAGTACTCGAATCTAGTCGAGTACTAGAATTTTTCGAATTCTCGAGTGACATCAAGTACTTGACTAAACTCGAGTACTTGACTTTTTCGAGCACTTGGGTGAATACTCAATACTTGCGAGTACTCTAGTACTCGCATTATATTATATAGGTAATAATAACCTTCACTTGCTTGGAGCACATCCGGGATCGGTCAGTCCATGTTTAAATTGCAATATTTTCTAGATTTCTTTACTAGCTTAAACAACACCTATTATTTATGAAGAAAATCTTAAAAACTTCGGAAAAATGTTAACAACAATTTTCGTTTGAATCATTAAACAATTGTTAATTTGTTAAAACAATCGAGTACTTGAATTTGGTCGAGTGCTCGAAACATTCGAGGACTCGAAAAAAATCGAGTACTGGAAATAATCCTAAATTTTCGAGCTTATTATGGGACTCGACTCGGCTCAATCTCGGCTCGGGCTTGAACTGATTAGGCTCGGCTCGGCTCGAGAAATCAAAAGCTCGAAAATACTCGATCGAGCTTCGAGTTTCGAGCTTTTTGCACACCTCTAGGAATTTTCTTGTATATAGTACTGCTACGACCGGCACACAAAAAAATTTGGATTGGGATTCGAGGTCGCTGAATCTGCAGTTGGATATTAAAAATTTTAAATGGCGGATCCAATACGACTTACGACGAAACTGTTCCCAGATTTCCTTGATACTTGGTACTTAGGTGTAACCTCTAGTCGCTAATTTTAAATTTGAATTTTTCATAATCCAGAAATGGTTTACTGTAAATGTTTTACTAAAACTTAATCGCATTTCTGTGATACTACAATCTCACAAACTTTGAGCTAAGTACTAAGAATTGTGACGTATAACTTTGATCAATGGGAAATTTTTGTTCACAGTTTCTGCGTACCTCAGGCAAAATCTGACGCATTCAACACAATAATAAAATTTAAATTTAATTTAATAAATTTCGCTGTCAGGCGCCAATTAACTTTTCACAAGATAATTAATAAACTTTACTCGGCTCGACTAACTACAATAATTCCAAGACCTCTGAGCTTCTCTATCACTCAGAGGAGATTCTGCCCGAACGATTGGCAAGCAGAAATTACCAACGTCGAGACACGACTGGCACAAGGTTGTCTACTGACTTACCCACGACGGATCGACTCAACAACTTCTCGTTGGTTTCCCTGGCTTCGGCTAGATTGTTTCAACGTTCGACTGTCTCTCCTCTCGCTGTCTCTTACTACTCACTTTGGCTCTGCCCTCTGTGACTTTCTCTCCTACTAACTAGCCGCGCGACACACATTCACTACTGATAGTGGGTCACTCGGCAGTTTCGACTCTCTAAATTATCATACCAAGTAACGATCACTGAGCGGGGAAAAATCCGACAGATGACGTGACGATTCAGATTGTCGAACCACAGGATACGACAATCCACAACGTCACAGAATTAAGAAAATCTGAGAACAATTTCATCGTAAGGCGTATTGGATACACTATTTTAAATTTTTAATATCTATCATCTGATTCGTATTCGGCGACCTCGAAAATTCCCACGGAGTATCAAGTTTCAATCGATTTAATCCATTTAAATATATTTTGTCGGCCATATTGTATCCGCCATATTGAATTTTTATAAACTAACATCATATTCGTAATCAGCGACCCCGCAAAACCATGAGTAAAGATTTTCAAGTATATGCGAGAAATTTTTTAAAATTTTGTCCGCCATATTGGATCCGCCATTTTGAATTTTGAAAATCTGATGTCAGATTCGTAATCAAGAACCCCAAAAACCCCTAAGTAAGAAGTTTCAAAGAAATCTGAACATTTTTTTAAATCAACGATTTTAGATTAAATGAAATAACTTCTGTTTCTATTTACCCATTTTTACCAAAGTTGAAAAATTTAGAGGTGAATAGAATCAGTTGATTATTGCGATTTAATGATACCCATATTTCCTACTACTTTATAAAATTGTTCCACGGAAGTGAAATAATAACAAAATACACAATAAAACCGGAAGTAATCCGATTTAAAAGAAAAAACTTATGTTATTGGTGAAACGTATAAAATTTGTTTCTATTTACCCCTAGTGACTCTTATATACATGTAATAAATAATAATATTATTAATATTTGTAGAATGCCAAATCTAAATAATAAGAATATAACGCTTTGTACGTAACAAAGAAAGCAGTCTTGTTTAATCCTGCATTAGAATTCCGCAGCATTGATTGAGTACTGGTGACCAATTCTGAATCAAGGCTCGTGCAGCCTAGAATTGGTGTTACATTAAAGCTTATGAGTCTTGTTTCCGCTAACTCACTAATGCTTAACCAATATTGACCAATTCTCGTTTAATCTTTATAAAGCCTGAACTCGGCGTCGCTTGGCGCCTAGGTTAATTTTGAACGATAGTTCAATATTTGTAACCAAGGAATAACCAAGCATTAATTTAATGTTATACCAATTGTAAATAATGTCATTAATATTGGTCCAATCTTTTTCTGGCATTTGCCTTGATATCCAACCCCAGTGGCACGTAATGTTCGGAATATTCCAGCAGTATTTCAGTGACATCGACAACATTAAGGGAACATTGGTTATGTTAAGACAGTGTTCTCAATATTGCTGTAATATTATGTGCTACTGGGGATTAGCCAATATTGGCTACCATTGCTTGTCAAAGGCATGATCATCCCAAGACTCTAGCAATAGTGTTCTAATGTTGATTACTGTTATTGCGCCAACATTGACAATGCTGTTTTCCAATAATGGCCTATTAATAAATCAATGGTTAATTTCCCATTCGGTGACCAAAAATTTAAGTTCTTTGTACATATAAATGTATCCATAATATCACTGTTTGAATCAGTGACCGATTTTTTACTATTAAACTAGTTCTTTTTAATTAATTTAAATTTAGAAAGTAAAAAAAGAGGAAATAGGGAAAAATTGAGACAAATATAAAAATAGAACTTTCATTGAAATAGAAATTTAAAGAAATGAAAATTGAAATAAAATTAAAATTAAAAATCATTTATTACAATAAATAATAATTAATGTAAATAAATGTTTAAGGGATAAAGGATAAAAGTATTGGCGCTAATTTTCAATTAGTTACGCGCCACATTTATCATCGTTATTATAGAAGAGAGCATCGTGTCTATAGCTTGTCCAAGATTTGATTTTTTTCTTTCTCCCTTTTTTTATCATCTCACTTGTACTGTCACTTTTCACAAAGTTTATAAGAAATGTCAAACTATTACGCGAAAGACCCCCCCAGTCGCACATAATTGCTGTAAAATTGTAGGCCTAGTTGTTATTCATTTTTTTTACTACACAAATCGTAAGAAATCTTTTTAGTAAAAGCAAAAAAAAAGATAATTTTAAAAAATGAAGAAAAAGAACACATAAAATAAATAAATAATGTGTAGATAAGTACCTATCTTTACATACATCAGAAATAGTATGTGATTTCAAAACTGGCATTTCTAGTTTGCAAAACCTGTAAACACGCAGATGCACGCTCACATAAAATGTAATCAATTTTTAATTAAAATTGATACAAAGAATTCTTTCGTTAATTTAATCAGATATTATTTTAAGTATTATTATAGTGTAATATTGTTAGTTAAGAAATTAATTTAAATAATAGTTTTAAATACAACATTTTAGGGGTACAGCACAACTTGACACAAATGTTTAATAACATACATTTTATTTTAAAAAATTTAATCGTGATAAAGTATTTTGACATACAGATCATTTCAGATAAAAACAGAAGCAAATTGTAAAATTAGCCAATTACAATTGTTTTGACAATATCTAATTAGTTCCTTTTCAAATTCGCAGTGATTTTTTTATAAAAATTGAATTTTATACCAAATGAGAATTATGTTGAATGAAATTTGTATCAAATTAATTTTACGTCAAATGAAATTTAGTGTTATCTAAATTTTATGTTAAATGAAATTTATGTCAATTTATTTTTATATCAATTGGAAATTATACTACATACATTTTGTGTCAATAGAAATTTATGTCAAATGAATTTTATACAAAAATTCAATTTATGTGAAATAAATTTTTTTTAAATTGTATATTTATGATAAACGAATTTATCGTCAATTGAAATTTAGAGATAAGTGAATTTTACATAAAAAGGTGTTTATGCTAAATGGATTTCATGTTTAATGAAACTTCGGTCAAGTGTTTTCTATGTCAAATGGATATTCTGCTAACTAAGTTTCATGTCAAATGATATATATGGGGGATTCCGCGTCAAGTGATCAAGGGGTCTTTTGGTGCAATGCTTATTTCAATAATTTTTTACTCTTAAACAATTAAACATACAAATTTGACAAAGTACATTTTGGAAAGGTTTTTTCATGCTCTTTCGATTGGAAATAAGCATTTTAAAAAAAAAAATTTTTGACCCAAAAAAATCAAAATTAAAAATAAATTTCAATTTTTGGGGGAGAAAAGTACGATTTTTTTTTAAACGAAAGCTGAGGTTTTTTCCTAAAAGGACATATAAATGGTAAAGTGGGACTAGAATGTTTAAACATTGAAAAAAAGAGTTTTCTACTCGCCGGAGCGCTCAAAACCCGGTTTTAAGCTCCGTTTAGGAGAAAATTCTTTTTTTCAATGTTTAAACATTCTAGTCCCACTTTACTATTTATATGTCCTTTTAGGTAAAAACCTCAGCTTTCGTTAAAAAAAAAAAAAATCGTATCCATCTCCCTCAAAAATTGAAATATATTTTTAATTTTTATTTTTTTGGGTCAAAAATTTTTTTTTTTCAAAATGCTTATTTCCAATCGAAAGAGCATGAAAAAACCTTTCCAAAATGTACTTTGTCAAATTTGTATGTTTAATTGTTTAAGAGTAAAAAATTATTGAAATAAGCATTGTACTGAAAAACACAAAAATTTAACCCCCTTCCCCTCGGAAAATATTGGACTAGATAAAAAAATATTTTCACGAAAAATTACTATCTATAAGTTATTAGTTAGCCCCAAGTTTTGCTACGATTGGAGAAAAATTTTTCTCCACCTTGATATTAGTGTATTAATTAACCGCGTCTATACATATAAGTGGAATAAACATGTGTGTGTCTTCAAATATTTACCCAACAAATATATAAGTGTGTGTTTGTCTGTGTATGTAAAAATCCTTCCAGTTTACTTCCATTAGTCAAGAATTGACGGGAAACCGGCGACAAAAATCCATATTTTTTCTTTCACTCTTTCTTTCTGCATTTACAAACGACTGTAGTAATTTTACGTACACAATACTTCTGAGTTTATACTACAGTTGTTTGGAACTATTGGACGAAATAGTAAGAAACTTGGCTAATTTGGTGAACATTTGTCGGGATTAGTGACTTAGTGTAGAAAATAGTAAAAAATACAAAAAGTCCCCTTATTTCCGATGGTTGCAATGTGAAAATAGTAAATTCTAGTGTGATTTTATACAAAAATTAGTAATCTCGGTCTCTCCGTGTAAATTCAGATTTCTTATCCTTATTTTCACGCAAGCCGAGCTTAAATTAAGACTGGTATTACCTTCAGGAATGGTTTAATTTCATACAGTATATTTAAAATAAGATTTACTTTTTACTGTGTTCGTTTTCATCAATCTCGTTGTGTTTATTTCATGAACACATTGCTTCCTCACAGGAATGTTAATAATAATAAAGTACAAATTTTGAAAAATTATTCTTAATTATTAAACATTGAATTTAAAACAACCGAGTGATAATATGATATAATTTTTCTCAATTGCTTTAACATTTTTTTCTCTTTATTTGATTAAAAATTTAGTTTCGATACATAATCGATTTTGATTTTTATGGTATATTCACTGCAAAATCAAGTGTCTCATTTTGAGACGTTTTGTCCCAATATTTGAAACACGTAGATGTTTTGTGTCCACATATTTGAAACAGATAGGTGTCTCATTTTAAGATGTTTAAAGTGTTTTACACATTTAGCAATGCATTTTGAGACACGTTACGTGTTTCGAGTATCCGTCTCACGGTAAGAAAACGTTTTATGTGTCTTATACGCACTGAGTCACCTTAAATGTTTCAAAATGAGACACGAGATAAAATTAAATGTCTTAATATAAAACAGATTTTGTATCTCAATGGTGTAAACGCTTAAAACAACTCATTTTGAGACACTTGTGAGATATCAGTTTTTGCAGTGTTGTGACTCTAATTATTTTCTTTTTAAAAATTTTGGAAAAGATTTAGAAAATGATTTTTTTCAACTTTTCAAAGTTACTTAAATATTAAATTTTTTTTTAAATTTCCATCCCAATTTCTGTTCTTTAAAATATAAATAACTTCTTTATTTCTAATCGAAATAGCTTCAAAAATAGGTCAATCGAAGCGTTTTTAATGCTCTACAAGGTGATAATGATAGTTTTAAAGTTATTTCTACATTTTTCAACAAAATTTTCAAAAAAGTCTTATTTTCTAAAATTTTTGATTTTTAAAAGTTTAATATCTCTGGTGAATATGGACGAAAAATGTTCGTTGAAAGCTCAAAAGATGCGTCTAAAAAACTTTACAAAATTGGAGAAAAACATTCATAGGTGTCCTAACACTTTTTTAAAGTTATGGTCAAAAAACGTTTTTTTGAAAAATTAAAAATCAAAAAATATATAGTTAAACTTGATTAATCTGTCACAAAGCACTCTCATTTTATGCCTGTAGATGAGGAGATATTTATGGAAATGTGATGTTTAAACACACTCACACACACACACACATACGGAATGACATTTTTAAAAAATGTCATTTTGGAACTCTTGGGGTCAAATAACATAAAGATATGTCAAAAAATCGAAGTCGAAAAATTTTGGTATTACAATACTTTCTTTATATGAGGAAGCAATATAATAATTTATAGTAATTTTTGTTTGTTTGACCGTATTATATATATAAATTTGTTCTAAAAATTTAGGAATTTCATTAATTAAACTTACACGCATAGAAAGGGTTTGCTGTGGCAGACGGAGAATAAGGGATTGTTACATCTACTAACTGGATTGTCAATATAGAACTAGCAAATCTGAATTGTTGTTGCAACAATTCTTTTTGTTCTCTTAACAAATTAATTGTTATCACAACAATTCCGAATTGTTGGCTAGCAATTCAGATTTGCTAGTTCTATATTGACAATCCGGTTAGTAGATGTAACAATCCCTTTTTCTCCGTGCAGCGAACATTTTGCTGCCACAGCAAACCTTGTTCGTTGAAATAGGGACAGGGAAAAAGTTCGCAATGAGATCCAACAAGTTCGCTATGATAGCAAACTCGCATACATTTTTACTAATGTTTTCTGTCACAGCTAACATGTTCGCTGCCACTGCAAACTTCTTAACTGTGGTAGCTAATTTTCAGAGATTTCACAGCAAACATCTATGTACTACTGAAGCTAATTTATTTTTTTCCGTGTAAATTTATTGCTTTTACATTTCATTTAAAAAATTAATTTTTAAGACTTTCCTTATACTTTTAACTTTGAAAATTAACATTCTTCAATAACATAACATTATTAAATAAAATGTTTATTATACATAAAATAATTTTACTATTGTTGCAAATACAGTATCCTTCTTTCAACTTACATAGCACATTTTCATAGTTCCTTCGTTATATGTATATGTAAATTCTAAACTTCCTTCCATGAGAATTAATTTAAATTCAATGACATTTGGGTACCTATTTATTAGTGTTTGGAACAATATTTATACATTTTTTTGAACTATTATAACGAGAAATACGGCATTTATGCAGTTGTATCTGCTTATGGTTCTGATATTTTTTCTCAGATTGCGTGACGCGTAGCAATTTTAATTTTTCTGTGAAATCAAATTCTGTCTTTTAGTTACATCTTTAACTTATTTTTAAAAAATATGAACCTCAATCGAGGTCAAAATAATTAAAATTAAAAACTTTAAAGGTGTTTTAATTAAATTTTGAAAAAAAATGAAAAATGAAAAAAAAAATTAAAACACCTTCGAAAATTTTAATTTTTATTATTTTTACCTGGATCATATTCATATTCTTCATATTCTTTGAAAATAAGTTAAAGATGTAACAGAAAACAAAATTTGATCTGCTTTTGAACGTATGTGAATATGCGTGCTATAGATTCAATAGCATTTTTTTCTCAGTGTACAATCTATAAAAATGTTTTATACAATTTTTACAATTTTTACAATTTTTTTTTATATTTTATAACTTTATACTAATTCTACGTCTTCGGAACGTCTTAAAATTAGGTGTACTAATGTCAACTGAAGTTTACGTCAAATATCACATTCATGTCAAATGGATTCTATGCCAAAATGAATATTATGTAAAAATAAAATTTGTATCAAATAAATCTTATGTCAGATGACATTTATTGTTAAATGAATTTTATGTTAAATGAAATTTAGGTCAATTGTTTTTTATGTTAAATGGATAGGATTATATATATATATATATATATATATATATAATTTATTGCTTATATATATATAATATATATATATATATATATATATATATATATATATATATATATATATATATATATATATAATCCTCTCCATTTAACATAAAATTCATTTAACAATAAATGTCATCTGACATAAGATTTATTTGATACAAATTTTATTTTTACATAATATTCATTTTGGCATAGAATCCATTTGACATGAATGTGATATTTGACGTAAACTTCAGTTGACATTAGTACACCTAATTTTAAGACGTTCCGAAGACGTAGAATTAGTATAAAGTTATAAAATATAAAAAAAAATTGTAAAAATTGTAAAAATTGTATAAAACATTTTTATAGATTGTACACTGAGAAAAAAATGCTATTGAATCTATAGCACGCATATTCACATACGTTCAAAAGCAGATCAAATTTTGTTTTCTGTTACATCTTTAACTTATTTTCAAAGAATATGAAGAATATGAATATGATCCAGGTAAAAATAATAAAAATTAAAATTTTCGAAGGTGTTTTAATTTTTTTTTTTCATTTTTCATTTTTTTTCAAAATTTAATTAAAACACCTTTAAAGTTTTTAATTTTAATTATTTTGACCTCGATTGAGGTTCATATTTTTTAAAAATAAGTTAAAGATGTAACTAAAAGACAGAATTTGATTTCACAGAAAAATTAAAATTGCTACGCGTCACGCAATCTGAGAAAAAATATCAGAACCATAAGCAGATACAACTGCATAAATGCCGTATTTCTCGTTATAATAGTTCAAAAAAATGTATAAATATTGTTCCAAACACTAATAAATAGGTACCCAAATGTCATTGAATTTAAATTAATTCTCATGGAAGGAAGTTTAGAATTTACATATACATATAACGAAGGAACTATGAAAATGTGCTATGTAAGTTGAAAGAAGGATACTGTATTTGCAACAATAGTAAAATTATTTTATGTATAATAAACATTTTATTTAATAATGTTATGTTATTGAAGAATGTTAATTTTCAAAGTTAAAAGTATAAGGAAAGTCTTAAAAATTAATTTTTTAAATGAAATGTAAAAGCAATAAATTTACACGGAAAAAAATAAATTAGCTTCAGTAGTACATAGATGTTTGCTGTGAAATCTCTGAAAATTAGCTACCACAGTTAAGAAGTTTGCAGTGGCAGCGAACATGTTAGCTGTGACAGAAAACATTAGTAAAAATGTATGCGAGTTTGCTATCATAGCGAACTTGTTGGATCTCATTGCGAACTTTTTCCCTGTCCCTATTTCAACGAACAAGGTTTGCTGTGGCAGCAAAATGTTCGCTGCACGGAGAAAAAGGGATTGTTACATCTACTAACCGGATTGTCAATATAGAACTAGCAAATCTGAATTGCTAGCCAACAATTCGGAATTGTTGTGATAACAATTAATTTGTTAAGAGAACAAAAAGAATTGTTGCAACAACAATTCAGATTTGCTAGTTCTATATTGACAATCCAGTTAGTAGATGTAACAATCCCTTATTCTCCGTCTGCCACAGCAAACCCTTTCTATGCGTGTAAGTTTAATTAATGAAATTCCTAAATTTTTAGAACAAATTTATATATATAATACGGTCAAACAAACAAAAATTACTATAAATTATTATATTGCTTCCTCATATAAAGAAAGTATTGTAATACCAAAATTTTTCGACTTCGATTTTTTGACATATCTTTATGTTATTTGACCCCAAGAGTTCCAAAATGACATTTTTTAAAAATGTCATTCCGTATGTGTGTGTGTGTGTGAGTGTGTTTAAACATCACATTTCCATAAATATCTCCTCATCTACAGGCATAAAATGAGAGTGCTTTGTGACAGATTAATCAAGTTTAACTATATATTTTTTGATTTTTAATTTTTCAAAAAAACGTTTTTTGACCATAACTTTAAAAAAGTGTTAGGACACCTATGAATGTTTTTCTCCAATTTTGTAAAGTTTTTTAGACGCATCTTTTGAGCTTTCAACGAACATTTTTCGTCCATATTCACCAGAGATATTAAACTTTTAAAAATCAAAAATTTTAGAAAATAAGACTTTTTTGAAAATTTTGTTGAAAAATGTAGAAATAACTTTAAAACTATCATTATCACCTTGTAGAGCATTAAAAACGCTTCGATTGACCTATTTTTGAAGCTATTTCGATTAGAAATAAAGAAGTTATTTATATTTTAAAGAACAGAAATTGGGATGGAAATTTAAAAAAAAATTTAATATTTAAGTAACTTTGAAAAGTTGAAAAAAATCATTTTCTAAATCTTTTCCAAAATTTTTAAAAAGAAAATAATTAGAGTCACAACACTGCAAAAACTGATATCTCACAAGTGTCTCAAAATGAGTTGTTTTAAGCGTTTACACCATTGAGATACAAAATCTGTTTTATATTAAGACATTTAATTTTATCTCGTGTCTCATTTTGAAACATTTAAGGTGACTCAGTGCGTATAAGACACATAAAACGTTTTCTTACCGTGAGACGGATACTCGAAACACGTAACGTGTCTCAAAATGCATTGCTAAATGTGTAAAACACTTTAAACATCTTAAAATGAGACACCTATCTGTTTCAAATATGTGGACACAAAACATCTACGTGTTTCAAATATTGGGACAAAACGTCTCAAAATGAGACACTTGATTTTGCAGTGAATATACCATAAAAATCAAAATCGATTATGTATCGAAACTAAATTTTTAATCAAATAAAGAGAAAAAAATGTTAAAGCAATTGAGAAAAATTATATCATATTATCACTCGGTTGTTTTAAATTCAATGTTTAATAATTAAGAATAATTTTTCAAAATTTGTACTTTATTATTATTAACATTCCTGTGAGGAAGCAATGTGTTCATGAAATAAACACAACGAGATTGATGAAAACGAACACAGTAAAAAGTAAATCTTATTTTAAATATACTGTATGAAATTAAACCATTCCTGAAGGTAATACCAGTCTTAATTTAAGCTCGGCTTGCGTGAAAATAAGGATAAGAAATCTGAATTTACACGGAGAGACCGAGATTACTAATTTTTGTATAAAATCACACTAGAATTTACTATTTTCACATTGCAACCATCGGAAATAAGGGGACTTTTTGTATTTTTTACTATTTTCTACACTAAGTCACTAATCCCGACAAATGTTCACCAAATTAGCCAAGTTTCTTACTATTTCGTCCAATAGTTCCAAACAACTGTAGTATAAACTCAGAAGTATTGTGTACGTAAAATTACTACAGTCGTTTGTAAATGCAGAAAGAAAGAGTGAAAGAAAAAATATGGATTTTTGTCGCCGGTTTCCCGTCAATTCTTGACTAATGGAAGTAAACTGGAAGGATTTTTACATACACAGACAAACACACACTTATATATTTGGTGGGTAAATATTTGAAGACACACACATGTTTATTCCACTTATATGTATAGACGCGGTTAATTAATACACTAATACACAACTGCACGCACGACAACGAATTTCACTGAAAGTATACATCTTTGTTTCCTTATATATTGAATGATGAAAATTTACAGCACTTACGAGAAAGCAGTTTACTTTTAACAACTTATTATAAGACATAGTTCTTGGGACAGGAATAAATGCAAAATTTATTAATTTATAATGGTCAATTTCTGAGATAACGAACGACCTACGTTTCAATTTATATTTAATTATTGTAGATAATATCCAAATTTAGTTTACACACTGCAAAAATAGGTATCTTTTTTGATATCTTAAAATAAGATGTAAGATGGCAAAATGGTGTCTTACATCTTAAAATAAGATGTTTTCTAAAGCGTCTTACTGATATTTAAGATGCTTTATACGTTTTAGTAGTAATAAAGATATTTCTTCTATCTTAAAAAAGTAAGATACTTTTGTAAGTTCTTTAAAGTATCTTAAATTAAGATGTTTCTGTTGCAATAAGATGTTTAGCGATAAGTTACTTGAGAATCGTAAGATGCGCCATAAGTGTAAGTTACTAAAAATTAAGATACATAAAGTGTTTTCCATAAGAGCCCATAGTTAACCTCAAAACTTTTTGCCCCAAAAATACCACAGAAAATGTGTACGAAGATACTTTTAACATCTTAAATTAAGATGTTTCAAGTAACTGAAAAGTGTCTACCAAAACATCTTAGAAATGACTACCAAAACATCTTAAATTAAGATACTTCTTTTTGCAATGCATACGCAAAGCATAGTCACTGTCAATGATCGGATAGCATCGGCTCATTTACGGACATTGACGAAGCTAGCAACCAATAGAAATGCAGGCGCCATATGACTGCACTCGCTAGCCACACTTGCTCACCAAAAATTACTACAGTGGATCGTAGATTTTAGTAGAAAATGTTTTCATTTGTCAGATTTTGTGTAATGAAATTAGAGAAAACTATAATCAATTTTTGCTACATTTACAACTTTTACACAAAGTATTAAAACTTGTTATTTTAATGTAGCAAATTTATCTATTTCTTTTGTAAATGTATCTAATTCTGTAGTACATTATGCTAAAAGTCCCCTTATTTCCGGTCATTGCAACCATTTTTAGTAATTTTTACGAATGTGGGTCTCTCCGTGTACATTTCTACTTTTTAAATTAAGTATAGAACTGCTGAGTTTCAAGATGATTGCCTTAAATTCAGCACTTTTTTTGCTGATATTCCGCAAGCTTTTGCTCTTTAAATTCAGCAATAAGAAGATTTGAAATTTAACAAAAACTGCCTTATAAAAATGTTGCATCTTAAATTAAAGTACCTTTCATGGCTGAAAATAAGACTTTCTTTCTATTGTGAATGAAATGAGCACCAAAATTATAACAAAATGTTTAACTTGGCAGCGGGTTTTATTTTATTATATATATATATATATATGAGCGATTCCACGTCAAGTGATCAAGGGGTCTTTTGGTGTAATGTTTATTTCAATAATTGTTTACTCTTAAACAATTAAACATACAAATTTGACAAAGTACATTTTGGAAAAGTTTTTTCATGCTCTTTTGATTGGAAATAAGCATTTAAAAAAAAAATTTTTTGGACCCAAAAAAATTAAAAATAAATTTTAATTTTTTGGAAAAAAGGTCCCATTTTTTTAACGAAAGCTGAGGTTTTTTCCTAAAAGGACATATAAATGAAAAAGTGGGACAAGAATGTTTAAACATTGAAAAACAGAGATTTCTACTCACTAAACCCTGTTTTTAGGTCTGTTTACGAGAAAAATCATTTTTTCAATGTTTAAACGTTCTTGTCCCACTTTTTCATTTATATGTCCTTTAAGGAAAAAACCTCAGCTTTCGTTAAAAAAATCGTGTCTCTCTCCCCCAAAAATTGAAATTTATTTTTAATTTAAATTTTTTTGTGTCAAAAATTTTTTTTTTCAAAATGCTTATTTCCAATAGAAAGAGCATGAAAAAACCTTTCCAAAATGTACTTTATCAAATTTGTATGTTTAATTGTTTAAAAGTAAAAAATTTTTGAAATAAGCATTGTACTGAAAAACACAAAAATTTAACCCCCTCCCCCATGAAAATATTGGACTAGGTAAAAAAATATTTTCACGAAAAATTACTATCTATGAGTACTACAAAAGCCCCAAGTTTTGCTACGATTAGAGAAAAATTTTTCTCCACCTTGATCACTTGAGATGGAATCGCTCATAACATTAAAATAGTTTAACATTGTTCGGCTATATTTCCAGAACTAGTTAGACAACCAATTGTAATTGCAATTATATTTCAGAACTGCATTGCAACATAAGTTTAGACCACACTGAGAGAAATTTCTGCATAAAATAGTATGAACTGTAGCCATACATTTTTCACATCTATATGACACACGCCATTGGTGAAAACAACATACTCATTTCGTAGTGATAACGCTATTTTGGTATGATTGCTGAGCGAATTCAGTATGTTTTCATAACAAATCTCACTACAGAGGACATGCGAATGCGCGTTGAGTGTTTTAATTCTAATTTATGCAAAAAATTTATCTTAGTGCAGTTACATAACAGTGTTCCTACACCGTTATAGAACAAGGTTAAACAACAATTACAGAAAATTTGTTACATTAAAGTTATATAACTGTTACATCACATTGTAATAGAACTGTGACATAAAGCATAATACCGAACTATGCTGTAACTAACTTGTAACTATGTTTTAAAACTCTGTTACAGTCAGGATATATCACATATCTATAACTAGTTAGGAACAAATGTTCTATAACATTGTGACGTCACTGTTATGGAATACTTATAGAACGTGTTTGCTGGGTTCGTAATATTTCTGAAAATACTTTCGGAATAATTTGCAATCGCAGAGGGTTTTTTTATCATTATGTGACGACGTGAAGATAGTTTCAAAGCGCAAATATCTGAACGTTCCCGGATCAGAATTAATGGAAAATCGGTCTTCTGAATCAACATTCGCCACCTCATCAAATGAATTAACAGATGGTCGTGCTATTAAAATTTCTAATATTTATGATAACTTAAGTAACCTCGATTAATGTAATTCGCAATTCATTGATATTTTGCTTATATGAAAATTATTTGCGGAATCATCCTGCAAATTCCTCTTCATCATCATCACCACCACCACAGCAACCGTCACAGAATTATTACTGTTTAAATTTGCTCGTCATTAACTTATCTTCAATGTATATATATATATATATATATATATATATATATATATATATATATATATAAAATAGCCGTACTCGCGAAGGTTGCGTGCTGCCGACGTCAATCACCTGACGCAGGCATATATCGTCGAAAGAGGAATATTAATTTTTCTCATATCGGTATTAATTATCGTTAATGGAAGCACTCCCTAATGGGCTACAGACTTTCACAAAAGGTTGTATATATATATATTTATATATACGTAGTAGTTTATTGCTTCGAACGTGCAACTTACACACGTTAATGCACTGCACGTTTCTCGGAATTAAAATTTTGTAAGATCCATAAAAAAATCTCTTGTATCAGCTGGAAAATTTATACTCAACAATTCAGCGACAACGACAAATTTTTCACATTCCTTGATAAACAAAAATTTGTTCTCGACTTTTTGGCCGAATTTTTTTAGAGCAAAAAAAAAATGAACACTTACAATGAAACTCACATAAATACTCACTGATATCATTTTACATAAATTTTAATTTGACATACAGATTATTTGACAAAAATTTCATGTAACATAAAATTCATTGGTCATAAATATAATTTGATATAAAATTTATTTGATCAAAAAGTCATTCAACATAAATTTAATTTGATATAATCTTCAGTTCATATAAATTTTATTTTAAAACATAGTTAATTAAACCAAAAAATCATTTTACATGAAATTCATTTGATATATAGTGCATTTGTCATTAAAATATCAGTGCTAATTTTAAATGTAACAAATCAAAAAACATTGTGAGTGGTTTAATTTTTAAATTAGTACATGTTATGCCAAATGAAATTAATGTAAAATAATTTTATAAGAAAATAAAACTTATATCAGATGTATTTTTTAACAAATGACGTTAATGTTAAACAAATTTTACGTATGCGGTTAGTTATTCTAATGAAATTTATGTTAAATGAGTTATATGTCAATTGAATGCCATGTTAAATATAGAAAATAATTTATCAGTTACATTTTTTTGAATTTAAAAAAAATCTCAGTGAAGTATAAAATAAAAAAAACTAAATTACGATATATATATATCTCCAAAGAGCGATTTAATAGCAAAAGCTAAATTCTGCTCATCAATAGTATATTTTCATTTTCTTTTTTTAATGGTACGGATTTTTCTCTCCTCTGTTTATTCCCTGGACCAAGTTATGATGTCTAATGATAGCTTTGTACATCCCTATTGGAAATTGCGCAATAAAGCGCGTAAACCGAGATACACAAGGTCAATAGTCGTCTTAGAAAATAGTTGACGAAACGTGTGTGAACCATTCCGCGAAATCTATTAAAACGACCTCATTAAAATTGTAGACTTTTTATGAATAAATAGATTCCGTCATTTTTAAAAAAATATTATTAAATACAATTTGGACGATATTAAATTTTATAAGTTTTATCATTTTATAATCGACGATTAAAAAAGAAATTATATGTTTCAATATACTCAGAAAAAGAGTTGGCTGCCATAGCCAATTAAATAGTTGCTATAGCGCGATCCAATTAATTGGATGGGGCAACTATTTCTTGGTTGATACATCCAACTTTTTAGCTTCATTACCTGCATAGCATATTACTGCATTACATACATAGCTGGGGTACCTTTTCGCATGGATACAGTATCCAATAGTTGGATGTGCTAACCAATTAATTGGGTCGCGCTATAGCAACTATTTAATTGGTTATGGCAGCTAACTCTTTTTCTGAGTGTAGGAAAACTATATTTAAATACATGTTTGTTTTAAATATTGTTTAATTATTATTAAATTTAACATTATCTTTTTAATAATAAACGTAATATTATTTAAATATGCAATTACCTACTCGACAATAAATTATCCACTTTGATAATGTAATAATAAATTAAAATCAATTCACTGTGAATATTAAAAGAAACGTATAGTTTCAGCACGATACGTGAAATTCAATCTCCCACGCTCGTCATCTCTGAACTTCATCTCTACAACAAATTCTAACTCACCAAGCACCGTTTGTTTTGCACTTGAATATTTCATTATTAGAAATTGTTTAGTCGAATTATTATATGAATCTCGAAACCCTGAGGGCGATTTTGTTGCGCATATATACATCAGAATGTAATTAAAATAGGATTCGATTTATAGTCTGTGGGATTGGGATTAAATGACAAATACACTTCTATGAGGATGATAGTTTATTATGCAGATTGACGCTTTATGCAAACGCATTAATTAATTGTTATACGTACGCATTATTATTATTTTTTCTGTAATTTCTAGTAGGTGGGTCGAAAGGACGTCTTTCGAGATCGACGACGCCAATAGCAACCCACGCTAATGATGCGTCGCGGTCTCTTCATGACATTCAAATATAACGTTTTGTTGATTTAAATTTGATAATTATTCAAGGTTCAATTCTGTAAACTTGAAACAAGTTTAGTGTCATATTTTAAGGTCATATTATATAGTTGTCAAGTGACCCACATACTCTTTTTGTTTTTTGTCTTCTTTTTTCGTACTGACATTATTTTAAGTTTATTTAATTTTCTTTAAGAGAAGATTACACTGATTTTTTCAAAAAAATTAAAAATAGTCTGAAGCGATAATAATAGTCTCGCGAGCAGGCATGTAGGAAAAATGAAATCAATTTCATTAATTCTTTTCTTAAATTGAAGCTTATAAAATCTAGAAACGCATTGTTTGAGATTGATTTAAAAATTTTTATTCGCTTATTTGTTCTTGTTTAGGAACTTTAAGTTAAATTTTTGTATATTTGAGACATTAAAATTTAAACCCATTTTTCTCGAAACCGCATATGAAGTATTTTACGTGTAATTTCCTAAGTTGAAATATCTACTACTGAACAAAATAACTTAAAATTTTAACAACATGTTCTTTAAATGTGTAGTTTTCGTGTAAACTAGGACTTTTAAGATTCATTAATGTTTAAAAAAGTTATAAACAATTTAACTTGCACAATTATGATCGAAAAATTCAAAAGCCTATCATCCCGCGTAAAAAAATGTTGGCTACCTCAAAGCTACCTCAAAGCTACCTCAAGGTTACCTCAAGGCTACCTCAAACCTACCTCAAACCTACCTCAAGGCTACCTCAAGGCTTATTTGATGTTCAGAACATCTCTAAACTTAAGACATAAGGCTCGCTCACTTAAAGCTCAAGACGAGTTTTAAGTTTCAAAGAAGTCTTGAGCTTAAGTAAGCATGGAAATGAGTTTACAGCTTCAAACAATTATCGAGACATAAGCGAGCCTTTAGGTAGTCTTGTGGTAGACTTGAGGTAGCCAACATTTTTTACGTATAGGATATGTTTTAGTTTTGAGCGGGATTTGAACAAATAATTAATTAGAGCCTTGAGCCATGACTAACGTCTTAAGATCTAATCAAAGTATAAGCTAATTGACATAAGACTTATAAACTTTAAGTAAGTCGCCTGCTTAAACAAATGTTGGCTAAGCTCAAGACTTCTTTGAAACTTAAAACTCGTCTTGAGCTTTAAGTGAGCGAGCCTTATGTCCTAAGTTTAGAGGAGTTCTGAACTTCAAATAAGCCTTGAGGTAGCCTTGAGGTAGGTTTAAGGTAGCTTTGAGGTAGCCAACATTTTTTTACGCGGGATGGGTCATATTTGAATGAGCAATATTTGAAAATTGTAATTATTCTTGAAATTTTATTAAAATTCTTGGGAAGAATTGAATTGTTTTTTAAAAATTTTGATAAAGTTCTTTATAATAATCTAATTTAAAGAAATACTTATTTTCTCAATAAATTATTTATTTTTGTATGGAAGTGCGCTGTTAGGGTTGGACAGGTGTTAGGGTTGAACCATCGCGTTTATTTTGTTTTATCACACTAGCGCCATCTGTTTTTGTACTTAAATTCTTGCTACTAATGCCAGTCAACTTTTCCCACGAGTTTCAGTCAAGTATAAGAACGTATACTTTTGTTTTTTGCGAGTCATTTTTATTGTTTTAATTTAAAAATTTTTGATTTCATTCTTAAGAAAAAAATTTCTAATGTTATGCAAAAATGCACAATATGGGATTTTATTTTAATTTCATAGTTCCTTTCCTCATTTTCAAGTGTCATTCAATTATTTGAAGGACATTTTTAACCATTTTACCTAAATATTTCATTGATTTTCTACAGTGGCTCAACCCTTACACCCATGTTCAACCCTTACAACATTATTTCTTTTTTTAAATTGCTTATAACTTTGAAACTTTTGGCCGAATTTTTTTGCAATGTACAGCAAAAACATTGCATTTGAGTTGATATTTCCAACAATATACGCGAAAACGTGAAATTCGCACTGCAGAGGAAGTTATGATCAAAGGGATCTATGAAATGACCCACATACCCGTGTAGAAATTTCGCTATGGCCCAGATTAGGGACAGATCGGGCCTTCCCTATTAGGGAATGAAACACACGGCCCGATATGGCCCTGATCAGGAAATCCACATTTGAGTGTCGCCCCTATCTGGCCCAGGTCGGGCCGTGTGTTTCATCCCTAATACGGCCGTAGTAGGGCAATTTCTACACGGGTAGCACAAAAACTAGCAGGAAACTTCCAGGAGGTTTCACGTGGGAACCTTCGGAAGTTACCTTTGGTAACTTCTTGGAAATTTCCAGGAAATACAATAATGTCCGCAGGTTAGAAGCTTCCCATGGAAACTTCCTGGAAGTTACTAGGAAGTTTCAAAAAATCTCCTCAAAGATGTAATGAAATATATAAATTAGCCCTGTGAAGTCAAGAAACGATTTGGTTGAGCGCATAAAGCGCTATCCCAGAAGAACACTTTTGAGGCCTATGGTGGTTCGAGTCCCTTTTTTAAATAATAATTTCACTAAAAAAAATGTATATAAGTTTTGGAAACTTCCTGGTAACTTGCAGGAAGTTTCCAGGAAGTCTCTATAGGCAGCTTTCAGGAAGTTACCAGGAAGTTTCCATTGAAAGCTTCTAACCTGCTGACATTATTGTATTTTCTGGAAATTTACAGGATGTTACCAAGGGTAATTTCGGAAGGTTCCCACCGGAAACCTCCTGGAAGTTTCCTGCTAGTTTTTGTGCTATGTGGGTCCTTTCATAGATCCCTTTGATCTGTTATTCCTTGGAGAATAAATTAATATTGAACTGAAATTCAATACTAAATCAATTCTTATTAGATAGTTCAATGAGAATTGAATAATTTAAGTACAAAAATAAATAATTTATTGAGAAATTAAGTATTTCTTTAAATTAAATTCAATAATTCTTTCAATTCTACTAATTCAATTAGTAATAACAGCTAATATGGAGAGAGAGAGAGAGAGAGAGAGAGAGGCGAAGGATACATAATAATAGTATGTGTAAAAGGAGAAAAAATATTTAGAGATGTTACAACCCGATATTCTTTTATATTTCGCTGAGAAATGGAGGTCAAACTGCAAATTTTGCTTCAGGGCTCTGACACGAATGCATTATGTGAATCTTTGGTCGAAAGGGGGCGTTGATGATATCCTCCGATATTCGACGAGTCATCATGTATGAAGATGTCAAGATCTGACGTATGGAACATAAGAGTGTAAATTATCAATGAATGATATCCTCGTTCGTTTGAGGGAATTTACTTTTTCACAAGAAAACTGGAGAATATTTTCTCTACACACAAGCGTATATGAGTGTATATGCCTCCAAGAAGATTCATCTTCTCCTTCCACTTAACAATATTCCTAGAACTTCTCCAAGTACTTGACCTTTCGACTCAATTGCTACTATAAGACTCTGTATAGTTACCTTCCGCAATCTAGTCGACCTTCTTCTTTAATTCTATCTTAACGATTTCATACGTACGTACCTACCATATAGATGTAAATATATTGGAAGCCAAAAGCAGTTACTTCACCTTTTAATGATTATTGCTTGTAAACGTAGTAATATTTTAATAAGTTGAAGAAATAGGCACAATAATTAGGTCAATGGTTAGGATAATTTAAATAAAATTAAAATCTCTCTTGGCATTTTTGAATCGAAATCGTTTTTAAAAGAAAATTTGTTAGCTGGAAAAAATATTTTCATTATAAACAAATTTTTTTTATAAAATTTGTTGCCAGAATTCAATTATTTTCATAAATAATAAAACACATTGCAGAATTTCAATTATTTTTTATACTAGATTAATATAATTCTTTGAAAAATGTAATTATTCTAAACAATTTTTATTAAAATTCATTAAAAGAATTCAATTACTTAAAAATTTGATGATAAAATTCTTTACAAAAATTCAATTATAAAAAACGGGACAAATGCGAATAGTACTCGCATAGAAATGGCGGGTTCTGTACACGAATAAACAGTACTTGCAATATTTATGGGTAATTGGCATAATTAAAATAAACAATTAAAAAATATTTATATTAATAAAATTACTTAATAAAAAATTAATATTGGAGTATTAAATATTTTAAATATTAAAACAATACTTTCAACATTTATCGGTAATTTGTAAAATTAAAATATAGTGGACTACTATTAAAAAATGACACAAATTACTCGAAACTTGTTACTCGGGGGTTTTTGAGGTCGTTGATTACAAATCAGAACTCAATTTTCAAAAATACAAAATGGCGAACCCAATATGCCCAAGTAGCACGTAACATTACTCGAATGTTGCAGCAACGTTACATGTAATGTTAGTAATATTACAGTGTAACATTGCAGTAATATTAAAATGTCCGCCCCAAGGTAATGCATGTAATGTTACACTAACATTACATGGTAATGTTACTGCAATGTCACTGTAATGTTACAAAGAAAGTTTATAAAATTACTATAATAAGGAATTTTGCGATCTTTTTTGTAACATTACTGTAACATTGCTGTAATGTTATAGTGACATTACTGTATCATTACAGTGCATTGCAGTAACATTACCAGGTAATGTTACTCTAACGTTACCTGTAATACTACCTTTGGGCCGACATTTTAATATTACTGCAATGTTACACTGTAATATTACTTACATTACATGTAATATTGCTGCAACATTCTAGTAATATTACGTGCTACTTGGTTGGCGCAAAATTTTCTTATTAAATGGTCATATTGGGTTCGCTATTTTGTATTTTGGAAATTGAGTTCATATTTGAATCAGCGACCCAAAAAACCTCCGAGTAACAAGTTTTGAGTAAATTGAATCATTTTTTAAAAAATAGTCCACCATATTGGATCGATCATTTAGTACTTTTCAAAAAAATTGTGGTACACTAATTGAGCCCCCGCGTCCAATAACTCGATCTGCGCTTGAACTGAAAAATTCAAGCCAGTCAAGCCGTCAGAAAATGGAAAAAAATAAAAGTCGGAACTTTTAATTTTAAAACATACTACCGTATAGAGCATAAAAATGCGCAACTTTTTTGTCTTTGATATTTTTTGTGGTACTTTTATTTTTAATAATAATGGACAAAAACATAATTTTTTTTATTCTTCAATTTCATTGAATTTTAAAACATAAATCGACTTTTCTCAAACAAATCTGCATGAAATTAATTAAAAATTGATATACTTACGTATCAAGGTCTACTGAAAACGATAAAATGATTAAAACATTAAAAAAAATTAATTGTAAAATTATTTGTTAATGTAAATAAAGACCTGTCGGTAAATACGTTTTCTCAACTTTGAAGAGAAAAAGTATGCGGTGAACTTTCGACTTGACAAAACTTCCAGTGAGACATTTGTTTATTAACATGTCAAGAAGTTTTTTGGAAATTTTTATTTAAATCGGATGAAAAATAAACAAGATACATAATGTTTAAAAAAATATGCGTCGCGCGGCGTTTTGACATTTTGACGCGAAGGCTTTACGATAGGAGGAAATTATTATGCTCTATACGGTAGTATGTTTTAAAATTAAAAGTTCCGACTTTTATTTTTTTCCATTTTCTGACGGCTTGACTGGCTTGAATTTTTCAGTTCAAGCACAGATCGAGTTATTGGACGTGAGGGCTCAATTTCTATTATCTAATACTACAATTTCACCAAATTACAGCTTAATCCAAAGACCCCATGCAAACGTAATTTTTCTGACGGAGTCTTACCCTTGAGGCATTCTATGGCTATCTTGGGATATACTAGGAGGTCCAGAGGATATCTTATGGATATCCTTAGATATCTTGAGGATGTCCCGGGGATATACAAACCGCAGGTCTCTAGGATATCACAATATTATCCGTTAGATATCTCTGTGACATTTAGTGCTATGAGGGTTCTTCGTGTACATGAATCGATTCGTTTTCATGCCAAAAATATAATGTTGATAACAATTGATGGAAATTTTAATAAAGAAAAAAGTTATTAAAACAAAAAACAAAAATCGATTTGAAAAAAATAGAAAATCGCTAAAAACATTTTTCAGGTATTTCTGAAAATCCTTCTGGCTGATTCTAGATATTAGTGACTGTAATACATCTACAAAATTTATCAAAATCCGTCAAAAAGTGTAAGAGAAAATTTGTCCACAAGAATCGGTGACGCACATACATTCTGACATTTGTTCTTCTTCTCGAAATATACGCATATATACTGCACGAAGAAAATTTGTTCCTTATATTTTACCTAATTTTTAATAAAGTTGGGATGTTTTCAGTAATAATATTCAAAATTTAATGTCGTATCTTTATTCCTTATTAATTAATTAATAATTATTTTATTATTAATTCAATCAAAACTCAATTAATTAATTAATTAATTACAATCAAGCAAACATTTAGGTAAGTAAGTAAAGAAGTAAGCACGAAGGAAGTAATTTGCTTACTTTCTTACTTATTTTCTTTCTGATTCCTTGCTTATTTGTTTATTTACTTTCTTGCTTATTTTTTTTAGCTTCCCTGCTTAATTGCTTATTTTCTTACTAGCTTATATCCTTTTTTCTTCCATGATAACTTGATTTTTGCTTAGTTTTTATTGGCTTGCTAACTTGTTTCTTTATTTGCTCATTTCCGTCTTGTTTACTTTCTTGCTTACTCACTAACTCATATCAGAATTTATTGCTCCCTGTAAAACTGAATTTGGTGGTGTAACATTATTGTGTTGTTGACAGACCGAGAGAAGTAAATATATGTATATATTTTCGTTTTATTTTGATTTAATTGCCCCCTGCATGGTAAAATTCTGAAAGTCCATGTGTTACAAACATGAGAATTGCATCATACTTGCGTATTTGAGACTTCTCATTATCTCATCAGCTGACTAGAGTAGAGTGGGGTAAGACAGGATACTTAAGGTTTAAAGCGCCAAACAACGAAAATTATCGAATATACATATACTTTTTTTTTTTTAATTGTCATCTTTGGGAATCAGTCTTTCGTAATAAAGGCGTACAAAGGGGATCTGTTTCTTAAAAAAACATAAAATTAATATGTAAAAAATTGCAAATCTCCCCATCTTGCCCCATAGCGAAATTTCTAGACGGGATAGTACTACACATTATAGTACAATACTATATATTATTGCGCTTGTCCTCGCTTAAAACTGCCAAAAGCATCTCATTTACATAAAAATCATGATTTACTTAATTAAATAACAACTTCTTTTACTATTAAAAGGTATTCCTGCTCGTGCCCTCAATGACATACTTTTCAAGCAGTTCGGACAAAAAATTATGTTCGCAACATGGGCACAAAGGTGATTACGACTCAGGCAAAATTAAGGAACCGAGAATACTTAATCTCGCCTGAGTCGCAATCAAATTTTTTTCCTTAATTTGACATTTTTCTATTCTTAAACTAGATAAAAAGGTATAATATTTTAGTTATGCAAAGTGGCTATTTCAAAGTGATAGAAAAAGCTTTATATCTTTCTATCCCCAGAATTCTATCTCTTTCTATCATTTTACTTCTAGTAGGGTAAAGAAGGTATATTAAATAATTTGGTTTTCTCAATTAATGAAAACTTATTTCTTTCCATTAATAAAAAAATTATTTCTTTCCATTTTGACTGACATTTGACAATACGACAAATGCTACACGTAATATGTGGACGTCCGCATGAAAAGGGACCACTTTTTCGGTTCTAGATTCCTAGATATTCGCAATTTACTAATTTTGAAGAAAAATATCGAAATTTTTTTAATTCTTTTTTCTTAATCTACAGGGTCTAACACGTCGATTCATGCAGTTTTTATTAATTTATTGACACTCTAAGTATTTTATTTCGTTGTTAGAAAAAAAATGAAAAGGTATCACTTTGTCGGTCCGTTTCAAAAGTTGTAAATTTCTGTCATTTCCGACAGTTTATTGAAACATTTTGGATGAAAATATTTTTAACATGCACATATCTAGTGCACCTAAACCAGGGACCGCCATAAGATAATTTTACCCTCACGTAAGATATTTTACATATATTAGCACCATTTTTTATTGTTCGTAAGAATTTGCAACAGTTTAATCCCTCTAGGATTAAATTAACATAAATCAATGATTTGTCAAATAAGAAAACGATTGTTTATGATTTTTAAAAATAAAGACGTTAAAAAAATTGTTTTTAGGACAATTTTTTTGCTTCAAGTAACTCTAAAAAACAACACCCAACCATTAACTTAATAAAATAATCTAGTTTATTATTTAAAACCCGTATTTTTAGAAAAGGGACCACTTTGTCGGAAATACGTTATTTTTACATTATTCAAAAATGAGGGGGGGGGGAATTGGAACCTATTGATTTTTAATCTTAAGGGTGTACTAGACTTAGATCAACTCTTATCTATATAACTTCCCAGAAGAACCAAAGATATTCATATTATACAATCTTTGATTTCGTTTTTCTCGAAATTACGTTTTTGATACTCCAAACTTTAAAATTCTGTAACTCATCGAATTTTTCACCACAAAGGTTGTGAGATCACTCAAAATTTTCCAAATTTTGTCAGGAATTCGCCCATATAGATAAGTCAAATAGTGCCAAAGTGGTCCCTTTTCATGCGGATGTCCACATATATATATTTTTAAACAAAAAATTAGTATTTTTGTCGTAGACGCAGACTAAAAATAAAAAACAACTAATGCACTTTTTTATAATAAAAATATATAATAATAATTGAGAATGTATTTAAAAATAAACAATTTATTTTGCAGTAGAAAATAATAAAAAACAGATAAGTTTATATACGTACTATATTTGCCAGGAACAATAGGGTGATCTTTTTAGCTTAAAGTCAATCATTTGATAGATTTAACAGAAAACATATGCCAATACACTTTTTCAAAATATTCTGATCATTGAGTCAACAACCTCTACTACGTTAAATGCATAAAGATCTGTAAGACATACCTCACAAGATTTAACATATCTCTACCATTCTTAAGAATCTCAAACAAACGTGACGTCATTGTCAGAAACTAAGAGGTCCTCGAACTCTCAAGTGCCAATTGTTACATTAAACATGAAGAATCTTTTTTTTAATCTTTCAAAATTCCTCTTCTTTCATTTTTGTACAAATACGAAATAAATTCTCTAAAGACTCGAAAAATACCCACAATGCTCATATTACATAATATATTTTCGAATTCGATAAAATTGACGTGTGAAAACATAAATTTTAAATTATCTATGAAAATAAGCACAAAATAGTTTCAACATTTGTAGGTGGACTTCAAAATTGTTTCAAGACTTGGTGGATTTGAAACGGTATTTACTACTGCAATCTAAAATCAATTTTCATATATATATACATATATGCACTTGGTATAACAAAATTTAAATAACACACCTAAGCTGAAATTGCTTGAAAATCATGTTTCATAATAATTTCTACAAACGGGATTATTTCTAAAAACGTAACATTAAACCTTATACGAATTATTTCGTTTAAAATTAACGTTAAATAACAAATGAAGGAAATTAATAAATTTATATCAAAGAAATAATATACTTTGTTGGTTTGCTAAAATTAGCGAAATGGTATTATAAATACATTGGCGCCAAGTATTTATCAAGTTCACGCCGCAAAAAGACATACACAGAGGATCTTTATTGGCCAACGGAAATCCACGTGTGCGGCCTTTCTTATCCGGATATCCTTCAATTCTTCTTCTCGTTAATATTAATACACTCTCATGCTCATCACGCTACAAGTGTTTCGCGGTACATCAAGGGTTCTGAGTATTATTGAGTGTCTGCTTTCCTCATGTTTTTTTTTATAAAAGCAGTTCACTCTCAATAAGAAAAATATGTATTATTTTTATATTAAGAATAATAATGACATCATGGAGCCAAGCATTAAATTCACCACTGACTGAATAATTTAATTGAAATAAAAAAAGACCGTTATAGTATCAAGTTTTATTCTTTACTGCAATAGTTTTAATATAAATTCAATAAAAGAAGCATTATTCATAAATGATCGAAATAAAACCCAAATTTTTCTTAACAAATACTAATTTATAATAATTCCTAAATAAAATTAGTTCTAATAATAGAATTCTATTTATTCTATATTTGGGTTTTTCGAGTCCAAAGTGCATTTTGAAGAGAAACAAAAGAAAAACCATGATGCTTATTTCTTCGATCACGTATTTCTTCTAATTAGGAATTATACCGAGAAATTTGACGACCAACTAATGCAAATAATCTACCCTTTTGCATTGCTTTACTCATATTCGATACCCTTTAGTTACTTTACATTCAAGATTCACAGTTGCTTATTATTTTCCATATTATTTTTCCCTAACACTAAAAAAAGAAAATGTGGAACATCGAGAAACAATTTTCCTCATACGTTCTCTTTGGACTAATTAATTAGACGTTTAGCAATTTTTTTCGTTAGTCAAGGAATGCTGAAATGATATAATTGACAAAAAATTGAGCCGTTTAGTTGTTGACTGAATGATTTCCATCCGCATACTTTGCTTTTGTCTCGTGGGAGACTTCAACCCAGACGAGATGCTTCTGAATTGCGTTTATATATTTTCAACTCGTAGCAATTATTATTATTACATGTACTGTGCTTTACTTTTTAGTTGCATAACTGCTTCTTCCCCCTCTAAATTCGCCGATAAACTGCGATCAATGAAAGTATCGATTCTCACGATACTAAAGAATTTTAACAAACATATCATTAATTACTAGTAATTAATGATAATACTTTGCGATAAAGAATAATAATTACGTTACAAATATAGAGTATGGAATAGAAGTACCTAATATTTGTCTCGAATTAATACAGCCTAGTCCATAGAAAATAATAGAATTGACAGAAATTTAATTTAAACTTAAAAAGTGAAAGTGAAAATTAAATTTAGTTTTGGATAAGTGTAAGTCTAAGTGAAAATTTAATTTAATTTCGGAAAAAGTGTCAGTGGAAGTGTAAGTGCATTACGCAAATGCACCCCAGGTGTTTCTAAATTTTAATCAGAAAATTCCTTTTGTAAAGAAATTAATTTTTAGCCTAGAATATAAAATTCACTTCGAATCGAAAACTATAGACGACATCGACACCTACATATTGTCAAGGCTTCTCTTCTTACCGTTATACCAATTGCATGCAGTAAAAAATCAATTGTTTCCGAATCAAGATATGCTTATGTACACGTGTTACGGAGACACCTGGTTTAAACGGTTTCGCAAAACCTTTTATTCAATTCCTATTGTTTACACTAAATAGTATATATGCCTTTTTTAATCAAATGCAAACTTTCTTTGCTACCAATAACGAAGATAACATTTTTGTAAATCATACATCATTTTACCTATTCGTTTTTTTCTTATTATAAAATTTTTTTGTTCCTTCAGAAAACAATTTTCTGGTTGAAGAAATATTTATTTCTGATGCTAGAAATTATTGCATTTAATTATATTATTGGATGTAGAAAATAAAATAGTGTTAAGGATAAAAATTATTACAATAGAAAATAGAGAGGGAGAAATAATAAAATGTGTAATAATGGAGAATTAGAATTTTGATTAGCAAAATAATCACATCTAAACAGAATATTTCAATGACTCAGAATGTCACTTGACGCATCGTATTTTTGAATATTATAATGGAAGGGAAAAAAGTCGATTCAATGAACTTCTTTTAAATCTTGAGTTTCAGTATGGAATATTAAGCGAAAGAAAATAATTGAAGGTTTCTGATTTGACAGTCGACAACAGACTTTAATTAGTTTTCAATCCACGCCCCCTGTTTCATTCTCATCAGATGAATATAAATTTCTAAGAATGTGAAACTCAAAAAAACTAATCACTCGAATAAGCGTGACTGAAATAATTGTTAGAAATTCGTTGAAACTGGTTTTTTCGTTTGATAAATAAAAACAATTGTTTGCAAGAAAATAATAAAAAATAGCAGTTTTCCTATACACAATGGTCTGAAACCCTGATCTAGCTGGACAAAACCTCAAAAAAGAAGGTTTAAAATTGCAATTTTTACTTGACAATTAGTTAATTGGGTATTTAATGAAAAGATAGGTCACTAAACTGCATACTTTTGTTGAAACAGAACGTCAAAGTGGACAGGCCAGCATAGCAGGCCAAAATTTATAAAGCAAAGAATAATTGACATTATAGTTTAAGGGCCCATTACATTTGTCTAACTTTTTTTTAAGTATTTCAATAATATGAAGGTTCTTCTTAGAAGTATATACTTTAAGATTTTCTATTATAGGTTATAACTATAAAAATTTTTAAAAATTAAAATTAACTATAAAATTTTTAATCTATAACTGGTTAGGATAATAATAATAATAATAATAATAATAATACTTTCAAAAGTTCAGATAAGATCGATACAAGAGACAAATTATTTTATAATAATATTGCAATAAGTTTTTCCACCATGGTTCGCCGCTTTCTACCCATGATGAAAATGAAGGTAAATAGTTACTAATTCATATAAAAGCAAGTTTAGCTGCTACTATTTGCAATTTTGTTCTGAAACTTCAATTAAGTGGCACAAAATGTAGAAAAAAAACTTTAAAAGTTTTACAAATATTCAATAGTATATTTAAAGATACACATTGATTACTGTGTAAGAGTTATTGGAACCAATAATTACGAATCTGAAGTCAATTTTCGAACATTCAAAATGTCGGATCAAATATTATTAATTTGAAGTTTAACAAATTAATGGATTTTAATAAAACATTAAATTTAAAAACCACTGTGGCTACACGAGAAACATTGTAAAGTAACTTTTACTATATTTACAGAGTGAAACCTTAAGTGTCTGCCTGAACATTTGGGCATTTCTGCTCTGCAACTTTCACTATTTTCGGAGTAAATTTTGATGCTCTTAAACAATTCAATGAAACAAATAATAATGAATGGTAAAAGTGCCCTTTTTGCACCGCGTTATGAAAATTATTATTTTATATAAATAATTATTTATTATTATTTAAATATATAAAGGACCCCGCACAAAATACATTGAAAAAAAGTTTGGGTCAAATTTGATCAAACTTCGAAGTTTTGTAGCTTATAATCTCCTGAACAAAAAATGTTAATGGCAAAAATCCCGAAAATCAATAGTTTTTGAGCTACATCATGTTGAGCCTCAAAAAATGAGTGAAAAATAGCAAAGCTTGCTCATGGCTCAAGGCTTGCGACTTAATGCAAAGCGGGGAAGCTTGTTGATGGCTGTAGGCTTGATCAAAGTTTGATCTTGGCTCAAGGCTTGATCTTGGCTTAAGGCTAGATCTTGTCTCAAGACTTGATTATGGCTCAACGATTAATCATGGCTTGAAACTCTATTATGGATCAAGGCTTGATCATGGATTAAAGCTTGATTATGTCTCGAAACTAGAATAATGATCAAGGGTTGATCATGGATTAAGGCTTGATTATGGCTCGAAGCTCTAATATGGATCAAGGCTTGATCATGGATTAATGATTGATTATGGCTCGAAGCTCTAATATGGAACAAGGGTTAATCATGGATTAAGGCTTGATTATAACTCGAAGCACTAATATGGATCAAGGCTTGATTTTGGCTCGAAGCTCTAATATGGATCAAGGGTTGATCATGGATTAAGGCTTGATTATAACTCGAAGCACTAATATGGATCAAGGCTTGATGATGGATTAAGGCTTGATTTTGGCTCGAAGCTCTAATATGGATCAAGGGTTGATCATGGATTAAGGCTTGATTATGGCTCGAAGCTCTAATATGGATCAAGGCTTGATCATGGATTAAGGCTTGATTATGGCTCGAAGCTCTAATATGGATCAAGGGTTGATCATGGATTAAGGCTTAATTATGGCTCGAAGCTCTAATATGGTTCAAGGCTTCATCATTGATTAAGGCTTGTTTATGGCTCGAAGCTCTAATATGGATCAAGGCTTGATCATTGATCAAGGCTTGATTATGGCTCAACAGTTAATCATGGTTTGGAACTCGATTATGGATCAATACATGATTATTATTATTATTCTAGTTTCGAGCCATAATCAAGTCTTGATCCATATTCGAGTTTCGAGCCAAGATTAATCGTTAAGCCATAATCAAGCCTTAATCAATGATCAAGCCTTGATCATTATTCCAGTTTCGAGACATAATCAAGCTTTAATCCATGATCAAGCCTTGATCCATAATAGAGTTTCAAGCCATAATCAATCCTTAATCAATGATCAAGCCTTGATCCATAATGGAGTTTCAAGCCATGATTAATCGTTGAGCCATAATCAAGTCTTGAGACAAGATCTAGCCTTAAGCCAAGATCAAGCCTTGAGCCAAGATCAAGCCTTGAGCCAAGATCAAACTTTGATCAAGCCTACAGCCATCAACAAGCTTCCCCGCTTTGCATTAAGTCGCAAGCCTTGAGCCATGAGCAAGCTTTGCTATTTTTTACTAGTGATGCACGACGAGACTCTGTCCTTTCATAAAAGAAAAGAGATGAAAATATCACATTCAATTGTTTTCATTGTTTTTCTCGCGAGATTCTCGGTTTTTCGAGACGAGACTCGCTCGAAGTGCATCACTATTTTTTACTCATTTTTTGAGGCTCAACATGATGTAGCTCAAAAACTATTGATTTTCGGGATTTTTGCCATTAACATTTTTTGTTCAGGAGATTATAAGCTACAAAACTTCGAAGTTTGATCAAATTTGACCCAAACTTTTTTTCAATGTATTTTGTGCGGGGTCCTTTTTCACACAGAAAAAAGATAATTTAATGTTAAGAAGCACTACTTAAATAAAAAGAATATCAATCTAAATGTAAGAATATTTCCTACTTAATTATAGTGGAGATTATTCTTGGCTCCTATTCAAGTAGCACTTCTTAAAAATTAAAATTTTTGAATTCATGAGAAAATTCAAAATTTTGGTGTCTTTTTGGTTTGCCTCATAAAATATGAAACTTCCACAAATTCTAATAAAAAACCTTCAAAATTTTTTTCTATTATATTATAATATTAGGGGAGAGTATGATGTTTCCAAATATTAGGTCTTAAATTTTACTTACAATGAAAAATAATTGTCTTCCAATAAGAATTGGACACTTTAATACAGTTTCTCTGATAATGACAAACATTTTTATTTTTTTATTAAAAAGAATATTTATTTAATTAAAATTCATTTCCGAATTATTATTTTCATTACTACAACCATTGTTTACATGATTCTTTATGTTTTTTATTATTGTAGATTATGTAAATGCAATATTATAACAATATAACCAAACGGTCCGGTTTACCCCAGGGAGTGGGGCAAACCGGACCGTTTGCAAAAGTTTTTAAAGTTGAATGATCTTTCAAACAAGCCATCGAAAAATGAAATCGGTTAATTTGTTTAGTCACAAGAGTAAAAAAACCGTTAGGGGGTTTGATTTGCCCCACTCTCCCCTATTATATCCATTATATTCTATTATATTATCTATTATTATTATTATTATTATTTATTATTATTATTATTATTTCTTTTATTAATTGTAAGAAACATTCTATTATTGAATAAATTTTTTTTGTATTTAAGTAAATGAATTCTCGAAGAAGTTTTTAATGAAAATTGATTTAAAAATTAATTTCAGTTAAAATTTTAGTTAATCATTGAACATTAACAGCATTATATAGAGTGAATTTTGAAAAATAATTTAATTTTGAAAAGGTTTAAATTCAAATCTTCAAAAATCGGAATTACCGATTTCAAAGAAAGGGGGTAATTATTTTTTTTTGGTAGAAGGGTTTGACATATTTTAGGATCATCTTTACTTATTTAGATTTTAGAATTAAATCATGATGTGAAATTTAAAACAAGGCAAGAACTAAAAATATAAAAGTATTTAGCAGAGTATGTATATATATGTTAACTGATACTCCAGTTGCTGACGCACGAAAAAATTGCACGATATTCCTATCTACAATTATGTTTAAATCAAAAAAATATTTAGTTATGTTTCTCTCACATACCGTACAAGTAAGAAAACATTTTCTCATCGAGGTAGGTCTCTACCTCGGTAAGAATTACGCGAAAGTAAATCATTCTTACGAACATATGAATACTCTCTTCCGTGGACATTTTTGTTGGACATTGGATTAAAAATTGAAATGAAATTTAAAGTCGAGACATTTTGTAAATTTACAATTTTATTATAATTAGACATGTAAAATTGATTGAATTACAATCACACTGAAAAAATTACATTCTAAATTTAAGAAAATTCTACTTAAATAGGCGCGGATTCATTCTCACAATTAGAATAATATTCTTATTGTAAGAATATTTCCTATGTAATTTATGTAGATTTTATTAAATTTAGAATGTAATTTTTTCAGTGGCAAGTTTCTTTTATAAAACAGAAAAATTAAAATTACGTAAAGCATTGCTACTGTTAAGAAAGTAGTCATAACTTTACCTTAATAAAAAATTAAAAGAAAATTATTAACCCTGCATAAAAATCGATGAAGTTTACAAGAGTATGAAATCGAGAAACAAATCTGAAAATATAAATTACATCCGTTTTGAAAAGCATATAGTGAGAGAAAAATGCAATAAATTTTCAATCATTTGAAAGTAGAGAAGTAGACGAACGTATATATATAATATACACAAGAATGTCGTTAGTATAATTTATCAAGAAACAAATGTTTAGAGATTTATACAGACATGTCTTTCAGTTGGCATGAGTTTGGGTCGATGTTACCAAATATGGCGTTGTATTACTTGCATAAAGCGTTCGCTCGCAAGTGTTTAAACGAGATCACGTGCAGCAAATTCCACAGGTGCACGTGTCGACTACATTTACCTTCTCGTATTTCTCTTGTCATGGCGTCATATTCATCTTGTCACCAAGAATCAATTTTGCTGTTTTGTAAATTTTCAAAAGATTCATTTTTCACTACATACTAACTTTACAAGTCACATTCCACAGGAATTCTTTTCATACCCGTATATGTGTGATAAGTATTTTAATTATCAAACTATACGCAAAAATGAAGTTACAGCTTTTCAAAATGCTACATTTTTCAGCACTAGTAAATTTTTTTGGCACTGTTTTTTTGCATCACGATTAATGTATTCGTAAGTAAATATTCGATTGTGTATATAGGATTGTGCTATAGGGACGTTCCATAGCTCCATGTACTGATGAAATTTTGACTTTGCTTATACTCTGTAATTTGATAGTGTTTAGGGTCATAAATAAATAAACGTGCCAAAACGTTTTGCAAAATTTTTAATATTTTGCAAGATATTTGCAATTATATAATTTCAACACTTTTTTCAGGAATGAAATTATTGAGGAATAAATGACTATTTTTAAAAATGACAAAACTTGCTTTTTTAAATACTTGTTTAAACAAAAATTTTGTAATGTTAATTTTTCTTCCTCTCAAAGGAAGCCTTGTAGTGATATTTTTACAAATTTTCAAGTGTAGCATTATATATTTCGTCAGGAGAAACAAATGTCCGGATATACCGATATATGTGTGTGTATCTCATAGATTCTTGTAAACAAATTTTCTTTTACACGTTTTGACGGATTTTGATAAAATTTTGATCATGAAATGGACAATTCGTCTTTTATGAAGATGGTGATGGATTTTTCATTTTTTTAAAATAAACTTTATTATGTACTGAACCGATCATGTAAATATAAAAATAGTTTTTTTTAGGGAAATGTTTTATTGTAATTATTACTGCACTATTCTTAAGTGCCTCATCGTCGACAGCGTCAACAGATTACACCCCTAGTAGAAATTTGTCGTGGCATGACTAGATTTATTCAAGTTACTGTACAGTTTTAGTCATGGAAGTTTAATCTAGCTTAACTGGCGAATTACTAGACAGCTACTGCATAACACTGTTAAAGAAAATATAAAGTTGAACTTGATTATTACTGCATAGAAGTCCTGTACAGTTATTTTCATGGCACTATCGAGGCGTTCCGAGATATTATTTTCCAAAGTTTGTCGTGGCGTCAGTGCTACCGCCGGTTTCAGTAACTAAACAGTTGTGTATTGACATTTTCAAAATATTTTCTATAAAATAAATCTTTTGGTTTTACAGTTTATAGTTTTCATATTTTTAATTTTGTTCTTTTATTTTACTGTTGACAACTTGAAAACTTTTTTAAAATTCGCTTTAATTAATTGAGTTAATTAAAATAACTAATTTTTAAATTCAGAAGACAATTTTTTTTCAAGATTACATAATCTTATTATATGTATAAATATTAATTTAACAAACCTGTTACATATAAAATTTAGAATTGGTCCAATAAAGTGAGGTTATGTTTTACATTGATGTATTGACGTTGACATATGTATAGCTCTCCGATCTATATAACAGAATTGTCTATAATTAATTACAGTAGCCAGTAACAATTTATTACTAATTCCTTACGGAAAAATAGACATAATTCTAGTTATACCCGCGAATTATATTTTTCAGTGTATACACTGATGTATTTATGGAAAATGTCTATATAACACTGTTCAGTTGCTGGACTGACGGTAGCGCAAACGCCACGACAAACTTTGAAACATAATTTCACGGAACGCCTAGACAGTACCATGAGAATAACTGGACAGACAGAACTTCTATACAATAAAAATCAATAAGTTCAACTTTAGAGTGTTATGCAGTAGCTGTCCAGTAATTCGCCAGTTGAGCTAGAAAAGATGAAAAAGGGAACTGCTTTACCTGCCGGTAGAGTATGGTTATTATTTTTCCGGAATCGTCCATCGACTAGAACGGCCGTGATGCGTAAGCGTGCGTTTAGGTATTTCGTCCCAGTGTGACCCGAGTTCGCTCCCCGATACCGCTAGATATTTTTCGTTTGAACTGAATTAATTCTTCATATTAGGGTTTACTTTTAAGTCTGTTGTGTGATAAAATAATAATATTTATTTCAGTGTTGTGCTTAATTCAAGAATCAGTAATGTTCATAATTTTTTTTAATTATGTAGTTATTAAAAAATAATTTTACAGATGATTTATTATACGTAACAATAGATACACCAACAGTAAAAATATAGTTTCGTAAAATTTTAATTTATTTAATTTGTTGACAAAATAATTTAACGTTATATTTTCAAATTTGTGCGTGTTCAATACGAAACGTCAATATAAATAAAGTTTTGACATTTCCAAGTGAATTATTTTGTACAGTTTTTCTACAGGACTGATGATCAGAAACTGTAAAATTTGACTGGACAATAACTTGAACAAATTAGCGTGACATCACTTTATAGTTTTTAGCCAGTTTAACTGTAAAGTGCCTCGAAATTTTCCAGTGGAACTGTCCAGTGCCCTTAAAGATACTATGACGAATTTCTACTAGGGACAAACCTTTAATGTAAATAATTAATTATTGATATTTTTGTCTAATTACATAATATTTTTAAATAAAATTATTTATATTATAATAAATAATAACTTTTTAATTTTGCAAACATAACAACTCCGGTTTATAAATATAAATTTATATCGTTTATAGTTTAAGATTGCAAACAACCCAATGTTCCATGTGAGAAAATTTTAAGGAACTGATTGGGAGCTCACTAGACTGTCTGTTGTCTAATCTGGCTTCAATCTAAACTCATCGATAGAAAATTATACAATTTTTCGGCTCATAAAACTTGATAGAGTTTGTATTCAAAATAATGAATTTTGATAGGTAATACATCAAAATTTATGATTGAAATGGATTTAATTTTCTACTTTGGATAAAAGTGTATTGGATTTTTAATATTTGGTTAAATTGGATTCGAATTTCAAGAAGTGATGGAAGAAAATTCTATCAAATCCTACACTGAAAAAAAATGAAATTGAACCAAGTAAATGCATTTACTTGACAGAATTTACTTGAATCAATTCCATATTTATTTTAAGAGAGAAATTTATTTGCTTGTGCCAAGTAATTATGAGCATTGGGTATAGTTCTTGTATTAATATTTCAGTATTTGGTGGAAGTAAATATGTTATTATTACAATCAAATATTTTACTTATCCGAAGTACCAAAAAGAATTGAATCAAGAATATTATGTTCTTAAGCAAAATAGTAAAGTATTGTCTGGAGAATTCGTGTTTCTTAAATCAAATCATTTCATTCATTTGCTTTGAAACTTTTTTTTTACTTAACACAATGCCGGTGTTCTTGATCCAAGAAAATATTTTTCTTCAAATAGATGTGCAACTTAAATAGCAGTTTTTGAAAACTATCCATTGAGGCTTGGATGGCATAGTGGCAACGGTACGGTTTCTGACGCGTGTTAAAAAATAAAAATGTTTGACCTAAGTATTAGAAATCATGGGATGGAGGGAGGGGGGGATTTAAGTAAATAATGTACTTGAATTGAGAAAATATTTTTTTGATTGAAATCTATAATTTTCTCAAATCAAGCAAATATTTTCTCAATACAAGTAAACTATTTACTTGATTTGATACACAAATGATATTGAATTAATATATTCTGCATTTCTTACAAGTTACTTAATTTCTTGATCGAATTCCATATTTTCTTGGATCAAGAACATATGCTCTCCAACCAAGTATACTATGTCAAGAAAATCATTTTCTTGAGCCAATTGCATAATTGGATTGACCCTATGTAATCCCGATATTTACTTGAACCAATTCAAATTTTCTTGATTCAATTACATTTTTTTCAGTGTATGCATTTTAATAATTTTTTTCAACACGGATCCGGTATGCCCCACACTTAGGTATACTCTATTCTGCTCCACACTGCATATTAAAACCAAATATAATCTTTCCAAGTTATTGTAAACAATTTAACAATCTATTCTATTAAAAATTACTCTAGAATAAGGACCGAAAAAGATCCTATACTTGCCAAATTAAATACATTGTCTCAAAAAGTTTTTTGCTTAAAAGTTTAAAGTTGTATAACTTTCAAAAAAAATTTCTAATTGGGAAATCATTGGATTCTAGACTGTCACAACATTTTTCCATACGGGGTCTAAACAATATTTTTATAACAACAAGTGTGCCAACAAGTTTTGTAAAATTTTTTATATTTTCAAGATATTTGCAATCATATAAATTCAACACTTTGTTTAGAAATTTTTATCTCATAAACTATTTACTTCAGAAAAAATTTTTATTACTGAAACTTATACAGAAAACATTCAACTTTAATAATATTATTTTTAAAAATGACAAAATTTAAAGGATTGTATAAATAATTACCGCTGTTGATGGTGACGCGCGTAGGAATAGTGCAGTAAAAATTAAAAAAAAACATTTCTCAAAAACCTCAAAAAACACCATTTTTATATTTACACAGTCGTTTCAGCAAAGAATGAAGTTTATTTTTAAAAAAGTCCATCACCATCTTCATAAAAAATTATTCTTTTAACAAATTGTTAGAAAATTAAGTTGTCATTTTTAAAAATAATTAAAAATAATATTAATAAAGTTTAATGTTTTCTTTATAATTTTAAATAACAAATTTGTTTTTTAAGATTAATAGTTGACGAAATAAAAATTCCTGAAAAAAGTGCCGAAATTATATCATTGCAAATATCTTGCAAAATAATAAAAATTTTGCAAAACTTTTTGGCACGCTTATTTAGGACCCTTAACACTATTAAATTACAAAGTAAAAACAAAATCAAAATTTTGTCAGTGTACGGAGCCATGGAATGACTCTATACAAAAAGAAGGTGGGATTTTTAGATCATTAAATGTCATTACATCAAAAGAATGAATAAAGTCCCGGGTGTATACATTAATCATTGATGGAATTAAAAAGGGTTTCGAATTCTTTGTGGAATATATTCCAGAATTTTGTCTCGATCTATATTTATGGTGGTACTTTGCAACTTTCAAATATGCAAATTAGCAGTGCACGTGTTATGCGTCAGAGCACAGTGGAATTTCGAGCAGAATGGAAGCTGATAGAATTACTCACATTTTCCGCCTGATTAACGCATTTCAAAAGTGGACGAACAAAAATTAATTTCACACACATAGTGAAAAATTTTTTTTATCACAAGTGATAAAAAATTATTCTCGCATATTTTTTCATTCTCTAAACAAGTTTTATTTAAAAAAAAATTGTAAGCAATCTTTCAATTCTTTTCTGTTTCTTTTCGTATCATCATTTCTTTTCCTTTTATTTCGGAAAAATTGATACTAAAAATACTACAAAATCACTAGTCTGCCTTTATTTTCTGACACAATACTTAATCATATTTTACTCGACGTTTAATTCTGTAATACTGTAATCAACGTAACACTCGCAATAATTTGTGTAATATCGATGCCACTGGAGTTCGCACAAGATATATGATTAATGGTGTTTATAAACAAGAGTGGAGCATTTCTTGGCAGCGCTCATGTGCTTAATCAAAGGTTCAAGTAAATCGTGTATAGGGTTCAATTATTTCATTAAAAAAGGTCGAGGGGCCTGTAAATCTGACAATAATTTTAAATATAAATGACATATGCGATCTGAAAGAAAATTGACATTTATACAAATCATCACAATTGGTACGATTCAATACAATTCTTCTAAAAATTAACAAATTTGTACTACCAAATTTAATTATTACAATTATAATTTTACAACAGCGACAACTTTTTAATGATTTCCAGACAAATTTTCTCTTTCTCTGATCAAAAAAAGTTTTTTCTAGAAAATGAAAAGTTCGTTAATTCGTTAAAAAAATTACGAAGTTAAATATTATATATAATTTTTTTTCTTGCAGTATCAAATTATTATTTTCAATGTTTAGGAGTTTCCTATATCTGAAAAATTTCAGTGATCGAAACTTTCAATGAAAAAAATTTTCATTACACGGAAAGAAAAAACAAGTCTTTTCTCCATGAAAAATTATGCATTACCCTGATCACCCTGATGATCATTTTTGTCACTGAAAGTTTTTGAGTACTAAAAATTTTTCAGATAAACGAAACTCTTTACTTTTAAAAATAGTAATTTGATACTGTGTTTTAAATTTTATTTTTTAAAATTATAGAACTGTAGGGAATACTGAAAAAAATTGTTTAATAATTTAATTTTTTGAATAATAATTTTTAATAATTAAAATAATTCGGGTTTATTGTGTGTGAAATTTTTAGTCACTTTGTCTGCATAAGTATCAGAATATACGGGCATTGATATAGTAGGCACAGTTGGCTTTAAGTAAATTTAGGTTACGCAAAAATGGTGACAAAATCGGGTAGTGGTATTTCATTCTTCTTTACTTAGAGCTTCAAAACCCGTAAAGACGAAAATCGTAGCTGATCCTTTTTTCAAGTTATTGTTAAATTTGTAATATTTTTATAATACCTATATTTGAAAAAAAATGTTATTAAGTTTAAATTATTTAATTTTAAAACAAATAAGGTCACTAATATCTGATTCTGTTACTCATTTCACTCATTCAATTTGACGTTTCACTATCATTCGATATTATTAAGTAAGTACAGAATAAAATTTTGACTTCGGTTTACGTCATAGATTCAGCCCATGTATTTCACATAAGTCTGCCCTTGTTCAACGGGGATCCGTTTGCACTGTTTCGAAGATCACTTAAAATTCTAAAAAGGTAGGATATTGCTCAGGCGTGGTAAAATTTTTTTGTAATATGGAAAAATATTTTTATTTTAATTCTTAACCCTCCATCCGTCGCATCTTTTTTGTAACGCGATCCGTCGCAGGTGAGGAAAGTTCTCACCCATCATAAATTAATCTAAAATTGTTATAAAATGACAATTTTTTTTGAATGTTCATTATAATTACCAAACAACCTATTGTAAGTAAAATTAACTTTCATTTTCTGTTAATTATTTAAACAAAAAATTAATGACAAACGAAATCGAGTATACGCTGTCAGTCGCGTGGTAAGAAGTTTCCTCACTTTACGTCAAAAATTCTTGACATTTGCTGCTTAAAGATTCAATTACAAAAATTAAAATAAATAAAAACACAAAAATTGTTTTAAAATAAAAAAGAAAAGTGTTGTGAAAGGTACTGAGAATATTAAATTATAATTTTTTGTATTTTAAAAGTTATAAACAAAAAAAGAAACTGGGTGAGGAAACTTTTCACCATACGACGGATGAAGGGTTAACATTCTTCATAGTTTCTTTGAAGATGAAAAATAAAGTTAATTCTCATTGCTAAAGTAAATGAGATCACAAGCACAACAAATTTAAAAAAAATTGTTTTAGGAAGTAAAAATACTATCTTTTTCCGTATCCATAATTAAATTAAGAAACTTATAAAATGGTCCTAAAATATAATTTTAGAGACAAAAACCGTTTTTTGTGTATTCATGCAAAGAATTACTCATAACTTCCTTAATTTTAAACCGATTTTTAAAATATTTTTAATTTGTTGTCGAATTTACATCAGGATACTTTTGATTTTGTTTTTACTAAATTTAATTGGTTAACTAAGAAGGCATGTATCTGTTTTATATTATTAAAATTATAAAACTGTTCAGAATTGAGAAAAAAGCATATGAAAAGTTGGACAATAAAAAATAATTAAAATATGTGGTAGAATTCAAATTTATATTTTTCGAAATTTTAAGGCATTTTTTAAAAATTAGTTCTAAAAATAAAAACAAATGAATTTTCATATAAAAAATTGTATAACAATGTAATTATTTAACATTTTCAACCTAAGACCAATAAATTCTTTCAAAAAAATTACTATAAAAATAATAATCTTATGAAAGCTTCAAATAATTTTCTTGGTGTTCTTATTAATATATCCCAACCTCTCTTTGATAATAAAAAATCTTCTTTAATTTTGAAAAAGTTTTGTTAATAATTTTTAAAAATAATTAATTTTTAGAACGTTTTAAATTTATTTTTCTAAAGTTTTGGATGAAAATGAATTAAAAAATAAGCTAAAACTTTTTCGATTAAATATTTTAAAAAACTTTTATCTATATTAAAATGAAAAATAATAAAAATTAAAGAGTTAGTTAAGAGTATTTAGTTTAATAATTATTAAATTTGTTACTTTTGTAAAAACTTATTGATGGTTAATAAATTTTACACTTCAAGACTATCACAAACAGTATTAACAATATACTTTTTTTAATTTATTCATTTTTGTATTATATATCAAATTAGAACATTATTTAGATCAGGAAGAAGTCAAAATTCCCTCTGAAAAAGCAGAGAAACAAACAAATTTACGTTGGTAATACTATTAAAAAATATTTAAAATTTTCCCTACTATACGTTTGCTTACTTTCGAGTGTAATTTTCTACTCACTGAAGAAAGAAAGGAAAAAAATGTGTTTTCTGATTGTTATCGCGTGGGTTTGAGTAAAGAGAATTATTTTTCATGACACGCGACGAAACATTATAGTTAAATTAACTTATTCTTTTAAAACAGGAAATTGTAATTAAATCACTCATCACTTTTGTCAATTACTTCCTGATTTTAATTTCTTTTTCGAAAAGAAAAAGTTTTTTTAATACTTTTAAATTAGTTTTTTGAACTATTTGTTTCAATAAAAAACAACAGTGAATTAATATTTTAAATATTCTTTCTTAAGTGTTTATTAAAGCTGTTCTAAAAATTCACTTTCTGCTTTTGTACAGCGCACAAGACCTTATTTCCCAGAAAACTTGTATATTCTGAATTGTTCTTGTTCCTGTTCTCAGGTTACGATAAACTACAATTCGTACAATTACATTCAACAAATGTTGAATGTTGGTTAGTTGTTTGGACCTTGAGATGTGAACTCCCACGCAAAAGTGGGCCCCGATACAACGAAGATTTTCTGGGCCACAGCCTCGAGATATTTCCTTTGGTAGGTACCTTGCTCTTTTTCATTTCTTTCTGCATCCAAATTGAAGGCTTGTTTATTTTCCAGTAAAGATGTCAGAATTATTATTGCTTCTTATTACTATTCAGAGATTTAAATGCATTATAACAGAAAGGTGTAGGTAATGAAAAAAATAAGAATGAAAGACACATCTTTTTATCATAATTGGGGTAATCTTCTCTGAGCAGTAAATAGGAAGCACTTTACTCGACTGGTGTGAATATCATCGGCTTTTCCGTGAATTTCTTAAAACCACAGAAAAATACCATGCTGTGGTACCGAACCGCAAATAGTTTCTGTTCTCTGATCCACATCAACACCTTGCGAATATCCGGTGGCATTCTACAAAAATAAATCGAACGATTATTGCAAACGTCCCTCTGACCCAATAAAAATGGAAAGTAGAACAAACTTTTTAAAACAAAATAAAAATTTTTACATTTTAAGTGAGATTGCTTAAAACATTTGTATTTTATAAATTCAGGGAAAAGTCAGGGATAAATAACCAAATTTTTCACAGAAATTAAATTATTTTGAGGAATTTTAATAAGATTCTTTATTAAATTTATTCTGAAATTTATGTGTGATTCCTTTTTAAAAAACTACATTTGTTTAAAATTTACATAAAGATGACAAATTGTGTTTATTGATGACTGCATTTAAACAATGGAAAACATGTTTTTTTAATTTATAATTTTAATATTATGAAAGAAGATATTAGTTTTGAAATATGATCTTAACGAACTTTCTATCTTTACTAGCCCTGTTGAAAATTGAAACATCGTTTCCAACATCAAAAAAGATGTTAGAAACGACATAAAATTTAGTATTGGATAAGACGTAAGTAATTACGAACTTTCTTATGTTGAAAAGTGTGTTCGATTTTGGGACTAGAAATTATATCTTTTCTGATATCATTTCTAACATCCTTTCTGATGTCCTTTCATAATTTTTTTCCCTGATGGCTTAGTTAAAACCTTTAATTGATTGTGATCAATATAAAGTTTGTATTTTTATTAATTTGATACCATTTTTTCATGTAAATAATTCTGATTTTAAGTATAAATATGAAAATTAAAAGAATATATTGAAAGGATTTTCAACAAAGTATGATTATTTTAATATCTCTGTTCTATTAAAATACGATCAGTTATTATATATATATATATATATATATATATATATATATTGAAAGGATTTTGAACAAAGTATGATTATTTTAATATTTCTGTTCTATTGAAATATGATTAGTTATTAAAATTTAAACAAAAATTCATGTTAAGTACATTGTAACGCTTGAAATTGAATAATTATGGGAAAGAATGTAAACAAAACCGATTAATTTATTTTTATCTTTTATTTTTCAAATTACATAATTTCTTTAACATTAATTAGTCTGCAAACGATATTTTAAAGTTTAGTTTAGATGAAACTGAAATTAATTTATAAACTTGAATTATTTAATTTTTATGAACGTCAGATAATTTCCGAGTCATAAATCTTGACAATTTGGACATCCTTGTTTGGCGTGCATATCCTTCAACACCATTAAAAGTAATTTTTTCATACAGCATATCTGAAACATTTGAAAAATTACAAAAATGTCAAACATATATTATCTTAATTTTTTAATATATAATTATTCAATATATTTTCCTAATTTTGACTGATCGTCCCTATGGAGACCTTCTAAAGCTTTCAATTTTTTGCAAATTTTCTACCAACAAAAATTAATGAAATCTCTGCACGATTGTGAATATATATAGGTGCCTTAAAAGATTTTGTAACTTCAACTTAAAAAAATAATAATAAAGCCAATAAATCTTTTTTTACATTTATGTATATACTTTTCTGAAAAGTTGATATTAATTTTAAGGTTTTATATTTATTAGTATTATTACAATTTTTAATTATGTAAATAAATTTTGAATTACGATATACTGTTTCAGATTTATTGACAAGTTTTGACTTTAATGAACAATATAATGATAGTTTCATTTTATATTTATTTTCATTTTACCTTTAATTAACTGCTTTTTTGCAGGTTCCAAAGCTGTTCTATTTATATACTTTCCCTTATTTGCCCTTAATTCATCAAGACATTTCAGTTTAAGCTCTTCTCTTCCCCACATGACTTCCATCAACTCCCTGACGAATATTGAATCCGTTTTCCTGATAATAGTTTGCCATGCGTCGATGTGTATTCTAATATTTTCACCAATACTTTCACCAATATTAACCTGTTATTTACAAACATAAAAGAATGAAATGATTACTGTACATTAAATTAATTTGAATAGGATTTTACAATTTAGGAAAATTGTGAAAAGGAGAAACTTTTAACGTTTAAGTCTTCCCCTTTTTTAAACTTTTTCATAAATTTTAAAATTCCACTGCAAAAATAGGTGTCTTAAAAGTGTGACAAAAGTGTCTTAAACGAGCAAAAACGTCTTAAATTGAGACGCTTTTAGCGTCTTAGACACTCAAAGTGTCTCAATTTAAGACACTTTTGTCCCAGTTTTTTTTTACAGTGTCACGGCTATATTTTAAAAATTAATTCTGTTCAATGTAATTACCAATTCATCATCGTCAACAATTTCACGCATCGCTGTAGATTGCTTTGAAAATAATTTAAGTAAAGGTCGCCTATCTCGTGCTGGTCTCAAATTTAATTCTGGATTTCCATCTATAAAAAATTGATTGAATATGTAGGATGATAAGGATTCAAGTATGTGCGATCGTTATCAGGTCAAAGGATCAATGCATGGACAAATTTGTAACAGTTTCACAAAGTTATCCTTTGTAAATATTTTTCAAATTATCATTATTTTCATATCTGGAAAGCTTACTATTGTTCCTTTGAAGATTATCAGGTTGAACAACGTTACGTCTTGCAGGGGGATTTCTTCTTTCATTAGTCCTTTGGCGAATTTCTTGTCCAGAGATGTCTAAAACCAAATACTTATGTAAAATATTTTCGATAAATACGCGTATCGGTTAACCAACTCTCTAAATTTGAATTAGTAAAAATGTTTACTAATTCGAATTAGTGACTGAGTTTTTGCTTTTGAATTAGTAAATTTTACTATTAAAAATAGTTATTTCTACTAATTTATTAGTAAAATTTACTAATTCAAAAGCAAAAAGTCAGTCACTAATTCAAATTAGTAAACATTTTTACTAATTCAGATTTAGAGAGAATAACATGCAATTGCTAGGTATATCTTTCATAACATTTAACTGATTGGTTATGACCGACAAAATTAATCTATTTTGTTAAAAAAGTGGATACAACTAATTCAAATTATTATAAAATTTTAATAATATTCAGGGTTGCTACAATGACTGGAAACCCGGAAAACCTGGAAATGTCAGGGAATTTTATTTTGTATGGAAAAGTCAGGGAAAAATGAGAAAACATCTGGAGAATAATTTCCTGGTAAAATTATGTTAATTTTTGGCGAATTTTACCGAATTTTGCAATGAAATAGTACCCTTTGGTACTTTCTTCTAATTCTAAAAATGAATCAGTAAAATTTGACTGATTTTCACTGACTCTATTCTCTTAAATTTTTATAATTTTAAATTTTTAAATGATCAAATAAATGGTATTTATTTATTTTTTGAGAAAATTAAATTTTTATTACACAGAATAAAAACAGTCTGACTCCGTTTACACTTTAAATTCAGCCTCGAAATTAGGTTGAATACAAAACTTTTTATTTATTTACTTGCTTATTAATTATTTTTATTTATTTACTCAGTATTGTCAAAAACTTTATTAAAATTCTTTGCAAGAATTAAATTATTTTCATAAATAATAGCATTCTTTGGAAGGATTCAATTACTTTTATAAAAAATATAGTCAAATTCTTTACAGAAAATCAATTATTATCAACTTATAATTTTAATAAAATTGAAAAATAAAATTTTCAATTATAATTATAAACAGACACCCTGAAAAACAAAATTTTTTAAATATTTTATTTTTGACAATGAAAAAATGTTTAAAACTGAGTTATTTTTCTAGAAATGATTAATATAACAATAAAATATGCTGTTTTAATAAATTTTGCTTTTTAATTAATTACTTTTATGTAAATCAAACTTTTAATGTTTATAGAAAAATATTATTTGAGACCTGGAAAACCTGGAAAAGTCAGGGAATTTTATTCGAGAAAAATTGTAGCAACCCTAATATTTGAAAGCTAAAAAATATTTATATTTATGAAACTCACTATTGTTTCTCCCATCTGTAAAAGATTCTAGATCATCGCCAGGATCTTCATTCCCATCTGGAAATTCTTGACCATTTTGAGAACCGTTTTCCTCATTTGATGATCCTTGATTTTCTCCCCTGTCTGATGATTTTTCATCGTCTTTTTCATCCGATGATTCTCGATCACCTCCCTCATCCGATAATTCTTGATCGCCTCCCTCATCCGATGATTTTTGATCGCCTCTCCCGTCTGATGAGTTTCGATTATTTTGAAAATGGTCTCTCCCATCTGTTGAGGATTGTAAATCGTTTTGAGAATCGTCCGTAAGTAATACCGTATCATCAGTTTCCATTCTTTCAATCGACTGTGGTTGCTTAGGCGCTTCTAAATAGGATTTGCATATAATTTATTTAAATTAATTGATGTAATTAACTTGATTTAATAAAGTGTATAATTAATTTAATTCGATTAATTTAACTAATAACTTCAATTTTATAACTTCTATTAATTAGATTTTATTTGTAATTAATTTACCAGGATCACTTGCTCCATCATCTTCATCAGATTCTAAAGTTTGTCGTGACTGTATGAGTAATTCTAAGTGCTCGTTAATAATATTTTGATTTTCTTTCTCCCTTGCTATTCTTTCGGAAGGATTGGGTTTTTGATTCTACATTAAAAAAAAGTTATTGATAAAAATTTTTATACACTATTATTTTATTTTATTTATAAAATAAATATTAATTTTTTTAAGACAATAATTTACTTATGATTCAATGATTTATAAATTAAGTGGAGATTTGAAAGAAAATAAAACAGAAAAGGTAAAATAATTTTGTAAGGTTATATTCTTACCTTCTCCCTTTTTTTGCAGACTTGTCTTGATCCATTTCCGCGATCCGAAGAAAAACTTAAGTTTATTGGATAACGAAGACGTTTATCATTTTTTTGTTTGTTGATATCATTTTCATCAGCTTTAAAAAAAATTTAAAACTTTTAATTAATTAAAATTCAAAATATATGAAAATGCACTATAATGCAATATACTCTAATTTTATTATATTATACAATTTTATCTTTTTAGATAATAAAATGTATACTTACATCCCAGAAGAAGAATGTGAGCATTTAATAACATGTCATTTTTTTTCTTGTGTCCAAAGAACCAAACTTTACATTTTGTCAATTTTTTAGATATTACTTCCTTGTAGTTTTCAATGGAAGTTACAGGTACAACTTTCTTACTCCTATTTTTAAATAATACATATGCCACTTTTATGGGAACTGGCATTTTTTTCTTTTTATTTTAAAATTATTTAAATTGTATTAGTTTTTAACAGATGTCAAACTTAACTTTATTTACTTCGTGATGACAGTTGAATCACGTTGTCATATTTTTTAAAACAGCATACTGATAGGTTGGTTTGAAAATTTGAGTGTCATTTGTATTTTAAAAATATTCGACGGAAATGACATCTTGCGCGTAATCTTGTTTGAAACTAAATGTTTAACAAACGATTTTAAATTCAAAAGGAAATTCAAGTAAGTATATATAGTAAATAAAAATATAAATAAAAATGTTTTTAAAATATACTGAATACGAAAATTTTTGTCACTAAATTATACTGAATACGAAAATTGTTGTCACAAATAAAAATAATATTCTAGTATGACTGCAAAAAAGCGCGGAATTTACAAAAGATATTTACAACCGGAATTGGACGAGCCTGTTCCTGTGTCATCGAAGTATAGATATATGAAGGTTTCTAAAGAAAATGTAAGACAAATTTGAATACTGAAATTTTTTTTAATTATTATAATTTATAACTTCATTTTTCATAATATTAAAAAAAATTTTCCTTGATTTATAAAACTTATTTATTTTTTGTTTATTTATATAATTTAAATTTTTTAATTAATAAGTCAATATTTTTAGTATTGTTCTTTCAGTAAATATAAATATTCAATAGATTCTATTAATTATTCCAAAGGAAAAAGAATTTACCAAGCAAGAACAATTGATAAATTCTGAAGCTATCATCAACAATGAAAGAGAAAATATGGAGACCAATATGGAAACTGAATTTCATGATTTAAAGGAGGCAGATGTTGAAGAAAACTCCCTGATGGTGGATTCCTCTAATGCGACTTATAATAATGTGGAAGATCAATTTTTGGTAAATTTCTATTGTGATGTTTATATTTTTTAAAAATTAATAATCATTATTGAGTTATTTTTTAATAAATCAATATTTCTTATTATAATTAAATAATTTTTTTTAATTTTTAATAATTAAATAGTAACTAATTATTATGAATAATTATAATTAATAAGTTAGAATAGAATTAAATAAAAACAAGTTAATGATTGTTATAAAATGAATATAAAAAATACGTATTTATTTAAAATAATTTTTTTGTTACCATCGCCCTCTTGTGAAAAACATGGTTACGTATAATATTTTTTTAATTGACATTATTTATTTTAAAAATAATTTTTTTTGTAAACTACAGGAACTTCCACTGGAGATTAATAGTGATGTTCAATATATTCACCGCGTAGTGGACATTTTGGCAGAAGATATAGCTGATGAATATATCAATGAAAATCCTGAATCACAGTATTATGAGGTATTATTGTATTCTTTAAAATGAAAATATCTAGACTTTCAGTCTCCCATTCAAGTGCTCGAAATAATTCGAACTTTTTATGAAACTGGACTAGGCTCAAACTCGCCTCGAAAAAGAAAATCTCGAAAATACTTAATCGAGCTTTTTGTATAATAATTCTTCTTGTATAATAATTATAATATTTTGATAATACGTTATGGCATTACCAGGCAGTGTTCCCACAAGGTTGCCTGTCAATATTGGAAATATTAAATATTGCCAAAATTTTGAGCTAAAACATTGTGCTAATTTGTTAATAAAATATAATAGAATTTGATAAAAATGTATAAGTGACTGTTATATAAACTAACCATTTACAAATTTCTTTCTTAGATTATTTTCAAATTATATTGTTATTTGCTTGTATTAAAAAATTATATGGATGTCTTATTCACAAATAATAGAAATGTGCAAAAAGACCGAAACTAAATCAAGTAATTTCGAGTTGAATTTTTTTTATTTGTGTCGGACTCGGTTGATTCAGGCTAGAATTGGGAGAACCTTGGATATAACAATTAAATTCATTTAAAATATTAAAACCTTTCTTATTAATTAATGAATATTTTGCAGAACAATTTACAAGAAGAGGATGATTTTGCGGATGCGTTAAATGAAAATGATTGGTGTTTTGACGAAGAAGTAGGAGAAAGAAAATTCAATTTTGCATCTTTAGATGATTTTATGGAAAGCCCAATTTTCAGGAATCCGATTAACGTAAAAATTCTTATAAGTGTCGGTGAAATTCTGTTAATGGTTTTGAAATTTGCTCTTATACACGCATTATCTTTGACACAAATTACTGATTTGTTGAATATGATAAATTGTATATTTGGTTCAATAATTCTGCCTGAAACTAGGTATTTAATTGATAAGTTATTTTTTCCAAAAAATTGTAGAAATTTTCATGCACTATGTCCAAAATGTAGTGCATATGTAGGAGAGTTTACATCGACTGACAAAATTTTAAAATGCCAAATTTGTAAGTTTGAAATTAATGTTAAAGACAACAATTATACTGACTTCTTCGTTATGCTCGATATTTCTACTCCAATTTCTAAATTAATTGAATCGCATTCCGAATATTACAATTATGTTATGAATAACAGAATTCATGAGAAAGGAGAAATATACGATATTTATGATGGAAAGAAATATCGAGAATTTGTCAAAAACTTAAGTGACGCGGACAGAAAGCAGTATGCATCTGTAATATTCAACACCGATGGAGCTCCTTTATTTAAATCATCAAAATATTCAATATGGCCTATCTTTTTAATGGTCAATGAGTTACCATACCACACTAGAACTGAAGAATTAATTTTGGCGGGATTATGGTTCGGAAAAAAGAAACCAAATTTTAATGTATTTTTAAAACCTTTTGTTTAAACTATGAAAAATCTTTCAAAAAATGGAGTTCAGTGCAAAATTAATAATACAAATATCTTTATTAAAATTTTTGCATTAATTTGTTGTTGCGATTCTGTTGCCCGCGCACCTGTTCAAGGATTTTCTCTATTTAACGGTTGCTTTGGTTGTGGGCAATGCCTTCATCCTGGAGAATAGGTTCAAAATAAGGGTAATTCCTACGGGACTATTAAATATCCCGTAATGAGTGAAGTAATAAAAAACAGAAACGCAAAAGATACTATAGAGCAAATGAAACAAACAATTAATTCAAAAAATCCTATTAAGGGAGTAAAAAATCCATCACCTCTAATTAATTTAATTAACTTTGATATGATTTTTGGTTGTGTACCAGAAAGTATGCATTGTGTTGCTGGCATAGCTAAACAATTTGCGACTATGTGGTACGGCAACTCAAAAAAAAGTGGAGTTTTTTCAAAACAATTGATACATAAAATTGATAACCTTATGCTCAATATTAAAGTGCCAAATCAGTTATGTAGATTAAGTCGACCATTTTCTGAAAGACATTTTTTGGAAGCCAGGGAATGGGAAAATTGGGTTTTATTTTATAGTCTCCCAGTTCTACAAAGTATATTACCAAATGATTTATTTATGCACTGGACTTTATTTGTTGAAGCATTATACCTCCTTTCAAAAGACAGAATTCTAACAACAGAAGTTGATAAGGCTGATAAACTTTTGTACGAATTTGTTGCCTACACCCAAAAACTTTATTCTAAAGTATCAATGACTTTCAATGTGCATTTACTTTTGCATTTGGCAAAGAGTGTTAACGATTGGGGTCCAATTTGGTCACACAATGCGTTTGCATTTGAATCGGGAAATGGGAAATTATTGAAGGTCATCCATGCCGCAAAAGGAATTCATCAGCAAATATGTCGTCATATTAGCTTGCAATATAGTAAAATCGTTTTAAAAGAAAATGTATATCAATTCGCGAGTTATGATGTACAACGATTTTTTAATAAAATTGGTACAAAACGGGTTCAAAAAACTGCAAAAATTGACAGTCACAGATACTTTGGAATTACATCAATGGTTGATAAAACATGGTTAGAGAAACTGCAGTTACCAGTATTAAAAACTCATTTTTACAAGAAACTAGTTAAAAATTCCTGTTTGTATTTATCGTCATTAAAAAATAACAAACGTTCAAATAATAGTTATGCAATACTAGAGGATGGTTCCTACGTAAAAATAAAATATTTCATTGTAAACTTCGATACTAAACAGGAATATGCAATAGTTCAGAGAATTAAATACGAAAATGCTTTGGATAGATCTTGCCCAATGTTAAAAAAGATTGTTCATACCACAGATGAAGAATCTTTTGTACCCACGAAAAGCATTCTTAAAGTTTGTGTTCACATGACCATTGATGATAAAGAATATTTATGTAATGTTCCAAATTTAAATTTTTATTGAATGTCAAAAACTAAATGTGTTTATGTACCAAATACATCTTGATGTAAAATCTGTAAAAACGCCTTGAACTCAAAATATGTGCCCAAATAGCACAACATTTGAGTTGAATATATTCTTATATAATTATTTTATAATATTTTAATATATTATAACTCACAATATTGAGCTTAAATTTTCTGCTAATTGGGTGATCAAATCTATAATATCAAATGTTATGCTATTGTTATTATTATTATTATATTAACACGACCATAAAATAATTTACGTAGTTTTTATTGATACACTACTTTTACTTGAAATTGTATTTAATTATAAACTCTTAAATTCAAATAGCCCACACAACTAAAAAATTGCAAAAAATTTTAGAGCACTATTTTCAAGAGGCGAGAAAATAAAAATTTATACAAATACGGAATCATCATATTTTCATCTTAAGGTTTCTTTAAGATTGGGCTGAAATATTTCTTTTCGTTTATTTTTATAATTTTAGATAAATTTTTTGAATTGTTTATTTTAATATGCAGATTTTTCCAAATTGTCTTGCAAATTTTCATGTTGGCAAGAGGCAAGCAGTATATTGAATAATTGAATAAATTAATTAAGATATAAAATTGTGATTATTAGAAAAATGTTAAATTGAAGAATAAAAAACAACTTTTCTTATTTAAAACGTGTTTTAAAGTTTATTATTTTAGTTATTAAGAAATGAAAAAATTTAATAATTACATTTAAACATTTTTTTAATCCCGAGATAATAGTAATATAAAAAAATTATCTTTTTAACTATTTATAAATGCCAAATTAAGAAAGAAAATACACTTACATTGATCACGATCATTTAACGGTTTTAACTAAGCCATCAGAAAAAAAATTATGAAACGACATCAGAAAGGACGTTAGAAATGATATCAGAAAAGATATCGTTTCTAGTCCCAAAATCCAACATCGTTTTCAACATAAGAAAGTTCGTAATTACTTACGTCTTGTACAATGATAGATTTTATGTCGTTTCTAACATCTTTTTTGATGTTGGAAAAGATGTCTCAATTTTCAACAGGGAGAATTTAAAATAAATAACTTTTTGTAATATTTTCAAATGCTGTAGGGTGGGCAAACCCTACTGTCCGGCCAGGGCCGGATTTAGGGCATCGAGGGCCCTAGGGCACTTAGGCGCTGGGGCCCTCTTACCCGTGAGGAAAATTAACATAATTTCACACATTGTCCACTTCAAAAAGGTAAATATATATATATTTTATATATTTTTATATTTATACATTATTTATTTATTTATTACAAATTATTAAATTTAATAATTTGAAAATTTTCCGAATATAAGTAATTAAAAATATCTATCAAAGAATTATTTGTAAAATCATTGCAACGTGCATTTAAAAAACACTTTAAGGTGATGCATTCTTCACCTAATTCTTCATCCAAATCTTTATTATAAAATTGTGCTAAATTTTTCGATTTTTCTTTAATGAACTAGCACAGTCGGTTTAGTCAAAAAATTGAATTGCGTTTCAATATATGTATATTTCTCTAATCTTAACTGCAATTCATTTGTAAGTTTGTTTATAATCGCAATGCATGTGTTTATCCTAAAATTAGTGATTCCATAAAAATTCGAATCACTACTTCCTGTATCATTTTTGAACTTTTTTGTTCTCGGACGTTTTATATCTTGCTGAAAATCGGACATTCCTGACAAAATTTTAGCTTTATCACAATAATAGTCGAATTGGCCTCTTAACTGAGTTACATATTCAATTATGCTTTTGTATGTAGTAACCAAATTGTGTAAATCGATAGCAACAGTTTGAACAATTTTAGTACATTTGTCAAATGAGAATAAAACGTCATTCCAAAAAATAGTCATAAAAGCAATTTCGAGCTTGCATAACTGTTTGTGTAAACCAGCAGCCTTTGCCTGAACTACAGCCAAAAATTCACTATCGTTAGTAATTTTTTCTAAAACTTGTTTAAAACATTTATAACCCATTGCTAAAGCTTTAGAAGCATCTGCTCTAGCAGACCAGCGTGTATCAGATAAAGATTTCGGTTGAAGACAATTAATGCTTTGTAATTCTGATTTTAATAAACTCCACCTCCTTGTTAAAGAAGAAAAAAAGTTATATATTTCTTGAACAAAAAGAAAAAAATATGTAGCATTTAAACAGCAATCAGCGGCAGCATTCCCAACTAAATTAAGAGAATGACCACCACATGGTGGTCCAATTCTCAATGTCCAAATTTAAATCGTTCAAGATATTCAAAATGATAATCTCCATGTCAGCGGCTTTGTGACCAACCTTAGGAAAAAACCGACGAATCGTTCCACAATGTTGCCTTCGTTAACGTATCTTATGATAAATGTTAACTGATCCGTTTTCGATACGTCCGTAGTAGAATCTACACTTATTGAAAAATACTTACTGCGCTGAGCTTCAAGAGCAATTTTTTCTTTCACCTAAAAATGTTTAATATTTAAAATTAAAATCGTGCTTAGAAATGTATATTTATTTTTTTAAATTTACCTTTTCTTTACAAAAAAAACTTTAAAAAATTTTGTTGTAGAGATTTCTTTAAAAAATGCTTATTCAAAATATTACCTTTGACGCTAAAAGCTTTAATAATTTATTAACTGTAGTTTTCGATAAATAAGTAGTCTTACTAACACTTCCCGAGTTACCAGTTTTTCTGATAACTCTAATTTTTTAAAATGTTTATCAATTCTGCTTTGTGTATGAGAATGGTCATTAAACGATTGCACTGAAAGTTCATGATCTAATGATTTTTCGTGATTTTGTAAATAAATTAAATGTTTCCAGTCATTAAATCCATCAATGTATTCGCTGTTTTTCGATGAAAATAGTTTACACGGTATGCAATATATTTTATTTGTTTCTTCTGAATAATGAATCCATGTACGTCTTACTTTGTTTCCATTGGGGAGAACTGTATAAAAAATATTTTTGTTTGCATAGCGTCGATTTTTTCACTTTTACCACTCTCATATTTTCGAACAGAATCAAAAAAATCTAAATTTTCTTCATTTTGAGACTCAAAATTTTTTACAACAAAATCAATGTTTTTTCATCAAGATTCCAAAATTTAGGATCAGTTTTAAAATTGAAATCAAAATTTTAAAAGCGCGCTGTTTTAGTAGCTGTCGCATGAATTTCGAAATTGTTGTCTAATACGCTACTTTTATTGATGACAGATTCGTTTTCTAACACGGGCGCACTTGCAGAACGAGACGTATTTTCGATACTTTCAGAAATATTCGTTATTTTTAAAATTTCAGCTTCTACATTTTTAATAGAATTTTTGAAAAATGACGTCAACTTCGGAACTTTGGCTAGAAACGCTTCTTCTTTTAATTCCTTTTCTTTGGCATTTTTTCTTTTCTGATGGCCACTTTCATAAATTCGCTTGGACATAATTAGATCGATAAATAAACAGACACGAATACATGATAAACTAAAAACATAAACATATCTGCTTTACACGAATGCAGTGAACAAAACACTTGTAATTGCTTTTCTTGTGAAATTTAAATCTATAAAAACGCTTTATTTACAACTCTGCAATGAATAAAAACACCTGACTTCTTACTGTCCTGTGAATAATGAGCAATATAGAGTGTCGCAATCTGAGAAAAAATTTGCAAATGTTCAACAGGGATGGGTAACGTAATTTATGAACGGATAAAGGTGAAATAACACCGACCCGCGTAAAAAAATGTTGGCTGCCTCAAAGCTACCTCAAGGCTACATGAAAGCTACTTCAAGGCTACCTGAAGGCTACCTGACAGCTACCTGAAAGCTACCTCAAGGCTTCCTTAAGTCTACCTCAAAGCAAGACTTAAAACTCACTAAAAGCTCAAGGCTTACTCGAAGCTCACAAGTAAAACTACCCAAGTGTCAGACGCCGAATTTATTGAAACTTTGCATACGTCAAGAGGGATGAAAAATAAGATATACGTGTTTTTTTATATCGGCGGATATTGACTTTAAAGGGCAGAAACTACCCTTTTAATTTTAAGGGATGTAAATTCAATAGTTATCTTAAAATTGCTTAAATTCGATGGAAACTGGTTACTCGGGGGTTTTTGGGGTCGCTGATTACGAATTCGATGTCAGTTTTTCAAAATTCAAAATGGTGGTTCCAAAATGGCGGACGAATTTGTTAAAAATTCATTGAATTCGCTTAAAACATGTTACTCAGGGGTTTTTGGGGTCGCTGATCGCGAAAATGAAGTCAGATTTTCCAAATGCACAACGGCGACTGCTCCTTCAAGAGATTGACTTGAAACTAATGCCAATGATAAGAATAATAAGTTTGAATTATCTTAACTGCAATTCATTTGTAAGTTTGTTTATAATCGCAATGCATGTGTTTATCCTAAAATTAGTGATTCCATAAAAATTCGAATCACTACTTCCTGTATCATTTTTGAACTTTTTTGTTCTCGGACGTTTTATATCTTGCTGAAAATCGGACATTCCTGACAAAATTTTAGCTTTATCACAATAATAGTCGAATTGGCCTCTTAACTGAGTTACATATTCAATTATGCTTTTGTATGTAGTAACCAAATTGTGTAAATCGATAGCAACAGTTTGAACAATTTTAGTACATTTGTCAAATGAGAATAAAACGTCATTCCAAAAAATAGTCATAAAAGCAATTTCGAGCTTGCATAACTGTTTGTGTAAACCAGCAGCCTTTGCCTGAACTACAGCCAAAAATTCACTATCGTTAGTAATTTTTTCTAAAACTTGTTTAAAACATTTATAACCCATTGCTAAAGCTTTAGAAGCATCTGCTCTAGCAGACCAGCGTGTATCAGATAAAGATTTCGGTTGAAGACAATTAATGCTTTGTAATTCTGATTTTAATAAACTCCACCTCCTTGTTAAAGAAGAAAAAAAGTTATATATTTCTTGAACAAAAAGAAAAAAATATGTAGCATTTAAACAGCAATCAGCGGCAGCATTCCCAACTAAATTAAGAGAATGACCACCACATGGTGGTCCAATTCTCAATGTCCAAATTTAAATCGTTCAAGATATTCAAAATGATAATCTCCATGTCAGCGGCTTTGTGACCAACCTTAGGAAAAAACCGACGAATCGTTCCACAATGTTGCCTTCGTTAACGTATCTTATGATAAATGTTAACTGATCCGTTTTCGATACGTCCGTAGTAGAATCTACACTTATTGAAAAATACTTACTGCGCTGAGCTTCAAGAGCAATTTTTTCTTTCACCTAAAAATGTTTAATATTTAAAATTAAAATCGTGCTTAGAAATGTATATTTATTTTTTTAAATTTACCTTTTCTTTACAAAAAAAACTTTAAAAAATTTTGTTGTAGAGATTTCTTTAAAAAATGCTTATTCAAAATATTACCTTTGACGCTAAAAGCTTTAATAATTTATTAACTGTAGTTTTCGATAAATAAGTAGTCTTACTAACACTTCCCGAGTTACCAGTTTTTCTGATAACTCTAATTTTTTAAAATGTTTATCAATTCTGCTTTGTGTATGAGAATGGTCATTAAACGATTGCACTGAAAGTTCATGATCTAATGATTTTTCGTGATTTTGTAAATAAATTAAATGTTTCCAGTCATTAAATCCATCAATGTATTCGCTGTTTTTCGATGAAAATAGTTTACACGGTATGCAATATATTTTATTTGTTTCTTCTGAATAATGAATCCATGTACGTCTTACTTTGTTTCCATTGGGGAGAACTGTATAAAAAATATTTTTGTTTGCATAGCGTCGATTTTTTCACTTTTACCACTCTCATATTTTCGAACAGAATCAAAAAAATCTAAATTTTCTTCATTTTGAGACTCAAAATTTTTTACAACAAAATCAATGTTTTTTCATCAAGATTCCAAAATTTAGGATCAGTTTTAAAATTGAAATCAAAATTTTAAAAGCGCGCTGTTTTAGTAGCTGTCGCATGAATTTCGAAATTGTTGTCTAATACGCTACTTTTATTGATGACAGATTCGTTTTCTAACACGGGCGCACTTGCAGAACGAGACGTATTTTCGATACTTTCAGAAATATTCGTTATTTTTAAAATTTCAGCTTCTACATTTTTAATAGAATTTTTGAAAAATGACGTCAACTTCGGAACTTTGGCTAGAAACGCTTCTTCTTTTAATTCCTTTTCTTTGGCATTTTTTCTTTTCTGATGGCCACTTTCATAAATTCGCTTGGACATAATTAGATCGATAAATAAACAGACACGAATACATGATAAACTAAAAACATAAACATATCTGCTTTACACGAATGCAGTGAACAAAACACTTGTAATTGCTTTTCTTGTGAAATTTAAATCTATAAAAACGCTTTATTTACAACTCTGCAATGAATAAAAACACCTGACTTCTTACTGTCCTGTGAATAATGAGCAATATAGAGTGTCGCAATCTGAGAAAAAATTTGCAAATGTTCAACAGGGATGGGTAACGTAATTTATGAACGGATAAAGGTGAAATAACACCGACCCGCGTAAAAAAATGTTGGCTGCCTCAAAGCTACCTCAAGGCTACATGAAAGCTACTTCAAGGCTACCTGAAGGCTACCTGACAGCTACCTGAAAGCTACCTCAAGGCTTCCTTAAGTCTACCTCAAAGCAAGACTTAAAACTCACTAAAAGCTCAAGGCTTACTCGAAGCTCACAAGTAAAACTACCCAAGTGTCAGACGCCGAATTTATTGAAACTTTGCATACGTCAAGAGGGATGAAAAATAAGATATACGTGTTTTTTTATATCGGCGGATATTGACTTTAAAGGGCAGAAACTACCCTTTTAATTTTAAGGGATGTAAATTCAATAGTTATCTTAAAATTGCTTAAATTCGATGGAAACTGGTTACTCGGGGGTTTTTGGGGTCGCTGATTACGAATTCGATGTCAGTTTTTCAAAATTCAAAATGGTGGTTCCAAAATGGCGGACGAATTTGTTAAAAATTCATTGAATTCGCTTAAAACATGTTACTCAGGGGTTTTTGGGGTCGCTGATCGCGAAAATGAAGTCAGATTTTCCAAATGCACAACGGCGACTGCTCCTTCAAGAGATTGACTTGAAACTAATGCCAATGATAAGAATAATAAGTTTGAATTAAATCTTGAAAAATTGACATCGAATTCATAATCAGCGACCCCAAAAACCCTCAAGTAACCAGTTTTCAACGAATTTAAGCAATTTTTAAAAAAATTCGTCCGCCATATTGGTTCCGCCATTTTGAATTTTTGAAAACTGACATCAAATTCGTAATCAGCGACCCCAAAAACCCCCGAGTAACCAGTTTCCATAAAATTTAAGCAATTTTAAGATAACTATTGAATTTACATCCCTTAAAATTAAAAAGGTAGTTTCTACCCTTTAAAGTCAATATCCGCCGATATAAAAAACACGTATATCTTATTTTCCATCCCTCTTAACGTATGCAAAGTTTCAATAAATTCGGCGTCTGACACTTAGGTAGTTTTACTTGTCCGAGTGTACACGAAGCTCAAAATTCGTGTAAGATTTTCTCTAGAGTCTAAAAAAAATGTAGGTAACAATTTTTATATTGTAAAAATAAAATATCTTTTCATATTGAAATTTTATTTTTTGCTACTATTACACTGTTGACAATATAATCCTTATGTTAACTTATGTTTACATTTTTGTGAATAATAACATTATAATATTAATTATGATAATTAGAAGTAATAATTGTAGACAATATTAATACATTGAAATCGTAAAATAAAAATGCCGTTAATATAGAATTTGTAAAACTTAAATTGTCGTAATGTAAAATAATGATGTAAACGCAGTGTTTCACAATAAAAGTGAATAAAATTACCTGCAACGCAAAGTTTATTTTTTTAAATGGTTATGAATGGTTCGGATTTAATTCAGAAATTTATTTTAACATAGAAAAATCAATCCAAAAGTGGATTTTAAAAATTTTTCTTGGTGTAAATTTACATGCAGCGCTTTTTAATATCTCATTGTTTAAAGTGAAGTCATTCGACTTCAACAGTGTTAACTGGTTCAGCTGCAAAATTTAATACGGAATCTTTTTAAACTCGAAAGGTAATTTGAAAACACATACACTGTAAATGGTTCCCATTTACAATCTCGAAAGCATCTGGAATTTGTGTAATTTTATGCATGTGTTGTAATTTTATATTAGGAAATACACGAAGAGGAAAATCATGTTCAGAAATTGTTGGTTTTATTACCGCGTAATGATTTGCAGGACATTCACACATTTTCTTACAAAACCAGTTTGTTACTCTTATAAAAAGGTAAATATTTCCTATTTTTAAAATTCCGTTATTAAAATATTTTACGCAAGTTGAGTTCGTTTTTTTCGCGCGAGTATATGATTCTGAACTAAATACAATTTTACTTTTGTATAATCTATGAAAGATTATAATTTGATCTCCATATATGTTATTACGAATAATAGCGTCTTGTACAACAGGGGGTATAACTAATTTTGAAAGATTGCCAATTACATATAAATCATTACCTATTGTTGTAAATTTCATTTTCTTCGAAGGTATATGTAAAGTTTTACAAAATTTATGAGCTGTGGAACCTTCCTGCAGTTTTTCATCACTTAAAGTGTAAGTGTTTATAAATAATGACATGCCGTAATAAATTTGTAATCGGGCAGATTTACTTCCTGTTACCAATGATTTTAATTTTCCATTTATATCCTCAAAGGGAAAACAACTATACACTCATATTGGGCCCTTTGTTCTAACATCGTCTGCGAAATGAAGTAATGAATGAATATTGCAAAACATATATTCTACACTGTATAATTAACGACATTTGGACACAAATTCGTTCAGAAGTCGAGATGCGTTATTAATCATGGTTTCTAAAATGCTTTCTTTACAGAGCAGATATATTCCTACAACTAAATTTTGATAATGTTCGAAAGCTCTAAAGCTTTCCAAAATTTAAGATGGTCTAAAATTGACCTTGGCTTTCTTTGAATAAATTGTGGTGGTAAAAGACCTTTCAGTCTTTCATCGACCACATTCACGAAATAAGAAACGGAAAAACGTTTGCAGCTGCACTTTTGATCAAACCATAATGTTAGAAGTGTTTTGACAATCCCAATGAAAACGCAGTTGATTTTATCCAGGAATAAGCTATTTTCGATATAATACAAGAACCTTTAACTCCTTTTACAATTTTTTTCTTTAAGTCGGCAGTCTGTGCTTTTGCAGGCAAATCGCACGTCCCTGCAATAATTATACCTTGCACTGTTAGATGTTCTTCAGCTTCTGGTATTATGAAACCAACCCCATTTAATAATTGTTAGACTTCGTCATATGCAGATATCAAAAACAAATTGGCATTTGGTTTTTTATCTCCAAACCATAGCTTAACAATTATTAAATTTTCTTTCCTAAACCTTTCTTTATACGGGAGTTCATTGATAACTAAATATACTGGCCAAAAGGAGAATTTAGATGATTTGAATACTGGTACACCATCGGTGTACCAGGTAAAAGAGATGTTGTTTGGATTTTCTAAAATTCCACCTTGTTTACTTAACTCTTTGTACAACAAGCCATCGTAAATATCTTCATAATTGTCCTCTGCTTTCTTAACCCTTGTTTGTCGATAAGACAATTTTTCTCTGAATCCACGACGACTATACATTGCTTGAAGCTAAGAAATAATCGACATTGATATAAAATAATTTGTTTTTGTTAATTCTAAACATCTGGTGCATATATCGTTTTCATTTTAAAAATCTTTGAAGCAAATTTCACAGTAATAATGTCTACATAAAGGGGATTGATAGTCTTCAAAATATTTTTTAAAAAAATAGAGGGATTCCACGTAAAAATTTGATTGTGGACAATGCATCGCAATTAACGTTAAAATTTATGCTAAAAGAACACCCGAAATTTTTAAAATTTTGATGTCAACGCTAAAATAGACAGAAGACTTTCTGATAATGAAATTGGTGCATTTTGATATAAAGGAGGATCAGTTTCTTCAAACTCATTATTGATTTCTTCATTGCTATCCGCAGAGGTATCAGAATCAATTGTTGACTCTTCATCGGAAAAGAAGTTGAATTCTTCATCAGAAAATATGAATTCTACAACATTTAGAAGTTCTTAGTTAAATTGAAATATATTATCCAAAAATAATTAAAAGATATAATTTTTTTTTGCTTAGGGACTTTTGGGAAATCTGTCTATAGATACCTTGGGTTCCGCACTCCAAGGTTATGTGGGGTTGATAAATTAAAAGAAAAGATATGTAAAATTAATAAATATAAAGAATAAGATTATAAATTTAATAAACTGGCGACCTACTGCCAGCCCGACCCACTAAAACCCGTGACCCTTCCTTTGGAGCCCTTAGTCCTTCCTCGGAACTGTCGTAAGACTTTAGCCTTCGAGGGTGGCGCTCCAACTCTGTCGCTGATGAGACCTTCTTCTTTTCTCTGCGGTTCTCCTGCGTCAACAGTTAAAAAAATTAAAACTATTTCAATGTCCAAGCGGAATTAACAGCACAACAAAATAAAAAAAACAAATGTTAAAATATTGTAAAATGTCAATGTATAAAATATTGAACGGGTGTAAAACAGAAACATATAGAATAAACAGATATATAAAGTAAAAAGCTAAAAGTTGTATAAGGCCAAATAAAATACAAAATAAATTAAAATTGTATATGGACAAATAAATCACAAAATAAATTAAAGTTAAATTAAAATTGTAAAAGGACAAATAAATTACAAAATAAATTAATAACAAACGAACAAACAAATTAAAAGCTGTTTAAATTACGCTTTTTGGAGGCCGTCGAGATCCTTCCTCGACATAACCGAGATTATAAAGTTCTCGACTTGCCGCCAGTTCTCTTCTGACTGGGTCATCAGCGATAACATGTTCTCCGGCGTAACTTGACTGTTTACACCTTCGAACATGGCCCGCCTCTCCAAGTCCCATTTCTTGCATGAGAAGAAGGTGTGCTCCGCGTTGTCCTCAGGGAACTGGCAATATGCACACACCTCGTCCTCGCGTAATTTAAAGCGACACAGGTACGAGTTAAAACACCCATGACCTGTGAGCGCCTGAGTCAAATAATAGGAAACCTGACCGTGTTTCCTATTTATCCAGGTGGCGAGTGTCGGGATAAGGCGATAAGTCCATCGACCTTTTTCCTCACCATCCCATCTTTCTTGCCGTCTTTCTATGAGCCTGCGCCTCGCTTCTTTGCGGATCAGGCCCTTGCTTGGTCTTAGTTCCTCATCCGAGGAACTGCTTTCTTTAGAAAAGAGAAACATTTCTTCCCTTTCCCTCGCCAAAAGATCTGCCCATCGTTTCCAACAGGCATATGGGCCTGTATGAAGAAACTTTATCAAGAGGTTTTTCGCCTTTCCTTAGAAGGACTAACCTCTGTCGCTTCCAGTCGCGGAAGAACTCTCCTCTCTCAAGGCAAAGATTGAAGCATCGAAGCAGAATCTGGGGTGACGTGTCGATTACCAACTTTAGGATCTCGTTACTTATCCCATCGATTCCAGGCGCCTTACCTGTTTTCAATCTTTTGCCTGCTTTTTGCCGTTCACTAAGTGTGAAGAGTTCTTCCTCTTCGACTTTGCAAAAGCTCCAGTCCATCCTAAGATATGGCTCTGCAGGAGGAAACAAAGACTTTATTATCTTTCTGACCCAATCGGGATTGTCCAGGCCGGGGGTCTTTTGCCTCGTCACTAATTTCTTAGTAACGATTTTAAAAGCCAGACCCCATGGGTCCTTATCGACTTCCTCGATTAGGTCCTTCCAACTACGGCGTCGCGACCTGCGGATCTCTTTCTTGAGCTTCTTTTTCGCCTCCTTGAAAGCCTCTTTCAGCAAGGGATCTCGCTTAGATCGGGTATATGTCCTTCTTGCTTTGAGGCATTCCTTTCTCAAGAAGGCTAGCTCCTCTGACCACCAGTGCAAGGATTTTCTTACGGGGATGGCGCCTTTGCGTGGCATAGACGCATTGCAAGCGGTGACTATCATGTTCCTCACCGCTCGAACCTCCCCATCCAGACTGCTCGGCCTCATCACCCAGCCCAAGTCCTCAATTAAAAGGTCTTCTCTTAAGGACCGGCCGGTTTCGTTGGCTAAGGTTTGCCAACCTCATCAGGCTAAATTTATTAAAAAATAAAAGGCACTTTAATATTTATAAAAGGTCTTAAACACTATTTTTCAGGTCGACAGTAAACAATTAGTAATACATATTCACACAAAAAGGTTTAAAATTATAGTTATAAATTAAAAATGAAGACATTCCTCTCCACTGTCTCAGAGTCAACTAAAATAAAATTAAAACTGATATAAGGAATTAAAATGGTGAAGACTAGAAACGTCTATGTACTGCTATGTAAACACAGGTGGTTACTAAGATATGTTATTGTTTTGTGGTTATAGACATGAGTTCATACGTCTGAGAAAAGGAAAAAACGTTTTATTTAGAGTGAGAATATATTCCTTTCTGTTAATAGTGGAACGATTTGTTTTTATATGGATCATTTCAGATATTCTTCGTTTTATAAAATTTTGTTCATTATCTAAAACCTTAACATTTTCCCAATCGAAATCATGATTGAAATTATTACGATGTCGGTAGACTACAGAGTTGTCATTCACTTCTTTGTGTTTGTTTATGCGAGTTAGTAAAGATCGTTTCGTCTCGCCAATATATGTTGCTGGGCGGTTTTTACAATTAAATTTATATACAACATTTGTTCTATCCCATTTCTTCGTCGAATCTTTACCTACTTTGATGATAGAACTAGAATTTTTGTTTATAAGAGAGTTAGAAATACAGTTGAATTCCTTGAGAATATTTGAATATCTATCCACCAGGTTATATACAATATTCTTTTTTTCTTGAACTGGATGATCTAAGAGGTAATCAACCAACCTCATCAGGCTAAATTTATTAAAAAATAAAAGGCACTTCAATATTTATAAAAGGTCTTAAACAATATTTTTCAATACGGAAGTAAACAATTAGTAATATTATTTACCTAATTCGTTAAAACATAAAAATACGCTTTATGTTCGTCATGCGGAATAAAATGAAATAAATAAATTAATTAAAAAACAAACACGATAGATATTCACACAAAAAGGATTTAATTCATAAAAACAAAATAACTCAACCAATTAAAAAACAATCAGTCAAAACCAAAACTGCTCAATCTGATTGGTTCAAAAACCTAACTGACACTGTGGTTCCGTCAAAAGTGGCAGAAATCGCATCACTAGGTCCAAACTTTTGTTTCGCAAAAGAGATCTCTAAACTCGATATCATAAATTCCGTAAAAAACTTAGAATCTTGTCTATCAAAAATCGACATTGATGATAATTCTAAAAACACATTGAGGGGGAAATTCTCTGATGTCTTATCAAATAACTTGAAAAACAAAAATTCAGCATCTAATCAAGACAAATCTTTCGCCAAAAAATTAAATATAACAAAAAACTTCTTAAAAAATAATTCTTCCATCTTTTTCACTCCTGCTGATAAAGGCAACGTGACAGTCTTTTTAAAAAAGTCTGACTACAACCAAAAAATGACACATATGTTATCTGACACTACCACATACGAACTTACAAAAAAGAACCCCCTTAAAAAACTTATAAAAGAAACGTCATCAATTCTTAAATATGTGAATGAAAACAATTTACAAATGTGTCTTGTGAATTAGTCATACAGAGCTTAGATTAACGTATAAACTGTATAAATCAAAAATGTAAAATTCCATTTCCTGATATTATTGACTTGACCAAATTTGTATTAAATAACACATATTTTTCGTTTGACCGGAAATTCTACAGACAAATATATGGAACACCGATGGTTCTCCAATTTTATCTTTCGTCTCAGATATTGTTATGGATGATCTAGAAACCGAATGTTTAAAAGTATTAAAAGAAAAACACAATTGTGTTCCACTTTTATACTTTAGATACGTGGATGACACAATTTTGGCAATTAAAAAAGAATATGTTAACCTAGTTATTTACACCTTTAACTCTTATAACCAAAAACTAGAATTTACTGTTGAAAAAGAACAAGAAAATTCTATTAACTTCCTCGATTTAAAGCTTATCAGAGATAACAATAAAATTATCACAAATTGGTACCAAAAACCGACCTCATCGGCTAGACTCATTAATTACCTCTCAGATCATCCAGTTCAAGAAAAAAAGAATATTGTATATAACCTGGTGGATAGACCGATTTCACTGTCTAATAAAAAATTCCATTTTGAGAATTTGAAAAAAATTAAAAATATTTTAAAAAACAATAATTACCCTTCTGATTTTATTGAAAAACATATCAAAATTCGTACTAACAAAATAAAATTTTCCGACATTCATAATAATAATAATATTATACTTTATATACATGAATCGATTCGTTTTTATGTCAGGAATGCAATTTTGACAAGAATTAATAAAAATTTTAATATAGAAAAAAGTTATTTCGAAAAATCCAAAAATTAATTTTTTCAAAAATTAGAAAAATGTTGAAAAAATTTTTTTTTATATATTTTTGAAAATTCTTTTGTCTGATTTTTAGTATTCATGACCGTTTAACACCTACAAAATCTTATCAAAATCCATCAAGATGTGTAAGAGAAAATTTGTCCAGAAGAATCGGTGATATACACACACACATACATCCTGACATTTGTTCCTCTCGACGAATTATATATACTACACTTGGAAATTTGTAAAAATAATTAATTTTAAAAATTCGGAAATCGACATCACTATAAGGCAGGGACCGTCTCGAAAGTTTAGTTTTAGTGTTTGAGTGGACACGAAACTAAATTAACGAAGTGACTTTAGTTTCAAGTCGACACGAAACTAAATTAACAAACTGAGTTTAGTTTCGTGTCAACCCGAAACTAAATTAACAAATTAGATTTTGTTTCGTGTTGACTCAAAACAAAATATTGAAAAACATAATTATTTAGTGTCAATCAGAAAAATTGTTTTCCCTGACTTACGTAACTATAGTAACTTACATAATTAAAGGAAGTTACGTATGTTACATAACCATAGCAAAATAACGTAACTTACGTAAATGAGATTATTTACGTAATTTAAGTAAATTTGACTATTTATGTAAGTTACTGTACGTACGTACAGTTTATTTAATTACGTAAGTTATTCTAGTTGTGTAACTTACGTAAGTTTGACCATTGACGTAAGTTACGAAACATACGAAATTTAATGAATTTACGTAAGTTACGTAACTTGCGTAAATGTGATTATTTACGTAATCTTAGTAAATTTGACCATTTATGTAAGTTACTTTAGGTATGTAACTTACGTAAGTTCATTTAATTGGATAAGTTATTCTAGTTGCGCAACTTACGTAAGTTCATTTAATTTAATAAGTTATTCTAGCTGTGTAACTTACGTAAATTTGATTAATTGCGTAAGTTATTTTAGTTACAAAACTTACTTAAGTTTGACCATTTACTTAAGTGACTGTGATTACGTAATTTACTCTGGTAACGTAACTTATATTAATTACTTACGTTGCTCTAGTTACGTAAGTCAGGGGAAGCAATTTTTCTGTGATTGACACTAAATAATTTTGTTTTTCAATCTTTTGTTTCGTGTCGACACGAAACTAAATCTAATTTGTTAATTTAGTTTTGTGTCGACTTGAAACTAAAGTCACTTTGTCAATTTAGTTTCGTGTCAATTCAAACACTAAAACGAAAGTAATTTTCTATTTAGTTTTGTTTTAACAAACACAAAGAAGTGAATGACAACTCTGTAATCTACCGACATCGGACTAATTTCAATCATGATTTCGATTGGGAAAATGTTAAGGTTTTAGATAATGAACAAAATTTTATAAAACGACGAATATCTGAAATGATCCATATAAAAACAAATCGTTCCACTATTAACAGAAAGGAATATATTCTCACTCTAAATAAAACGTTTTTTCCTCTTCTCAGACGTATGGACTCATGTCTATAACCACAAAACAATAACATATCTTAGTTACCACCTGTGTTTACATAGCAGTTCATAGACGTTTCTAGTCTTCACTATTTTAATTTCTTATATCAGTTTTAATTTTATTTTAGTTGACTCTGAGACAGTGGAGAGGAATGTCTTCATTTTTAATTTATAACTATAATTTTAATCCTTTTTGTGTGAATATGTATCGTGTTTGTTTTTTAATTTATTTATTTATTTCATTTTATTCCGCATGACGAACTTAAAGCGTATTTTTATGTTTTAACGAATTAGGTAAATAATATTACTAATTGTTTACTGCCGTACTAAAAAATAGTGTTTAAGACCTTTTATAAGTACTGAAGTGCCTTTTATTTTTTAATAAATTTAGCCTGATGAGGTTGGCAAACCTTAGCCAACGAAACGTCGCACTATTGACGAAACACATTGGATTTTTTTATTCAATTGCTACCTTTCCATGAATATTATTTCTCTAATAATTAATTTTTAAAAATTATTTTATACCTTCTTCGGCGTTATAATGTTCGTCATCATAGTCTTCGTCAGATAAATCGTTATCTAATTCATTGACACAAACTTCGCTATCTATTTCGCTTAGACTATTATTTTCGTTGTCGCTTATTGTTGATGATTCCTCATTACTTTCAACATTTAATTCTCTAAGATTAAAACTGTTATTGTTTCCATTTATTCCAAAAAGACTTTCGCTAAAACTACTCGAAACAATATCTGGAATTTGTATTTCTTCAAAACTTATTTCGCTCTTATTTTCGTTGTCGCTTATTGTTGAAAATTCCTCAGTATTTTTAACATTTAATTCTCCAACATTGAACCTGTTATCGTCGTCATTTATTCCAAAAGGACTTCCGCTGTAACTGCTCAATACGCTAACCTGACTTTAATGTTTTCATTATGAAAAACTTATTAAGGTTATGTTATTCAATGGTCACGTGCCCCATTTACTTTACTATGGAAAAACTTCTCACTGAATAACATGACCTTAAGAAATATTTAAAAATTTATTTAACCCTTTAAAGTTTTAGTTTCGTTTTAGAATAGGAAATTTTTAAATGTCAAAGGATTTATTAAATTTTAAAGTTAAATATATTTTCTAGAAATAAAAGAAGTTTTATGAGAAAAATGTTTATAAACGCAAGTTACTTCAGCAACATCTGGAATTTGTATTTCGTCAAAACTTATTTCGCTCATTTTGTTCCTTGACAAATTTAAATTCAATGATTTTACTTTTTTTGTAATTCAAAAATTGAAGATGTGAAAATATTGACTGTGCTTGCTGACATATTCACATTATAACTATCACCTTTTATTTATATTCGTTTATCTCATAGCAACGAATGAGATTCTGATGCGACCAAAAAAGAAAACTTCTCTTTAAAAACCAAGAAAGATTCCGAATTAACTGAAAAAAATAATTTTTTCTAACACACGCGCCGAAAGTACATCATTTCTTTCCTGTTTAGAAGGTGGAAAGTAAGTCTTTCCCGGCGACAGGGAGGTATTGTTACTTTACCTCCCCGTGACGTCATAACGGGGAGGTAAAGTTACTATACCTCCCTGTTGTGAAATATGTGTAATATTGTAATTTTTTTATAAAAATAATCAATTATAAATCAATATTATAACAATAATAATCATTTAATTTCCAAATATTAAAACTTTGATCTAATTACTGTGATATAATAATATATAAATATTATTATAAAATTAAAAACTATTTATTTTAAAAAGTTCAATTAAATAATTGATTAGTTGTACTTTCGGTTTACGTGTGTTAGAAAAAATAGTATGTGCACCACGGGAGGAAAATGATTTTCGCATCGTGGTTTTACAGTTCTCGTCTTCGCTCGCAAGTACTCGCCTTCGGCTCGACGCTCGCTACACCTCGAACAGCAAACTTCACACTCGGGAAAACCATTACTTTCCTCCCTAGGTGCACAATATACTATTACACTACCGGTCAAAATTGAGAGACCACCCATTTTCAGATGATTGAAAAACATTTTAAAACAAAAATTGTATGGAACCTAACATTTTTTTATTTTTATTTTTTGAAAGATGTTAAAATTTTAAAGAGAACAAGATGTTTTAGAAGTCATTTAGCCAATATTTAATTTAGGTATTTTCAAAAAATCGTCATTTTCAATGTTTTACAAAAATTTAAATAACTTCTAAAATAATGTACGCTTTTTAATGATCTTAGGCTTATTTTAAAGGTCATTTGTTTAACTATAAGACTTACTTATAGGCATTAACGTGTAATTTTTTTCTTAAAAAATGCAGGCCGTCAAACTTGGACCAAACAAATTCAAAAAATTTGAAACAATTTTTCTGTACTAAAAACTATTCTAAAAAATATTTAAAACATCATATGGTGTATATATTTATATAATTTATATAATTTATATAATTTATATAATTATATAATTAAATTTTTCTGTCAGATCAATGCTCAAATTTATGTATTATTTAAATTATTATTATTATTTTATAAAATTACAATTTTTAAATGACATTTTTTTGGAATTCAAATAAAATAATTAATAATACAAAATATATTTATGTTCTCTCAGATTCTGACAAATCAAAACTCAAACCAACATTGACAGATAAAGACATGGACAATAACCTAATAAGTACGCCTTTGTCATTCGAAAATTCACAACGTTCGCAGGTGAAATCAATCTCACAGTTAACAGTTTCTAAAAAAATTGTTAAATACGACTTCGACGATTCTGATGCAAGCGAAAACGAAATCTCCTCTTTGAAAACTAAGAATGATTCCAAATTAACTAAAAAAATAGATTTATGGGTAAAACATGAAAATTATATAAGGAAAATGCATATATTGAACAAAGAATTACTTTTTAATTTTAGTCTTTAAAAGAAATTGAATAAATAGGACATATTATTTTACATTCATTGTTTATTTATAGTATAATTGAATTTAAATAATAATATTAAAAAAACAAAAAAGTAAATTTACTATTAGATTCTTCGAAGCAAAAACCAAGAATGATCGATTCCGTCATTATCACCAAACCAATAATTAAATCTGTGGCAGCCGATTATCCAAAGCTTTTTTATATAAAACCAGTCTCAAAACAAAATATTCCTGAAAAGAGAGTTGCTGACGATTTTGATGATTATGATGATAGCATAGATAAAACACCTATTTTCATAGATAAGAAGAACTTTACTGACTCTATTGAAAACAACAATATTTTGGGTAAATCTTAAACAATTTTTCAATTCTTAGAAGTATAAAATATTTTTAATGATTATATTGTATTTTTAAATTGTACTTATTGAATTTAAATTTATATTTTTAAATATAAAAAAAATAAACTATAAACTTACGCAAGTGAAAAATTGTACAAGTGCGCGAGAAATTTGGCTGAAACTCGAGTCGATTTTCGAGTCTAAGGGATTGAACATAGAAGTTAGTAATAAATTACAGACCATAATGCCAAGATGCCTTGCCAGAACCGGAATCGCTGAAATTAAAATTTTTGACGAGAATACGACAAGGAGACAACGAATTTAATTTAATTTAATTTCTGTTTCGAAGATGACAGATGCAGCAAATAGTGTTGAATTTACGAAGAATCAGGCTCTAGTGAAAAATAACAACGAGAAAACTATTTTAATAGCAGATCGAGTTGGAAACTTATACTTTCTTCGTGAATCGCATGAAGTGAATTTGTGTTCAACTTCGAAGGAAAATAAGAATTCACAGATGATGATGTGGCATCGACGACTTGAACACGTCAACTGCGATGACATCTTAGAAATTGATAGAAAGAAAATTGTTCGCGATCTTGACCTTGGACCAATTATCGTGAATGAACCAAAACAAATTAAATACCTTAACATTCATAGTGATCAAGAACGAACCTCGCGAAAAGAAAAACGTTATTTTGAACTCGACTTCGAAGAGAATAATGAAGATTGGCGAGCAAAATAATCCGATAGTGAATGAACCACGAGTTATTCAACAAACAAGTGATCGAGGAAGACCTAGCCTAATTCGAACTGGAGGACGAGAACGCCCAAGAAAACATTATTCAACGAGAATCGATGGAGACAATCAAAGAATCGACGATGAGAGAGCAGAAAACCGTGTGGATTTGCAGAAGCAAGAAGAATTCGAGATACCAATTGTTGAAGAGGGTAATTGTCAACAAAATAGCGAAAATGCCGAAATCAACAATTTGGAATCACACGAAAATCAAGAAATCTATAAGGATGCTGCCGAAAATTTCATCAATCCGTAATCTGTGGAAAATCGAAATCAATTAAATCACGAACAAGAATATGTTCATTTAGCTGAAGTCCCTGGAAAGAAGCATTAAACGGAGACGACCTTTAACCCTTCTTAACAGAAGCAAGAGTAGAGAAATGTGAAAGAAAAAACGTAGTTCTTCAAGAGAATTAGAAATTAGTTTAAGTCAAAGTTTGTCTAACATTAAATCAACCTTTAACTCTGACAACAATAACCTAATACACAGTTCGTCTGATGTTACAATTAACTTAAATAATACCAATGAGATGATTATCTTCAGAATAATCATCAAGTTGTCTCTCACAATGGTTAATGAAAATTTTTTTTTAAGTTATATAAAATTGATTATTATTAAACAGAAGTCTTGTTTTTTATATAAAATATCTCACAAAATATTTTAACATTAAATTTAAATTAGGTACTTAAAATTATTTATATATAACTTAATTACACTTATTGTTAGTCATTTTCTTAATTTCATTAATTTTAAAACAAAACCTGATTTATTTCAAAAACGTTTCCGGCGATTATTTTAATTTTTCCTAAAAAAATACTCGAAGAGGTCCCTGGTATTGAATTCAAGAGGAAAATCCTATTGCGCTTGACCTTTGATTTAAGCTTGGTTTAAGCACACCGTGTTCGAAAATTTAAATTGTCGACTAAATAATCATTCTATCTTTTAATTATTAGATTAAATAAACATTTGAACTTTTAGTTTTCAATTAAATAAACATTCGATAAATTATATATGTTTTCGTGGTTATGGCTATTCGACTTTTTGATATTCGATTCGTTAGGTTTTCGTTGTTTTGGATTTTAGGGGAAAATCATGCACAGGCTTTATTTGTTCTTTAAAAATATATAATTTAGAATTAGACTATAAAAAATTTCAATAATTGAAGGGTGCGCTAAAACAAAACACTAAGCGACATTTTTTCTTAGGTTAGATTTGCATCAAATTTGAAGCTATAAATCCTTTTCTGTGCTGTGCTGTGGTTAAATTAGTAAGAAATTCTTACTTAGATAAAACTTATGATAATTACAAACAATTTTTATTATCAATAACCTGATATTAATTATTGATATTTAGCTCTAAAAGTTGAAGTGTCGTGTTGGCGTTTAATGCTTTGTTTTAGCGCACCTTTTATTTATTCAAAATCTTTTTTAATCCAACATTTCTAAAATTCAACTCTGACAACTATAATAATAATTTTGTCAAATCATTTTCTCATTTAAATACATTTTTAAAAGGTAAAATTCGATTTAAAATAATTTTTATTCAATTTGGTAATTTCACTTAAATTAAAATTCATTTTTTTCAATACTAAAAATGTTTTGCAAAAATTGAACATTGAAATCAATGTAATGCAAGCATTCATACTTTGCAAGATTGATAAACAACATCGTTTCAATCTCTTTGGTGTAAAGTTATAGTTCATTTTTTAAAGACGTACGTAACGTATCCATTAAATATTTACCTTTTCCGAACTATGTATTTAATAATGGCTGTACCCATATTGTTAAATAACATAAAGTATATTCTAAAACAAAATTAAAATTAACGTGCCAGTTGAAGATTTATGTACCAGGAAAATACCGTAACTTGAAATTGTCAATGCGGACAATGAGGAATCGATTTAATACAGATAATTAAGTAATTACCATCACTAGAATGAAATATATTAGTGCCGCATATGGGATGTGCACTACGGTATAACATGTCAAAGACACTGGGAAGGTCAACATTAGATAAGATCTAACGTAGAAGTGGGCTTTGTCAGGCAAAAGCATCAACATCTATGATGTTTAAAACCTGAAACACACATAAAAGAGACGGAGGTGAACCGTTAATCCTTATACTATAGGGGGATCGCCTTAAGAGTCGAACAAGTTAACCATGAAATCGATATCCAATGAAAGAAGACACTCTCTGTCTTAATAACGCACGTCACATTCTTTAACGAGAATCGAATGTTGTGCATTTAATGAACTTTCTAATATGCACTTTGCTTAAAAATGATTACCCGTTTTGCTTCTTCTTTTAAAGTAACTTTTTGTATTATAATTGATAATTTTAGTACAAGCTATTTTGATATTTTTTAAATTATCATATCATTTAATTAGCTACTGGTATTATATTAATTTGCATATCAGTTGTAATTACCATCAAATTGCAATTGCAGCTAGTAACTGTTTTTAATTGCTGTTGTAAAACTATGATTGCAATAATTAAACGAACTAGGTCCATAAATCCCATAAACGTCCGAAAATTTGTTTCAAGTCGGTAAAAGTCACTATTTTGTAAAAATGTTCGTATAAAGATTGTAATTTGTTCAAAAATTTTCGTAAGAAAATTCTGTATTTTTACGTCTTTTGTTTGCCTGATAAATAATTGTAATATAATTACGATTTCTAATAAATAAAACCTTTAATTTTTTCTATTTATGCCAATAATTTTCTCTCGGAAAATAATTTAATTCATGAAGAGGTATAATAAAATTATTGCATATAAATTATTTAATGATATAACAGAAAAATTATATTATTTCCAAAAAATTTCCTCAATTAAATGATTTTCAATACCCACTATTTTAATAACATTTTCCAAAGGAATTCAATTATTTAAAAAATTCTTTAAAAAATATTGTAGAGGCTGAATTCGGTAGAAAATAGCTAGTCAGGTGTTTTTGTGAATACAAATCTGAAGTCAGTTTTTAAAAATCGAAATGTCGGATATGATATCACAGCCACAAAAATAAAAAAGTGTTTTGATCTGGGGTGGAGACAAATGTGTTCCGATATATTTCGCTGCGCTGAATCTAAATCCGCCATCAGAATTCGGTCAATGGGTCCTAATTTCTGCCTGACCACAAAAAATGTTTGAATCTGACATTTTGAATTTTTTAAAAACTGGACATCGAGTTCATCATAATCAACCTCAGAATGATCTGAGCAGTAACTTTTATTAGCTTACCTATTTTTAATGTGCTGTGTATGTGTACAAAACTTGTAGAAAAATGTTTTTAAATTAAGGGACCTTAGAAAATAATAAAAATATGGTCGGGTTCAATTTTGATCACTCAAAAGTGACCATTTTAGCGATTTTAGGGCATTTTTAGTGGTTAGGGAGAAACCAGGACACAGACTGAAAAAATTGGGTTTAACCGAGTGGTAGAAATAGCTCGGTTAAAAAATAGTAATTAAAAATAAATAAGATACAGTCAAAATAAATAAGTTGTACTGACTATCACAACCGAGCTAAGATAGTTAAAACACATCTCCTAAAGATAATCCTCCGATGGATTGTCTTTTAAACAATCTGAAATGTGCATAATAGAACAAAAATTTCATAGTTACCGGATAGCACGACTTGTTGCTGTAAGGCCACTGTAAGGATATCTGTAGGGGTTGTAAGGCTTACCGCGTAAGGCTGTTGTAGTTCTACATAAGTCTAAAAATTTCCGCATTTCCGTAAGCTTATTAATAAAAGCTGATGTGGGATTACACCTAATCCTATTGTAAGCTTACTAGAAAAACTCATAGTAAGCTTACAAGTAAAGGTTGAGGTAAGCTTACAAGTAAAGGTTGAGGTAAGTTTACAAGTAAAGATTGAGGTAAGCTTACAAGTAAAAGTTGAAGTAAGCTTACAAGTAAAGGTTGTGGTAAGCTTACAAGTAAAGGTTGATGTAAGCTCACATTTAAAAGTTGAAGTAAGCTTACAAGTAATGGTTGAGGTAAGGCTGTTGGAAGTTTATTATCATGGTGTAAGGTTCTTGTAACGTTGTAGTTTTTTTAATTATAAGAAGTAATCAAAGCGAAGCGTGTTACGCAAATTTCGAAATTTTTACCCCCTCCCCCTAGGGCAATTTTTTATAAAATTCAAAAATATTTGCCTGACAAATTACTAACCTATAGGGCATATCATAAAAAAATTTAGGAATAATTAGACATTTTTTGGGTGGACTTTTGACGTGATATCCACCTTATAGAAACTTTGGTTATCTTTAAATTAAAATATAAAGCATAATTTTGTGATGGAATAGATTTCTTTCTAATAAAAGAAAATATATTTTATCAAGGGAATATTTTATTAATCGTAAACAATATTTTGATGGAGTTGGGTGGGTAAAATTAATCAATCAAGTTCTTTTATTATAACCGAGCTAATCGATTACAGTACTCAAGGTCATATTATTACTGTAGCCTTATTAAGTGACTACAGTAACCGAGTTAGTTAACTAACACTTCTGGACCATCAATTATTGACTGTTAGTTACCGTAACCGAGTATCTTAACAAATTTAATCCGAAATTTCTAATCGTATATAGAAATATACGTATCCGTATATTTCTAATCGGTTACTGCAAATAATTAAAATTGAAAGTGCTATATTAGCAGCATCCATCGGTTGGTTTGATGTAAAACTTGGTTATATTTATCCTTTTATTTTTTTCAGTGTGTCTTGTACATAACTTATTTATAAGTATTTTTTATTTTTATTCAACTGCTATGAATCATACACTGTAAAAAAAGGGAGTTAAATTTTAACTCCCCCGGGGATTCTATAAAAGTCGCACCCATTGGGGAGTTGAATAAAGAAAGTTAAAACTTTACACCCAAATGCTAACTCCCCAAGAAAAAAAACAACTCGTGCGAGTGTTGATGAAGGGAGTTACTAAGTTAACTCTCTTTTGGAGTTAATTTTTAACTCGAAATTCTATGTCCTCCATATTGGATCCAACATTTTGAATTATTAAAAACTAACTACAGATTCGTATTCAGCGACCCTAAAAGCCCTCAAGTAAATTTCTTACTAAATGGATTGTGAATCAATAAAAAAAACCTACTCTCTCCTTATATTAAATATTTATAAAGAAAAATTCTAAATATGCTAAGTTGGATGCCTGGTAGAATAACTCATCGTTAAAGTGCTAAAAGTAGGAAAAAATAAAAGAAATGATGAAAAACTTATTGTTGTAAAATAAAGAAACGAAAAAAGACGAGTAAAGCATTTTACGTCGTGTCGTTGCAGGACTTACAACGATCGTACAAATATGCAAATGTTTAAGGCAAACTCGAAAGGGGGATCCCCGATCTCTAATAAAGACGCCATTGTCGTTGCAGTGAGATATTGTTATCCCTTGTCGATCGCGCGAGCGCGCGAATATCCCTCTCGCGAGTCCCGAAGTCGTATATAGAACCATGCCCCCACAAGAGTATATGTTTTCTGAGGAACTTTCTCAAGGATACCAGAGAGAGAGAGAGAGAGAGAGAGAGAGAAAAAAAGAAGGAGAGTCCAACCAAGAGTCCTGGAAGGTTCAACAAGTAAAATACTCGCAAGATCGAAGATAAACACCATATACATATATACATAACACACACGCATCATCACCCCAGTGTAAAACACAGGGTGGAAAGGATTTTCCAATTTTTAACCTAAAGATTCTCTCTTCTCCAGAAAGAGACGCCGACGAAATCTTATTTTCACTTCGTGCCATCTTGAACGCGTAGGCACGCAGGGTGATTCTGTTAGCGAAAGGATGCCATGCAACATATATACACACATACACGTATCTTTTATTTTTCCTCTCATACGTGCGCGCTCACTTGAGCGCAGAGCACATAGTCGGCAATCGCCAAGGATGAGCAGCAAACTTGACTATTTTTTTATTTTTCTTCTTTTTCTTTCGGTTAGTTACGATGCTTTACTCGTAACTTTAACATCACACAACCTCTTTCAGATTACGTTCTGGCTTGGATGAGAAACTTTAAAGACACCTTGCAAATCTTCCATGCTTGTTGATTCTTTGTTTTGATGATTGTAAAGACTTACATTTTGTTTTTCTATTTTGAGCTTCTTTTTTCTCTTTAATTCGAGATGAAAACAAATCGTTAATTATCAAATTGTTTAATTTATTATAGAAGTATTTGATTTGATTCGCATTCGATACTTTAGAAGAACAAAGTATAATTTCAACTAATTTTTGTATTTTTAAACTCCTTAAACCAAATTGGTAACCCTATTAAAAATTATCACACCGTTTTCCATAAGGAAAGCCATGTGATAAACATAAGGAAACCATATGATATGACATAGGGAAAACCACATGAAAAACCATATAATTTACAATAAGCAATATGGTTTTTCATGTGGTAAACCATATAGTATTTCATTTTTGTTTCTGTTTAATGACATAATGCAAGGATAAAGTTAGTGTAAAAAAAGAATAATAATAATTATTTTGAATTAATGTTTATTTATGCAATTATTATCATTATCACCTTAAATGTTTATAATGTGATAAATAACACAGGCCGACAAATTTTAATCAACTGCATGTTGCCTAAAATATTACTGCCGATTCTTACAGGATTTTGTCCGTAGAATACGAATCTGACCTTGAAAATATTGGATTGGCTCTAGTTTTTAATCAATTTACGTTTCAATATACAAAATATGCATTTTTAGCATTTTTTGAATGAATGTACAACAATACACCGAATCAGTAAATCTGTCCGCATAGCACAAAATGAAAGTTTAAACACTGCTCTTCAATATCCAAAAACAAAAAATGTAATTTATGTACACTTTAACCTGTAATGTCAAAAGAGACATTCGCTGTTCCACAAGCATATTGAAAACAACAGTACTTTTGACCATGTAAGGTAATTTATATAACAATTAGTCTCTCTAGGGGTTTTTATGGTCGCTGCTTACTGATCTGTATTTAGATTTTAATATTCAAAATGGCGAATCCAATATGGCAGAATTTTTTTAAAATTTTAAATTTTTATCATAAAAGGCGTAAATTATCTTTAAAAATTTGGTCCGCCACTTGTAATTTTTATATTTCATAGCAGATTTGTAACTAGCGATTATAAAAACAAATATTATATCGAATTATTGATTCTGCTATTTATCGTCTCCGCAATTTTTTTTATTCATATAGTAACCATACAATCTTTAAGGGACGTATTTATCCATATCTGTGGTTGTCCCAACCATTCATCTTCTTTCAATGTGTATAATTCTTCGAGTTTTTTACCCGAAATTTAATAGGTAATTGAAACTTTCCTAAAAATTTATTAAACATTTACTTGCAATATTCGGAATATCTAATTGCAATGTTTAGTGAAAATTGTGTAAAGATTTATATGTCCCGATTAAATAAGTGTTTAGTGTGAACATTTCCTGAATATTTCCTGAAGATTTTCGCCTAATTATAATTATAATTATAATTAGGCGAAGATTTCATTGAAATGTTCAGGAAAGTTTCGCGCTAAACACTTATTTAATCGGGACATATAAATCTTTACATAATTTTCACTAAACTTTTCAGTTAAATATGCCGAATATTGCAAGTAAATATTTAACAAATATTTAGAAAAATTTCGGTGCTGTGGAGGAACCAACAAAAATCTAAACTTTTTATATTTCCCAACATAGGTAAATTTTCTATTATAGAAAGTTTATCCGCACTAAAATTACCCTTCCGAAGTTTACCCGCATCATAAACAACACTCAGTTCTATGTGCAGGAAGTAGTTAAATACAAAAATAAAGGGTATTGTGTAAATATTTTACAATTTTTGAAATAAATTAATTATGTTTTTTGTTAAATTTTAGGGTATGGCGGGGCGGGATGGGTATAGATATTTTTTTTGTTAATGCTTAAACTGGGTTATGATTTAATCAAAAGTATCTTATAGTTTACGACCAAAAACTATTTTTATTTTTAATATTACAAAAATTTGAGACAAAAAAATTAATTAAATATAAATAAAAATGAAAGAAAAAAATGTAGCCTTGACCCATTGTGCCCCAAGTGTGGGGCAAGATGAGTCGCCTGCTGGGGCGCTAGGGGTCTTAAGAATGACCTATGAGGAAAAAACTTTTCCTAAATAACCTCACTTTATCTCCGTTATTTTAACACGTGCTAAACTTACATGTTTATATGTACATATAACCTCAAAATATAGTTAACAGCTGTTCAATCCCTCGACCCATTCCGCCCCATTTTTGTTCCCCATAGCACACTTCTCAAGAAAGGTAGAATTTAAGCATTTACTTTATTAAATCTTCGCGTGAATATAATAAAAATAAAAATTGAGTAAATAATAATAATAATAATAATAATAATATTAAACCAATACATTTTTAAATGTTTATTTATACACTCAGAAAAAGAGTTGGCTGCCATAATCAATTAAATAGTTGCTATAGCGCGATCCAATTAATTGGTTAGCACATCCAACTATTGGATACTGTATCCATGCGAAAAGGTACCCCAGCTATGTATGTAATGCAGTAATATGCTATGCAGCTAATGAAGTTAAAAAGTTGGATGTATCAACCAAGAAATAGTTGCCCTATCCAATTAATTGGATCGCGCTATAGCAACTATTTAATTGGCTATGGCAGCCAACTCTTTTTCTGAGTGTATGATTACATACCTTTCAAGAAAGTCCTAAAATAGCTATTCTACTACTATAAAAATTAAAACATCTGTCTATTTTATATTTTTTTTACCAAAAGACGTATTTTTTAAAATACGCCTATAAATTGAAATATTAGGCTTACCATCTTTAAGAAACTTCCTACATTATCTTTAAATAACGTAGGAAGTATAGTAAATGTAAAGGAACTCTGAGAATCTCGGTGTGTATGTAGTTCAGTGGTCAGAGCAGTCTACCGGTAATAGAATGGTCGTGGGCTCGTATCCCACCATGCTACCATCCACAATAAATGGATTACTTGGGTCGCTTAAAATAAATCTGAAGTCGGATTTCCAAATTTTTCAGTTTTTATCTCAACATGATAGCCAAAAATTTTTAAAGTAATTTTAACAAGGTTGTCACCAAAATTTAACTTTGTCTTTCCCTGACTTTTTTGCTTTTCAAACAGAATTTTTATTTTTTCCTTGACCCTAAAGAATATTCTGATTTACTATAAAAATAAATATATACTTAGAAAAATGTTCAAAAAATTATTCGAAAACATTTATAACTTTTTTTTAATATTGTTAATTTAACTTCTTTTAAATTATTTTCATAATTTAAATTCAATTATTATTTTCTAGAATTTTCAACTAAAATTCTTCTTTAAATCAATAATTATTTAAAATAATTTTAGAAGAAGTTTTTTAAGAATTTTCAAATCCATTTGTTCACAATTGGTCGGCTTGAGGTAAAACTGTACCATATTTTAGTAATTCGTTATAAACTATACCAATTCGGTGAATATTTCTAAAACATACAATTTCGAGAAAAAAAGGTTTTGTTTTTTTCCCAAGTTTGTCAACACTGTTGCTAGGCATAATATGAGGTTATGCATTTTTAAAAAGAGGCCTCTTAAGATTATTCTTGTTCATCTTATCAATGTATTCACTTGTTAATAATTCGAAATTCTTCTCTCTAAATTTGAATTAGTTAAAATGTTTACTAATTTGAATTATTGACTGACTTTTTGCTTTTGAATAGTCAAATTTACTAATAAATAGTAATTTTTACTAATTTTCTGGTAAATTTGACTAATTCAAAAGCAAAAAGTCAGTCACTAATTCAAATTAGTAAGCATTTTTACTAATTCAAATTTAGAGAGTTTAGTGCAACGCTTTTATGGATCTTTATCGAAATGGTATGTTTAATAACAATCTTTAGAAATGGTATTGTTTATAACAAACAATACCATTTTAAATACCATCTTTAAATTTTTGAAATAGTACAGTTTTTTACCAAGAAGCCGACGAATTCAATAATTATACGAAATTTCGAATATTTAAAAAATTATTGTTATTATTAAAAAATTATTATTCGAAAATAGAAACTTTAAATATAATTTTAAAGAAAAATTCAATTGCACTTTTTCAGAAAATTATTTCTACAGAATTATTATAGTTAAAAGTACACTGAAAAAAAACTGGGTAGAATGTGCTTTTTACTCAGTCAATTTTTGCCTTACTAATGGCTTTTTTTAAAAAAACAATTTCTTTGCATGTATTGCTTTTGTTTTTAGGCAAAAACTGCCTGCGTAAAAAGTACATTCTGGCTATTATTTTTTTCAGTGTATAAAATTTTAATATTTAAAGATTCCTTTTAAGAATTTAATTAAAATTTAAATGAAATTTATTATATTAAACAATTTTATAATAATTTTTGAAAATTATTAAAAACTCACTGAAAAATTTAATGGAAATATTTAAAAATAATTTAATTCTTTAATGAAATTTAAATAATAGTTTAAGAAAGTAATTCAATTCATGTAAAGAATTTTATTTAATTTTGTTTAAATAATTGCAATTTTTTTTCATAATTTTTGTCAATAATTTAATACCTGAGACGAAATTCGCAATATATTTATAAAGATAATTTAATTCTAAAAAAGAATAAACAAACTTGGTATATAAGTGTTTTTTGGGTCGCTAATTACGAATCTGAAATCAAAATTAAAAAATTAAAAATGGCGGATCCAATACGTAAGACAAATAATTAAAAATCAGTAGGGTTGACTTACAATTTTTTACTCGGGTTTTTTGGGGTCTCTGAATTTGAATCACATGTCAAAATTGCAATATTCAATATGGTGGATAAAAAAAATAAAAAATTAATGTGATTGACTTTAACCTTGATACTGAATAGTGACTTTAGCGACCCTAAAAATACTCGATGAGAAACAAGTTACAAGTAAATTTTATAAATTTTTATTCTGTTTATTTATTATTATTTTATTTTTTATTACCTTTGAAAAGAGTTTGATAAGAGCTGGGAATTTCAAATTTTGTGTATTGTGTATTAGTTTCAAATTTATGATGACTTTAATGCATTTGTGGTACAGCACATGTAGCGTTAAAGGTTTAAAATAATATATATTTAAGTGCACATTTGCAGACAAAAATTAAAAAATCGTACCCATTTCTGAACATTTTCGCTGTCTGTAACGTTATTTTTCGAAAATTGGCCATAACTTTTTACATAATTAATATTTTTTAAAATCCTTTGCACTGCAGCATTATGTTACAGTGTCTAGGGTTAATATAGTGAACAGTTCAGTTTTGCTAGGTTGTCACATTCTATTTTTTCTGGGGGGTGGGTAATAATTTTCATGAAAAACGAAAATAGAATAGAAGAAAGATGATGAACTTAAAAAGGAAGGTGAATAAACTGCGTGGAAAGAAGAATATTCAGAAAAGGAAGTATTATAGGTGCGCGCAGAGATCGAAAATGGAATAACAGTTACTTTAAGAAAGCGTGCTCAAGTTTATGACCACAACGCAACGCTATAAAAGCGAGCACGATTATTCCGGTTTACGCCTATTGTAAATGGTTCAGGAACTGTCACTGTAAATACATGATGCTTACTATGACATCCTGCTGCGTCTGATTAACTGCGAACAACTAACCCTGTCAAATCACTGTTTTATATCTTCGGGCTATTAACTACGATTTTTCTAATTTTCTTTTTTCCTTTATTTATATTTTTCCTTCCTCTTGAAAGAATATGCGCAAAACTCAAATAGAAACTGCGTCGCCAAAATAGATCAACACAATTTCAAATGCAGAAACAATTTTTGTTTTTACTTTTAACTACTTCTATTGTTTAATTTTTTTATTTCCCTATTTAAATTTTAAGCTTATTCACAGTCTATATCTCTGTTTCAAATCAATTCCAATCAATCGAAATTTTGCAAATGATTATGATTTTATTCAGAAATAAGTTTCTTTTTTTTGTAATAAGTAATAGGTTTATTTTTTTATATATTAAAAAACGTGTAAAAAATTGTAGCTTTTAATAAAAATCCCTGGCTTACCCTGATCTGTGGCAAACCTGAAAATATTAATTTTTCAAAAATTAAGTACGACAAAAAAAATATTTAAACATTTAAAAGTACTGAAAAGAATACAAAAAAGTTAAGTTTATTTAGAATCGTGTTGGTATGACGTTCGAAACTCTAATCAAGGAAAGTAATACAATTTTCTTCTGAAATTCGTGTTTTGTAGCTATTTGAAGCACTTTAGTAAAACACCAATTTCGAGGAACGGCAGAGTAGGCTTTCAAAGAAGCGTTTCTGCAGATCCTAGCATAATGCTCCTTAGTCAGACTAATTGTGCGTTGAGAAGCGAAGAGAGTATAACCAAGCGCCTTACAAAAGAATTGAAAACAAATACGATACGAGCATACCCGAGCAAATTAGCTGCTTCGTCATAAAAGTACTTCTTTTTTCCTCTCTTGATGATTCAAGAGAAAAAGAAATTCAACAGTAGTAGTAGTAGTAGCGCGTGATTCCTTGCCCTTCGATGTTCAATTAAAATCAAATTACTATATTATATTTATTATGAATATTCACTATTCTAAAAAAACGACTTCTGGTTTTTTCAAATGGCTATTTCATAAAATAAAAACTTTAAAGCAATGGTAGATATTATATGCAAGAGTGTACACGTTTAACAGAAGCTGTTCTAATTGGTTTCTATTAAATTTCTCCATGTGGTTCTCTGGAATAATTTAATAAAGAACATAGTGTTACGTAATAAGTATACAGAAAAGGTTTATGAAATTGGCTCTAGGTTACATTATTCGTTTTTGCAACAATTCAAATGCTGTGTCTTTGCTCTCCCTAGCAGTGTTTGCTTCATCAAGAAAGTATTTTAAATCCAAGGCATAGTTAGAGGCATGATTTTGCAAATTGCCAGTACAAGAGATGGTTGACTGACCAACGTGATTTGTTATTCATTATACTTAATATTTTTTCTTAAATTTATACCATTCGTTCACTCTCAACAACTAGAACTTTATGAATCTACACGGGAAAGAAATGCTTGGTTTTTTTAATACCGAACATTTTTAAATAACTTCATAGTTATGTTTGTATCATTGAATATAACAGCAAACCTACTGCAAGCTTATACAGGTTAGTTGGATAATTTTAACCCTAAACTTATTAACTGCTCTCCAAATCTGAATTAGCAGAAAGTTACTAATGGAATGACGAAAAGTCTTCCACTAATAGTGAAATTTTATTAATTGTTAGTAGAATGTACTAATTGTTTATTGTTAGTAGAATTCTACCAACAATTAGTAGAGCTGTTTTATTAATTGTCGATAAATAAAAAAAACTACCTTCGGAATTATCGGTACGGGTGCACGCGCACGGCCCAAAAACATAACAATTTTTAAATCACGATTTTTTTGTTAATAAAAATGTCAAAAAATCAATAAATATACCATTCGAAAGATTATTTTAATTCTACGATTAATGATACATAACAGAAAATGTTAATAATTTATACAAAGATTGCAGCAATCGACAAATTTGACAACCAAATTTAAAAAATAAATTTTTTTTTGAAATTTTGTCAAGCCCTGGATATATATTGAAAGTTGCAGAAAAAATTTGAAACTAATACAGGTGCGATCATTGAAGTCTCATCTTTAATTAAAGACCAAAAGAGTTCAAAAATCTTAATCAGTTAGCGAAATATCGTTATAAACGGTCGAGCATTTTCAGCCAAAGACCGTCCAAATTCAACTAATTCAATGCATTCGTCAAAAAACATGCTCGGACGTTTATGATGACATCCCACGAACTAAATAAGATTTTTCCGTATATAATTGAGGAGCTGGATTCTAGAACCGGCTCTTCGCTCGGAGCACAAGCGCTAATACCAGTCGGGTGGCAGTGAGTGGCCCAGAGGCGCTCACTGCTCACTGACTGGTATTAGTGCTTGCGCTACGAGCGAAGAGCCGGTTCTAGAATCCAACTCCTCAATTACGCACCGTTATGTATATCAACCTAAAAAGAACAATTAAACACTTTTTAAAATTCGCAATAGCATTAACACGATTTTACCGTGCCGTATTATCTCTAACTATCCTTGCCCCGTGAGCCCATATTTCAGTTTTTTCTAAATTTTAAGGAACGACGTGAATTAATTTGAAAATAAATACGAGATTCGTGTTCAGCAGGAAATTTCACTCCGGAAAACACTTACGTAAATAAATATTCTGAAATTCTAATGTAGAAAACAATATGGTAAACATTACGTTGACATTTTAGCAAAACAGACTTTTTTCAAAAATAATCTCCCAACTTCGCAAATGGTGACAGATTGACTTGCAATTTTTACAATCATCTTTTGGTGTTAAAAGGAGAATATACTATGGAAAAACCTTTGAGAATTCTGTCTTCCCACTATCACAAAATTTCGCTTCTCACTGCATGGAAAGTCTGATCGCTTGGCACCTGGGTGTGTAGCGTTACCGTTTTCTATAGACAAACTTCCAAAAAAAAACACTCAAATCTTTTAAAAATTCTAGGTTGTAGACATTTAAAAAAAATTAATTGTAACAAAATCCCACTGTGAGGCATGCACGTGACATTTGAAAAAAAATTTTAACTCAATAAACGCACCAGGACCACTCCAGGTCTTTTTGAGCCCAAATAGTTAATATAATAATAATTGTTAATCGTTTAAATAATACTGTTCATAAAGATTCAAAAAGTATAGAAATAATTTGGGAACCCAATATGATTCATAATAAATGTTCTACAAGGTCCAAAAGTAGATACTATAGTGAAAATGAAGTAAAAAATATGTACTTTTTTGTTTCAAAAATTAATAACTCAAAATAATTTTTTGTATTTCCTTCATCTTCTGCAGTAACGTAGAAATGTTGTAGCTACTAATTAAAAGTTTTTCAATATTTTGCGATTTTTTTTACTTGAGATATAAGTGTTCAATGCCAACTGACTATTACGTTTTATATCGATATTGTTTTCTCAAGAATCTTTAAAATAGAAATTCTGTTAAGTGCGGGATTTCACTTAAATCAATAATGCTAATTTAAATGAGAACGACGAACGTTATGCTTTTTTCTCTATCGTTTCTATATCTTTTATGTCAATGTGTAAATTTTTTTCTCTCAAGAGGCTACATAAATGTAATTAATCTTTCGTGTTTAACTTTGAAGCTACTTGTAATTCTTGTTAATGATCTGGGACAACACGAAACCATGTGACACTACCAAGAGTATACCATGAGGAAATATCTGATGCTTCTTTAAGATAAGACTCGAATTGATCTTTTTACTACCATTTCTTCTGTTAACATTTTTTCCCCTCTCTTTTTTTCATTCAGAAACTTGGGTTTTTTAAAAAAAGTTTCTTCACCTTCTCATTTATCTTTTTTAATTTATTCCACCATTTAATTGATTTCATCTATATTTTCTTGGGGTTTTATTTCTTCTCCTTCTCGTTTTCTCTCTATATCCTTTAACTATAAACTTATTTCCTTTCGCTCGCTATTCGTTTTAACCTATTTTCTAATTTTTATTATTCTTGTATTTTATTCGACAAGTTTAATACTCTCTTGCTTTTGTTTTCATATATTCTAGAGTGAGAATTTATTTTAGAAATAAAGAAAGTTAACTTCAAGCGATAAAAAAAATAAATTTCCAAGGGAAAACATTTTACTCTGAAAAATATAAATTTCATTATATTAGCGAAATAAATATTTAAATACTTGTTATTTCTCATCTCGACATCCCCTCTCTTTCTTTCTTCCCTCTTGTATTACCAATCTCAAAAACTTCCTAGCTAAGTCACTCCCTCCTCCCTGCTCTAATTTGCCCTCCAACCTTAATGCCTCAAAACTACCCTTTCTCTACCCAGTTCCTCCCCCAGCATGTACTCTGGACAGGTCCAATCCATCCCATTTACTTATTTTTATTGAAAGTTCAGTAAAACGTAAGGTACAATGTTCGGTGAAATTTATATTCATTGAATTACTAAATAGTTCGGTAAAACTTGAAGAATAAAAAATAAAAAATAATGTCATTGCAGTCCCAGTGTGCAAAGTTACAGAATAATTCTGTAACTATTCCAGAACAAAAAAGAACAAGTTCTGTAACTAGTGAGGAACAGGCAGGTCAAAATGTCGTCCCCCTGGAGGCACAAAATAGGAACAAAAGTCTGTAACAATTCTAGAACAAAACTAGAACATTGTTTTAGAACAAATATATAACAATTCTATTACAAAATTGATTTATCATAAATAATACCCAAGCAGAAATTTAATAGTTGCATAGAACAAATAAATGTTTATAAGTATAAATAAAAATATGAATAATTAATAGAATATCTTTTTTTGCAATAAGTTTTAAAAAAAAATTTTTATTTTCTTTAATAATTTAAACAGACTATCTTATTTATTTAAATTAATGACTAAATTATTATTATAATTGTTAATAATTATTTGAACTTATACTTTATATAACAATATTCAGAATTATACACAGAACACTTAAAACTAAGAATGAAAAATTCCGCACGCACGGGGGATCGAAACCTAGACCTAGAGGACACAAGTCGAATACGCATACCGCATAGCCACGCAAGCTTGGAAGTGATTTTACTTCAACTTCCTTTTGAATTGAGGGACCGTTATGTGCAGCGCTAAAATTATAAATTAAAATGTAACATACTTATTAAAAAAATAACTATATATGAGGCACTCTAGGCCAAATCGGAAATTATTTTGCTTTTGCATCAAAAATTGATCAAATTGGACGTTTTTATAATGAAAAGTTTTGTTTTCACACGTAGTTTTTAATAAAAATATTTTTTAAAATTTTAAAAATAAAATTTCATTTTCAACAATGTATGTTTCAATGAATTTTTTTAACAAATTTTAATATAACTTTACTAAATTTTATATAGGTACGTTTTGTTAAAATTTTACAGTAAAAATAAAGTCTTATTTTAAAGCAGGAAAGCAGCCTTAAATTAAGATACAACATTTTTGTATCCTTTAACATTATAGCAGACAGTGCTGAATTTAAGACCGATCTTAAAATAAGATGTACTGTGTAAGTTTTGTTGATAACAAAATTTTCCTTTGTCGCATTTTGTCCTACACTTGTAAAATACTTTTATAAAATTTAATAATAACATTTTTCCGTGTAGTGAAAATAAACACTAGTTTATAGTGAAAGAACAGTTATATTAAATTTTTGTAACAGTGTTCTAGAACACTGTAGGAACAATGTTACATCAAAATTCTATAACTAATTTGGAACAAATGTTACATGTCTGTTATAGAACAAATACAGAACAATTGTTCCAGAACAAATTTATAACAAAGCTGTAGAACTGTTCTATAATAAAATTGTAACACTTATTCTAGAACACTGTTCTTTTTTTGGTCTAGAACAGTTATAGTACGTGCACACTGGGGTAGTTCTATAGTAATACTGCCGTAAATCTCCTTTTACCTACTTCAATCACTACCTAAAGCCCCTACAATTATTCACGAACAAATACTTATTTATTACACCTGCCTACAGTACATTCTAAACGCATACATTAATACATACATCGCAAGCTTTACATTATTGCTTCAGAAAGTTTCAACTGTCCTTATATATGAATCTGAATTTTATTTCACCGCTTGTGAGAAAGATTCAAATTAATAAACGATAGTTGTATAAAATAAAAGAATCATCCATATTAAATCCATGTTAGGGGAGAGTGGGGCAAAATGGGGTACCTTTTTGTAATTGGCTGTTTACAGAGAACCAAACGAATAAATCGATTCAACTAATCATCAGAATTCTTCTTTGTACTCTTAGGTTTGAGGAAATTATGATAATAGCGGAGAAAAAAATTTTTGAAAGAACTTATATCCCATTTTCTGAGGAGGTGCAAAAACCCCATTTTGCCCCATGGGTGGGGCAAAATGGGGTGGTATCAAATTACCATACAAAACATGGAATATTTTTTCAAAATTTGTTAAATTCTTGTTGTAAGAGATTATAAATACAAACAAAAAGTAAGATTGTTTATTATTATGAAAAAAACAAGAAATATTTACTAGAAATTAACAAAAAAACATCGATAATGAAAAATGTCGATATATCGATAGTGAATCATCGATAGCATAATATCCCGAAACAAAAATATTGACTTTTCTGCGGAAAGTTGTTAAATATGCATAATATAACGTTTTTAAGTAGTTCAATGAATATTAAATACCACCCGGCATGGCCCAACACATAGGTACCCCATTTTGCCCCGCACTGCATAGTACAACAAAATGTAATGTTTACAAATTGTTGTAAACAATTTAACAATCTATCCTATTGGAAATTACTCTCGAATAAGTGCTGAAAACGATAAATTATCCCAAAAAGTTTTATAAGCACTTTAATTTCAAAAAAAATCGATATTTTTTTCGCTCAAAACTTTAACGTTGTATAACTTTCAAAAAAAAAAATTTTTTCATATTGCTCTCATAATTAATAACATTTTCTTATCAAAATGAATAATATATATCGAGGATAAAAAAATTAAATGTACCCATCATGGAGAAACAGAGGTACCCCATTTGACCCGCCTACCCCATTTTGCCCCACTCTCCCCTACTGAATAATTTCTAACTATATTTAAGGTTAATTTCAAATTATGTTTTTATTGTTATAAAGAAAAATGTTTCAATTTGTATTTTATGTAATAAAACAATAGTTTATTAAAATTCTTATTATTTCCAAATTTTTATCAAAAAAGATGAAAATAATATATCTAGTGTCAAACACAAAAAATTATTTTCCCTGATTTACGTAACTAGAGCAACTTAAGTAATTAATGTAAGTTACGCAACCAGAGTAAATTTCGTAACTATAGTAACTTACATAATTAAAGGAAAATACTATACGAAAATAATTTTCTTTTTAATTTCGTTTCAGAAGCGGTTTCTGCTATAAATGAAATTATTAATTATTTGTTAATGAGTACAAATAGGTTAGAAACAACTAACTATTAAAGTCAAAGTTTTTTTTACTACGGGGCATAAAAAAAAGTATTTCAATCCTGAAAACTAACAATTCAGGCAAGTCAAGGAAGTTTTACCGAACTATTCCTGAAAACTAACACTCGAGTCAAGTCAAGAAAGTTTTACCGAACTATTCCTGAAAACTAACACTCGAGTCAAGTCAAGAAAGTTTTACCGAACTGTTCCTGAATCGTTATAGTGACCATCAAGGAGGTATTTAAAAGAAACGTTAAAATTTTATTTAATTTTTATTAAACGTTCAGTTTCAATTTTGTTTTAACTTTTACAGTACTAGTTTGTAAGGAATAAAGATATGACATTAAATTTTGAATATTATTCCTGAAAAAATAATTTTAAAAATTATTAAAAATTACTGTTATGCCACTATATCCCAACTTTACTGAAGAATTCGGTAAAATATAAGGAACAAATTTTCTTTGTGTACTTCCACTCCATAGAGGTCCCTTTTTGTCCGCGAACATTCGAGGACAAAGATGGTAATGTCTTTGAGTCATAAAAAAGACAACTAAAAGACGTCTAAAAGATATCCTATATCTGGTCCAAAAGACATCCAAGAGACGTCTAAAAGTCATAAGAAATAACGTTTAAACTACGTCTTAAAGACGTCTTTTGAATGTCCTTTTCACATTCTTTCAGGTCTTAAATGGACATATCTTTTATATTATTTTTTTAAGTTAAAACACAGTAATATTGGATTAAATTTATTTTAAGCTTAATTTTAGTTTTTCTACAATGTGCAGAAATAATGAAAAAATTCCTACGAAGCAGGGATCGAACTCGGGTACATTGGGCTTAAAGCACTGCGCGCCCTAAGTACTTTCAACTCAGCCGTTCAAGACAGATATGAATGCCTACAAAGTTTACTATCAAACTTGTCAAAGAAATGAATTTAACGTAGAAAAATTCCAATAACTTTTATATTCATCAGTTTCTAAGTCATAGATGAACTTAGAAAATAATATTTCCTGTTTATATAAATTTTTCCATTTTCAAAAGTTGAATGAAAAGATGTCTTTTAAACATCTTAAAGACGTCCGCATAAAAGTATCCTTTGGACGTCTTTTGAACAAGTGGGCATACACGCTACTCTTAATCATCCAAAAACTTTTGTCTCTAATTCCCTATACTTGCCCTTCCCTCTCTACTCATCTTTCTATATTTAATTCTTGACCCCCATTCCAATTAAACTAATAATCAAAATAACAAAATTCACTCACTTCTTACACCCTTTTTCCATTGAATTTTCACTCTACCTTTATCTTCTCCACATTTGCACTAAAGTATATTTCAATTTCTCTGATCAGTAGTTTCATTCCTTCTTCATTCTCAGATATTAAAAACAATATTATCCTCATCCTCAATTTTCCCAAAATCATTTCACCTTTCCTTTTAATTCTCTTCTCTAAATCAGCCATCAACAAATGAAACAAAATTGAACTAAGGGGGCACCCTTGTCTTAATCCCTTACTCAAACAAAACTGTTGGCCAAAACACTCCCTCTGAAAAACCCGTTTGATTTTGCGGGATTAATTTTTCTCTCTCCATATCTTCTTTCAGTCTTCTTCTAGCCACCTCCGCATAAACTTTGTACCTGACCGGCATCAGCGTTACCCCCCCCCCCATAATCCTCCACTCTATCTCGCTCCCCTTTCTTCTCTATTGGTACTACTAATCCAGTCTTCCATTCCCTCTACCAAACTTCACCCCTCCATACTATATTCACAATCCTCCACATCTCGTCATTTTTCATAAAATTTTGTAGATATATTACTGAAATGAATATCTAGAATCAGACAAAAGGATTAAAAAAAAATTGTTTGGAAATTCTTTGATTTAAAAAAAATTGATTTTTGTATTTTTTTAAATAACTTTTTCTATATAAACATTTTTATTAGTTCTTATCGAAATTGTATTCCTTGTATAAAAACGAATCGATTCATTATATAAAGTATATAATAGGGGAGACTGGGGTAAACCCGCTCACTAGCGATTTGACGCTATAAACTCAACTTAAGATGGAGATATTTGTACTGTGAATAGTACTTAACGTACAACTAATGTTAACGAACTTTCGTTTAGTTTCATGAATTCGTCATAGAATCAGAGACGGTCAATTATTTTTAGAAGTGCAAAAAGAAAAAATGATCTTCGGATTTTTAAGTTTTTCGATTATTATTTTTGAGACTTAATTTGTTGGACAAATTTTTTTTTATGCTTTTGGATGTCCTTTTTCGAAATATATAATTATGTAGTTTTCTTTGATTTTAAAAAGATTTATTTAAATTTATTCTGAAATGTGAGAAACACATTCGGGGTAAAGCCGTTCACTTATTAAATTTGTGTAGGAAGCAGAATCAGTATAAACAGTATTTGCGTTTTTTTGGCGATCTTAAAATTTTTAATATTAAAAATATTTATTAAAAGAGAAATAATATTCATTTCCTAACGATGCTATTGAATTATTGGGTAATTAGTTAAATATTTAACATTTTGAATGTCCCGCATTTCGCGATTTGTTATATTTGTTATATTTTATCAATAATAATATCTATAACTTGTTACATCCAAAATTGTATTTACATTTCAATTTTCTCTTAATAAAATATTATTTAAATTCACGAAACCTATACTTATTATTTATTAAACCAATATTTATTGTTTATAGAACTTATAATTTAAAACTGTCAGGATTACCTTAAATAAAAAGTGAGTGGGTTTACCCCAGTCTCCCCTATATATCAATTTTTATATTTTATTATTTTCTGAATCACTAAATAACAAGTAGATCTCTGAAATATTTAGATAAAACAATTGAACCGTCGGATTGAATAATTCCCTGAACAACAAAAGGATATCCTCAGGATGTCCTGAAGGAATGTAGGATATCCCAAAAAGTCCTTAAGACATCGAAATCGCCGCTTTGTAGGATATTTTTGGGATGTTCCTAGGACGTCCTTGGGATATCATCAGGATATCTTCAGGAAATTCTTAGAATATGTAACGGACATTCACAGGATATCTTAAGGATATAATTTTGCGATTTTTTGATAGGTTCTGTTATTAAAATAAATAATTGCCAAGTGAATAAAAACAGCTTTTGAGGCGAATTTAGTTCAATTTCAGGGAATTTAGGAAAATCTGTGACAGAAGAATTTTTAAACTTCAGTCGAATAGAGGCACGGCTTCGTATTGCTCAATTTGCTTCAATGTGGAAAAAAATTTATTTATTCTAGATGTAATTATTTGAGTAGTTATCACAAATACGAGAACATTTATAATCAAAACCATCTGTTAAATCATTAATTGCAGAAAAACAAAAGATGACACTTTCTGATCACAGAATAGCAAATATCCGAGGGATATCGTAGGAATATATTGGGATATCCTAAGGATATCTTGATGTTTTCTAAGAGATATTTTGTGATATCCTAGGCATATTTTTTGGATGTCTAGAGGATATCTTATTAGTATCCTGAGTATGTCCCTGGTATATCTAAACCGCCGGTCTCTAGGATATCTTAATATTATCCTTTAGATATCTCTAGAACATCCCTAGGATATCCACGGGATGTTTCCATAATATCCTGGGATATCTAGTGTTTTAAATAAAAAATGGTTTGCTTCTACATAGTCAGACACTGATTTTTAAAATAATGAATAAAATATTCCTTGCTTAATTATTTTATAAAGTAACACTAATTTTACATAAAAAATCCCTTTGAACCCTGAATTGCAGACACTCAATTTTACAGTTAGGATTGGAACAACACAAACACTTGTTTTGAAAACGCCAGGTGAAATTTTATTTTGTTTTTCTTATATAGGAGAAATTGCTTTGCTTTTACGAAAGCAAATATGAATAAGGTACATTTGTAAACGAGGCATATGAAAACTAAGATTTGCTCAGCTTGCTTGTTCCGTTTTTAGTGCCACTTGGACAGGTTGTTAATCAAAGGGAATATAAACTATGCAAGATTGCATTAGGTATTCGAAACGGAACAAAAGCTCACTATATGTAAAGTTGAATGACGTTGCGGGCGACGATGAACTTTAAGAGTTGCCGGTTGTAACCAACACAAACACACACACACCTTTTTTAAAGTTCAAGGACGTATAGAGTTATATAAAAAAGTAAAGAGAAAAATAAAAGAATGAAGAAAAGGAAGGAAAAAGAGATGCGTGATGCGTAATCATAAGTTCCCACGCACATTCCAGTCTTATGGATATATATGTGCAACCGAGGGTGTTGGAATTACTGATTTACAACAATTTTATCAGTTGCTTTCGTGCAATTTAAAACGCGTACATACTATATGCATGCTTGAAATTTATGCGCATTTTTACGGAATAAGATAAAAAGAAATGTTTATTCGTAACGGCAATAATTGACATTTGCCATTTCGATCCGTTTCATACTCAATTCTTTTTCGAAAATCATTTTAAAAATTCAAGTCCAGAAAAAATAGAACTGATTAATAAACAATTAACATTCGTCGCAATTACAGTCTATGTCAATTACTTAATTTTAATTTTATCTTGTTTTGAAATTTTGTTTATTTCTTTTAATTTATAACATACTTGCTACTGTGTTTCGTTTTATATTCGATTTCGATTTGTTTTCTTTTACATTTAATTCTTTTTTAAAAATTGTTTTCAAACTGTAAACCAATAAAAAATAAAATTCAATTAAATAACTGATATTTACCGTTTTTCTTCGATTCTATTTTTTTTTATTTATTTATACACTCGTATTTTGCCTTAATTCTAGCGTTACAAGAGTCCCCGTGGAAATTTCCTAACAAACTACAACTTATACTAAATTTTGAGCCTATAGCAAAGTATGGGAGCAACAAAAATTTATTTTTCACTTTTTTGAGTAAAAATATTTGCAATTTTGAAGTATAGCAAAACCATGGGCAAAGTATGGGAACAAAAAATTTCAATTTTTCTTTCTTTTAGAGTAAAAAAATTTTCAATTTTGAACTATGGCAAAACCATGGGGAAAATATGGGAATATTGAATTTATTTTACTCTAAAAGAAAGAAAAATTGAAACGTGCATAAGCAATAGTTTGCTAGCTTTTTCCCATACTTAAAACATGGCTGAAAGCTTACCAACTATGGCTAAAATCTGTACCCATGTTTTTCCCATGGTTTGCTAGCTTTTGCCCATATTTCGTTTTCCACGCGGGATACATTGAACAGAACTTGAATCTATGATCGTCCTGCGTTCGTTGGATAGCCACAAGATAATTTTCACAATATTCATGAGGACTTTTCCTTTTCCGGTCATAACTTTTAATTCTTGTTAATGCAGCACAGACAGTTTTGTTAAAAAAGGAATAAGAGTCCTAATGACCCTTTCAACCTAGCCATTACCACGGGGTACTCGGTTAACAATCAGGTGATATCGATGCTTTCCGACTGGCAATATTCCTTACATTCTTCTAAGATAGAGGTAGTCTCTCGATCCAAGATGTCTCTTCTCGCTTTCCAAAAACTAAATCCTGTTTAGTTAATTGATCTATAACCTTCGTTTTTGTACTTTTAGTTGGATACAACCAGACGAACTTTGTAAATGAATCCACTATAACCAATATATGTCGATAACTTTTCTTTGTAGACGTCATCAGTCCAATGTGATAGGTATCCAATGGCATCTTCTTTGGAATAGAGTAAAAGAAACCTTCCTATTTTCCTGATTTCTTCTCAGCCAGTTAGTTATCTTCGATTTGTCTAATCGTCTTATCACTCGCAAAATGTCCTACCTCAGAAATTTGTCGTATTAGTATCATTTGCATTAGTCTTGGCTCAATAATTAATTCTTCGCCTCTCACATTTTTCAACAGAAGTCCATTTGATACACGATACCTCATTATTTCGTTCCTGATCACTTTATCACGAAGTTCTATTAATTCTTGATCTTCCTTTTGACAATAGTGAAATTTTTCAACGTTACTCGATGCACGCTCACTAAACACCATGGCAACTGGTAACAAAATTCTCTGAAAGGATCTTGTGTCTTTTGGCACCGGAAGATGCTTGAGTTCATCAATTTTATCATCGCTTGGAAAAATATTCTAATCGTCATGGACGAGACATTGTATCTCGCAATATGAAGAAAGGATGTAACGCTAATTGTCTTTTAAAATGCAAAGCTAATATTTTCGATAATGAAATATTTGAATGTTTAATGCATTTTGTAAAATACCTGCCCAGGAAGAAAAATAGAACTATATTTTGGGACACGTTGAGCAAAGTAAAACTAAAATAATGTTTTTGAGTATCAAAAGCAATAAGAATCAGTTCTAAATGGTTTTTCACAGCATTTAAAAAGTCAGTAATAATGGAACCATTGAACCTGATATGCGCGAAAAATTTACGAAAAGTAGATCTAAGATACCAGAGAGTTTAAAAGACGGAATCAGAGAGCAAATTTCTTTGTTTCATAAAGTTCCATCTCACTTTTCAAGAAAAGACTCAAACGGAGAGTCTTTCAGTTTTAATAATTGAAATAGCATCATGCTATAAATACTTGTTCATGTACTTTAAAATTGATAGCATATACTACACAGGCCGACAAGATTTCATCAAATGCATGTTGTCTAAAATGTTACAGCCGATTCTTATAGGATTTTGTCCGTAGAATACGAATCTGACCTTGAAAATATTGGATTGGCTCTAGTTTTTAAGCAACTTACGTTTCAATACGCAAAATACACATTTTTGACATTTTTTGAATAAATGTTAAATCATAAACCGAAACAGTAAATCTGCCTGCATAGAAAAAAATTAAAGCATAAACACTACTATTCAATATACAAAAACAAAAAAATTAATTTTTGTACACTTTAACCTATAATGTCCAAATATCCAGGTGTAATTACACGTGTATTTTATACTTTGAATTTAAAAGTATATTTTTTCACCAAATATCCACGTTTAATTACACGTGTATTTTATACTTTGTTCTTTTTTCAAAATTTCTTTGAATCGTTACACGTGTAATTACACGTGCATTTTATACTTGGTCATTTTTTCACAGTTTCCAGAATTGGTACACGTGTTATTACACGTGGATATTTGGTGAAAAAATCTACTTTTAAATTCAAAATATAAAATACACGTGTAACGATTCTGGAAACTGTGAAAAAATGTCAAAGTATAAAATACACGTGTAATTACATGTGGCCAAATCTACACGTGTAATTACACATGTAAATTTTTTATATACTTTTGACCATGTAAAGCAATTTAAATAAAATTTAGTCTCTCTATGGGTTTTTATGGTCGCTGCTTACTGATCTGTATTCAGAATTTAATATTCAAAATGGCGGATCCAATATGGCAGAATTTTTTTAAATTTTACATTTTTATTAGAAAAGGCGTAAATTATTTTTAAAAATTGGTCCGCCACTTGTAATTTTTATATTTCATAACAGATTTGTAAGCAGCGATCATAAAAATTCCTAGAGAGACTAATTTTGACTTGAATTAATGCTTTACATGGTCAAAAGTATTGTTATTTTTAATACATTTATGGAACAGCGTATGCCTCTTTGGACATTATAGGTTAAAGTGTACATAAATTAAATTTTTTATTTTTAGATATTCAAGAGCAGTGTTTAAGCTTTAATTTCGTACTATGCGGACAGATTTACTGTTCCGGTGTAGGGTTGTACATTCATTTAAAAAATTCCAAATATTTTCAAGGTCAAATTCGTATTCTACGGACAAAATTCTATAAAGATCAGCTTCTATTGGTTAGGCCACAAAATTTTGTTGGCCTGTACTATTGATTGACAATAAATTAGATATCAAATCAATAGCACATGTTATTGAATATACAACACATTTATTTATACCTACGAAATGCATTTGTTGATATTATAGTATTTTTGTCGGTACTATAACTTCTGTAATAATATTATACAATATGTATTTAAATATATTGTGCAATAATCAATAGGGGGCCATACACAAACCATGTAAGGCTTTAAAGGGGAAAGGAAAATGAAGTTAAATCTTAAGAACAGCAAAAAAATGGCGCTAATGTATGGAAAATATCTTACGGTGAAGGATTTTATTGAACCAATAGTATTTTTTCTCGAACAGATATTCAATAAGCCGTTTATTGCAAAAAAACACAGCACAGCACTGAGACAGTTAAACTTTTCTTTAAATCAAATGAATTACATTTGGTTAAAATAAAATTTTTGTATGTGAATAACTAACTGCCAGACTTTATAAATAAATAAATTTATAAAAATAAAGTAAAAGGATTAATATTAATTATTTAATTAATTTAATTATTTGATTTATAAATACTTAGTAAGGAAATATTTTTTAATTTCAGTTATTCATGAAGAATCGCAGATAATTAGGTAGATTCTAAATAGCCCTTAATGAATTCCAATGAGAACATATTTTTTTGCGCACGGAAAGAAAAGAAAGAAGCCAACAATGCATGTAAAATTTGTGCATTCTTTTTCAACTCTTTATTTTCCTTTGATTATTGAATAGCATCCGGTATGCGGGTGCTGGTATGTTCTCCCAGTTCAAGAAAAAAGGGACGAGTTTTGTACGTGCGGATAGACTGATTGAGCTGTTGCGAAGGTCGGTCACGAGATTCTCTCTCCACCATGAGAGGAACATTGTAACTTTAATCTTACAAATTTTTCTTTAATAAACATTTCTCTCTCTCTCTCTCTCTCTGTCTCCTCTCCTTTCACTCTTTCATTTTTTTCTTTATTAAGTTGTTTTTTCTCCCTTACACTACTTCTCGTTCTTCTTTGTTTGCTCGGCTCTTCTCTAATTTCTGAGTGTATTTTGTTGTTTTTCTGGGTAAAAAAGGCCTTTTATAATAAAGACTCTCTGTTAAAGTTAAATGCTTTGTAATACCCGGGTATTCACTCAAGGCATCACAATTAATGACCATAATGACGAGATAGCGAGTGTCGAATGGCCTACCTTTTACAAGATGTGTTCAAGATGGAAAATACATTTGCGGTCGTTAAATTTCCGCAGTTTGCCCCCTTTTTTTGCTGCTGCCCTCGATGCTGCAGCAGTGTAATTTAATGGAGAGCTCATTGAGAAATTCGCGATTAACAACTTAATCAACTTCTTCATTCGATCAGTCGAAAATATTGGACGAGGATTAATCTATATATACTTGTTACCAGGAACAGTAATAATACTTTGTTTTATACAATTTAAGTCTCCTACAATTACTTTTCAAAATAACTATTCAGGAACAATTTCGTTTTGTTATTAGATTCTATATGTGTACTTAAAAAAACAAATCATCAAAAAAATTATTTATTTTTTCTAATATTATCTATTTGTTGGTTTCATTTTAGAAAATTATTATTTTCTACACGAGGAAAATTTTTATATCACTATTTCTTAAAATTGTTCTTGTTCTTCTTAAATAACTTGTGGCACTGTCGACGGGACTGTCAGAATTCTATACATAGGAAGAAAAAGAGATAGGTAAAATAATAGTTGGAAGTGTTTGTAAATCCGTTTTGCTTATTGCATAGTTGCATGAAGTAAACCAGAAAGCAGACGATTGGGCTGTTGAAAGACGCATTAAAGCTTCGCTCACATTTATGTGAAGTCCAATTTTGGTAAAAGTCGTTCAAAAAGGCAGTTTGAAATTATCTGACAACTTGTTCATTTAGCGAGAATATTAATTGGTTAATATTTCTCTGACCGGTACAAGTTCGAAACAAATACCGAATATGATTAAAAAAATTTTTTACATTAAGGAGATTTTCCATTTACAAAACGGTGGAATTTTTTGTAAAAAATAGAAATTTTCACTTTAAATGGCCACAAAAAAATCGATCAATCCGTATTTTTAAAAAAAATTTACAAACCCAGTATTTTTATTCACCATAAAACCCTTACCTCACTGTCAACGTGCGTTCACAGAAAAAAATTGGACTCATTTTTGTTGCAACTCATAATGAGTCTATTCTAAATGACATAGAACGTGGCGCTATCTACGAGGTTCATTTTTGTTGCAGCTCATAATGAATCACTTTTCTGACTCATTTTGAGTTCAGTTTTTTTCTGTGTTGCTCCTCTTCACATTGAGCACAAAACCATGGTATAACAGACTTATAGGTGATTTTTGTGAAATATCTATGGTTTGATAAGTCACGATATGAGTACGGCCAAAGACGAAAAGTCATGCTCTCCTGTCCGGAGCTCATATTGTGGATCTCATGTCGTCTAAGGGTAGGTCTAATTTTTCTCTGTTATTGTTTGTGTTTATTTTCCAGCAAATTTCGTCTATATATTCATTGTCTTCAAACCAAATAACGGAATATCATTCCGATAAATGACAGCTGTCAAATATGCTGCCATTAATTAAATTTAATAATAATAACAAATAATAATATTATTAAATTTATTTAAATTATAAATTATATACAGAAAAGTATTCTGAATAAAATTTTTGTAAAAATACTAATATTTTTTGAAATCTAAAGTTAACAGCATTTGAATTGAGTAAAATATTGCATAATACCTCCTTTCGCATAGCTCATTTTTATCTCATTTGGAAGCGAATTAGGGGGAGGAATGACAGAAATGCAAAATTTCGCAAATTACATAGTACGTCATTAAAGTGACTCGAGAAGACCGATCGATTTTGATATATATAGATATACGCGTCCATTGAAATTTGGGTCTATGTACATAGGCCAGTTTTTCCGATGATTTTTCACATCAAAAATGATACTAACTACAGGGTAAGACTCCGTCAGAAAATATGCGATTTGCATGGGGTCTTTGGATTAGGCTATAATATGGTGAAATTGTAGTATTGGATACTAGAAACTAGTGTGCCAACAATTTTTTGAAAATTTTGAAATATGTTGAAGTTTCGCCATTTTGAATTTTTTTGTTATAATTTTTTTAAATCTTAATATTTCCGAAAGTTTTCGATGAAATTTAATAAAATTTTGAAGGCTTATACTTGAAATCATGTTTCTTCTGACTATCATAGAACAAAACAAAAAACGATTTTTGAGTTTTCTTGTCAATTAATAAAATATTCCATATAATTTCACCTTTCATTAAAAAAAAAAGAAATCGATGGAGACTCAAATAGTTTTCGAGATGTTGCAATTTTTGTGGAAGCGCGACCACGTTTCAGTGTCTGCAAAAAATTAAATTTTTTTTAAGAAGGAGCAGAGTTATTTATATGTTAATTAAAAAAATTATTTAAACAAACAGAATTATGCCTTATTATTTACCGGGTGGTCATACTAGACTAATATGAATTGATTTCGATCCCGCTCGGGCAAAACAGTTTCAAAAAAAGTTTTTAGACTTTTTGTGGTCAAAAAAAATTTTTTTTTTATGTAATAGTCAGAAGAAACATGATTTCAAGTATAAGCCTTCCAAATTTTATTAAATTTCATCGAAAACTTTCGGAAATATTAAGATTTAAAAAAATTATAACAACAAAATTCAAAATGGTGTAGCTTCAACAAATTTCAAAATTTTGAAAAATTTTTGGCACACTAGTTTCTAGTATCCAATACTACAATTTCACCATATTACAGCCTAATCCAAAGACCCCATGCAAATCGCATATTTTCTGACGGAGTCTTACCCTACAGTTTTTATATAAATACTTAAAATTTATAATTTTGTATTGTGCCAATAGATAAAACGTGTTCGTTTTACCCAAGAACGATGAGTTTCTTTCCAAAAATGTAATAAAATAAAAGAAACTAATGCAAACGCGTTTTATTAAATATCTCCGTTCGACTTAAAATGTAGATAGTGAGTTTCTTTGTCAGTACGTCAGAATAAGCGTGATGGAATCGGAAACGAAGTAGAGGATGAGGTTATCAAATTTACGAAGTCGATGAAAACAGCAAAATGTGCCCTGGATGAAAATAATATATTACGATTAACCAAAATGGTGTATTTTTGCTAGATTCGTTAAAAAATAAGCGTACGCAAAATGATATTTCAAAAATGTCTGTAGGAATGATTGGGGGTTATTCGCCCGATTGCCATTTGGGAGAAAAAAGTGTCCCATACTTTTTGCCCGATTTTGAAAGCCCGATTTTATTTTTAAGGATACGAATTTTATTTTAAGAAATTCTTATATTATGTGACATACTTTCCTCAGCAATGCGTCTCATACGCTCTTGTAGAGAAATCCATTTTTTTAGGGGCTGCTTTCACAGATTTTCCTATATTCATTTCTGTAATACACGCCTCTGTATCTTGCTGTTAATTTGAAATGCACGACCTCGACGTGAATGACCTCTTATATAATTTTCTTCAAAATATTTGCGCATTACAAGAAATTGGACTGGCGCATAGTTCAATAGCAATTGGTAAGCTGTAATAACGTCCTGGACCGGGACAATGGCTAAAGCAAGCATCATGTGACAATATGTGGATGTCCACATGAAAAGGGCCTATTTTGGCACTATTGGACTTAACTATATGGGGCATTCCATCTCAAGTGATCAAGGTGGAGAAAAATTTTTCTCCAATCGTAGCAAAACTTGGGGCTTTTGTAGTACTCATAGATAGTAATTTTTCGTGAAAATATTTTTTTACCTAGTCCAATATTTTCTGAGGGGGAGGGGGTTAAATTTTTTGAGTTTTCAGTACAATGCTTATTTCAATAACTTTTTACTCTTAAACAATTAAACATACAAATTTGACAAAGTACATTTTGGAAAGGTTTTTTCATGCCCTTTCGATTGGAAATAAGCATTTTGAAAAAAAAATTTTTGACACAAAAAATCAAAATTAAAAAAAAATTTCAATTTTTGGGGGGGAGAGATACGATTTTTTTTATAAACGAAAGCTGAGGTTTTTTCCTAAAAGGACATATAAATGAAAAAGTGGGACTAGAATGTTTAAACAATGAAAAAAAGAATTTTCTCCTAAACGGAGCTAAAAACCGGGTTTAGAGCGCTCCGGTGAGTAGAAAACCCTTTTTTCAATGTTTAAACATTCTAGTCCCACTTTTTCATTTATATGTCCTTTTAGGAAAAAACCTCAGCTTTCGTTTAAAAAAACAAAAATCGGGTCTCTCCCCCCAAAAAATTGAAATTTATTTTTAATTTGGATTTTTTTGGGTTAATAATTTTTTTTCCAAAATGCTTATTTGCAATCGAAAGAGCATGAAAAAACCTTTCCAAAATGTACTTTGTTAAATTTGTATGTTTAATTGTTTAAGAGTAAAAAATTATTAAAATAAACATTACACCAAAAGACCCCTTGATCACTTGACGCGGAATGCCCCATATGGGCGAATTCCTTGCAAAATTACGAAAATTTTGAGTGGTCATACAACTTTTTTGGTCAAAAATTCGATGAGTTACAGAATTTCAAAGTTTATAGTGACAAATACCTCATTTCGAGAAAAACGAAATTAAAGATTGTGATACCTATTAATTGTAATATCTCCGGTTCTTCTGGGAAGTTATTCAGATAATAATTGTTTTCAGTCCAGGGCACCTTAAAGATGAAAAACAATAGGTTTCAAATTTTTAAAACCACCCCACCCCCCTTTCTGTTTGAAAATACGAAAAACCGACAAAATGGGACCTTTTCTAAAAAAGACGATTTTCTTATTAATAAACCATTTTTTTACAAGGTTTATGATTGGAAACGATTTTATTGTGCCATTTGAAGATAAAGAATAAAAATTTAACTTATTTAAAATTTTTCAAAAGTCTCTATTATGAATAATTTGTCGAAATATCGAAATTTTCATTTCTACGACTACGTAAACAAAGACTATAACATCAATAACTCTGGTTCTTCTGGGAAGTTATTCAGATAATAATTGTTTTGAGTTCAGGGCACTTTAAAGATGACAAATCAAGAGGTTTTAATTTATTTGACCCTCCATTTTACAAATACGGAATTCGTTTCTAAAGGACCGACAAAATGGACCCTTTTTTTCTAAAGAACCAATAAAGTTAAACACTTAAATTAACGATAAATTAATTAAAACCTCATGATTTGACTTGTCAAAACATGTAGATTGATAATAACAAATAAAAAAAATAAAGGTTTTTCTCAAAAATTGCAAATAACTCGAAAATTAGAACAGACAAAATGGGCCCTTTTCATGTGGACGACCACATATTTCCTTATAGTAATGTCTTCCGTATTTTCATATGCTGCTTGCAATCTATTTTTCTAAATTCGTCAGTAAATCGATTGTCCTAAATGGAAAAAGCCGTGAAGACCTAATGACACAGATTAGCAAATAGTATAATTTAATATTTTATTTATTATCATTTTACGTAAATTGAAATCGAATCTATGTGAAAATGTTGAGACTAACAGAGAAGGTTTCATCAAGGTACTATGAAGTACTATTGGCCAGCAACAGTTGCTGAATTTCGAGTTACTCTAAATTCCTTCTTGTACTAAACACTAACACTGTCCCAGAATCATCATCAAACTCTTCTTTGGTTGTCGATTCATACAATAGAAACATTTAACTGGCGAGTGTATTTCGAAATCGGTCTGGGTGTTCCCGTAATTCTCCCTAAGATTGGGGATTCAGGGTCAAATCTTTTCGTCGACAACGTCTTAATGTTTTTATTAGATTAGTTCTCTTAGGAAGTTTGCTCAGTACTTCTGGGCCAAACTAACTGAGCTCTGTATGCAAAATCTGGTAGAACGAAAAATCATTAAAATAATAATTTATTAAATGGAATAATAAATAAATAACTAACGTCTCAAACAGTAGGAAAATTATTTTTTCTATCCTGTGCCGGTGGAAGCTCAGGATGTTCTTCCGCTTTTCGTTTAAGATTGTACTCTACGATTTAGGCTTTAGCCTTCTCTGGATCGACAGGGTGACTATGTTCAGATTGTTTTAAAACAGTCGATCCATCTTCGCCTGCAATTATTTCAACTCGAGCTTTAAATTCGCCGCAACCATGAAATTAACAATCGGGCAAAAGAAATCGGGTTAATGTTCAGACGGGCCAGAAGTATACAGGCGATAGGATTCGAGTTGATGAAGTTGGGCGAATAGGTGGGAACCCATAGAAATATAATATCGTAGTGGTATAAATTTTTTTTGGATTTTATTTTGGTTTTTAAACTCGTTTTCTGAGTTCATCTCAAAACTTTGAGCAAATCTGTTAATTCTGACTTCGAACTCGGATTCAGCATGAAAAATGAATGGAAATATGCAACTGTAGTGTCATACAAAAAATTTTTATTTTAATTTGATTTTTGGGTCTTTTTCGAGGGTTCACATAAAAACATTCAAAAGTACCCCTCAAGGCTCGCAGGGGAAGTATTAGTTCCCGGACTCCTCTCAGTGGAGTTAAGGGCACATTCCAGTTCGAAATGTATAAAAAATCGATTTTTTTCTTTTTATTTTCGGATTTCTTATAGTGTCCAGAATACTCTCCTAAAATATTGTTGCAAAATTTGAAGTAAAACAAAAGTTAAACATTCTTATTCGACGCCATCACTGTTTATCAAAAAGGATCAAATTACAACGAATTGATCTCAAAAAGTGGATCAAATCAGAATTTGATCTCAATTTTTGAATCATTTTGATCCAATTGGGGATCATTTTTCCTTTTCAGGAAAACAGTGATGTCAAAGATGTTTTTGTATGCAGATAAGCAATCGAATGTTTTAAATGTTTTCTCATTTGCATTTTAAAAAAATGCATTTGGTGTTGCTGATCACATATTAGATTTCAAATTTTCAAAATTCAAAATAGCGGATCCAATATGGCGGAAAAGAAAATTCAAAATCAAGTGGATTTGCTTAAAAAATGTTACTCGTGAGTTTTTTGGGTCGCTGATTACGAAACTGACATCCGTTCTCCAAAATTTAAAATGGTGAATATCATTCGTAATCAGCGACCCCAAAAACCCCCCAGAAACGTTTTTTAAACAAATCCAATAATTTTGATAAAAAATTATCAGACATATTGGATCCGACATTTTGAATTTTAAAAATCTGATTCCATATTCGTAATAAGCGATCTGAAAAACTCCCGAGTAACGATTTTCAAGCAAATCCGATGATTTAAAAAAAAATTCGAAACTGGTGAACAAAAACTTTAAATGCGTTTTTCTCAAAATGTCTTTTTTTTAACTAGTGATGTACATGAGCGAGAAATATGAGAAATGAGCGATATTAAGAAAGACTATATTGTTTTTCTAACACACGCACCGAAATTATACCATTTCCTACCTGTCAACTGTCAAGCGGGAGAAAAGTGTATCTTTTCCCCCCGCTGACGTCATAAGCTGGAAGGAAAAGTAACATACCTTCTCGGTAATTTTATTATTAGGTGCGAAGTATAAATTAAAGTATGGCCATTCGTGAATCAGTTACGTGAGTTACGTAACTTAAACGACTAGCGTAACTTACGCATCTGATGTTAGTTATGTAACTTACGTATGTGATGTTAGTTACGTAACTTACGTATCTGATGTTAGTTATGTAACTTACGTATGTGATGTTAGTTCATTAAAAAATTAATAATTGTGTTCAATGTTTCATTAAATATTTGTACTTTCGGTATACGTGTGTTAGAAAAAATAGTATGTGCAACTCGGAAGGAAAAATGATTTTCAACTCGTTTTCCTCCCTAGTTGCACAATATACTATTGTTTCTTTTTCTCATCTCATAAATTACTATTCTTAAATCGTTTAATATCTCAAACATTAACCTCATGTCAGTTAAACATTTGAATATCTGATGTCAGATTTCAAAAATTTAAAATAGCGGATAGTTTATGGTAAACAACAATTTCAAATATTTATTTATATCTTTAAAATGTTTGTAGCCCAAAAATAATTTTTTCACCAGACAGAAAAAGGGTCACACTATTCGAATATTATTTTACGTTTATTAATATTTTCAACAATAAGTAATTGCGGATTTTATTTAATTAAAATGAAATATTTTTAATTCATTCAGATAATTTAATCCATGGTTAAAGGTTTATTATATTTATGTACTTTAATTAATTCTAATACATTCAAAAACACTGTAAAAAATGTTTTTTATGTAAATCTTTTTTTTAATTTTTTAAATTAAAATGTATCTAATTATATACTTCAATTTAATTTTAATTTTTCAAATTCGTTTAATACATTTTTCTTAAATTATAATGTTTACATTTCCTTTATTAATTTAGGATTTATTTATATTATTATTTTGCAAATAAATATAAATAAAACTTACCTACTCTTGAAAAAAAAATTATTTTTGTTTCCTTAATAAAAAATTTATTTGAATCAAATATTTTTTATTGATATTAAATAAATTGTATTTCAACCATTAACTTTTTGAAATGTTTTTTTTAAATAACTATTCTTAGTAAATTAAATTATTAAATTTGAACTGCTTTTTGATTAATGTTAAGTTATTGAATTTAAATTAAATAAATTGTGTTTAAAGGAATAATTTTTGAAACTATGTTTTTGAAATATTAACATCACTATTTATAACTAATAAACACGTTGCACTTGTCAAAACATTAATACTTGCAGTCGATTTATTGTTTTTATGAGAAATAGAAAATATTTTTTAGGTTAGACATTTGTCAATTGACAGACAGGGATGGGCAACCATGGAACACGAAACATGCGAAACACAAAAGAAAGTAACTAGAATATTGTTATTTTACTCATTTTGAGTCACTTGAAGTTGCCGATTGCTCATTTCGAGTCACTTGAAGTTGTCGATTACTCATTTCGAGACCGACTTCCAAATGAGTTGCAACAAAAATGAGTCGGGTTTTTTTCTGTGCGAACACTTGATCGAATAGACAATGGATCGAATAGACATTTGATCCAATAGACAAATGATCGAAAATTGATTTGATCGAATAGACAATTGATCAAATGAACATTTTATCGACTGGACAATTGATTGAATGGACAATTGATCAAATTGACAAGTGATCAATTGTCCATTTGATCAAGTGTCTATTCGATCTAATGACTTTTCGATCATTTATCTATTCGATCAATTGTCGATTCGATCAATTGAACTCAAAATGAGTCGCATATGAGACTCATTTTGAACTGCGACAAGAATGATACCCCTGCGACACATGTGAATTGACTCACTGGGTTGGGCAACCATGTAACACAAGAAAAGTAACTAGAACATTGTCATTTTACTCATTTTGAGTCACTTGAAGTTGCCGATTACTTATTTCGAGTCACTTGAAGTTGTCGATTGTTGTCGATGTTCGATCAATTGCCATTCGATCAAATGTCCATTCGATCATTTGTCTTTAGAATTCATGCTCTTCCTGATTTATATTCTTTTCTTTTTATATAATTGACTCATTTGACTAGTGATGTCACAAGCACTCTTACTTCTGGTGCTTTTCTTAGTTACAAGACTACAGAATACGTAATGTTGACCGTTGAAGCAATAAGGTTAACCTTTTTCGTGAAATAAGTAAAGTGAAAAACGTGAAAAATAATTTATACATGGAAATGTTAATGATAGTACTGTCAATAGTAATTGTTTAGAAATATTACAAAAATAACATACGGCAATAACCTCAATTGGCTAAAAAGCAATTAACAATAATTGTGAATTATCAAGGAGTGTATAAATCGAAAATGTTATCGTTGTCATCAATGGAAAGATATAACCCTAAATTTGTTTTTATTTTGTACGAACAATTTCTGGTTTACATCGTTTACATTTAGGTACAATTTATTAAAATTGTATAATAATTTTTTGGAAATGCTAAAAAGTTCTAATCTTAAAATATATGAAAATATTTATTAATAATAAATAAACATTAGTGGAGCAAAAAAAAATTTTTTTCGCAATGAGAAGTTTATATAAAGAGAAATTTTTGTCTTTTTAAATGTATTTTACTTTTTGTACAGCAAAAACTAAAAGAATAGAGGTAAAGAAAAATTTTATGTCGGCCGATGAAAGAGTTTGTAATCTCTGTGCGAGTCGTTTGAGCTAATAAAGCAAAACATTTCCGCAACTTCAATGGACCTTTTCTCATTCTCATTGTTTTTCTCTATCTATTTTCATCTTTCTCTCGTTCCATGTGAATGATGATTTGTAAAGTATTATGAACATGGATATAATATTTAAATGCAGATGTATGCGTAAACACATCTACACAATGTCTTATTAGATTTATTTAAAATTGTAATACTGCGTAATTCTGATAATATTCCCCTCCTTTATTCTTTTAAATCATTTATGTACTAAATGCTCAAATATCAATCCATCATTTCAAGTAATAATTTTATTCGGTAATAAATAATTTTCATAAAAAAAATATTTTCTTTTTCTAAATCTCAAAAAAAATACAATTTGTAAATATTTTATCTTTTTTTAGGAATCCTAAAGTTAGATTAAAACATTTATTGTCTAGGTCAAAATTAACTCTAATCGGCCGTATATTATACTTATTTTCCCACAACTGTATGCTAAATGCATAAATCGTTTGGAAATTTTTTTAGTATTATCTGCGGCGATTGGTTATGGAGATTACTAAAATTTATGTGATGTTGGTCTGTCTTATAATGTTAGAAATAAACCGAGATTCCTAAATAAGTATCAATTACAAATTCATTACTTGATTTTCTTTCTGATCGTCGCGTCGTAAATGTAAATAGTGTAAACAGTTAAACTACTGTTAAAACTATTTTCATTTACTAATATGATATATAATTTATTTATATCATAACATTTTTTCTAATTAAAATATTAAATTAAAATTAATTAAAATAGCTAAATATTTGATACTGTTAATTAAAGTTTTTATGGAATTGTAATAATTTGTACTTTTATATTAAAAATTACTATTCATTGTAAAATGTACATCGCATGAAGTAAATATTACCATTTCTGAAAATTACTTATAGTAATTATTACAGAATTCAATATGTTGTAAACATTTTTACAAAGTAGTAATAATTATTCTGATTCATAATAGAAATTGCTTCGCTCAGAGTATTAATTGCTCGGGACATTTTAAATACGAATCGACTTTTAATAAAATTTAGATTTCTTGAAGTAAATTGTACTTTTTTAAACATTTTTTAAAAATAAAATTTAATTATTTAAAAATGTTTTAATAAAATTCTTCGCAAAAATTCAATTATTTACAAAAATTTTTCTCAATTTCATATGAATTCTATAATATTTACAAATTTGTTTAAAATTTCTTTCTACTTAAAAATGTTATTAAAAATCGTCAAACGATATAAATTATTTCATATTATTAATGTGGTAAAAAATAAATGTTATTTTAAAAACCTGGAAAATTTCCATTTTTTAAGGTATTTGTCGCGTCGATTCATTTTCGTCAGTTTTTTTTTAAATTCCACTTAATTATTCTTTGGATATTTAACTACAAAATAAGGCCTATTAAAATAAAATTAACCGTCTATAAGTCTAAAAAAGTGAAATCAAAGTTTCGATTTTTAACATGTACGGTATAGGAAAACCATATAAAAACCACAGATTTTTAATTTTTGCACTTATACTAATCGTCAGATTTTTTATAAAAACTAAAGTTTTATTTATTGAACTAAAACGAACTTTTATATAAAATATAAAAATTGTTGTCCGTTCCATTTAAAAGATATTTAATGTCAAACCTTAAAAATTATTAAAACATTTGTTTTAAAGGAGACGCAAATACGTAAACGTGACAACAACGCTGGTTAAATACTACAGCTCGTCTGCTAATTTCGGCGCGAAATTTTAAAGATGGACATGTTCCAAACTTGCGACGTTGCCACGATCGTTTTTCATGATTGAGGTTATGATTATACATTGAAAACTTTCGTGTGTGAAACTCGTAAGACTGTACGTGCGCAAAAGTTTTTCAGAAACTCGCATTCAAAATCGTTTCATAAGTACAGTCGTCTGATACAAACTTTTGAGACTGACCAGTTACGCGACAAATACCTTAAACTGAAAAAATGAGGAACTTTTAAATGAATAAATGCGTGACAAGCCTGATCAAGAGTTTAATAACTTTCTCAAGCAAAACAAATAATAAAATAAAAATATTTCTGCCCAAAAGTCAGAATTAGAATAATCGTAATATATTAAAATTATTTGAAAATAACTGAAAATATTATTTAAAAACTGGGGTATCCACAAATTTCTTTATAAAATGATTTTTTTTATTAATTAATTTTTTATTATTATTTCGATAATATACTTTTTAACACTTTTTTTTACTTAAAACTTGTGCTTTGTTTATAAATTGTCATTGAGAAGCAGAAAATGTACAAAATATTTTCTAATTTTAATTTTCCAACTGTTTTTTAATTTTTTTTTTAGAAAAAATGAAAAGATTAATTGCCAAGTCCTAAAATGTTTATTATAAAGTGCTAATTTTTCTGGAAAAAAGAGAAATATTGAAAAATAAAAATAATAAATGATTAATTTACACTGAAAAAAAAATTTATTTGATTCAAATAATTCAAATTATTTGAAAAATATTTAATTGATTCATATACTTTTTAGTTGGATCAAAAAAATATGTATTTGATTCAAATAACTTGAATTATTTGAATCACACTTATTTGAACCAAAAAAATCGTATTTGATGCAATTAAATAATTATTTGAATTGAATAAATGAATTTATTTAATACAAATAATGAGTTACTTGAAACTAATCTTCTATTCATTTCATTCAAATACTTCGTATATTTGATGCAAATAAAAATTATTTGACAGAATAAATTTATTTTATTGATTCTAATAAACTTAAATATTTAATCGGAATAATTCATTATTCAAAGAAAATACACTATTTTCTCAAGACAAATAAAAAAATATTTCAATCAATTAAATAATTATTTGAAACAAAATATTTCACTTAAATATTTCATTTAACCGAAGAAGGAAGGAACCTTCTTAAAGTTGTTAGTTGTTCACGTGACATTCTCCAGTGATTATCAAAATCAAAGTGTAAATTCAGTTTTGTATTTTCGTCATTAATTGTTTCGTTTCGTTCATGTAAGTTTGTATATTAGCTGACATTAAAATTATTGCTGAGCAGCCTAATTAAAGCAAAGTCTTGTATTGTCATTTCACCTAACCACCAAATTAATTTCTGTTGCCAATTTCTAACAAAACTGGTCCTTCGAGCCGGATTGGGTAGGTCACGAGGGCATTTCAACCTTTAACCTACTCTTATGGTAGCGCGAATTTAATTACTATTCAATTTATTCTTAATTAAATATTCTTCCCTTCACGATTTGTGTCTTCTTTGTTTTGCTTTGTTTATAAATACATTTGTCGCCCTCGAGTCAACATCGGATTCGACATGCAAAACAACAAAGACTCCCCCATTCCTAACTCTCGTGGAAGTACTCGACTGATGGCAGTGTCCACTTCTAAAGAATCATGCAGTCTTTGCAGCGAGCAACACTATGTGGGTCATTGTGGCGCGTTCAAGAAACAGAAACCTGAGCAGAGAATAAAAACAGTTACCCAATTAAAACTTTGTTACAACTGCCTACGGAATGGGCATGTGGCGCAGCAATGCTTTTCTAAATCCAGGTGCCAAGAATGTAAGGCAGCGCACCATACACTCCTACACCGATCATCCAATCTTAAACGGCCCAATACTTACCAGACTCACTCCAATGAAAAGAAATCTAGAATGGGAGACTTCCCTTCTCCAAATCCCGAAGAAACTTCATCTACGGCATGACTAACATTGCTAGCCACCGCTCTTGTCTCAGTGGAAGCCAGCAACGGTTCACAAAGTCGGGCCCGAGTTCTGATTGATCCAGGATCCGAAGCAAGTTTCGTCTCAAACATTCTGGTTCGTCGTTTAGGTTTGATGCAACGCGTCACGAACGTCCCTATCAGCTCTATTGACGGTTGTAAGATGGAGACTGTGCGGGGAAGTGTTACTCTCCATCTGCATTCTATACCGACGTCGGCATCTTTTGAAGTCCAAGCACTGGTCCTTCGTTCCATGTTAATAACAACTTCTCAAAAGAATACTGCGAGATTAGAATGGCCTCACTTAAAGGGAATAAATCTCGCTGATCCTGAGTTCAACAAACCTCAAAGCATTGAGATCCTCTTAGGCGCTGATGTATACGGATCACTTCTTCTTAAAGGACTTCGTCGGGGACAAAGTGGCGACCCTATAGCCCAGCAGACGATACTCGGATGGATAATGCTTGGTCCAGTTGGGGACTCTTTCTCCGTTCCAGAAGTTCCAGAGACACGCTCGCTATCAAAAGTTGTGTCGATCTTGACGATGGATCATCGTAATGCCCTATCCGTTAACATCGAGCGATTTTGGACACAGGAGGAGATTCCAATTCGACCTCTTCCATCTCTTCAAGAAGAGGAATGTGAACGTCAATTCCAGGAAGGTGTTCAACGCGATGTAAATGGGAAGTACAATGTTCGGCTTCCCAAAAAAATCGTTGCAGTCGTCGCAACTAGGAGAAGCCTTAGGCACAGCTCAGAAAGTTCTTCGATCGATGCTTCTTCGCATGACAAAAGATCCTTCTCTAGCTAAAGAGTATACAAACTTCATGCAAAAATATGAGCAACTTGGACACATGCGTCCTGTTCCTCCTTCAACACCTGCGCTCTCCGATCCACCTCCGTATTATGTCCCTCATCACGCTATCTGGCAAGATGCCGATGGATAATCGAAACTACGAGTTGTATTCAACGCTTCTCGATCGACAACGTCAGGACTATCTGTTAACCAAGTAGTACACACTGGACCTAAACTTCAAGTTAGCTTGTGTACAGTGATAATGCGGTGGCGTTTTTTCAGTGTGGCTTTTGGTGCTGACATCGAGATGATGTACCGGATGATCTGGGTTGACGAACGTGACGTGGATTATCAGCGGATAATTTGGAAACGACCTGAGGACAGTGACGTTACTCATTTCCAGTTGCTAACCCTGACCTACAGAATGTCCAGTTCTCCTTACTTGGCTCTCCGCACTATGCAGCAGCTCGCATCTGATGAGGAATCACGCTTTCCAGATGCCGCACGCATCCTCCGCAAAAACACCTACGTTGATGACGTCTATAGTGGAGCAGATGATGAACTGACCGCCGGTTAGCGCAGAGATCAACTGATTTCCATGTTATCCACTGCGGGATTGCATTTAAGGAAATGGGTGTCGAATTACCCACCTTTGTTGCAGGAGATCCCTGAATGCAACCGACTTCCTCCGCATTGGAGACACTTTGAGACCGACGGACCTACTAACACGCTAGGCATTGCATGGGACCCCGTACGTGATGAATTTCGCTTTCGCCCTCCCATTATAGACTTCGAAGAGAAAATCACAAAGCGAAATGTTTTGTCTGCTATCGCTCGGCTGTTTGATCCTGTTGGCTGGCTCTCTCCGATTGTAATCATAGCAAAGGTATTGATGCAAGATCTGTGGCGCGCTAACCTTGACTGGGATGAACCGCTCCCGAACGCACTCTCTCAACGATGGATCGTTTTTAAAAGCCAACTCTCATCGATATCCGACATTCAATGCTCACGCTGGTTAGGAACTCTGCAACATGACTCTTACGAAATCCATGGTTTCGGTGATACCAGCAAAACAGCTTATGCTGCAACCGTCTTCCTACGAATCCAAACACACGAAAACATCATGTCTCGCTTACTAACGGCAAAAACTCGAGTGGCCCCTGTAAAGACATTGACGATTCCACGTTTGGAGCTTTGCGCAGCAGTCTTGCTCGTGCGTCTAGTCAAGAGTGTCATCGACGAACTTGGGCTCTTTCACTGCCCTGTTTTTCTTTGGTCTGATTTACAAAACGTTTTGTATTGGATTAATACGCCTGATCCCTCCCGCTGGCCGACCTTCGTCGCCAACAGAGTTTCGGAAATTCAACGGACGCTTCCAGAAGCTACGTGGCGCCACGTCTCGACCAAGGAAAATCCATCAGATATTGCGACTCGCGGAGTCGATCGCAAATCCCTCGCTGGTTTGAAACTTTGGTTCAAAAACGAGTTGCAAATTCTGAAACAAAACAGAGAACTTCCACGACGAAACCCATTCACCAAATTGTTCCCCTTTATTGATGCATCAAACATCTTAAGGGTTGGCGGTCGACTAGCAAATTCCACCTTGCCATACGATCAGAAACATCCTGTAGTGATACCAGGAAGTAGTATTCTTGCTGAGTTGATCATCGACTGGGCACATAAAGCAGCACTTCATGGTGGAATTTAGCTCACTTACTCTTATGACATCCGCCGAGCTTGGATTGTTCGTAGAAGATTACGCGTCAAGAGGCACTTGAGAAACTGTTATCTGCGCCCGTACAAAAGTTCAAAAAGCCAGTCAGCTGATGGGTCAGCTTCCTGTCGAGAGAGTAACACCTGCTCGCCCCCTTCTGAAGTGCGGTGTTGACTATGCGGGACCCTTCGCTTTCAAACCCACGAAAGGACGAGGATATCGCACTGTCAAGGGATACATTGCTCTTTTCATTTGCTTGAGCACCAAGGCCGTTCATTTAGAAGTCGTAGGGGATCTCACCACGGCCACATTTCTGGGTACTTTCCATCGCTTCGTCAGTCGTCGGGGTCTTCCGAAGGAAATATGGAGCGACAACGCCACCACCTTTCATAGCGCGGACGCTGAGCTGAGAGAGATGTTTCGAGAGGCAGAAATTAACTGGACTGATGTGCAAAATGAGTTGGCAAACAAGAAAATCGCTTAGCGTTTTATTTCCCCTTCTGCCCCTCACTTCGGAGGGTTGAGGGAGGCCGGTGTCAAATCTGCCAAATCTCATCTGAAGTAAACTATAGGCCTTCGAGCTCTGACCTACGAAGAGATGACGACCCTCACTGCTCAGATCGAAATGTGCATGAATTCACGCCCTTTGATTCCAGTTCTCGGTGAGCCAGAAGACCTAGATGTTCTCACTCCGGGACACGCACTCATAGGTGCCCCATTGTCTGCGCTACCCGATCCCCTGGATCTGGATCAGATATCTGACCGTGACACACATTGGGATCTTGTTAAAAGGTTTCGCGATCTCTTTTGGGTGCGCTGGGCGCGTGAATACATTCACACCCTCCAGCAGCGGTTTAAGTGGAATCAAAAGCAAGAGAATTTGAAACTCGGAGACTTAGTGATAATTAATAATTCCTCCCTCATCAAATCAAATCGATGGCCATTGGGAAGGATTGTCAATGTGTTTCCAGGGCCTGATGGTCTAGTACGCGCAGCCAAAATTCGAACCGCCATCGGAACCTACGACAGACCGATCCACAAACTGTGTCTTCTACCAACTTCGAAAGACCAGACTTAAGTGTCAAAAACCCCTTCTGTCATGGCAAGCGGCGGGGCCCATATCATTGCCAAATAGCACAGTTTGCTAAGATTTCGTTTACAAAAAACGAGGCGAGCGGGATGTTTGAGCATATTTGACTTCGGCCAATGGCCGCGACAGCTTCTCCCTCGGCCTGTCTTGGCCCTTAGGGTGGGACAACTTTAACCGAAGAAGGAAGGAACCTTCTTACAGTTGTTAGTTGTTCACGTGACATTCTCCAGTGATTATCAAAATCAAAGTGTAAATTCAGTTTTGTATTTTGGTCATTAATTGTTTCGTTTCGTTCATGTAAGTTTGTATATTAGCTGACATTAAAATTATTGCTGAGCAGCCTAATTAAAGCAAAGTCTTGTATTGTCATTTCACCCAACTACCAAATTAATTTCTGTTGCCAATTTCTAACAGTAGCAAAACTTGGGGCTTTTGTAGTTCTCATAGATAGTAATTTTTCGTGAAAATATTTTTTTACCTAGTCCAATATTTTCCGAGGGGGGGGTTAAATTTTTGGGTTTTTCAGTACAATGCTTATTTTAATAATTTTTTACTCTGAAATAATTAAACATACAAATTTGACAAAGTACATTTTGGAAAGGTTTTTTCATGCCGTTTCGATTAGAAATAAGCATTTCGAAAAAAAAATTTGATCCAAAAAAATCAAAATTTAAAATAAATTTCAATTTTTGGGGGGGAGAGACCCGATTGTTTTTAAACGAAAGCTGAGGTTTTTCCTAAAAGGACATATAAATTAAAAAGTGGGACTAGAATGTTTAAACAATGAATAAAAGAATTTTCTTCTAAACGGAGCTAAAAACAGGGTTTAGAGCGCTTCGGTGAGTAGAAAACCCTTTTTATTCAATGTTTAAACATTCTAGTCCCACTTTTTTATTTATATGTCCTTTTAGGAAAAAACCTTATCTTTCGTTTAAAAAAAAATCGGGTCTCTCCTCCCCAAAAATTGAAATTTATTTTTAATTTGGATTTTTTTGGGTCAATACTTTTTTTCCAAAATGCTTATTTCCAATCGAAAGAGCATGAAAAAACCTTTCCAAAATGTACTTTGTCAAATTTGCATGTTTAATTGTTCAAGAGTGAAAAATTATTAAAATAAACATTACACCAAAAGACCCCTTGATCACTTGACGTGGAATGCCCCAAATGTTATTTGGATACAGAATATACGACACTGGCATTCATAAAGTAGATCAGCCCGAGTTCTCACCAAGTCTTAGTGGCCGTGTGGCTTAAATAAGTGCATTTATTTGATTTAAATAATTTAAATAATTAATTCAATTAATTATTTATTAGTTTGAAATATTACATTTATTTGAATTGAATAATTTGTATTTGATCCAAATAAATAGTTATTTAATACGATAAAAACAAATATTTAGGTCAAATAAACATGTATTTGGTTCAAATACACATTTATTGGATTATAACCAAATAAATGATTTATTTGGATCAAATAATTTTAATTTGATTCAAATAAATTTTTTTTCAGTGTAATATATCCATTTTGTAAAAAATTAATTTTAATGTACATATTCTACTTATACGTATATATTAAGAATAATAAGATGTTATTAAATAAATAGTAAAAATTAAAATAATATAATAATAATATGTAATAAAAAATATATACACCTACACTCAGAAAAAGAGTTGGCTGCCATAACCAATTAAATAGTTGCTATAGCGCGATCCAATTAATTGGTTAGCACATCCAACTATTGGATACTGTTTCCATGCGAAAAGGTACCCCAGCTATGTATGTAATTCAGCTAAGGTAATGCAGCTAAAAAGTTGGATGTGTCAACCAAGAAATAGTTGCCCCATCCAATTAATTGGATCGCGCTATAGCAACTATTTAATTGGCTATGGCAGCCAACTCTTTTTCTGAGTGTATGTAAGTAGAAATAAATAAGTAAAATGTCAACTGAGCGAGCGTTAGCGAGTGAGGAATATGTCCCTAGTAATTTTTTATTCCGAGCAATACACTGATTTGTAAAAAAGTATATATTTTTCTACTTCTTTGTCGAAAAAATTTGTTAATATCTCAATTAGTAATTTTGACAAAATTTTGTTTTTCATGCAAAATGTTTTTTAATATTATCGAAGAAAAGATTGTGAAATAAATAATTTATTCAATAAAGAAAATTAGAATGGAAAAAGTATTATTGGCTAAATCAAAAAATATTTTTAAATATTTTTCAGACAAATTGAAAGAAATAAAGATAATTAAAAAATTGTTGGAATATAAACGATAAATAAGAATATTTAAATCTATAAAAATTATATATAAATTTTGTAAGTAAACAAATTTCTTTTTCTTTATACGTATATGCAAAACCCTCGTTTGGCAACCACTGGCAGCACACCAAAATGGCCGATTCCCTACAGTCCGACCAACCGATGCGCAAAACATTTTGCTCACAGTGTAGCGGTGGGCAAAATATTTTGCGCAGCGTTTGTTCGCACTGTAAGGCGATCGGACATTTTGAACTACTGCAAGTGCTTACCAAACGAGGTTATGCCTGCACTTATAAAGAAAAATATTGTTCGATACACGGTGCCGCGTGAGCGTATGCCCATTGCTCACTTGGCACCTTGTATCGAAATATACTATTTTTAATTTCTCTTTAAATTAAATAGGTATCTATTAAATTGAAAAAAATGCAGGGCTGATCCTGGGAAAATTTTTCCAAATATTTTTTTTCTTCTTCCCTTTTGGTAATTAAATATCCAGGAAAATAATTTTTTATAGGTGAAGAATAAAGTCGAACAAAATCCTTTCGCTCAGTTTTAGTCGAACAGATCTGCTACAAGCCCATAAGGTAACATGATACGAGGAATCTTAAGCATGGAGATCCTCACATTAGAGAGAAGACCACACGCGTACGTCACAAGATCCGCGTACATTACAAGTGAGTTGCAAATTCATCTATAAGGGATCTTAATTATAGATTGACGATCTTTCACAAAATATATGTCGATTCTGTCAAGTGTGATAAACATTTTTTTCTATACACAATATCTTCTCTATATATAAAAATATGCATGTGTATGTCCTTTTTCTGTACATAAGCGCTGTGAAATTTGAGATCGTCAAATGACAGGATTTGTGACGATCAATTTCTCATCGATGCAACAGTCCACCAACGATCGATCGATCTTATCCGATAATCTATGCAGTAGACTATAATAGACTTTATACATGTTCTGCGATAGCTCTCACGACATTGGAATTTTTCGATTTTTGTTTTATTTATATGTTTACAAAACTTCTCAGTACTTCGAGAAAAATTAGCATAAATAATCCTTTGGTTTGAAGGCATTTTAAAATTTTAAATGGTTCATAAGTTTTAAACGTTCTAATAAACGAAATATTACATTCCCATCAAAAATGAGAAAGTCTTGGATTTGTGCGATTTTGAGATATTTCTAATTTTCATAAATCTTTACGTTTCATGACCCCCTGATTCCAAAAAAATGGTTTTTAGAGAAGTGTCTGTCTGTCTGTAGAAATTTTTGTCTCGACGATAACTCAAGTAAATTTTTATGAATCGACTTGCAATTTGAGGAATTTTTTTAGTCCATAAAAATTAAGCTCGAATTCGTTGGGCAGCCCATTTCATCAAAAAAACAACAAAAATACAACATTTTTAAATTTTCAAAAATTTGTATTTTTTACGATTTTCAAAAAATTATTTTTTTTATTTTTTTCCTTAAAATATGAGCAAAAGCAAACAACTTTTCTTTTCAGCACTCTTTTGTACAACAAAAAACAAAAAAGTTATGAATTATTGAAAAATTTTGAAATTTTCAAAATTTTGTTTTTTTGACAATTTAAAAAAAAATTTTAATTTTTTTTTCTTAAATTTTGTACACAAACAAACAACTTTTTCTTTAGTCACTTTTTTGTACAACAAAAAAGAAGAAATTTTTTTGTATAAGTTTTTGGGCCAGGTTTATTTTTGTTCTTTTTTAAGTTTGTGGTCCAGGTTTGGCTAAACCGTTGAACAAGAACGCACATAATGTACAATAATCGTAAACCACTGCCAGCCATTTGCGCGCCCCGAAGCCCACTCAAACTAGCGAGCCTCCGCACGAAGTGCGGACGAGAATGTGTCCGCCTGGAGGACCGGACGGGCAGATTTTTTAAAAATATTTTCATAATTTTTTGATTGTAGAAAAAATTTTTATAACACAAATTTAAAATTTAGAAGCAATTTATTTTATTTCACACGTGATGAAAAAATTATTGTAATAAAAATGTAACAAAAAATATATATATTTATACACTTGAACTTTTAAAAGCTTGTAATTAACAATTTGAAATAAACTAATTTAATTTTAAAAAATTTATAATTATTTAAGAAAAGAGAAATTGTTATTAAAATTATAAAAATTATGAAATTATTTTTCGTTTTCTTTTTTGCAGAGTGGAAAAAAGCTGACGAATATGGATTTTCGAAAAGGATCAATTTATAATATATAGAGAGATGAGATAATCGGAGAATGACAAGTTTTTTTTATGATTTCTTAAAGCATGAATTCGATTTGGATTTTTTAATTTTATCCATTTTTGGTTCGAAAACAAAAAGAAATGTATTATGAATTAAATTTATTCGTTTCGACCAGGTTTACAGGTGGCAAATCTTATATTATTCTAAAAGCGCATGAATTTATTTATCAGCATAATTTGTTAAAAATCAAGAGGCATGGATTATGAAATATTTTATTTAACTTCAAAAAAATCAGCATTATATTGACATCAAATTTTTACTCTCGACCTTGCACTGTACGAGAAAAATTAATAAAAAAATGTTTTTAACTTTTTTAACAAAAAATTTCCCATTTTTAGGGTTCCGTACACCGCATGTACGCAACCCGTATGTTATCACTTGTGTGTCCGTCCCAGCCAGGCAAATTGGCTGTCCCTTCCCTTCACTTCTACATTTCTCAACGTATCAAAAATTCGATATACTAAATGTAGATTACAGGAAAAATACAGAGAACCTGATTATCGGACATATTTCATAAAATTATTATATTATTTAGTACATTAGTAGACGTTGTAAAGCGACTGTCATAGTTACGTACTTTCTGCATAAACGGGATAGTTACGCACTTTCCAAAACAATCCGCTAACTTATGTGACTTCTAAATCCAACTTGGAAAAAGGTAGCTTATAAATTGTCTTTTAAACATAAGTACATTGTACTTCAAGTAAACGATATGTATACTGAATTTAAGTTCAATAAGTTTATATATGTAGTAATTAAAATAAGCCGACTGAAGCTAGCAGTCGCGCTCTGTACCCTCTTTTAGGCGAATTAGAAGGTCGGCTATTGTTTACAATAATTTTGTTTGTTTAGCTTTTAGAAATTTATCAGCGATGTAGGGTAAGTGTGGGTATTACCGTGGGTGCGTGAGTTACCGTGGTTTCGCTATTTTTGTCAAATTTTACCATTTATATTTCAATTTGTTAATCAAAAAAGTTCAGATAGTTACTTTCATATTGTACGTGTTTAATAAATAAAAAATTATTGTTATTTAACTTACATTTCTCGTTTTAAAAAATTCTAAATTTTGTAGGTGCGGAAACTTCGATAAATTGCTCATTGTAATGCAAAAATACCGTTTTATGTAAATCGATTTTTTTTATTATTAATACTTATAAACTTATTAATTTTTATATATTCGATTAAATAATGTATTTTTAAAGTCAAAACTTCGTGGTAAATTATGATTTAACGTATTTTTATTTTTATTTTATCAACACGGTAATTAGCTCACGTTTTAAATTTGCGCGCCAAATACCGTGGGTCTTGTCTAGTACAAGATGGCTGCCTACCTAACCTGTGAGACAGATGTACCTAACTTTGTTTAATCTTTGTTATCATAACAAATAGTGTCAAATCATTTTCAAGTTGTTGTAAATATCAAATTAACAAAGATATGGCAAAAGCCAAAAGAAAATTAAAGAAAAAAGTAAACTCGAAGTCAAGAAAACGTTGTGTATACAAAAACGTTTATAACGTTGTAAACAATAATGAAAAAGAAAACGTGACAGTGTTAGTGACTGCGAACGCGGCGGGCAGACTTGCTCCACCCCTTGTGCTTTTTTCTGGAAAAAGTATTCCGAAAGATGCTGTTCAAGTAGCACCACCTAATTACAGCTTAGGATTTTCGGACAACGGTTGGATGACCGCGAAAAATTTTTTTGAATATATAGCTAACGTCTTTCAGCCATGGCTTGAAGAAAGTGGGATTGAACTCCCAGTTGTTTTATTCATTGATGGACATTCGTCTCATATGACACTGCCTTTAAGTAAATTCTGTGATGAAAAAAAAAATTGTGCTCATAGCTCTCTTCCCAAACGCAACCCACATTTTACAGCCGTTGGACGTGTCTTTTTTCCGTCCATTCAAAGTATCCTGGCAAAAAACATTCCAGGATTTTTGCAAAAGTACTGGATCTATGTCTATTAAAAAACACCAGTTTACTATCTTACTTGACAAAACGTTGACAAATATGAATATCACCGAGATTCTAAAAAATGGATTCGAGACCTGCGGATTATCACCTCTCAATGTAAATGCTGTAAATTTCAGTAAAGTTTTCAAAAGAATACAAAATTCTACCAACGATATCACTTGTGATGCTGAAATCCAATCTTCAAGTACAAACAATAAAAACGCCGAATTTTTGAGAGAATTGGAAAATATTTTAGGCAAGGAAAAATTGGAAATATTTGAATCACAATCAAGCCTCACTTGGACTGGAGAAATTGAAGATACGTCTCTATTTAGAATTTGGTATTCGTTAAAGTTTCCAAACGAGGTGAGTTCTTTATTTTAATCACAAAACACCAAGAAAAATAATTTTTATAGTGAATATTAGTAAATAATTTTTTAACATTTCAGGTTAACATTTCGATTAATGCGGGTACTGGACTTTTTTCTGCAAACAGTTCCGAAAATAGTAATCTTGGAGTCACAGAAGACACACAGACAACACCTACGTTAGCTGAAAATATAATGGATGATATGGAAGTACGATAACTTTATTTTATTTTTTACATTGAATTAAAATATCTTCAGCATTGAGGGTTTTAAATTAGAATTTTGTCTTAAATTTTTTACACAATCGAAATTAAAAAAATATTAATTTACTAGTAAATGTATAGATATTTTCAATAAAAACATTTACGCAGGTATATTTATCGATTATATTGTTGGTATAAATATTTACCCAAGAATGTCAATTTGTTTATTTTCAGCTTGTGCAAAACGAGAAAGAGCTTGACGAAAATATCCAGGATAATATCGTTTTAGAATTGGTTTTTGATTCAAGAGGATACCTTTTCGAAGAGGAACCTAATTTTTCGCAACTTCAACTTCCAATTGACCATTCATCAACTCCAGAATTGGGAATTGCAATCAACGAGGATCTTCGTGAAATTCCAGTAATTATTCAAGAGTTGAATAATTCGAAAAGTGGTCAAAGTTCAGTTATTCCTTCGAAAAACCGCAACATGGATATTGAAAAAGATACACTTGATGTTGTACACGTACCCGTTGCAACCAATGAGAATCTTCATAAAATCCAATCAGTTAACTCAGATTTGAATAATTCAGAAAGGAATCTACACTCATTTGTTAATTCAGGAAACCTCGTAGTTGACACACCGCCAATCGAAGAAACTACAAAAGAATTACAGGTTCGGGAAAAAGTCGTCAATACTTGTAACCAACAATCGGAAGCAGATAAATTTCCCGAAAGTTATGGAAAATTGTTATTCTGGCCAAAAGAAGATTCGCAAAAGAAAACGAGTCGTGTAAATACAAAAACCAAATTTCCGTCTGTCTTAACTTGCCCTAAGTGGCAAAATATTGCGCAAAATAAAGAAGAACAAAAACGAAAGATCGAAGAAGATAAAATATCAAGAAAGAAAATCAAACAAGAAAAGCAAGAAGCAGCGAAAATCGAAAAAGAAAACAGTCGTATTCTAAGGGAACAACAAAAAATTATAAGAGAGGAAATGAAAATCCAAAAAGCCAAAGAGAAGTTTGCGAAGCAGCAAGAAAAAATTATGGAAATGGAGGCTCGACAATACGCTAAACAAAAGGCGTCACGAGAAATTTAAGAATTAGAAAAGAATTAAAAAAGAATTTCAAAGTGATTGAAAATTTAACTTTATTTTAATAATTACTATTTTGATAAAAAATATTTGATGTTTTTTAAAGTTATTTAATGTTATTAAGTACTATATACTTTTATTCAAATTATAATTCTTGTTAAAATTTAAAATGAACATTTTTTAAAATTTAAGAGTTGTTAATAGATTTATAACGAATTCTGTAATTAATATTTGTACCTGCTAAAATATAAGAATATTTATTGTTAAATTAAGAAACCATTGTTTAAAATTTGCTTAATTTCACTCAACCGTTTTAAAATTCTACAAGTTAAACTTTTCGCGGTATAAGGCACACGGTAACTAGATCATCCACGGTATTTGGCACACGGTATTCCGATCATGAAGCTTTGAGCACCACGGTAATACCTGCACTTGCATTACTTTCAAAAATATTGATTATTTAATAAAATATACGCTCTACGACACTCTTAATTTTTTTATTATATCAAATAAAGTCAAAGATCAATTTAAAAAAAAAATTATACAAATATCTTGTGAGGTTTGTTCACAATCTATTGTCTAAGTCTGCATTAGATTTCAAACCACGGTAATACACACATTTACCCTATAAACTACAATTCTCTAAAGTTGTATTGTTTTCTCAATTACACTGGCACACAAAAAAATTGATGCTCTGAGCTTTTGATCAGACTATGACTACTTTATGTTTTCGGGGTCGCTGAAACCGAATCTGAAGTTTATTTTACCCCATCACGTCAGGGTTTTGAGATAACCTCAAAAAATCTCAAAATTTGTCCCCAAAATTTTTTAATCAACAAAATTTTTTATATTTAAGTATTACTATAACTACTTTATGTTTTTAGAGTCGCTGAAACCGAATCAAAACTTCATTTAACCCCAGCATGTCAGGGTTTTAAGATAACAAAAAAAACCTAAAATTTGACCCTAATATTTTAATCAATTCTTTTAATTATGAAGAAGAATATTTATTTTTATGTCTTACTATTACTACTTTATGTTTCTGGGGTTGCTGAAACCGAATCTGAAGTTCATTTAACCCCATCACGTCAGGGTTTTGAGATAATCTCAAAAAAATCTCAAAATTTGACCCTATGTTTTTGGGGGTTGCTGAAACTGAATTTGAAGTGTATGTAACCCTATCACGTCAACGTTTTCAGATGACTTTAAAAAACTTAAAATATGATACAAAAAAATTTGTTATCAAGAACTTTTTTAAACAAATTTTGAGTTTTTTGAGGTTATCTCAAAACCCTGACGTGATGGGGTTAAATGAACTTTAGATTCGGGTTAAGCAACCCCAAAAACAAAAATTAGTGATAGTAGAAAATGAAAATTTTCTTTTTTGTGTCAAATTTTGAGTTTTTTTGAGTCGACAGGTCTCAAAACGCTGTCGTGATGGAGTTAAATAAACTTTAGGTTCAGGTTCAGCAACCCCAAAAACATAAAGTAGTGATAGTAATACTTAAAAATAAAAATTTTTGTTAATTACAAAATTTTGGGGTCAAATTTTGAGTTTTTTTGAGGTTATCTCAAAACCCTGACGTGATGGGGTTAAATAAACTTCAGATTCGGTTTCAGCGACCCCGAAAACATAAAGTAGTCATAGTCTGATCAAAAGCTCAGAGCATCAATTTTTTTGTGTGCCAGTGTTATCATAGAAAACATGTTTTCATAAATCAATAAATTTCTCTGAATTTCATTTATCAAAGTTTCATGAAACTTTAGAACCCTATAAAGGGTAGTCAATTGTTAATTAGAGAAAATGAATTCTTTCAAATTTTATTTTGCATTGAAATTGAAGATAATATAATTATATTTCTAGACTTAAGGGGAGATTCCACAGAAAGTAAGGTTTTTTTAAAAATTTTTTTTATAGGTATAGTAAAATAAATATTTGTTAGTTAAACTTTTTTTACAATAAAATACTTGTGTTACAGTAATAAAAACCATTTTTTATTTATTTATTTTTTTAATGGAGTCAAATATACAAAAATTTAACTTAAAGTTATATACCTAACCTTTGATATGTAACAGTAGACATTTCTTATTACTTAAGAACTACTCTTTCAAGCGGTGCGAAAAGAAAAAATGTAAATTTTAAAATAAACAAATTGCAGTTAGGTAATTAATGAAAAAACATGAATTTTTGAGGTGGAAAGGTGATGTTATTCCTACTCTCCTGCTCGCGAGTCTATTCTTATCGCTTCAGACTATTTTTCCCGTATTTTTAGATAATCATACTAACCAAAAATTTAAAAAAAATAATTTCGGTATTCAAAAAAAAAATCAGTGGAATCTCCCCTTAAATTGAAGCAACAATTTTTTAATAAATGGGCTTAAAATTAAGTAACTTAAAGTAAAAAATAATAAAATAACAATAAAATTAATAATATTTTTATTCTACAAAATATACTATCTTTTCACTTGATGCTGTCAGATCAACAATTCCATCTTGAAAATCTTGATATTGTTAAAAGAACTTTAGGGGAGACCGGGGCGTAATAGATCAGGGGCGTAATGGGTCACGTGAATTTATTCAAAAGTGGTAAATCGGGGTAATTTCAGTTTTTGCTCAAAATACTGTACTTGCCATACTGTAAGTTTGTACCAAGTTTTATTGTTATTCATTTATTATTGTTGAAAATATGGTAGAAAAAGTGATTTTGACACTTGAAAGTAAATTTTCGAAATCTTTGTTTTTTTGTTATATCTTTTTCAAAATAAAATTACTTGTAAAAAATTTTTGTATATCAGATATTTAGCTTCAAACATTTGTTCTTGAAGAACAATTGACAATTTTTGTTTAATACTTACGGTATTGTTAAAAAATAACAAAATTTCCAACAAACACCTCCGGGACGTAATGGATCACTTTGGTCTATCTATTAAGAAACACCTATTGTATTTAAAATATTAATAAAATAATCCTGTCAAGTTTAATGTCCTGTAGTTTATATATTAATAAGTACCAATGATAACCCATTATAAAAAAAATGGAGAATAGATTTGTTAAGTAAATGGATTCTGCATTTCGCTACAACTTTTAAAAATTTGAAAATTGTATGAAAATGTTTAAAGTTTAAATTAAATATGTTCCATTTTCAATATTCTTTGTTATAAATATATAATAAAAACCAAAATTGTCAATATTCAAGAATGTTTCATGATCTAAATTATAATTTAATTGATGATTCAATACGCCCCGGGTAGTGATCCATTACGCCCCGGCCCGAGGCGAAATGGCTCACCTTGCATTTCTCCAAAAACATTGTACTAAAAAAAAGTATAAGTGATATTAAGGCGTAATTTTTTTTAATTTAAAGTTGAGATGTTAGACTAAGTTTTCCACACGATAAATTTTTATTAAAGCAAGAATGACGAAGTTAAGCAACAAAAAGTGAAAAGTGATCCATTACGCCCCGGTCTCTACTACTTAACGGATATCCAATTAATATGTTAGATAGAAAGATTGTACAGAGGTATAGTGCTCTTACCAATAACTCGCATAAGAGAAAAATAAACAGCAACAATCTCCCAATTGAAAAGATTATAAGCATTCTATATATTCAAAATTTTGATGAAATTCTGTTTAATATTTTCAAACAACATAATTTTAATTTAGTTTTTACTAACTCTAATAATTTAAAAAATTGTATTTTTCCAAATTTTAAAGATTCAACAGAGAAATTTTAGAAGGTTGGATGTGTATATAAAATTCAATGCGAAAATTGTAATAGTTGATATGGCCAGTCGGTGAGTGCAAAAAGTGCAACCTGAAAAGTCTTAATAGTTTCTTGTAGTTTGGGGGCCCCATATAAGAGCCCCATGGTTTGCTCTCGATTTCCGGTTGCCAAAAATAGTGTAAACAATCGTCAAAGTTCGAGAAACGTAGTTTTTCGATGACCCTTGCTTTCGGTTAAATCACCTTCAACACTGTCAACACATTCATTTATTTAACTTCTGTTTACTCGATGCTACACGGTCACTGGTAAATAATTTCAAATTTTTTTGTCCACAATATTGTTTCAAATTAAATGGAATAATATGTAAGAAAAAATTTTTTGGTTAAATATAATAAATAATAATAAAAATTTGTTATTAAAAAAATTTTTTTTTATTAGTACAAAAAATAATTTATTTAAAAAAAAGTAAATTCATTTTTACAAAGTAAAAGCACAAAACCTTATGTTCAATTTTTTTTCATAAAATACATATATTGAACTGTAAGTGGTGTGAATTGCAATTAAAAATATTGTTAAATAACTAGTCATGAATTTTTTGAAAAAAAAATAACTCTCCCTCCCTTGAAGCTAGGTTAAATTTTTTTTTTGGAAAATTTTTGTGAAAACAAATGAAATCAAATGCCCTTTACACCAAATCGATAAAGTGAAAATTGACTGAGTTATTCCATTTGTTTATGTCAAAAAAACATACCCTTTTTTAACGTCCATTATTATGCACTAAATTAAAAAAATCAATTTCCCATTTAAATGGAATGACAGTTTGACTCCTAAACTGTACTCTCGAAAAGAAAAAACCGAAATTCGTTGGTCCAAAAGTGGGGAAATTCCGTTGGAAAATTACATGTTTTTAGTTAACAAATGAAATTATGCATAAACCATTTATCTGATCGAGTCGAATTTTTTGGGGATTTATTCAGCTTCGCAAGGAGAATATTCCTGCTGAATTATTAACAAATTCGATAATTATTAACAAAGTAATTAAACAATTAAAAAGGGGTATTTTTAATGGTTTAAATTCATTTGCAACTAAACTAATAAACCTTTTTCAACGTATGACCAGTCATTTGAAAGGTATTTTTAGGCTCTACAACTTTCAATAACAACTTTTTTTCTCTAAAATTTAACCGAAAGCAAGGGTCATCGAAAAACTACGTTTCTCGAACTTTGACGATTGTTTACACTATTTTTTGCAACCGGAAATCGAGAGCAAACCATGGGGCTCTTATATGGGGCCCCCAAACTACAAGAAACTATTAAGACTTTTCAGGTTGCACTTTTGTGCACTTTTTGCACTCACCGACTGGCCTAATATCGGAGAAACTCTAAGACATCTTAAAACTAGACTAAAAGAACATAAACGTTACGTCATTCACAATCAAAATATTAATGCTTTAACTAATCACACCTTTGATAATAAACACTGTTTTGATGTTGACAATATAAATATTTTACATATTGAAACAAATAATTGGAAAACTTTTTTACTTTTTTCACAAATTGAAATATAACCTTAAAATACATATTACAATTAGATTTAAAATAATTTTTATTTTTTATTTCAGATCATTTTATAATTTAATTCTTTTTGAAATATTTTATGTTTTGTCTTTATTTTGAATAATGTATTTGTAAAATTATTCATCCTTTGGTGAGGAACCACATTATGGTTCGAAACTAGTTGGGATTTCAAAATAATAAATATAATCTTGATTAACCGTAAAATAGGTCTTTTTATTATCATACAAATGAATATTTAATACGGTCAAACAAACAAAAATCACTAAAATAAGTCATGTAAACCTTATTGTAAGACATATTTTGACATCGAGATAATAAGAAAATATGTTTTATCGGTTTTAATTTAAGCTACATTTTTTTGTTGCAATTGCTAATGAGGAATTTGACATCAGTTTATTAATTACGTAAGGTTTATTTGTTCCCTACTTGCTGGAGGTATCCAAACAGGTTTAATGAACAAAAAAACGAAAATTATTGAATATATACTTTATAATTATATTTAATTATCATCTTTGGGAATCAGTCTTTCGTAATATAGGCGTACAAAGGCCATCTGTTTCTTAAAAAAGCATAAAATTAATAATATGTAAAAAGTTGCAAATCTCTCCATCTTGACCCACCGGCGGGTAAGATGGGGTACTCAAGAAAGCAACCTATTTCTGTCGACAAATTTCACAAGTAAAGGTTGCATCTTCATCTTCGTCATCGACACCAGCACAACTGCAGTAAACCCTTTGGCTGCAGACAGAACAAGCAGCCCAGTCTTCATTTGAGTCTCAATAATAACCATACACTGAGAAAAAAATACTGTTGGTTCAATAGCACCGATGCTATTGAATTTAATTTGTTTGAAGCAATAATTTCTGTATTGAATTAAGAAAATATTTGTAAAAATATAATAATTCATAATTTAGAACTAGAAGCATAATGTTGTCTAATAAAACATGCAAAATGGTTGAGATGAGGGGTTGATACAATTTTATTAAAAAAATATTAATTTGTTTGAAATAAGTGTTGCAATTATTTCAAATAAAACTCTGTTAAATTAATAAATAGTATTTACAATTTGTATAGATGTACATTTTAGACGATGCAATATGCTTTTTAATCAATAACACGTGCTTTTGTTATTACAAACTATGTATTCAAATACGTTAAAAAGCAGATGCTATAAAGTTGACAGCACCGTGCTATCAAATTGACAGCACCGTGCTATCAAATTGACAGTACCATGCTATCAAATTGACAGTACCGTGCTATCAAATTGACAGTACCGTGCTATAAAATTGACAGTACCGTACATTAAAATTGTAGTCATACTTATTTGAGTTAAAAGTATTAGGTATTGTCTTATTCAAATAAAGATAATTCATTAATTGATATTTTAGTAAATCATCTGTTTTAATTTGCAAAAATTTCATGTTAATGTTTTGGAAATACTTGAAAGAGGAATTTGAAATTTAAATTTTCCCGGGAATATATCTTTGTTTTGTGATTGGTTACTAAATATACACTATACACACTTGAAATATTAATTTATATAATACGTGCATATAAATTGTCGTTTACGACGCATGGAAAAAGTGACGTAAATCGCATATTATAGCAGCCGATGTTATAAGTAAACGATATTGGCCAGGGCGCATGCGCAATTAGTGCTAGTTACTTTATATCACACTTTTATAACAGGATAGTTACATTATGACACACTTGTTAGAACTTTTATAATACACTAGTGACATTATACTACACTATTTGATTCATGTATTTTACACATTGCTTCCGACGCGCCATCTGACGAGAGGAATTTATTATTTAAACTGTTCTGCAGATTAGGTTTCTTGTCTATGTTGTCTATCAATCTAGAGATTGAACAGATATCCGTATATCATTTATATAATTTACAATCGTGTGTGCAGTAAAAAAAAAGTCTTTTAAAAAGATGAATCAAGTAAATTTATCTAAAGCGACGTGTGACAAAGAAACTACAGCTGAGCATATACTTAAAGCATCCAGACGCGTAACGAGAAATCTGCTTCCTGACAAATCAGCTGATCATTACAGAGCGGCATACGATCAATTCGTTGAATGGCAGCAGCGAGAAAATACGAATTTTTTTTTAGAAGACACACTTCTCGTTTATTTCGCCAATTTAAGTGAAAAGTACGCACCTACGAGTCTTTGGGCAAAATATTCAATGTTAAAAAAACGATTTTGAATTTTCATAACCTGGATATTGGACAGTTCAAACAATTGTCTGCTTTTTTGACAAAAAATGGAAAAGGTTTTAAAAGCAAGAAGACAAACGTTTTAGAAGCTATAAATCACAGCTGACAGTATTTAGAAATAAATAAAATAAAAATAAATTAAAATAAGACCCCAGTAGCACGTAATATTACTAACATTATTCTAGAACCATTGGTAACATTAAGGCAATATTGGTAATGTTACGGAAGTTCTCTCAATATTGCTGTAATATTACGTGCTACTGGGGGAATAAATAAATGTAAACAATAATATAAATAATGAAATAAATAATGAAATAAATAATAAAATAAATAATAATATATTAATTGTAGGTAGCACTCATTCTTGGAATTTGTGGAGCGTGTAGGAGAGAAGAGCTGAAAAACGTGTCTATTAATGACATTAAGCATAATAATTACTTTGTTCTGATTACGATTCCCGAAACTAAAAACGATCTTCCAAGCAAATTTATCATAGATGGTGAATTCTACAAAATATTTAAAAAGTACGAAGCCCTCCGACCAAAAGATGTTCAATGTGATCGTTTTTTCTTATCTTTGCGTGATGGGAAATGTACAAAACAACCAATGGGTATTAATTTCTTTGGATCTATGCCTAAAAAGATAGCCGTATATTTAAAATTGGAAAACCCGGAATCCTACACTGGGCACACATTTCGTCGTACTTCGGCGACGATTTTGGCGGATAAAGGAGGAGATCTTATGGCCTTGAAACGACTTGGCGGATGGAAGTCGGATAAGGTTGCCATGAGCTACGTCAACGACTCAGTTTATAATAAAAAAAAATTTGTGCCCAGATTAGCAGCGCCGTGAATCTAAACCAATCAAAAGAAAATGAAAATACTGTAGAGGGATTCTGTCAAGCACAACGTTAAGTAGCACCGTACTAACTAATTGTAGATGCTATGTTCAAGCATTTGAAATGTAGCGCCATATAGTGCTATATAGTGCATTTTGCTATTGAGAAATAGTAGAACACATATTTTTAATTTGTTAATGCTAATTAGACTGATAATATTCTAATATTATTTTTATTTTAAAAGTAATGTAAGATTAAAGAAATAAAAATAAATTTAGTGCTACTATATAGCGATGTGGCAAGGATATGTTGTCAAATTGCTACGAGCATCAATTGTTTACAGTTAAATTCTGTGTCTACAAAGCTTTGCGCTATCATAGCGATTACAAACATTTAACCTTAGAAAATTAAGGTCAAAATATGTTTTAAATTGACAAAAAAAATGTTTGTCCAACGCCTTCGGCGAAATGGAGTCATTGTGCACTAGGCACCAGTGGAGAAATGTACCTCATATCTCCATTGGCCGTTTGTCCAGTGGAGAAATGAGCGGTGAAAAAAGTAAAGGCACATTATGTGTGGTTATTTCGGTTACTTTATTGAAAACATTATTATAAAGTATCTTAATAACTTACTATTGTTTCTAGTGAAGCTAAATTAAGCTGATTTTGACAAAACGTGGAAAAGGACCTTAAGTACTTTTGTCTTACGATCCCTTGCACCATGGGACCGTAAGTTCCCATGACAACTTATTGTCATTAAGTTCTGACAATAAATGAATAAAATTATTATAATTAGTATGAAAAATTAATAGAAAGTGTTTTTCAGTTGTTGGACAAAGTAATATGTGCAATTCGTGGCGAACAGCGATTTTCGCTCGCTTGATTGCTGCTCTCGCTGCGCTCGAGCAGCAAACTTCAAGCTCGCGGGAAATCGCCCTTGTTCTCCACTCGTTGCACAATATACTATTAATTCGTTTGTGTATCCGTTACGAATTTCAATAAAGATTTTAGTTTTTCTAATAATTATAGCCAAATCTGCGTAATTATTAGGACTAGAATTGTTTTCACTCCAGCGCACCTTAAAAATGAAAAATTAAGAGAATTTAAATTTTCCCATTCCTCCATTTCGAAAATTCGGAGTACTACATAGCACTACATAGCATTGGCACTATATTTCTAATGCTTGAACATAGCTTTTACAATAGTTAGCACGGCATACATGTAGACACAGAATTTATTTATAAACAATTGATAATCGTAGTAATTTGACAACATATCCTTGCCAAATCGCTATATATTAGAACTACATTTATTTTACTTTTATTTCTTTAATCTTAGATTACTTTTCAAATAAAAATAATATTAGAATATTATCAGTCCAATTATCATTAACAAATTAAAAATTTTATTTTCTAATTTCATCGCTAAATAGCAAAAAGCGCTACATAGCACTAGTGCTATGTAGCGAATTTCTGATACTGTTGAAAACAAGGAAAATCCATCAGATTTATCAAAATTATTAAACAATGAAAAAATTTCTCTAAATTTAAATAATTGTCAAGTCACATTTAATTTTGCTAAGCAATAGCCTAATTAAAGTAAAGCTATATGTACGCAAAAATTCCAAAAACTTAACTATTAATATTGTAATTTTACATATTCTTAGAAAATATTGTATGCTATTAAATGTATGTATTACAATTAGTTTTTTTTATTAAATAATACAGGATTTTTCATTTTATTAAATAAACGCGATTTTATGCCGGCGTCTCCATAACATGTCTTTCTTGAAAATCTTAGTTAATTCAATTAATATTTTGAGTTTGGTTTTTTGTAGTCAAGGGGCTTCGCCCCCCGAACCCCCCGCGGAACAAAACAGGGGCGTACGTTTAAATGTATATCGATTCCAATTGTCTGTGGCAAATTATCTCCCCCCTCTCAGTTAACCTCTAAACCACACTGTCTGCTCAATTTTTGTAAAAAAAACTATGCACTTCTTATATAAAATAGTATATGATACTCGTTCTCGAAAGCGGAGTTTATGGAAAAGCGACGTTCTTGCACCACTTATCTTCAGCTCGTGTTGCCTGTTGCACTCACTTCCGATTCGTGGCGCTGACGTCGCCTTTCCATAAACTCCGCTTTCTCGAACTTGTATCATAATGTACTATTTTTCTCTCACAAGCGGTGATAGTTTCATCACTTTTGTATATAAGAAAATTCAAATCAACATCATTTAAATGTATTGTGATATGTATAATGTATGTATGTATGTATAATGTTAAAAGTTAAATAGTATGTTAAGTATATATTACAATAAAATTTAATTTTAGGTTGAGTTGTAAACTTATAAGTTATATCTCAAATTGAGCTCCCGCGGGCAATAACTCGATCTGCGCTCGTACGCAAGCGCTAGTACCAGTCAGGGAGCAGTGAGCGCCTCTGCGTCACTCACTGCCACCCGACTGGTATTAGAGAGTGCGTCCGAGCGCAGATCGAGTTATTGCCCGCGGGAGCTCAATTGTATATATTGTATGTAGAATTACAAAAAAGTCTATCTTGAAATAGGTAACAAGATGTAAAAGAGCAAAAATATATCTATTTCTCAAAACATTTTTTTCAAAAGAATAATATTTGATATTTGAAACTATAGAATTATGCTATAAAATTGAAATTTAATTCATTAAAATCTAAAGTGTAATGTGTTCTTTTTAATATTATGTGTTATTTAAACTATAGCATCATGCTATAAAATTAAGAAAAAAAAGAAAAAGATTAATTTTTACAATTCAATACAGAAAAAAACTGAACTCAAAATGAGTCAGAAAAGTGACTCATTATGAGCTGCAACAACAACTCTTGCCAGTTAGAAAAAAATTTATGCAGTTCATTAAACGTTATTATTAAGTAATAAACACCTAGTAAATAAAGTGAAAAAAATGATAAGAAAATCGTCGAAAACAGTTTTTTAGTAAAAAAGATGGGTGATAAAAGATTTGTTCTCATTGATATTAAATTTTGTAAACAAGAAACTATCGTCTCGGTGCAGTATTATTTAAAAAATAATCGCGATTGATTAATTCGTTTATAAAATAAGGCCGGTACCCCGTCTTGCCCCACTCTCCTCTAATCCACTTTTTAAAAAGAAATATTTTTTTATAAATCGTTGATTACTATGGATGATTATTTTTCTTCATTTGGTCGCGTGAAAATGTAAAATTACTGCAGAAAAAACAAACTAATTTTTTAGAAGAACAATGTTTTCAAATTAATGTATATTTAACTAAATTTCATAAAATTAAATGAAATTAATAGAATATTCATTTATTCTATTAATGAATTATGAAATTATTAAATTAAATGAAGTTTAAGTGAGAAATTGATTTGTAGAGAATATTAATTTTTTCCATCTTTGATAAAATTCATAAAAGAAAATATAATAGAATATTATTTTTTGATTCTTAATCGTCAAATAATGGTTGGAAACTTTATCATCAACGCCGTCAGTTTCCTTTTATTCTTCTGAAAAAGTACAGGAAATAATTTTTTTCCGAAAGAAGTAGTAGTATTTCTATCATTTTTCTTTCTTCTTCTCCTTAATTTTGTTTGTTTGTGAAAAGTGAAAATAACTATTCTAGTGACATTGTATAAAAGGCAATATTAGTAAGAAACTAAAAATGCCACTCAGTGTCAAGTGTGCGTTGGTAAAACGTTAATAGCTTCCATCCTAGGAAGTTTTACGAGACGAAATTCCAGTGTGCAATCTTTAGGATTGAAGAAGATGATTTCTTCTCGACGTTTCATTACGTATATATATATATATACACGTTAGTGCTCGGTTATGGCGTTTACTGTTTTTATCACTTTCAATCTTAATCGCACCTGCAGCATTACACGACTACAAACTCAGTTCATTTAGTTCTCGTCTGTACTAGAAAATGCTACTTCCAATAAACACAACCCATAAAGCTAACATTTTATTAGTCTTTTATAACACTTAGATGATCGTATTAAAAGTGCATCATATTCGTTTTTTAAATTTCCCCCCTCTATCTCTCTTTATTATGCATTTTACTCTTTTCAAGTTGAATATCTTATCATTTACGAGTTTTTTCAACTTTCAGAACATTTTGTAGAGGGAAATACTAAGTTTTGGAACTATCATCATAACTCTTCGGTCCAGCATCAATGGTTAAAATTTTTAATAATTTCCTGTAGGATTGTGAAAATTATTACCAAATGGCAGATTTTGAATGATTTAGATTTTATTAGTTTAAAATATTTTGAGAACATAAGCAATACTCATTTTTGGATCAATCATCTTTAATTTTCTATTATAATTATCATCATCATTACCTTGTTCTTCTACTTCATGAATGTTGAAGACTTTTGTTTGAAAATAAAAAATTATGAAATAGGAGATTTTAAATAATTGTCCAGATTTTAAAAAGACGCGAGATTTTTTTCGTTAAAAATATTTTCTAGGCATAAGTATCTATTTTTGGATCAATTACAAAGTTTCCACATGTCTTCAAAAGTAGGGGAGACAGGAGCGTAATGGCTCAGGGGTGTAATGAATCACTTTAATTTATTCACAAGTGGTAAATCAGAGTAATGTCGGTTTTGGATCAAAATAATGTACTTTGTATACTGCAAGCTTGTACCAAGTTCTATTGTTATTCATTCATTATTGTAGAAAATATGGTAGAATAAGTAATTTTGAAATTTCAAAGTAAAGTTTTAAAGTTTTTGTTTTTTGTCATACCTTTTTCTAGAGCTGTGCAAAAAGCTCGAAAAGCCGAGCCGTACTTTTTTCGAGCCGAGCCCGAGCTTGACTCGATGTATCGAGTACTCAAAAAAGTCGAGCACTCGAGTGGCATCAGGTACTCGAATGAATTCGAGTGCTTGAATTTTTCGAGTACTTGAGTGGCATCAAGTACTCGCATTATTTTATATAGGTAAAGTTAACCTTAACTTGCCTGGACCATATCCGGGAACGGTCAGTACATGATTAAATTGCAATATTTTCTAGATTTTTGTACTAACTTAAACAACATCTATAATTCATGAAGAAAATCTGAAAAGTTTCGAAAAAATGTTAACAGCAATTTTTGTTTTAAAAAATAGCTTAAAAAAACTAAAATCTCGTTTTGAGCTTCATGTCATCTATTGGCCGATGAACCATGTGCAGAAGCTGATTTTTTCCTTATTTGCGATTATTGCAAAGACAAATAACTATTTAAGAACTGTTCGAACCACAAGAAAAGCTTTTAAAAAATTTTATTTTAACATGATATTAATTGACAGTCCACGAGAAAACATGCCATAGCTCCCGAATATGAATTTTACAATAATAATAATTATAATAATCAATAATAATTTGAATTTAAACTTCAAATTATGCTCATGTTTCAACATTTATAACAAAAAAAATCTATAAGTAAAAAGTATACAACACCCGCGCGAGTTATTTTTTTCATGGGGAGTTAGCATTTGGGTGTTAAATTTTAACTCCCCTGGCATTAACTCCCCAATGGGTGCGACTTTTATAGAATCCCCTGGGGAGTTAAAATTTAACTCCCTTTTTTACAGTGTAGTGCACAGAACAACGCATGCACTGAAAAAATACGTCTACGATCTAGAAATCAGCACGTCTGACGTGCTGGTCGAAAGGGAAACTGGTTGTTCTGGAACCAGTACAGCAAACCGCCTAAATTTTTTTCAGTGTAGTATTTCTAATCAATGATTGTTTAAAATAAACTCTCCATTCCACCTACGGAGAATACAAATGATGTTCTTCAGTGTCCATCTCGAAAGGACAAATTGCAAATCGATAAACGAATAAGAGAAAAAAAGGAGTTAACCGTATATATTCATCTGACTTGAAGCTCGAGGCAGAAATTCAACTTGTTCCATGCGGTTTCCTGGTGTGAGAGGTTAATTGGCTAGCACGAATAACGTTCTCGTGGGAAAACAGTCAGAAATTGACATCGCCTTTATCGACGCTCCTGAGTTTGACCCAACGTTGACCTCCACACTTTTATAGATTTCAATTTCTTAAAACACAGTAGCATATATAGAGATAGATTTTTCTTTAATCTGTGTACAAAAAGCAATACATATCAATGTGAAACCAGTGCATATTTTTCTCGAAAAAGATTTATTCTACCGACAAACATATATAGTTTATAAGGGGGAAAATAAGTTGTAAATAACTAATTTATTTTAATCTAAATTGTTAAAACTGTTTGTTATCGGTTGGTTTATCACTGCGAGGTTAAAAGGAAAGGAAAAATAAAACTTGTATTTTTCGCCTATATTTTCAAATTCGGAAACTTGTGATTTATTATTTAGAAAAAAAGATTTGAGTTGTTAAAAAAAGTTGTTAGGAAATCAATTTGTCAGAAAGTGGGATAGAAATTTAAGAAATTCAATAATTATCAAAAAATCGATTTTATAGAAATTACATTGAAATTATTATTATGCCTACACTTTTATAAAAACCTAGTACAAGTTGTAGTTCTAGTAAAACTATGAATATAATGATGTACGAAAAATTTGCCGAACACCCTCAAAATTTAATTTTTTTACTTACAGTAAAAGAATTCCAGATAAATAATATATTTATAATGATATTTAATAATATTTGTAACATAAAATCTGAACTATTAGCAATAAATAACAGTTGAAGTGTAGTACAGTTATTTGATATATATTTTGATATAGTTATTGATATTAACACTCTTTCGGAAAATAAAATATGAGTTATTTCGAAAAATTTTTTCTCCGCTATTATCATGATTTTCTCAAACCTAAGTGTATCAAGAAGAATTCTGAAGCCTAGTTGATTCGATATATTCGTTTGGTTTTTTGTAAACAGTCAATTACAAAAATGTCCCACATTTTTCCCCACTATCCCCTAATCGTTTCTGCTTTCTTCGTGTATAGCCGGAAGGATTCCTTACACGATTTTTAACGGATTTAATGAAAATTTTGAACTGTAGTTATATAACACCATTGTTTAAAGAAGTACATAGGATTTTTTAGATTGATGATGCATTTTCATTTCATAACTATTTATGCGTGATTTTTTAATGCAAAATAAAATTTTTGTCATAAAAGTTGTTCTCAAAAAGTTATATTTTTGAAAAATCCTACCTACTTCTCTATAGATTGATGATTTAAAGCTACAGTCGAAATTTGAATTCCGGCCATAGAAATTTTCTTGAAAAATGTGCGGTTTCAATTGAACTGTGGTAAATAACACAGGTTTACAAATTAAAAACTTTTTTTTGCCAATCGAACAAAACATTTCTTTCTCAAATAGTAGGTGTTTTTTGAGTAAGAAAATAATAGTTTTAATTTTTTTCCCTCATGCAGTTTTTCTGTAGCTTCAAATTTTGCATTTTCGAGGTGCGACGCCACTTAAATTTACCTGTAGGAAAATAAGTTTGTCAAAATATAATGAATGAGGTATCATTGAAAAGGTAATTAAATTACCTTTCGATCCATAGATCACAGAATGAAATTCAAACAAAAATTGAGAGAGTTACAGTCGATTAAAGATGAAATTTCAAGACAATTTTGATGATTTTTAGACATTTGAGTAACTTCTACTATTTTTTTCTACATCAAACAGGAAAGAATGTTTGGGTTTTAATTTTTTTATTAATAGAATATATCATTACATAAATTTTGAGCCCTTGTGGACCTCGATTGGATTAAAAATGACAATTCTACACTAAATTTAGTGAACGAAACTACATTGTTCATTTTTGGAGTAACGAATTTAATCGATTTAAAAAAATTTGTCCGACATATTGGATCCGCCATTTTGAATTTTAGAAAACTAACATTGGATTTGAAATCTACGATTTCCGAAATCCTTGATTAGTGATTTTAGTAAAATCAGAGCTTAACTAAATTCTATTACTTCAATTTTTGCTGTAAATGTTTAAGAGATACCAAAAATGAAGAATGTAGTTTCGTTCACTAAATTTAGTGTAGAATTGTCATTTTTTAATCCAATCGAGGTCCACAAGGGCTCAAAATTTATGTAATGATATATTCTATTAATAAAAAAATTAAAACCCAAACATTCTTTTCTGTTTGATGTAAAAAAAATAGCAGAAGTTATTCAAATGTTTAAAAATCATCAAAATTGTCTTGAAATTTCATCTTTAATCGACTGTAACTCTCTCAATTTTTGTTGAATTTCATTCTGTGACCTATGGATCGAAAGGTAATTTAATTACCTTTCCAATGATACCACATTCATTATATTTTGACAAACTTATTTTCCTACAGGTAAATTTAAGTGGCGTCGCACCTCGAAAATGCAAAATTTGAAGCTACAAAAAAACTGCATGAGGGAAAAAAATTAAAACTATGATTTTCTTACTCAAAAAACACCTACTATTTGAGAAAGAAATGTTTTGTTCGATTGGCAATTTCACTTTAAACCAGTGTAAGAAATTTTTTCTTAGAATAGTTTGTGTAGACAATGATTATAAAAATTGTTGAAGGGTTGGATGTGGTTGGATGTATACGATGCGGCAGATTCTCAGAAGGTTTTCTTGACTGAGGCTTTCTCAGGACGTAAAACAAGAAGGTTAGATTACTCTGATTTTAAAACGGACCAGGAAAGGGCTATTAGGGGAAGTTCCTATAGTAGCGATCTAGTGGGGGAAACAAGCTCCCAAGTTTTAGAAAGTAATGACGATTACTTTTTAGAGTTTAAGCGAGAGAGTCAGTCGGAAAACGTAGAAATGGTTTCGGCTAGCAATAGCACGGTTACGACTTGTGTGACGTCTGTGGCCAACTCAGTAGTCACCACAACGTCCAATTCAAGTGGTAGGGCTGCGACAAACGTGGGTTGGAGCCCGGCCATAGGGGGCGTCACATCTTTAATGATCACACCGAGTAGTTGGAGATTAAGTCAGGTCGATGCTAAAATGCATTTATATCCGGAATTGGGCACAATTTTCACCCAAAATAGGAACGTAGAATTTAATTGGTTAAATCCCTCCGTAAATTCAGTGGCCCAGTCACTTAAGCCCGTCTCAGAACGTTGTTCGATCCAGGGGCAATGGTTTCGGTAATTGGTCCCAAGTTGGCCCAGAAGTTTAGAGAAAAGCTAGAGCAAGCGGATACAGCGATCCAAAGTGCCATTGGGGGATCCACTAAAACTTTAGGGAAATTAAGGTTATGGTTGACAGTCGACGGATATGCGCAGTCCTTCGAACTAAAAGCTCATAGTACTTTAACCCAGGATTTAATTTTAGGAATGGATTTCTGTAGGGAAATGGTAAAGCTTGGTAAAGGTCTTTGGCCAATAAATGGCCAAGAATGGCATAAGTTTGCGTCGGATAATGGAAAGAATAGTTCAGAGGATATTTTCGCAGAATGTGCGGGTATTTTGGAGTTCACCTTGGGCCAAAGAAAAGAGGTTCAAAGTTTGGTAAATGAATTGGTTTTTTCTCAAGATCAGGAACATGTGGTAACGTCATTGACGGAGCACCACATTAGGTTAACTGACCAAACGCCGATTAAGCATCGGCCGAGGAGAATGTCTCCAATGATCATGCAGTGGCTAATCAAGGAGGTACAAAAATTATGGGACCAAGGCATTATCAAGCCAGCGTCAAGTGATTGGAGCACTGCGCCGGTGGTGGTCAAAAAGAGTGATGGGTCACTCAGGTTATGTTTTGACTACCGGGACCTCAATAAGGTGACAATTAGGGACGTTTACCCAAGGTGCCGATGTCTGTGGAAAGTAAAAAGTACACAGCCTTCTCGGTTCCTGGTTTGGGTCTCTTTCAATTTAAGAGAATGCCACTTGGGTTAACGAACGCCCCGGCACGTTTCAGAGATTTGTGGACTCATTGTTTGGTCCAGAATTTGAACCGGTCGATTTTGGATATCTCGATGATATCATAATTGTCACTGATGATTATGACGAGCACATCAAAAGGTTGAGGATAGTGCTCAAGAGATTGGCGTCTGCTGGTTTGGTAGTAAACCCAGACAAGTGTGAATTTGGCTGCTCTCGGGTAACTTATTTGGGTTATGTTCTGGATAAGGATGGTTTGAGGCCTGATTCTGAGAAAGTGGCGCCGATTTTGGAATATCCTGTACCGCAGGATGTCAAACAGTTACGGCGTTTTCTTGAAATGGTTGAGTGGTATTCTCGTTTCATAGAAAATGATAGCGAGATCAAGGTACCACTTTTGAGGCTTCTCCAAAAAGGAAGAGCTTGGGAATGGACGGCTGAACAGGAAGAGGCTTTCCAGACTTTAAAGAAAAAGTTGGTTTCAGCCCTGGTTTTGGCTTGTCCAGATTTTACTAAGCCTTTCACTGTCCGATGTGATGCAAGCGATTCGGCGATTGGAGCGGTTCTGACTCAGGAGTCTGAGGATGGCGAACACCCAATAGTGTACGCAAGTAAGGCCCTGACAGGAGCATAACGGAACTATAGTGGCACAGGGCGGAAGTGCCTGGCACTTTTATGGGCCATTAAAAAATTTAGACCATATCTAGAAGGATATAAGTTTAAGGCCATAACAGATCATAGTGCACTGAGGTGGCTCAGGAATCTTAAGGATCTATCTGGTCGTTTGGCTCGTTGGGCACTCGAGATGCAACAATGGGATTTTGACATCGTGCATCGTCGAGGTGTGAATCATCACGTACCGGACGCATTGTCGCGTAGGTACGAGGATGACACGGACGAGATGTCGGCTTTCAGCACCATTGATGACCCGTGGTACATCAAGAGGAAACAATTGGTGGAAAAGTTCTCACAACGTTTCCCAGGATGGTTGGTAGAAAACAATTTAATGTATCGGCATGGGGACAATCCTTTATTACTACCAATCACGGGCCGGGAACAAGGTTGGAAGTTAGTGGTTCCAGAGGAGCATCGAGTTAGAATTAGATGCTCATTCCGAGATTGCGGCGGGACATTTGGGGATAGAGAAGACATATGGTAGGGTGGCGGCCGAATATTATTGGCCAGGCACTTTGGCACTGAGTGTCAAAGGTTTAAGGTCTCACAAGAGGGACCTGAAGGGCTAATGGGTCAAAGGATTGTGGAACAACCGTGGGTTGTAATTGCAGCGGACTGTATGGAGTTTCCATCCAGTAAGAATCAGTGTAAACATCTGGTTGTTTTCCAGGATCTGTTTACACGCTGGATTGAGGTGAAACCAATCAGGTCTGCTGATGGCAAGTCCATAGCAAAGGCGTTTGAGGAACTAGTAGTGTTCAGGTGGGACACGCCTCACTTTCTGTTAACGGATAACGGAAAGGAGTTCGATAACCAGCACCTCAAATCAACTTTGGAGGATTATGGCGTCAAACATTTGACAACACCGCCATACCACCCCCAGGCTAGCCCGGTTGAACGTAGTAACAGGACCTTAAAGACTATGATCGCGACTTTTGTGGGCGAAGATCATCGGAATTGGGACAAGCATGTCCATGAGTTCCGACATGCGGTCAACACGGCCGTACAGTCTTCGACAAAGGTTTTTCCGGCCTTTTCAAATTATGGTCGACAGCCTCAACTCGTCAAGAGTTTGAGACGAGAAGTTGAAGGTAGGGTTACCGTTCAACGCATTGACCCTGAGGTTTGGTGCGATAGGTTGCGTAGGTTGGACGCTCTTAGGGATTTGGTTGCGAGATTCATTGACGAAAAGCGCGAGAAACAGAGTGGGTATTATAATCGCAATAAACGGGAGGCGACGTTCCATGTGGGAGATCAGGTCTTGTGGCGAACGCATAAGTTATCGAACGCAGCAAACCGGTTTTCGGCAAAATTGGCTCTCAAATCTCCAGATTATTGGTTACTTCGGTAAGCTCTTAATTTTCATTGGTTCAAATATTGTGAATTTTCACAATGTATGAAATATCTCTTAGGTTCTAGAAAAATTGCTTCAAAACCCAACCTCCTGTTTGGTAATTTCCTTCCATTCCTTAGAAAAAATATTACTAGATAAACCAGAGTGTAATCGGAATTCGAAGTGAGAGCACAATCTAGTTTATCAGGTAACAATTTTCTAGAGAATTTCAAGGAAATTACCAAACGGAAGGTTGGGTTTTAAAACAATTTTTCTAGAACATAGGGGTTATTTCACAGATTGTGACAACTCATAATATTTGAACCATTGAAAATTAATAGCTTACCGAAGTCACCAACTACAACGTGTTACTTAAACAGTAATAGAAGACATATTCAAAAATTAAAGTGAGCACCACTGACGTAATCTGTAGTATAATCCGAGCATTTGCCAAAAACACGCCTTAAATAATATATAGACTAGCTGTCGTACCCGTCTTCGACGGGTTTTAGTTTCTTCAAATACATTCAATAGTGTGTCTACCAGTCTCCAAAAATGGGAAAGAGTGGGGAATTTAATTTGACCGAAAAAAAATAATTAGCTACTATTAACTATTTGATTAGAAAAATATTATTATTTTAAATCAGTGATTGACTTTTTATCATCAAATAATTCACTTTTAATTATTTAAAATGCAGAAAACAATGTTTGTAAATTATTTGTAGAAATTTAATCATACTATTATATGTTAATCCCAAATTTCCACTAATTTTTGGAGTTATAGTAAAGTAGAATTCGAACTAATTGTATCATAATTGCTAAAATCTAAAATAAGACCTATATTGCAAGCTGAATTCAGTGTTTTCCAATTAAATTAAATTCCAGCATATTTCCCATTATTTCAAGTTGATACAAGCGCAGTTAAAAGTTTTAGTAAAAACGAAAACCCGTCGAAAAGTTTTTTCATTAAATATGTCAATTTTTGTAACCATTTGTAATTTTATATATCGTTAATACTTATCAAAAAAATTTATATTTAATAAGAAAAGATACACCTGGAAAAATTTTGACAAAGCTGGGAAAACCCGGATTGTTTGTTAAACAAAAAAAATAATAATATACACCCTGTTTAACTTTTGCCTTTACAATGCTTAAAACATCCCTAAAAGTTAAATCTAGAATTAAAATAACAAAACATTTTACTATCGAAGTTTTTTCCCAGTAGCATAATGCAAGTATCGTATCACAGGTATTCTTGAATTTCTGCAATATCAATTTCATCATAAAAAATAATCATTTTTAATAATCGAAAAAGGAAGGTTTATAAATTTGCAGATTTGAAAAATATTAATTAGAACTGGAGAAATTCAATTTTTTCAAAAAATCAAAAATTTTCAAATTTTACATTTTGTTAAAACATGCTTTCAAACTTTGTATAACTAAAATGTGAGTATAAACATGATTTTAAAAAAAATCGAAAATATCGAAATTTTATATTTATTAATAAACGGCTTTTAACATTTCTATACTTAAGCATTACATGTTATTAAGTCACATTTTAGAACAATTTTACACAAAAAATAGTATGACTAAGATGTAGGGGAGGATGGGGCAAGGATAGTTAGGTAGAACCTTTGTGGATCCAGCGGCCAATCTTGAATATGTATCTGCAAATGAGAAGTATTTTTGGAAAGCCTGGTTATTTGGCTACAATTTTGCTGTACATTATTTTACTGTAGACTAAAATCCCTACGAGATAAAAATAAAAAAAATAGTTAAAAGAATTCGAATGTTAAAAATGTTATAGAAAATCAGTAAACTTTTGTTTTCTTTATTTTACTTGATTTAGTTTAGACTATTCAATATTAATATCTCAAGTACTAAAAATATGTATGGAACATTTTCTGAATTGCAATGATTGTATTAAAATTCATCTGAACTAGAATCAGAGATTTAACCAATTTTTTTCAGACGACCACTAATTTCTTGGTCATAAGCTTCGTCTTCCGTATATAATTACGCACCGTTATGTATATCAACCTAAAAGGAACAATTAAACACTTTTTAAAATTCGCAATAGCATTAACACGATTTTACCGTGCCGTATTATCTCTAACTATCCTTGCCCCGTGAGCCCATATTTCAGTTTTTTCTAAATTTTAAGGAACGACGTGAATTAATTTGAAAATAAATACGAGATTCGTGTTCAGCAGGAAATTTCACTCCGGAAAACACTTACGTAAATAAATATTCTGAAATTCTAATGTAGAAAACAATATGATAAACATTACGTTGACATTTTAGCAAAACAGACTTTTTTCAAAAATAATCTCCCAACTTCGCAAATGGTGACAGATTGACTTGCAATTTTTACAATCATCTTTTGGTGTTAAAACGAGAATATACCATGAATTACGCGATTTTTGAGCAAGCAGTTTAAGCATAACAGGAACTAACTAATCCTTGCCCCTTAACGATCCTTAAACCATCCTCCCCTAAGTATAAAAATATTTTCAATATCAAAAAATCGAAAAAATTATAATTCTTGTTAATTACTATCAAGTTGAATTCAGTAGTATTTTTGGGGTCTTTGATTAGGATTGTGACGTCAAAATAATTCAATTTATAATTATTTATCCAATTCATTCAATATTCTTTAATTGAAAGAACTTCAGAAACTTTATAAATGGAGATCTTTCATGATTTTCATTTATTTTAATCATAAACGGGCTCTAGACCTTTTTGTACAATTTTGTACTTAACAAAAAACATAATACTAATTAAAACAAAATTAACAATAGAAAACAAATCGAGGGAGTTAGACTTTAAATATTTTAATTTTCATTGTTATTTTGATCATTACTAGCGTCAAAAATATGCCTTCTCAAATTCGCCTTAAATTTATAAATTAATAATAATAATAATCTTGGTATTCTTTCATTCATTCTGTCAGCAGTTTGAAGTTATTTTTTGTAAATGCTTTTGTTTTTTTTCAAAAACTTTCTTGATAGATCAAAATTATACAGTTTTTCGATTTTTTGTTTATTTTGCTTCCTCATAAGGAAGCTTTGCATTCGTGACGATTTTCAATTTTTCAAAACATGATTATATGGACTCATTTTCATCTAGGATATATGTATATTAAATTCTGAGCAAATGTCCAGATGTATGTGTGTGTGTGTGTATGTCACAAAAAATTGTGTACAAATTATCTCAAACAAATTTTAATGGATTGCCCTGAAATTTTGCAAGTTTATTGCAGTCATTAATACCTAAAATCTGACACAAGGATTTTCAAATTTATCCACAACATTTTTTTTATACAATTTTTTCAAAATTTGAAAAAAAAAATTTTTTGTATTTTTTTAAATAACTTTTTTATTTCTTAATATTTTCATAAATTATTCTCAAAATTACATTCCTGACAAAAAAACGAATTGATTGATATATACAAAGTGCACATTTCATCAAAATTTATAAAATTAATCAATATTTTTCTTTTTCACAAAAAATTCAAATTTTGTGTTTTTTTAAATATTACCTTAATATATTAAAATTAAATTAAGCAATTGGTTTATAATATTTTGAGGAAGCGAAATGGTCATGAAATGAACAACTTGTTTAATAATAGGTATGAATTGAATTGAACCCGTGTAGAAATTGCCTTAAGTAAATTCTATTTGTGGTTTGGCCCTGATCAGGATTTACTTATCACAGCCATTCTTTAGGCCCTGAACAGGACCTTATCAGGTTCCAGATTACTTCGAAAAAGCCACATTCAATTATTTAAAATTCATTTTACGTCAGTTTCAGCGAAAAAGAAACAGTACGAGTGAAAATAAATAATAATTAATTAAAATGAATTAGAAGAAATGTTCCAAATTATGATGAAACTAAAAAAAATGTTTTTTCTGAATCTGAAGGTATGGATATAATATTCTAATTATAAACAGTAAAAAAATATAAGTTGACATTTTGTTGAAAAATTGTAATTGATTAAAAAAATTATTTTTTTCTTTTTTCAAAAAATTTCAGTATTTTTTACAAAATTATTATTTGAAAATAGAAATGATGCAAATAATTTTCTTTTTTTACTAAAATTTGCATAATTTTTTATGTAGAAAGAAAAAGAACAAAATCTGCATAATTTCGATTTGTCAACCATTTTAATTTTTTAACAAAATTTTAGTTTTTTATTGAAAAGAAATAAAACAATTTGTATATTTAAATTATTTTCCATTTTCACATAAAATGATATAAATAAATTTTACTGCAGATAAAATAAGCTAAGGTATTATAAGTATACTTATAAAATACCAAATCAGGTTGTGATCAGGGCCTTATAAGGCCCTGGTGTGGCCTTTTTTTGAAACACCACTTCAGGACCTGATCAGAAAAAGTGTTTCATTTCCAAATTAGGACCCTTTTTAACCTGATTAGGGCCGGATGACTACCACGTTTCAATTTCTACACGGAAAGTCTTATTTATTTTTTAATAATTCTAAAAAATAATTATTAAATTAAAAATCTATTGAAATTATGCAGGTGCTGGTGACAAATAAAAATCAAGAAAATTTCTTTTATTTATTTTATTTATTTTTTAATTATTTCTAACAAAATTTGAAAATTATTTAACAAAATGTTAATTGTTATTAAAAAAAGATTTAAAAAGTGGAATAATTTCTTTATTTTTTAAATATAATCTTCAACAAAATTTTGATTTGTTTAGAGATGGATGATAATATAAATGTTTTGGCTTAATTAACTACTTTTTAGTAGTTTCTTTTTAAAATTTAATGTTCAAAATAAATAATAATAAAAATTGTATAGCTTTAATTAACTATCAATTGTATTCTGGGTCATTCCAGCGAAAATCGACTAGAGCTGGTTGCTCGAAGATTTTAAAAAATTATGTAATTAATATATAATATTCTTTAGTAAAAGTAGATTATCTTTTAGTGGTTTATTTAACTAAATAGATTTTACATTCTTTTAAATAATTTTTTTCAATTTTTAACTGGTTATGCAGTCTAACGTAGCTCATTTTTCGAAAACTCAGTATAAATAATTAAAAATAGAAATATAAATACTGATTTTTATTTTAATATGCGTATATTTGCTAAATTCATCTAAGTAATAAAAAATTATTTTAAAATAACTCACCAGAACAGTAAACAAATGCTTAATGTACAAAATCCAGTTTTGTGGCAAACTCGTGTACACGGAAAAAATTAGTCGCTGAAGTTTTCAGCTACTACTCGAAGACTCTCGGATATGAAAAAATACTTTATAAACTTATAGAAATACTCTATGATTTTAGCAGAAATTCTAAAAAAAAGTCGAGGACTTTTTATAAACCTAGTAGCGGAAAAAAGTCGTGGAATTATTGTAACACTTTGATACAAAGTTTCGTCGACGAGTCGAGGAAAACGGTGCGCAGAAAAGATGCGCATACTCTCAGGCGATAAACGCGATCTGCAGTCAATTTAATACCGTTCATTTACAAATTCTTGTCTACAGTGTTTGTGAATTATATATTGGAGGATTAAAATCTTTTTATATGTATATATAAAATATAATTATTAATCGTTAAATAAGTTTTTAGAATAATGAACAGAAAATAATTTTATTGCCTTAGTTATTATTTTAATTAAATATTATCATTTTTCTATTCATTTAATAAATTAAAAATAATTGTAAAATAGTCCTTAACGTATACTGAAATACTCTTTAAAATTCTAAAATATGTTGAAGAGAAATATTTGAGATTTTTAATTTTCAAAATATTGCACTTTTTCTCACAAGCGGTAAAGAAAGGTTCCATTTAGTATATAAGGACGATGAAAAAGTAGATTCATATAGCGTGCGAAACAACGAAAGTGTAGGATAATATGCGTATTGGTGTTAGCTATTTAGTTTTAGGCAGGTTATTAGTGATTAAATAGTGTCAAATTACATGTGATGAGTGTCGTGATTATGTATAAATGTAGGATTGTAATTAAATATAAGGCATAAAAGGAATGAAATAAATAAGAACTGAAAGAATTTTTTTACTGGTCCGCAGAATTTTTCATTTTCCGCGACTATCGTTGAAAGTTTAGAATACTGTAGAAGAAAATTTGGACACGTCTTTTTTCCTCGACTGTCGCCGAATCGTTCGCACTGGCTGTGATTTCATTTTCCTCGACTGTCGCTGAATCGTTCGCGCTGGCTGTGTTTTCATTTTCCTCGACTGTCGCTGAAAGTTTCAAATCCTTTTTCTAAATTCTCTTCGAATGTAGTACATTTTTTCTTCGATCTTTCTATATAATTTTTAAAACAGAGTGATTTAAAAATTTAAATACTTTCGACTACATCCGAAAGTCTTCTACAAAGTCGAGGAAAATTTCAGCAACTAATTTTTTCCGTGTAGAAATCATATTTAGTCACAAATCCAGGGAGTTAGACTTTAAATATTTTAATTTTCATTGTTATTTTCATCATTACTAGCGTCAAAAATGTGCCTTCTCAAATTCGCCTTAAATTTATAAATTGATTTGATGATGATAAATTTTTTATGAAAAAAATGATATTGCAGGATGTCTTGAATTGTAAGTCACCTGTGATACGATACTATCATTACGCTACTGGGTAAAGCTTACATGGTAAAATGTTACGTTATTTTACTTTTTGATTAAACTTCTAAAGATGGTTTGAGCAATGTAAAGACAAATCTTAAGCAGGGTGTCTCTGTTTGTTTAACAAAATTTCCAGCTTTGTCCAAATTTAATCCGGTTTATTTTTTTAACAAATTTAAATATACTTAGTTTTTAGTTTTAGCCATAAATAAATCTGCAGATGGCTACAAAAATTGGTGTATTCTATGAAAATACTCTTTTTTAAGAAAATATGATATAAAAAAAATATGTTATATACCAGTACCAGTCTTTGACGGGTTTTAGTTTCTACTATAATACTTTTAAATTGCGCAGGGAAACCGATAAATAGCCGGAAATTTAATTTGACCAGGAAAAATCGGCTATTTTCTTACCAAATTAAAAAAGTTTTATTATATTAATTTGTTTTTAAAAACTGCTTTATACTTTAATTTTTGTTGATGTAATATTTATGACAACAGACCCGAGTCAAAATTTAGGTCTCACTTTTAGCTTAAACATATAGATTTTATTTAGGTTTTAGCAATCGTATCGTATACGGTCGAATTGCGACTCAATTATTTATACTTAGACTCTACTTTGACTCCAAATGCTGGTGTAAATTTAGGATTAAATTTTAATACATTAATTGCAGTACTACAAACACAAAAATTACTAAAAGTTGACAAATACTGTTCCTAAATAACAAATTTGATAGAATAAAATCTGTCACCGATTCAAATTGTAATATTTTCCTAATGAAATATAGTTAATGATTACTGATAATAAGACGGGTCCGACAGCTAATTTTTAATATTTTCGAAGTTTTGCAATTAAAAAATTTTTGAATAATTACATAAACAAATAATTCTAGATTCTATTTTTTTTGACGTCAAAAGTTTAATAGATACTCCAAAAATACTACTGAATTAACAGGGTGGCGAGTGGACCGAGAAACCAGGAAATGACCGGGATTTCAAAATGTGACCCTGAAAACCGGGAAAAGACCGTGAATTTGATTACCAAACCGGGAATTTTTTTATTTTTGAACATTTTTTTAAATTTACTCTAAATAAATTTGTTTTAGTTTTATGAATATAACTGTTATTCTGTGGAAGAAAGGCATAACAGCATAACTGCATTTGTCATGATTTCGAGATAAATTAATTTTAATGTTCTCTCACTTCTGTCAATTCAGGAAATCAACAGATTTGTTCGGTCTTTTGCATTTAATATAATTATTTAATATATTTTCAAAAATCGTTTATAACATTTAATAAAACACACGATATGGTATAAATTTTGATAATTTTTCATCGGAATCATGAGTTTTATTTCACTTATGCGGTTATGCAAGTTCAGTTTGTATATGAGTCCAACTTCAGACACTTTTAATGTCACAATTTATTTTGGTTTGATTTGTCATAATAATAAGATTTGTTCACACAAACACAAATTAAACTATTAATTCGTTAGAAAAAATGATAAGAGTTTATTTTTTTATAAAATGTTTTTAATTTATTAAAACGAAAAAAGAAATGTACTTTACTGAATTTGTCAATTTATTTTTGAAAAACTTTCCAATATTTTTTATAGAATAGAAATAGCCTTTAAAATAAGTACATAATTAAATGCACAATTTATGTTATAAAAAATTTGTTCCAGTTTTATTAAAATAAATATATATTTAATTTAAAGTACAAAAAATGTATTTTACTAAAAATATTTCATTACAAAATTCTTATTGTTTTTATTCTTAAAGGTTACTTTTATTTTTAATTATGTCAATTGTTTTTTAAACTAAATGCAGTTATATTATTATGCTGTTCTCCTTTTGTCAAAAACGCAATTATGCGATTATGTTTTCCATTATTTTCTACATTAATAACCATTTTAATGATTTTTCAGCTATTGAACTTTGAAGAGCAATATGTTATCTCATTTACATTTAATCTAGATGTTATGCGTTAAAAGATCTCACCATTAACTACCAAAGATTTATTGATTTATAAAATATTAATTTATAAATTTTAAATAAGTTAAATAAAAAACATTTTAAGGTTTACAAAAATCAGAGTTCTTATTTAAAACGCAAATGACCGGGAATATGGGATCGGAAAAAAACTCGCCACCCTGATTAAGCTTGATAGTAATTGGTCTGTCAATTATAATTTTTCAATTTTTTGGTATTAAAAACATTTTGATACTTACTTCCATCTTATAGATAGTTATAGGACAGTATTTTTTTCAAAATTATGCTAAAATTTGACTAAATAACATGTAATATTTAATTACAGAAAGTTTATAAGATATACATTCAAGAATATAAAATTTGTAAATTTTCCATTTTTTAAATTTTTTGAAAAAATTTACCCAGCTGAAAAAGTTCTATAGAATTTCACTAGAATCATTCTATATAAATTCTAGAGAATATTCTATAGAATTTCAATAGAATGTTTCTTTCTATAGATTTTTTTTTTTTAATTTTTCAACAAATTTTAGGCTAAAATAATTGTTTATATCCTTTAAATATATCAAATTCATTGAACTTCGTAACCATACATAACTATAATGTTAAAAAAATTATTTCACGAAATTTATATTCCTTCTAATTAAAAATCACTAAAATTTAATAGTATTTATGTAGAAATTCTATAGAATCATTCTAGAAAAATTCTATAGAATATTCACTAGAATTCATATAGAACGATTCTATAGAATGATTCTAGTGAAATTCTATAGAACTTTTTCAGCTGGGTAGTACCTCCTGTTCTAATTAATATGTTTAAAAACTGAAAATTTATTGTTTATATATATCTTACAAAAGTCATAACTGATTAATTTACTGCAATCTGTCAACATTTAAAAAAAAATTTTTTTTTTTTTAAATTCATAATTTTTTTTATATTAGTATTATTTTTTAAATCAAAAATTTATTTATTATTACATAACTTTAAAATCATTTATATTATTAATAAATTAAAAAATTTATGCCAATCTGCAAAAATTAAAAAAAAAATTTTTTTTTAATTTTTTGAAAAATTCAGAACTTTTGTTCAGCTCAATATTTTTTTTCATCAAATATAGCTAATATTTTAAGTTAGACCAATACACTGAAAAAAATATATTTATGGCACTGCCATAAATATAGCCAATTCTGACATATTATATTGGTAGATATGATACTGCCATACAGTATTGCTGTTTTAGCCATACGCAGTGTAGAACAGCAATATGTATTTGAGAGACAACAATATGTATGCGGAGAACACGAATACTGTATTTTAAGGACAGCAATACGGTATTGCTGTTTCAGCTATACATCCTAACCATACTTGTATGTCAAAATTAACATTATCATTTTTTTCAGTGTACCTAAAAGTTTGCCAAATTTTACTTCAATCAGTCAAGACGTTTTCAAGTTATAGGCGAACAAAATTTTTCAGACATACATACGTACATACATACACACATACATACAGACAGGAAATTTTCTATTACCATTTTTGGATTCTCTGTTGTTCATATAAATAAATTATGCTAAAAAAAATTAATTTCGTGCAATGTACAGACAAAAGTCTGATTATTATATCTAAACGAAAATAACCTTGAATTGATTTTCAAATTCTATTCTATAATTATTTTGATAAATTCAAGTCGAATTTTTCAAAGCAACCTTGAATTTTAGTCTTTTCCAAAAAGAAATTTATGAGCTCGGGATAAAAATGCGCTTTTTACATTCTCGTTTTTACTAAATGAATGAGAAAATAAATTATAATATGAATGTATTGTGTAATTATATGATTGAAAATAGTTAGGTAAATGACAAAATATTAATGGCAATTTGGAAAGTATATCTACTTGAATTTGTGAGATTCAAGGTTTCATCTTCAGCTGTTAACGTGGGTAGGACGACTCATAAATTTTGACAGGGTATCTTGCATAAACATTGTGTCTCTTTTCATTTTCTTCTTTTTTACACCGCGACCAGTTGCAACAGACATTATATTATACTATTTTTCGCGCATAAAAATGTATATGACATTCATTAACTTCAATTTGAAACATTATATTGTAAAAAGTGTGAGAATTGAGCAATCGGATTTAAAGAAACCGAAAGAAATTTTTTTTAATAATACAGATTGCAAAGAAAGTTTCTTAATCATCATTAACTGTTTTCAAATATTTTACGCCTACGTTATAATTTTTTTCCTTTAATAAACGAATAGTCGTTATTCATAGCTAAAAATATATACTATTAATTTAAAAAATAAAACTATTAAAATTAAGTAAAACAGACAAATTATGTAAAATTTCTGTGATACAATTCACACCTTACATTAAATACCTGCTTGTCTATTTATAAACTGCAATTTGAAAGAATCTCGTATAACGTGCATTTGAGCATAGGCGGTGGGGAAAAAAGAGTGTCAGACGATTGCAACCAGATTGTAAGCTGATCGCCCACTTGAATCTGGCAAATGGAAAATTGCTCTAACAAACATATTTAATCGATTTTAAGCTCTACTGTGTCTAAAAACAATGAATTATTATTGCTTTTATTATTATTTGATTCAAGAGTTTGATTTAAGACTATTTTGTTTAATTAATTTTTACTACTATTTTATTCTATAAAATATTAAATTTATTAGAATTTTAGTCATTTTTAAATTAAAACATTACAATTTAAACTATATCATAAATTTTATAGAATTAAAACATCAAACAAGAACTAAATAACTTTAAACCGTGAATAGAGCACCAGAATACGATTATTAACGGGAGATTACCGTTTTCAATGGTAAAAAATTCATTAAGTTGGGGAATTTGTTTATATGGAAATATTTTTGGAATTGCGGCTTTTTTATTTAACCCTTTAATGATAGAACGTTCCACGTCCATCTGTCAGGACAAAAAAGACTCAGGTGAGTCCCTCCAAAATCGTTAAATAAACCTAACATGGATTCAGATAAATAAAAAATAATATATAATTTTTTCTAGCAAGCTGGTGGAATTATCTTCAAAATTTTAAAAAAGGAAATTATTTCCAACAAAAATTTGAAATATTTCAAAAAGATATGGAATTTTTTCTTAAAGTTAGGAAATAAATCCAATTGTATGTGGAAATATTTCCAAAATTTGTGTAAGAAACATTATTTTCAAACCTTGTTGGAATTTATTCTATAGAATTAGAAAAATTTCCACATGTAATGGTTTCTTAATGCAAGTATACACTGAGAAAAAAATACTGTTGGTTCAATAGCACCGATGCTATTGAATTTAATTTGTTTGAAGCAATAATTTCTGTATTGAATTAAGAAAATATTTGTTAAAATATAATAATTCATAATTTAGAACTAGAAGCATAATGTTGTCTAATAAAACATGCAAAATGGTTGAGATGAGGGGTTGATACAATTTTATTAAAAAAATATTAATTTGTTTGAAATAAGTGTTGCAATTATTTCAAATAAAACTCTGTTAAATTAATAAATAGTATTTACAATTTGTATAGATGTACATTTTAGACGATGCAATATGCTTTTGAATCAATAGCACGTGCTTTTGTTATTACAAACTATGTATTCAAATACGTTCAAAAGCAGATGCTATAAAATTGACAGCACCGTGCTATAAAATTGACAGTACCGTGCTATAAAATTGACAGCACCATGCTATCAAATTTACAGTACCGTGCTATAAAATTGACAGCATCATGCTATCAAATTTACAGTACCGTGCTATAAAATTGACAGCAACATGCTACAAAATTTACAGTACCGTGCAGTAAAATTGTAGTCATACTTATTAGAGTTAAAAGTATTAGGTATTGTCTTATTCAAATTAAGATAATTCATTAATTGATATTTTAGTCAATCATCTGTTTTAATTTGCAAAATTTCATGTTAATGTTTTGAAAATACTTGAAAGAGGAATTTGAAATTTAAATTTTCCCGGGAATATATCTTTGTTTTGTGATTGGTTAGTAAATATACACTATACACACTTGAAATATTAATTTTTTTTCTCACAAGCGGTGATAGTTTCATCACTTTTGTATGTAAGGAAATTCAAATCAACATCATTTAAATGTATTATGATATGTATAATGTTAAATGTTAAATAGTATGTTAAGTATATGTTACAATAAAATTTAATTTTAGGATGAGTTGTAATCTTATAAGTTATATATCTCAAATTGTATATATTGTATGTAGAATTACAAAAAAGTGTATCTTGAAATAGGTAACAAGATGTAAAAGAGCAAAAATATGTCTATTTCTCAAAATATTTTTTTTAAAAGAATAATATTTTATAAATAAGTCAAATTAATGAAAACGAAAACATTCGGACAAAGTAACAATAATTTGACTTATTAATTTGACTTATTTATGAAGTATCTCGGACGTTAAAGACTATTTAATTAATAATATTTTATATTTGAAACTATATAGAATTAGTAATGCATGTCAAGCAAATAGAGGTCATTTGTTTTTTCGTCTCCTTTCATAAAAGAAGTGAGATGAAACTATAAAATTCAATTGTTTTAATTGTTATTTTAACGATTTTCTCGACTTTGACGAGAAGTTGTCGATCGAGACTCGCTCGACATGCAACACTATAATAGAATTATGCTATAAAATTGAATTTTAATTCATTAAAATCTAAAGTGTGATGTATTCTTATTAAAAATATGTGTTATTTAAACTGTAGCATCATGCTATGAAATTGATAGCATATTCTATTGATTTGAAAGTACATGCTATTAAATTTATAACAGATTTAATTATAGGAATGAAATGCATTTCTTGATATTATAGCATTTTTCGTTAATACTATAACTTCTGTATTAATATTATATAAAAATTATTTAAATCTATAGTGCAGTAATCAATAGCACATGTTATTGAACCAACAGTATTTGTATTTGAACGATATTGAATATGCCGTTTATTGCGACAAACAAATATTTCATTGATTCAATAACATTTTTTTCTCAGTGTAGGAAATAAATCCTAATCCTTATGAAAATATTTCCGAATTTTTCGAGAAAATCTTGATTTCAAAAAAAAAAATTGAAATTTGTTGCATAGAATGAGAAATAATACGTCATATAAAGGACTTTTATCTTGAAGTTAGAATGTTCACCCAAGTGAAGATTTAAATTTTTACAAAACTTGGGAAGAAATTATTATTATTATTTAATCTGTTAATCCTGTGAAACCAACTTCTTGATGGTCGGCCCAACCATCAGCCACAGTTGGGCCAACGGTCGGATGAACTTTGGGCGCCAAAGTTGTAAAACCGTTTTCTTGATGGTCAGTCCCACCGTCACCCACAGTTGGGCCAACGGTCGGGTCTGGTTGTAGTTTATAAAGTTATCACGCTCCTTCTTCAGACATGTAAGCGTAGCATAGTGGTAGCGTGTATGGCTGTAGTGCGTTAGGTTGCAAGTTCGATCCCCGCGAGCGTTAAATACCCGTGTAGAAATTGCCTTAAGTAAATTCTATTTGTGGTTTGGCCCTGATCAGGATATACTTATCACAGCCATTCTTCAGGCCCTGACCAGGGCCTGATCAGGACCTTATCAGGTTCCAGATTACTTCGAAAAAGCCACATTCAATTATTTTAAATTCATTTTACGTCAGTTTCAACGAAAAAGAAACAGTTTGAGTGAAAATAAATAATAATTAATTTAAATAAATTCGAAGAAATGTTCCAAAATGTTCCAAATTCTGATGAAACTAAAAAAATGTTTTTTCTGAATCTGAAGGTATGGATATAATATTATAATTCTAAACAATAAAAAAATATAAGTTGACATTTTGTTGAAAAATTGTAATTGATCAAAAAAATTATTTTTTTTCCTTTTTCAAAAAAATTCAGTATTTTTTACAAAATTATTATTTGAAAATAGAAATGATGCAAATAATTTTCTTTTTTTTACTAAAATTTGCATAATTTTCTATATTTCTTTAGAAAGAAAGAGAACAAAATCTGCATAATTTCGATTTGTCAATCTTTTTAATTTTTTAACAAAATTTTAGTTTTTTATTGAAAAGAAATAAAACAATTTGTATATTAAAATTAACCTTCCATTTTCACATAAAATGATAGAAATAAATTTTACTGCAGATAAAATTAGCTAATCTATTATAAGTATACTTATAAAATATCAAATCAGGTTGTGATCAGGGCCTTATAAGGCCCTGATGTGGCCTTTTTTTAAAACACCACTTCAGGACCTGATCAGAAAAAGTGTTTCATTTCCAAATCAGGGCCCTGTTTAACCTGATCAGGGCCGGCTGACTACCACGTTTTAATTTCTACACGGGTATTTTAATATGTATATAACTAATATAATGTACGTGTGATAAATGTGTGATCAATGTCAGGTAATTGTCGACTTTTCTTAAAATTTGAAGCCGATTGATTAATATTAACACGTGCCAGTAATCGATCGAAATTTCTTATTGAAAATACATGAGGGAAATTCACTTTTAAAAAAAAATTCATAACTTTTTTAATTTTTATGCAAAAAATTCTCCAGGTCACATTCGTCTTCATTTTTAGCTGCACTATAAGATAGCACTTCCACAAAAATTCAATTTTCAAAATGGCGGGTTTTTAAAGTGGGTCACAAAAATGCACCACAATGTATCCAATGTTTTATCACATAAATGTTGTCGGAAATTCAACGAATTTTTTTACTCGAAGGTATTTTATTTTATCAATTGTCTTTTTTTAATTTTATTTTTTGCCTCTGCTGAAGAAATTTAAGTCCTTTTAAAATTAAGTATTTTTTTGGTTGATTTGTATTCATTTGTTTCTAATGTATAACCTTTGAGCAATATATGTTCCGTTAGAGCCGTTTGATGTTTTCAATAACTGTAGTCTTCTTTTGTTTTATTGCCAACATAACATTTTTAAAACATAAGTGGGTGCCAGATTCAGCTTCATATCTACAGTGAAAACAATGATGAAAAACACTAATATTGTTTCTATTTAAAATTTTAAAAAATTATGAAATTAAAAATCCATAAAAAATAAAAGTGTTAAAACAACGCATAAACTATAAAATTTAAAAAATTTCAAGAATTCGAATATTTTTCAAAAAGATTTTTTCTTTCCATTAAATTTTTAAATTTTAACACCGTTCAATGTTTACTGGTATATTTATACCTTCTATTCTTGATAATTTACTCTACAAACAACTAAATAAATAAAAGCTAGAAAATCCAGTTCGGAGTTGATGTAATCTTGGAAAGAAGAGAACAAAAAAAAGAAAGAAAAGAAAAAAAGAAAAAATGCAGTACGATTTTATATTTTATTCCAGTTTTCTTTAGGGTTTGAATTGTGTTGCTAAGAGTCGAGCTAAGTGCTCGTTTCTCGCGTTCATTCACCTTTAGTGAGTCTCGAATTGGTATTTAATGCAGCAAAGGATTTGTAACTTTCCTTGCTTGAGCTGTAGAGTCTCGAATACGAGATTGTATTTATATTATAGTTGAGTAAATTAATTGGCGCTTTTTTCTCCATCAATTTCAATCAATGTACATAAGTAAAAAATGTTTTTAGAATTGTCTCGAAGGACAAATTAGTTAAATACATTAAAATAATTCAATAATAATTTTTTTCTAAAATATAGAATTCTTTATAAGAATTCAATCAGTTTTAATGGAATTCAATTATTTTAATAAAATTCTAAGAAATACCTTAATTATTTTTAAATATTTTACTAAAATTTTTCGCAAAAATTTAAGTATTCATCTCTGAGTTCTCTAAATTCTTTGCAATAATTGAATTATTTCAAATAAAATTTCTCCAAAGAATTAATTAATTTAAGAAATTTAGATTTAACTTTTTATTTGAATCTAATTATTATCAATGCAGTTTTAAATAAATTCTTTGAAAGAATTCGATTATTTTCGCAGGAATTTCATTCAATTTTTAAATTTTAATAAAATTCTTTATAAAAGGTCGTCACATATATATTATATAATATAATTAAATATAGATAACATTAATTAAATTCAAAAAAACTATTTCAAGCACTACAAAAAAACTATAATAAGAACTATAAAGATTAAGAAAAAAATTTTTTAATCCAAAAATTTGCAGCCTACCAACAAAAATTATTATGTAACGCACTCACAAGAAAGTAAGCTAAGTAGCAAATGAATTAAAAGTTATATTTGTGTTGAATTTATCTTAATTGAAAGTTCATTTTTCATTATGTGAATTTAAAATAAATTTTTATTGAATACATTTATATACAACGAAGAGGTGAACGTCAATAATTTGTTGTAATAAATTATTGTAAATCTGTATTTTTTCTGTAAAAATTATAAACATAACCTAAAGTTTTTAATTACCTTTCATGGGAGCGCATCATATGTATTGAATAAAAATTATTACATTTAATTTAAAAATAATGTTTGATTCACTATAAAAAAGATAATTATATATGTTTGATTCAAATATATATATATATATTGTTTTGTCAATGTACTAAAAAAAGTGATTAAATTTATTTTTTGCGTTTTTTTACCGCATATAAATTCCAACGAATATAAAAAACAGAGATAATAGGCAAATTTTTCTTTTATTTTTTTTTGCAATTTCGCAAAGGAATGCAGTACTTTTCCTGGTAATATGTGACAATTTCTGTAAAAAGAAAAAACAACCAACACGTATGTACATTTCGTATGTACAAAGATGCATATATAAAATATACGTGCATAAAAACACGTATATTACATTTATGTATGTGACTGCTGTTGAGTAAGAATGGGAGAGGGGATAGAAGGGGAAATGGAATAAAGAATAAAGTTTGTGCAGTATGAGAGAGAGAGAGAGAGAGAGAGAGAAAGGGGGACAGTCTCTCGATTGAAGTTGAGAGAAAGGGAAAGAGACTAGGCTTACTGGTTGGGGCGTCGGCACCCGTTGCGGCCTTGCAAGGACGTTTGGTTACTTCTGTTATACTGTAAGTATATACGTGGCTGGCTCACTATCTTTTATATTGCCTCACTCTGTGAAAAATAAAAGCATTTAATCACCCAATTAACAGGCCAAGCCTAGGATTAGGTATATACTGAATAGTAATGGCTCTGAAATAAATTAGAGAAAAACCAAAGCAGTAAATTTTATATCCACCTGAAATTTTGTACCATGTGGTTTAAAAAAAAGAAAAAGTAGGAAAAAATGCTCGGAATTCAATTAATTTACAAGTGCAGATAGTTTTGTAATTTTTTTATTTTTTAACAGATTGGAATTTAATAATTTATAATTTAAGTAAACGCGTTTGTGAAAATGCAACTTCAGGTTTTACGGGGTTATACTCTGTTCTTCTATTTTTACATTAGGGGCCATACAAAAACTGTGTAAGACTTTAATAAGGGGCGAGGGGGAAGTCAAGTTAAATCTTACGAACAGCAGAAAAATGGCGCTACTACTGTATAGAAAATGTCTTACGGTGGGTGGAGGGGGGGGGGGTCAAAATTTCTCAAAATATTCCTTACATAGTTTGTGTGTACGATCCCTTATTTTAAAATATTATCTTTTTTTTAACTGAATATTTTCCTTGTTTGTATTCATTTTCCGAATTTTATGTATAAACTTGAATAGAGAAATTGATTTACAGGATAAAGCACAAAGATAATTACGAACAAACTGAGATTCAAAATGGAGATGCTACTCTCCACCTTCGAACGCCAAGGACACCGCAAGATGTCAGTTCAGTGGATAAAATCAAATTCCTCACTACCTGGTAGTGATATTGGGATTCTCAAGTGGAGAAATAATTTATTTTATCCCTCAAAAACTTTTTTTATAATCAACAAAATAAAAAAATGTTGTAGTGAGAATAATTTAAATTGTGTTTTAGTGCATTACTTGATGCAAAGTAAATATTTATTGGAACAATAAAACTATGAAAATTAATCTAAAAAATGTTATTATTTTTAATTAATAATTAATTCATTACCCATTTTAATTATTAATACAGTACCGTCCGAAATTGTCAGTCCACCCATTTTTAAAGGAATGAAAAAAAAATTTTAACATTAATTTTATGAAAACTAATATTTCATTCGGTTTATATTTTGAAAGACGATAAAATTTTGAAAAGAATAAGACCTTACAGAAGTCATTTGACAAATATTTTTTCAAGATATTCCTAAAAATCGTCATTTTCAATGTTTTACAAAAATTTTAATAACTTCTAAAATAATGAACTATTTTTAATAATCTTAGGCTTATTTTAAAGGTCATTTTCTATGGAATAAGAATTACTTATAGTCAGTAACCTGCAATTTTTTTCTTGGAATAAGCATGACGTCAAAGTTGGACAAAAAAATTTGAAATAATATTATTAAAAGAAAAAGAATTTGCAAAATTTAAATAAATTTTTTTATTAAATTTTCTTGAAAAATCTACATCATATCATGTTTTATATATGTTTTAGAATAGTTTTTAGTACGAAAAATGATTTCAAATTTTTCTAATTTTTTCGTCCAATTTTGACGTCATGCTTATTCCAAGAAAAAAATTGCAGGTTAATGACTATAAGTAATTTTTATTCCGTAGAAAATGACCTTTAAAATAAGCCTAAGATTATTAAAAAGCGTTTATTATTTTAATAGTTATTCAAATTTTTGTAAAACATTGAAAATGGCGATTTTTTAAGAATGTCTTGAAAAAATATTTGTCAAATGACTTCTGTGAGATCTTATTCTTTTTAAAATTTTATCGTCTTTCAAAACATAAACCAAAAAAAATTTTAATTTTCATAAATTTTATTTTAAAAAAATATTTTTATTCTTTTAAAAATGGATGGACTAACAATTTTGGTCGGCACTGTATGTAATTTGTATTTAAATACAATAAGCATTATTAAATAAATAATGTACATATTGACCACTATATTGCGAACTTTTTATGACATTTTTAAAATTTTTTATTTCTAAATTCAGTTCAAAGCCAGAAATAGAAAAGGGGTCATACTGAAAAGAATTATTTTCTTATTATTATTATTAAATTTTTTTGGATAATGGAAATTATGAATTAATAGGTAAAAATAATAAACTTTTTACACGAATACATTCGGACAATGGTTATTTATTATAAAATTCACTCCAACGTTTCGAAATCAATACGATTTCCTCTTCAGGGAGCCAATAAATAAAATAAAATGTTTTACATTATGAAATTATGAAGAATTTTATTTGTACTTCAGAAATATCAGATTTTTAATATACACACTGTCCCAATTGTTGACAAAACTCTATGCGGTCAGTTGTAAAATTAGAAAAAAATCCCTTGGAAAAACGTAAAGAAACTGACATTGTTTACAAATTTAACTGCAAAGAATTCCCCACAACTTACGCAACCTGCAAGGAATACAAAAATAAAAAATTCAAATACTGAAGTATGTCTGCATTAAGCGGAATTAAATTACGAATTTGATTGGGATGATAATATTATATCAGATCGCGAAACAAATTATAATAAACGTTGTTATTCTGAAATGAAACATTTAAAATTTAATATTAATAAAAAAGAATTTGAATTTTCCCAGAATTTTTCACGAATTGTCAATTCAATAATAAGTCCCTCCACTAACTGTGAAGCTGAAACCTACTATATCGACCAAGTTTCAAATTCTAAGAGTATCGGTATCTAAACCTAGACGTCATCCACCAAATAATAATAATTGAAACAAGTTGTGAATTAAGATGTTCATTACATGAACATTTTGCTTTCTCTTTACGATAAGCAAACAATAACTCGAAGAGGTTTCAATTAGTGATGCACGTCGAACCGATAAATGCTCGACATCGATCGACAATTCTTGGTTCGTACGCACTTCAAAGTGTCGAGATTTATGATTTTTAATTGTTTTTAATCGTCTCGGTTCGTTCGAAAAAAATCGGCTGTAAATGTCTTGAGTGACAATGTGTTTACAAATTATTAAATTTATTTTCATTAATTAGAAAAATATAATACTTGAGAATATCTGAATTTTCACATGTCTGAAGACGAACATTGAAGAAGAAATTCGTCTGTAAATCAAAAAGCAAAAAATAACAATCAGTCAAGATTAATTAAAAAAAACTTTTTTTAATTATATGAGGTTAAAAAATCAATAATATTTTTGATAAATAATTTATTTATTTAAAAATAAATTTAAAAAAACGAATAGTTAAAAAAAAAAATTTAATAAGTAACTGTACAATAAACAATTTTTTACTAATATTTATTTTGTACTGAATTATTAGATTAAAATTAAATCATTATTGTACAGTACTGGAAAGGAAAATCAAAATCTATCATTTAAGTAAAAAAAATTTATTAGTTGACAGATTCGTTCATATTTAAAACAACTTTACAAACACAGAAACAATTTTTTTTAATTAAAAAAAGTAAAAATAAAATGCATGTTATTATTATTTAATGAATCGTGGAATGGACTTTCTTCAATCAATGTAGAAAGTTTTTATTTATTTATTTTTTATTTTTTAATTTGAAAAAATGTAACAATTAATAAAATTCTAAAAATTAAAAATTTCTAATTTATTAAAAAAGTAATAATGATATATTATATATTTACTATAGGTTTTTGTTCAAGGAACGTGCAATGAAAAAATCGTAGATTTAATTGCGAAGAAATATTTGCCATTTTCTTTTCTCTCTGACTCTGATACACAAGGACTATTTCATTACTTAAATCCGAATGTACCCTTGAGAAACGAACTTCGAAATTTGACTGCGAAGAGATATGCGGAAATGAAAAAAGCGTTTTTAAAACTCTACGTAAAAATGGTGGCAGAAAAATCAATCATTATATCCGAGTCTAGCTAAAATAACTCGCGATTTGTTCATTGTACAGGCAACATCGATTCATGCTGAAAGACTTCAAAAAATGGGATCACGTTGCTTATGGAAGACCCCTCACTTATTTTAAAGTTTACTATTAATTGTCTGGATTAAATATTAAAAGCTGCTTTATTGTATAAATAAAATGTATTTAAAATTTTTTCTGTTGTATGTTATTTATTAAAAGAAATATATAAAATTAAACGTAATAAAAATTCATTAATTATTTTTAATATTTTTTAAACAATAGTAATTTAAAATTAATGCAAAATTTACATTCAAACTATTGCAATGTCCAGATTTGGAAATTTTTTGTTACTAAAATTTACTTTTAACTTAATTATGTGAAAATGAAAAAATTAGTTACCTATTTACAATAATAGTATAATATAAAATAATTTATTTTGTAAAATGTATTTTTTTGTTTTAACCTATTCAAATTACAAGTATTAACCTTTAAATATTAAAAAACTTTTAAACCATGAATTCATTTACTTCAAGAGTAACATTTACTCTTTAATAAATCTTTAATATTAACTACAAATTTATTGATTTTTTTATCATTTATTATTTATCAAAATAAAAATTTTCTAATAATTTTATGCAGTCAAATGACAGTTTCGACACATACTTCATTTGATCGACAGTTTGTCGAGATTGTCGATCCGATGACGATCCGAACGATAATAATGTTTAAAAAGACGATCATTTTTATCGAAATCCTTTTTTCCCGATCGTCTCGTCCGACGTGCATCATTAGGTTTCAACGAATTCGGCTGAAAATTTCTAGGCATATTTATCATAAAAATACCTCGAAATAGATTGAAGGACATTAAAAAACAAGTTGTTCATTTCATGACCATTTAGCTTCCTCAATATATATTATTATATATAATTTTAAAAGTTAAATAATTATAATAGTTTATTCAATATAATTAATAAACCGGGTAAAGTACCCTAAATAAATATTAATTATTCAATTTTTTATTATAGAATAATTATTTTTAAAAGTTATGATAAAATGTCAAAAAATACAAAATTTTAATTTTTTGTGAAAAATTAAAATATTTATTAATTCTATAAATTTTGATAAAATATATACTTTATATACATGAATCGATTCGTTTTTATGTCAGGAATGCAATTTTGACAAGAATTATTAAAAATTTTAATATAGAAAAAAGTTATTTCAAAAAACCAAAAAATTAATTTTTTCAAAAATTAAAAAAATGTTGAAAAAATTTTTTTTTTAAATATATTTTTGAAAATCCTTCTGTCTGATTCTTGGTATTCATGACCGTAATACATCTACAAAATCTTATCAAAATCCATCAAGATGTGTAAGAGAAAATTTGTCCACAAGAATCGGTGACATACACACACACACACACACACACACATACACCCACACACACATACATACACTTAAAAATTTGTAAAAATAATTGATTTTAAAAAATTCGGAAATCGACATCACTATAAGGCTTCCTTTATGAGGAAGCAATATATAACAATTTTTTTTTTACTTTTTTCAAAAAAAATTTTTTAAAATTGAATATTAAAGTTAATATATAATAAAATCTTATTCTTTGCATCAAGACGAATTGATTGGTATATACAAAGTATAAATTGTATGAGAGTTTATAGAGTTAATGACAATTAAAGCAGAAAAATTACCTTTTTTATCAAAAATTTAGTTCTTTCATCAAAATTATATTCCAGTACAATAAAATTTTACCCATTTTTTTCAATAATCTTATTCGTTGCATTAAGACGGATCGATTGGTATATATAAAGTATATATTGTATTTGAATTTATACACTGAGAAAAAAGGTTGGCTGCTGTATCCAAATCGTTGGACTCTGGAGCGCGATCCAATAAATTGGTTAAGACATCCGACAATTGGATATTGTATCCAACCGAAAAGGTACTCTAGCTATGTCAAAGTTAATGCAACTAAACAGTTGGATGTATCAACCAAGAAATAGTTGCCCTATCCAATTAATTGGATCGCGCTCCAGCAACTATCCAGTTGGATGTAATAGCTAACTATTTTTCTCCGTGTAGAATTAAACATAATTAAATCCAAAAATTCGCACTTTTATTAGAAATTTATTACTTTCTTAAAAATCATTTTGTCTTATAATAAAATGTTACTCTTGACTTAAAAACAAACTAAAAATCTTCATTTCATCAAGACGAATCGATTGATGTATAAAAAGAATATATTTTATTAGCATTAATAGAATTATAAATAAAATAAAAATATTCACTTTATTTTTAAAATTTTATTATTTTTTTTTAAATTGTATTACCTATTTTACAATATAATTTTATTTTTTTATCTAAAAGAAATGAATTTGAATTTGGAAATGTTAGACTCTATTAGTTTGTTTTTAAGTCAAGATTAACATTTTATTATAAGGCAAAATGATTTTTAAGAAGGAAATAAATTTCTAATAAAAGTGCGAATTTTTGGTTTTAGTTATGTTTAATTCTATAAATTCAAATACAATATATACTTTATATATACCAATTGATCCGTTTTAATGCAACGGATAAGATTATTGAAAAAAATGAGTTAAGTTTTATTGTTCTGAAATGCTTGAGACATACGAAATACTTACAAACGATTTGATATACCAGTCACTAAGATACAAATAATACATAACGCGTTTTTAACCAAAATGAGGTAATTATTTATTAATAAAGTAATTTTAATTTATTTATAATGTATAAGTATATGTTGAATGGTTTTTAAGGGCATTTGAACCATTATGACGTCACAATTGATGCAAAGCATATATTTTAATGTTGTGACGTCATAAAGGTTCAAATGCCCTTAAAGTGTGCTAATATTTATTATACAGAATCAGCTTGATGATGATATAAACCAAAGATTAAAAACTTTAATAATAATTTAACTTCAATTTTAACAGTTACTCTTTTTAAAACCTGTCCCTTAATATCAGAGCCTTCCGCTCTGTGAATAAATAAGGTTTGAATCACCAATGCCGGAGAATTTAAATATATAAATTATTGTTATGTTTAGTTTGATTCTGAGACATAACAAAGAATTAAATAAAAAATTTTTTGAAAACAATTTAATGACCTATTTTGTAAAATTTAATTAAAAGTTTGTTTCTGTAAAGAATTTTATTATTTATAAATAATTATTCATCGATAAAACAATTATTTAAATTAAATACATATTTGTTACCGTTTATACAGTAAAAACAATTTATTTGAATTAGATATATGTTTATAATTATATTCATTTTAAATTTATAAATCAAAAATCAATCATTAAAATTTCCCAAAAATTCTATTAAAAATATTTAAACATTTTTCACAACTTCATTGAAAGTTTAATAAATATTAGAAATATATTCACTATAGGGGCTAATTATGTTTTTAAAATATGTAGAAGCCTTAAAGTTTGAAGTCAATACTTTGCTTCTAAAAAATGATATGTAAAATGTTAATTGGATACTAATGAAATTATTAGGCAACTATTTGGTAATTTTTTGAAAATACTGTAATTATTACAAAATGATGTTTTTCACCAAGTGGAACTGATTTCTAAAAACAGACAGAATTTCAACAATTTCGTTTAGTTTTCAAATCGCATATTGCAATTTCTATTCGACGATTTTTACTAATAATAATATTTTTCATAAATGATTGCAATTAAAATTATTCCTATATATATATATATATATATATATATATATATATGGGCAATTCCACGTGAAACTTTTCTATGACATTTTAGAATCGGTTAAACATATTTTTTTCTCGTTCCTTATAGAAAAATATTAAGCTTTCGTTTAAAAAAAAATCGTATCTCTCTCCCCCAAAAATTGAAATTTATTTTTAATTGTGATTTTTTTGCGTCAAAATTTTTTTTTTCAAAATGCTTATTTCCAATCGAAAGAGCGTGAAAAAACCTTTTCAAAATTCACTTTGTTAAATTTGTATGTTTAATTGTTTAAGAGTCAAGAATTATTGAAATAAGCATTGTACTGAAAAACACAAAAATTTAACCCCCTCCCCCTCGGAAAATATTGGACTAGGTAAAAAAATATTTTCACGAAAAATTACTATCTATGAGTACTACAAAAGTTCCAAGTTTTGCTACGATTGGAGAAAAATTTTTCTCCACCTTGATCACTTGACATGGAATCGCTCATATATATATATATATATATATATGAGCGATTCCACGTCAAGTGATCAAGGGGTCTTTTGGTGTAATGTTTATTTCAATAATTTTTTACTCTTAAACAAATAAACATACAAATTTGACAAAGTACATTTTGGAAAGGTTTTTTCATGCTCTTTCGATTGGAAATAAGCATTTTGAAAAAAAAAATTTTTTTGACCCAAAAAAATCAAAATTAAAAATAAATTTCAATTTTTGGGGGAGAAAGGTACGATTTTTTTTTTTTTTTTTTTTTTAAACGAAAGCTGAGGTTTTTTCCTAAAAGGACATATAAATGGTAAAGTGGGACTAGAATGTTTAAACATTGAAAAAAAGAGTTTTCTACTCGCCGGAGCGCTCAAAACCCGGTTTTTAGCTCCGTTTTGGAGAAAATTCTTTTTTTCAATATTTAAACATTCTAGTCCCACTTTATCATTTATATGTCCTTTTAGGAAAAAACCTCAGCTTTCGTTTAAAAAAAAAAAAAAAAAAAAAATCGTACCTTTCTCCCCCAAAAATTGAAATTTATTTTTAATTTTGATTTTTTTGGGTCAAAAAATTTTTTTTTTTCAAAATGCTTATTTCCAATCGAAAGAGCATGAAAAAACCTTTCCAAAATGTACTTTGTCAAATTTGTATGTTTATTTGTTTAAGAGTAAAAAATTATTGAAATAAGCATTGCACTGAAAAACACAAAAATTTAACCCCCTCCCCCTCGGAAAATAATGGACTGGGTAAAAAAATATTTTCACGAAAAATTACTATCTATGAGTACTACAAAAGCCCCAAGTTTTGCTACGATTGGAGAAAAATTTTTCTCCACCTTGATCACTTGACATGGAATCGCTCATATATATATATATGAAGTGAAGAAAATTATATTTAATAATCATTACAATTTAATAATAGTTATTCAGTTAATGGTCTATTACAAACATGGTTTTCAATCCCAATTTCAATAAAGAATATTTTCCTTCATCTAAAATTGATTTTCACATAATTGTTCATTTGAAACAATTGTATCTTGCAGTTGCAATATCATCATTAATAAAAGCAGTGTAGGCAATCATTTATTAGGTGAATTTTGAAAAATATATAATTACAAAATTATTTCATCTAATCGATAGAAGAATCTATAATATATTGACTTTTAATCTTCGCGGCTTTCTAAACGGGAGCCATATATAGACAATTGAACAAAAATTGATAAAGGTGTGTCCGCTATCTACAAGTTATATGTTTCTAATTTAATCCAATAAATACAATAAGGAATTATTTACAGTCCTGGCATAAAGATATCTTTCTTATAATATCGACTGATTTCAATCAGGTCAAATTTGATCTCTAATCTACAATGGTATCAATAAAATTTTCAAAAGAGGAGAAAAAAGAGAGAAAGAGAGAGAGAGAGAAAAGAGAATGAGATCTAGTTTGCATCGAATGTGAATTTATTATTGGTGGAATAATATACAAAGTGAATTCTTGCGTAACGATAACGAACTCTCTAACCAAGTTACGATCGAGTAACAGCGGTCATTCACTATTATATGTACAATATTCACAAACAAAGACTCAATGAACTACATTTATTCACTTCTAGAAATTTTTTTTACCAATGGTTAATTTTTATATTTGTTTTATTAACATTTATAACACTGCAAACAGACGTGTCTAAGACACTAAAAACGACTCCAACCAAGACAAATTATTTTATTCATGTAAATATTTATTTAGTTCTATGTTTATTTATGTATTTAATATTTATTTGTATATGATTTAGTTTTTTAAAGATATTTAATTGAAACAAAGAATGTATGAAAACTCTGCATCTCAATAATTTTTGATACGTTTTTAGTCTTAATTTGAAATCTTTTGAAAAACTGATAAATTAGATAAGTTATGATTTACATGTATCAAATAAAGTTTTTTAGCGTAAGTAACGTTATTAAATGTTAATTGAAACATTTTAAAATAATATAAAAATTACGTTTGCATACAAACAAAACGCATAGTATCTGAATGAAAAATAAATTTTCCTGACTGTTTAACAAATAACAGTTTTGACTTAAGCTTACATGCATCATTCGTTTTTTACTCATTGTTTTTTTCTTTTTTTCGTGATTTTTTTTGCATAATATGGAGTTTACATTTATATGTATAGAGAAAGGAAATATTGAATAAAATTCGAAGAAGAAAATTGCATGGCTTGACAATACACATTGACTGAGGTTGTTCGTTTCGACATGATTAGAGAAGGACGTAACAGCAGGTAACTATTTGAAGTACAACACAGCGTAGGCGGGCTGTTTGCGTAAGAAAATCCAATTACGTTGAAGAATCAACGTCAGTCTTTTTACTCTTCCTACCCCTTCTTCTGCACTTTATATATTATATTCCGTTTCTTTCGTGCAACTAATGAAGTCTTACCCCAGGAACGACAGATACAATCTGGCAGAACATGTATATGTGGACGTCCACATGAAAAGGGCCCTTTTTGTCAATATTGGACTTATCTATATGGCGAATTCTTTGCGAAATTTGAAGTGCTCTTAGAACTTTTTTGTGAAAAATTCGATGAGTTACAGAATTTAAAGTTTAGAATAACAAAAACATTATTTCGAGAAAAGGGGACACTGAAAAAAATCGAACTCAAAGTGAGTAGCATCCCAGGCGCGAAAGACCAATGCTAATGATGGGTTAAAGCTTCATTGAGTCTTGAACGCCCTGCGTGGGTTACCCAGAGTTGACGCAGTCTTTATAACACTGTCACTTAATATTGGTTCAACATTGGAGTCCAATGTTCGCCCCATGCTCGATACAGGACTTGGTCAATCTTCTTATGTAAAGCTTGAATATCCAATCTTTATTCAAGTTTGAATCAATCATAATACAATATTCAGTTTATTTATTACCGTAAGCACAGAAAAATATTAAATGTAAATATTTATAAATTATTTAATATTTAATAATTATTTATTAGTTCAGAAAATTTTTTATATTATTTAACAATTATTCTTATTATCATCAGGTATTAAATACTATAATATTTATATAATAATATAATATAATAAGTATTCCGTGCCCGGTTGGAACTTTCGTTCTACATGGGAACGCATTAGAACTTGTTCTTTTGCGTGGGGTTGCTGGTTCTCTATCGGACGCGTTCCAGGTGGCGGATAGGTTAGTTTCCTAGAAATCCTAGAAATCCGCGATATGGATGCCCTTACAGAAAAAGAGGACGTACTGGTTGCCTTTAAGAAAGTTTCTACGGTACCAGTAGGAAGTAGAAAGGTGACGGTTCTCGGACCAAATAAGCGAGGAGCAAAGCTCGATGTCAAGGTCACAAGTCAGGAAGACACTCATAAGCTGAAGAAAATCGGGCACATAAAACTCTTGAAATTTAAAAATAATAATTTTACACGGTACAAGAAAAAAAATTCGCTACGAAGTTATATATTGTTTATATAATTGTGGTGCTCATTTCTTTCGTTTTCGTAAATCTCGTTATGTTCATTTAATAACCACTTTGCTTCTTATAGAGATGTTAATAATAATAAAGTATAAATTTTGAACAATTTTTCTCAATTACTGTAATATTTTTTTCTACTTATTATATACTTCCACATACAATTCTTTTTTTAATTTCTTTTACAATTGAGGGGACGGATTCTAAAGGGGGATACTGACCAATAGTACAATTTTCAGATTCAATGCCAGAAATTTGTAGAGAATGAAAATGCGCATCTTTTTTCTTCAAGAAGTAAATTTATATCTTTTTTAGTTTATGAACTAAACCCCTTTTAGAATCCGTCCCCTCAAAATCTGTTTTCAAAAATATCCATAACTTCTTTATTTCCAATCGAATTAGCTTCAAAAATAGGTAAATCGAAGCGTTTTTTAATGCTCTACAAGATGATAATGGTAGTTTAAAGTTACTTTTACATTTTTCAACAAAATTTTCAAAAAGTATTATTTTAAAAAATCTGATTTTAAAAAGTTTAATATTTCCGGTGAATATGGACAAAAAATTTTCATTGAAGGCTCAAAAGATGCGTCTAAAAAAACTGTACAAAATTAGAGAAAAACATTTATCGGTGTCCTAATATTTTTTTAAAGTTATGGACGAAAAACGTTCTTTTTGGTAGATTAAAAATAATAAAAAAATGTAGTTAAACTTTATTAACACATTTAGTCCGAAATATCCGTATTTCTTAATACAAGTTTGTGCTTTTCGTTCAACGAGCTTCGATTTACAAAAAAATTGAGAGATAGGTTTTTTTAATGGTTTGAGTGTCTTCTTTCAGAATCTGAATGAAAATATTAATATCAAATTTATAGTAAAAAGTTATAATTGTTTAAACAAAAAATGACGTTTCTTAAGTGTTTTTTCTATAAAATCAGATTATTTAATCGAAACCGATCTGGAACAAATCCGGAATATGAAAATATAGCATCTAAAATATTGGGACTATCAAATAGACATGACTAGTCAATTCAAAACTTCGAATTCGAATTTCGAATTGGACGATTCAAATCGAACTAACGAATTCGAAAATCGGAGTTTCGAATTGTACAACATAACTCGCTTATTTTATTCGCACAATTATTTTGACGGAAATCCTAATATTCATAATACAGCTATCTAGTACTTAGAAACTTCTTCTTAAAAATTGTAAATATAGTTTTTTATTAATTCTATAGGGCAGAGTGGGGTAAAAAACCACATTTTTACTTTTGATGCTGTAAAATCTGTATTTAAATTTTTTTCCTGAGATTTCCAATTGTTATTGAAAGTTTAGTTATTAAGGTTGAAAATTCTTGACGGAAAAATTTTTTATCTCATGAAAGGACTAAGGTATAAGAGTTTTACGAAAGCACTGTAAGTGGCTTTTTTGCACCACCTGCTGGGGTGAAAAAGCCACCCTACGATTTTAGCAAAACATGTTATCAATTTAGGTATTTTTATAGTTTTCCTTTATTTATATGACAAATAGTCTTATTTGAAAAATATTTTAATAATTATGAAAGAGATTTTAGCAAGCAAAATTGAAAATTATATTAAGTTTACCTGTTTTCGATTAGCAGTGCCAATTTTTCGTACCTTTTTTAGAAGTTCTCTTAAAGTTTCACCACAGATAACATATTTCGTTGCAACCGTTTATTTACTGTTTAGGTTTTTAATGCACTTTAAACTACTTTTTCGTCGTGTTTAATTAATTTTATTAAATAACCCCGAAAATTTTGTAAAATAAAAAGGTTAGTTTAAATAGAAAACAAGTGAATTTCACAAAATATTCAATGGATTTTTTGCCCTGGCTTTTTTACACCCAAGACCGGTTATTCAAAAAGCAAAAATAAATTTTTAATTCAGTACAATTTTCAAAAATTAACATTGTATACGTTTTCGGTATACTTTTCTCCTTATGTACAAACATTTACTTTTATTATTCGTTCACTTAATCAGATTGTAATATGTTTGAAAAGTTCACTAAAATGTTTTCAAAAAAGCAACAAAAAATTAAAATTACAATAAAAACAATATTAATCTAGGTACAATATTCAAACTAGATTCAAAAGTTGCGTATTACCTAATAGTATTTATATTCTAAACAGCTGATAAATCGGCTTCATAGTTTTTAAATAAAACTCAAATGGTTTTTTTACACTATGGCTTTTTTACCCCACTGTACCCTAATTTTAATACATCAATAACATATAAATAGTAATAATGTGTTGAACGTGAACAGGGCTCGAACCAATAAAAGTTTTTAAAAATACGGACTTTACGGACCAATTACTGACAAATATATAACCAGTCCGTGTCAAATAAGAGAACATTTTACTTCAAACTATAAATTCAATTTTTCATAACATAACCAATCACTTTTTTTACATTTCCTCTAAATTTTGCGACAAAATACCATATTATTTTAGTATAAAGTGCAACTTATTTCGATTCTTATAATGTGAAAAGCATAACTATAAACAAATTAAAGAAAATTTATTTTTGAATAATTTTTCACATCAAATTTTTTAAATATACAATTAAAAAGATTTTGAATAATTGAAATTTTTTCAATTTAATTCAAATAAAATAATTGTTATTAAGTATTATATTACAATTTTTAAAAATTAACTTTTAAAAAATTTTATTGAAAATTATTGAAAATTTTTGAAATTTTATTAAAATTGTATTAAACATAATTCAATTTTTGCAAAGAATTTTACTGTTTATAAATAAAATAAAATTATTTCAAAGGATTTATTAAAATATTAGAAGTCAGTTGAATTCTTATGAGATATACTTGATAACGAATTAAAAAATGAATTTTTTTTAAATAATTGAATTTTTGCAAAGATTTTACAATTTAAGAAAATAATTGTATTTATTCGTAAAATTTTATTTAAATTTTGTTTAAAAATAATTTAATTCTTACGAAGATCGTTATTATTTTCAATATTTTCAATTATTCCGAAAATTCAAATAGATACACAAACTAATAATATTAACATTTTTTAGAATTATAATCATACGTATTCAAAATAATAAATTAAAATTCCCTAAAAAATGATTTTTTTAAATTATCCAAAAATTCTTTAATTGTTCTTAAAACATTAAATTTATTCATTTATTAAAAATTGTGCAAAAGATTTACAAAATAAGTTTTTTTCCCTTATGAAATACAAACGACAATAAGCGATTCGGGTTTTCTGTTGTCGAGTCGAATAATTTTCGGCTCGACTGGATTAAATGCACACCTCTACTTTTGATCTTACCGCAAATAAATGAATAAATTAATGAACATTTTAGCAGAACAACGTCGAGAAATTTAAGTGCCCTTTAACAAATTAATTCAAAAAATTAATAAAGTTAAAAGTTTAATTGAAGAAAAATTACAGTTAAATATATTAGTGAAAAAATTTGAAAATTTGAATGTAAGTGCTAAAAATAAATTTCGATAAATTAAACACAGCAATTAAAGTTTTGGAAACTAATAAAAGCTCCAGTTATTGTAAAGATTTTGTGACAATTATAAACAATGCTTTTAAATTATTAGGTAAAAAAACTACAACAGAGGAGATAAATTTTTGGATAAATAATAGTGTAAAGAACATTAGATTGCTGAATAAATTGTTAAGAAATGGATCCGTGTCATTTGGAGAGAAAAGAAAGATTTTGTCAACTATTGGACTACTGAAAGCAAACAGTAGAAAGTTTAAGAAATTAAGAAGAACAGGAACGGGCTTATTTAAAAGGATGAAAGATGGATCAGATGGAAAGAATTAGAGAATGCTTTTGAGAATCGAATTAGAACAGCTGTAGTGATAAATTTAAAACATAAAAATATAGATAGTTTTTTTAGTGATGCAAAGAAAATGATTATTTCTCAATTAAAAAATGCCTTTAAAAAGACGGGAAACATGAAAGTTAATGTTATTCTTGCGGCAAATTTTAGTGCTCTAGAAGAGGGTAGGGAAATTGAAGATAGTAAGTATTTTAATACAAAAAGTTTAAAAATTTTAGAATCAACAAATTTTGATAAATGGTTTGATAAAAAAATTCGTGAAAATCTTCTAGTTTTTTTATTATTCATTTAATTTACACTTGTTTATTTACAAATTTGTTCATACAAATGGGGTTCGCTCCATTATAGATTATGCTGATTTTTCTTTTTTTATTTTCATTCGGTCTCCTAACACTTTTAAAAAAGTTTTATTAAACGTTATTATAATATTTCTATTTTCTGAGGACACTATACCATACCAATTTTCCAAAAGAGAGGTGCGAATATTTGTAATTTTTAGTTCTCTTTTCCAAATGTGGGAGCATCATGGGCAATCTGACAATATATGGAAGATACTCTCTTTATCCAATTTACAAAGGCTACAATTTTTGACGGCGTCAAGTACATATTTATTTTTCTCGAAGACAATTCTGCATATGTGCAGATTTAGCAAATGGACCTGTGCCGGAATTCTTTTACTCTGCAGTGGCATTTTCATATTTAGAAACCGTTTGGTTTCTTTTTTCAGATTTAAATTAGGGAAGATGGGAAGCTTTCTGAAAGTCTACAGCGCTCCCTATCTGCATTAAAAAGACTTGACTTGTACGTATCTAAGATTTTATCTAAGTTTGATGTTAATTGTTAGATTATCTGATCGCTTCATCTGCTCTCCAAACCGCATACTTCAAAATATGGTTGAAATTCCACTTACTTTTTGGACTTTCAAAGGCCAATTCCCGTAATTTCCCAAAGCAACGTCGCGGATACCGTCAATTTTCCATACATGAATTTTTTTTAAGCCACGACAAAGCGCTTCTAAAAATTGCATAAGACAAGTGACAAGAGCCGGTTTCCAATCTAATTGCGTAGTTTGGAGTACATATGGGCAGCATCAGCAATCGTTTTATAAAAGATAATTGTAGGCGAGACTGGGGTAAACCCGCTCACTTTTTTCAGAAGGGTAAAAACCTAGGAAATTATTCTCTAACTCCAAGTTAATTTATATAATTTAAAAGCTTATGATTTCTACTAACGAAATAAAAAAGAATTGTTAATTTATCTGTTTTAGTTTTTCTTAGGGAAAATTTTTAATACACATATACCAAATTTCAAAATCACAATTTTCCACGGTAAATCCGCTCACCCCTCGGGGTAAACCCGATCACTTGATTTTTTAATAATTTAAGGTAATCCCGACAGTTTTATTTTGTATATATTAAATTTTTCCTTATTTCCGTCTTCAGTATGATTTATTAATGATAAATTATGAGTTCTATAAACAATAAATATTGGTTTATTAAATAGTAAGTATAGGTTTGATGAATTGCAACTGTGAATTTAAATAATATTTTATTAAGATAAAATTAAAATGTAGATACATTTCTGGATGTAAAAAGTTATAGATTTTATTATTGATAAAATATAACAAATGGAATTTTAAATTTAAAAATAAACAATGATAAAACGTGAACTGAACGAAGACAACAAACTAGATTTATATCTTCTTTTTTTTTAGCCGAAAAGACAGGGACAAATTTTGATTATTTCTTTGCGTTTTTTGATATAACCGTTATAACCTAATAATCACTAATAATGACAAGAAATATTGATAGTTCGGCGCCATCTATTAAAAAAAATCGCCACAAATCGCGACATTCAAAATGTTAAATATTCAACTAATTACCCAATAATTCAATAACATTGTTAGGAAATGAATATTATTTATCTTTTAATAAATATTTTTAATATTAAAAATTTTAACATCGCCAAAAAACGCAAATACTGTTAATACTGATTCGGCTTCCTACACAAATTTAATAAGTGGGCGACTTTACCCCGACTTCATGTGAGCGACTTTACCCCGAATGTGTTTCTCACATTTCAGAATAAATTTAAATACATCTTTTTGAAATCAAACAAAACTACTAATATAACAAGATCTTTGTAGATCATGGATGTAAGGGAATAGCGATTGACAAGTTTACAGAGCTTTCTCTGTTGAGTTACACGTGCGATACGGTTCTTCTTTCAGATTCTCCTATGGAGGTAAATAATAAATTAAAAGTTCTGCAAAAGTATTGTGAGGAAAATGCATTAACTGTGAACACTGAAAAAACTAAAATAGTTGTAACAAACTCTGAACATCCTTCAGACGTCCTAACACAGGTCTGCGCTAGATCATAAAAGTTTTTAATAATGTTGATCATTTTGGAGCTCATTCCCAATACATAAAGCTTTTTCCATAGAAGATTGTGATCAACAGATGGAAAGGCGCCCTTAAAATCGATAAATATAGCGTAAACAGCTGTGCCAGGGTTTCTCAAATGGATCTGAATTAAAGCCAGAAGAACAAAGAGATTATCTGCGTAACTTCTGCCTCCCCTAAATCCTGATTGAGACTCTGGTATGATATTCATTTCCGTAGTCCATTTTATTATTCTTGCATTCAATATTTGGGTAAAAATTTTAGCAACACAGTTTATCAGTGTTATCAACCTATAATTTTCTGGTTTCATATTATTCCCTTTTTTCAAAAAAGTAACAGTGATAGATTTACCCCATTCTTTAGTCATTACTTCTGATTGAAGAACCTTGCTAAAAAGAATTTCTAAATAAAAAATCCAATTTTGTGGTAAATTTTTTAAAAACAAATTACTTACTTCATCGATGCCAGGCGCATTTCCATTTTTACATTTTGCTAAGCTTGTTATAATTTCTGCCGTATTTATAGTACCATCCAACAATTCAGGGGATTGTTCCATAAGATTTAAATTACGAATAAGTTCTGCCTTCGGTTGTGGAAAGGTTTCTAACAAAAATCCGTGTCAAGAATTTAGATCTATTTTTGTTAATGGAATATTTTTTTCCTAGTTTAATTAATAACCCTCCAAAATTGGGATGAATTATTACAATTTGATACAATGTCTATAATGTGTTTAAAATAGGTTAACTTTTTCTCTTTTTGAATCTTACAGAAATGCCTCTTTTCCTCAAAATACTTAATTTTTGTTTCTTTAGAAAATGCATCTTTCTTATATACTTTTAAAGCCACTCTAACTCTTTTTTTGCTTTATAATATATTTCATCATACCAAGGTTTACGATTAAAAATTTACAAGACTTATCATTTTTTTAAAAACATATGTTCGACGCCACCTCTCTTATTGTTTCTATTGATGTTTCATACATTCGATCAACCCCCGAGCTAATTTCAGCCACCTCTTTCCTCTAAGCTATTTCAGAGGTAAACATTGTTGCTTTATTTTGATCAAAAAAGAGCTTCTTTGATACTATTTTATTTTTTAAGTTTGATTGTAAAGTAATTACCGAAAAACGAAGTGAAATCTGTACATGATCTGAAAAAGTGGCTAGATCCATGACCGAGAAGCCAACGAATAATGAGAGTGCTTCTACCGTACACCACACCAAATCTATCATACTCTTGCCTTGTGGACCAAGAAAAGTGAAGTTTGCCGGGGTATCACTGCATGAGCGGCCGTTTTAGAGCGTAAATTTAGTTATTTCCATAAGGTGGGTTAATTGTTTACCTCTAATATTAATGGTCTTATCTGCAGAAAGACCACAAGCTTGAAAATTCGTATTATTATTAAAAAATTTTGGGTCTAATTCATTTAGTTCGGCAACTCTGCTATTAAAATCTCCACCAATTACTATAGGAGTTTCATGATAATTTTCTGTGCTGAAATTTAAAATGATATTAAAATTTTCTAAAAAGTTTTTAAAGTCTTCATTTGGTGAAACATAAACTAGTCCTAAAATAAAATCTTTGTTCTGAGCTTTAAACGAGAGAAAAATATAATTAAATTCAATTGCAATTATTTAAGCTGAGTAAAATTTTGCATTAAAAGCAATCAGTAATCCTCCACTAGATCTGCCATAATAATTAATTCTTTTTGCCGGGAATACTATAGTTTTAATGTTTGGAGATAAAAAAAACAGCTCACCTCATCATTCTCGTTCCGCGTCTCACATAAACATAATATATCATTTGGTTTTGCATTATCATTTAAATCTAATATATTTTTTATTCCATGAATGTTCCAAAACTGAATCTTTGCCGTCGATGAATCCTGGAGTCGAGAATCTTCTAGAGATGAAAATTGCCCCACTGATACAGAAACATTACTGTGTACTTGCTATTTTTCGTTTTGTTTTTCTGCTCCTGTGCTCGTTGCATTTGGTTTGTGAGTGTTAGAGTTTCCCACTGCTTCGCTGTTTTTCACAGTTAAGAAGTCGTTCATATTCATATTTTTGGTTTCCAAACGTTTTGGCGATGAAATCTTCAGTCTCGCTTTGATTCGTTTACTATCCTTCGTTGAGGGAGGGGGCGTGCTGGAACCTGTAGGGGATCTCCCTCTTTTGGAACTACCTCGATTTTTCCCACCTAGTTTTTCTTTTGAGAGAGGCTTCTCAATTATTTCCTTATTGACTGGTTTATCATCGATTAAAATTCTATCTCCTTTTAATCTTGCTTCAATGTGTATGGCTTGAAGGTCACGCACATATCCCAGTAAGTGGCGCCGTCTCTCTCTCTCCTCTGGAGACCTGTCGTTGGCAATCACCAAATTAATATTCTTAAATTCTTTGACTTTATTGAACGCCATTTTAACCCACATTCTTGCTATAAATTTAACAATCACTGGACGATTTCCCATTGTTTTTCCAAGCCGATAAACATCTTCTATTGCAACCGTAGGGATTTCCAATTTTATTTTGGCAAAGACATTAATAATATTTTCTAGAAGGTTTCTATTTATAGTTTCAGAATTTTTTTTGTGGATTTGATTTCCTCAATTACATTGTTATGTGAACATGTTAGGCTATTGATAGAATTTAGTATTTTATCAAGTTTGTCTTCATCTTTCTGTGTAGTTTCATTTTCCGTCATTCTCAATGTTTAAATTTCACAAAGTGACACTCTTTACAGAAAAACTTGCTGTACACGGCCAAATTAAAAAAAACAAACACCTGACTACTGATTTTTTGTTATTTGTTTACTTTCATTCATCAAAAAAGCTGCTCCTCCACTTTCCACTACTACTACATTGGTTATATACGTTCGATTCGCACACTTCGCGCTACACGAAAGAATGTCAATGTGTAGTGCGTGGTGGGGCTGAATTGCAATTGAAAGTCTCCACCAATCAGAAAGGCTCAGTTTGTAATACGTTTCCCGAAGAATTAATATTCGGGAGTTAAGGCACGTTTTGTCGTGGACCGTCACATAAAGACTTGGCTTTATGTCCTGAACATTTTATACCTCCTCTCTCAAAATGTACCATTCCTAAATTAATTCCAGATTTATAACCAAAGAAAAATTATACAATTCACTATAGAAATTTAAAGCTATATTTATCATTGAAAATGAAATTAACTAAAATACATAGTTTAAAAATTTAATCAAAAGCAGTTGTTAAAACATTGATTTAAATACCGAGCTTCGAAAAAATCTATTAATGAATTTGAGAAACCTATGATTTTCATTATAATTACATTAAAGAGACTTTTAGTGATTCTACCATAATTGAATGGTAATAACCATTCAATTTTTTCAATAACAATTTTAAACTCTTCTAAAGGTGCTACTTGCAACACTCTCTTCTTCTTTTTACAATCTTTAGACCGAGATTTTTCAGTAGTTGCAGGTTCAGAGGTGTTAATCTCTTTAAGATTCGCCGACGACTGATTTGATTCTGGCATGGTGTTTTAATTTTATAACCAAAACCAATTCTTTTTCTACTATTAAAATTAATACCCATTGTTTAAAGGAATCTAATATGAAGCCTTATTGTTTTAGTTTCCCCTCGAAAATTAACTAAATTTTCGTCTTGGTTTACAATTCGCAACTGAATATAGTCTATTATCTTGACAGCAACTGGTAAGTAAATGACGTGATTTGGAACTTCCACTATTTTATATCCTGATGGAACAATAGGAAAAAAATCATGAATTTCTGAATTGTAGTTTATACATCGCTGATAAATTTCCAAAAGCTAAACAAACAAAATTGTTGTAAACAATAGCTAGCACCCACAAAACTTCAAAAGGAGGGTACTGAGAGCGACTGCTAGCTTCAGTCTAGTCGGCTTAAAATTTTGTAGATATATTACGGTCATGAATATCTAGAATCAGGCAGAAGGATTTTGAAAATTATCTAAAAAATGTTTTTAGCATTTTTAAGATTTAAAAAAAATCGATTTTTGTACTTTTTGAAACTTTTAAAATTTTACTTTAAAATAATTACTCTACAATAAAAGATTAAGCAATTGGTATATATTATATTGAGGAAGCTAAATGTTCATAGAATGAACAATTTGTTTGTATTAGTGATCAAGAGGGATATTTGAATTTTTAGAAATACTAGAATAACGCTATATGATGCAATCAGATACATGCTTCGATCTAACATTTGTAAATAAAGATTTTACATCTAAACTAATTATTATGTGATCATTCGATATAATAACATTTTTAATCTTTTCAACGAAATCAAAACTATTGCGAATATGAGATTTTGGCTAATTGATTCATTCATAAAGTATTATAAATGAAAAATAAATTACTATAATGAATTAATTATTATCATAATTTAAATTTAAGTTATTATAATAATAATTATTATTAGTAATTACCATAATTTAATAGGTATAAATAGTATAAAATTTTTATATCATTGTTATTTTACTATTTTTATTTTTAATCGATTAATTAGGAAAATTCTAATACTAGCATTCAATTGCAATTAAAATATAATAATAATATATTATAAATTATTTGTAATTAGGTATTATAAAAATATTTTTATGTTAAAGTTTTATTGAAAAAATAAAAACAAAAATATCGATACGTCATTTATTGCATATAATACGCAATAAAAGTGTATTGAGAATATGATATAAGGCGGTGGGTCACGTTTTCCTTATCGGCTTATGACGTTAGCAAGGTCGTTTGACGTCCTCGAAATGACCATTATTCTGTATTTAAAAAGAAAAGAAGAAGAAGAAAATAATTAGCTCGAGAGAACCTCCCATAAGCACAATATTACATAGCATGCGTGGGTGCACTCGGATGTCTTATGTGACGACTCAAACCAAGAGAAAATTGTATTTCTTGATAAATAGTACAGTCAATCGGGCGTGAAAAAGTCGTGTTTTTGGAAAAAATACCTTACTCGAGATTTTATCATAAATCGTTAGTGGAACATGTGACAAGCTTAAAGCCAAAAAGTTGGGACATCAAACTTTTTTTGAATTCGATTTTGTGCGAAAACCGCAACTCGTACTTGAAAACTTCTCAAACAAAAGTTGTAGAATACAAATTTCTCTACATTTTCTCTTTCAGTTTGATAGTTTTAAAAAAACTGTATTTTTAATTCTTTATTTACTTGTCAAAAGATACCAACCACTTTTAAATATAAATGAATGTTTAAATCTTATTCATTACATCTGAATTAACTCTACGAATAGTAAATTACAGTTAAAAAGAAAACATGTTTTTCTTCTTGCAGTTTTAATATTGTACTTTAAAGGTGAAAAAAACGTTTTTAATATTTAAAAAAAAATCAAAATAGTTATCAATGAGAATTCCACAAAAAAGTTATGAATATTTATTATTTTTTATTTATTTATTATTTTTATAACTAATTCTATGAATGTATACCCAAAAAGGTACATAATGTCTAGTAAATCTTGTAGGAACAGTTAAATTAAGCATTAATAAATTATTGAAGGACATTGAATAAATCCATTAAAAATATTATATAAAAACAATAAATCGTTATAAAAATATCTTGACAAAACCAAGGGAATTCTCAAAGCATTACGCAAGTCATAATATTGCATGGGCCTGACCAGCAAATGGTAAATTAAATTGCCTTGCAACAAATCTGAGAAATCGGTTTTGAACACGTTCAATTCTGTAATAATTTTAAATACACTAGCAGTCTAACGCGCGACTATCCTATTCTTCTCCGTATTTTGTAAATAAAGATTTTAGGACAGTATATCTTAAAACAATATTTATTTTAATAAATAAAAAATGCAATTTTTCAAAGTTTAATAATTTTGCTTTCTCATGAGAAGGAATTGTAATACCAAAATTATTACATATAATTTACGGCATTAGCGAATGTAGTAATTTATGTGACGTTTCTTTGCAACGCCATAAACAAAATATTATCCTATACAAACTTCCCAGGTAAAAATGATTCGTACGAATTTCGTATGAACTTCGTTCGCAAATCCGACCAGATTCGTACAGATTTCCTATAGTAGAATTTGTATGAAATTTCTAGTAAAATTCGTGTGGCGTTTTGAAACTTTTTTTCGCACGAATATTCGTACGAATAATACCCGAATTTTTAGTATGGATTTTCAAAAAAAATTTCACACAGAAACTCGTATGGAAATTTGCACAGAACGAAGCGATAAAAGCGATTTTCTAAAAAATTCCTTCAAATTTCGTAAGGAATTTGATAGAAAAATTTGAAAATAATTTTTTTTTAATTTGTGGATGAAATTTCGTGCAGAAATCCATACGAATTTTTGTGCATAAGTTTTTAAAGAAAGATTTTAATCAATCCGTTTGAAAATTTGGCCTTTAATTTTTGAAGATATTTTTTGCTAATATTTCGTACGCAAATCTATATGAATTTCAAAGCAGAATTTTTTAATTTATTATTTGAAGTAATTAATTCAGAATTAATCCGTTTCCCGTGTAGAAATTGCAAATAGGCTTCAATCTGGACCTGGATAGATGCCCTTTCGCAAGTCAGGCGCAAACTAGGAAAATTCGTCAGGACCTGTCTAATTTCGTCACGCTTGGAATATCAGGTGATGATATGGAAAAATAGAGAGGCTCTAACTAGATCGCCTTGGCAGTGCCTGAGTAGAATATCAGAATGTGTGAATTCAAATAGAGACATTCTAGTCAGGGCCTGATTGAAATATTTAATAGGGACATAAGTAGATCCAGTTAGATTTCCCTATCTGAAAAAGAAGGCATTTTAGTCAGAGCCCGGTTATTTCCTATCTAGAAATTTCTAGTGTGGTTAGCCTTAGTAATTTCTTATCAGCGCCTCTTTTTAAATAAGGCGAAGTAGGGAAATTTCTACACGGGTTGTAATTAGCTCGAATTTCGTACGAATTTCGTTTCAAAAATTGTCCAAAAATTTTTTAAGAAATCGTCAAAAGAATTTCCCTGCAAATTTCCATACAAGTGTCTATAGGAAATCTGTACGAATCTGGTCGGATTTACGAACGAACTTTAATACGAAATTCGTACGAATCATTTTTACCTGGGTTCCAGGCCAAAAAGTTATAAGAAAATCATGTTTTTAGTGTCCGTGCGAAAAATAATGAAAGTGAAAATGTTTTACGTGAAATTGAAAGTGAAAATGTTTTGGGTGAAATTGAAAATGAACAGACGCATGACTATTCCCGAAATTTTGTTTGACATAATAGTCATTTGACATAAAACCGTTAACCATAAATTTCATTTGACAAAAAATTTATTTTGTATAAAAAACATTTTATTTGAAATTTATTTGACATACATTTCATTAAACATACAATTTATGTTGCATAAATGGCATTTAATATGATATCCATTTGATATATATACTTCATTAGACATAAAATTTATATAACATATGTGTCATTTGACATAGAATTAATTCAACATATATTTTATTTGATATAAAATTCATTTAGCATAATTTCCATTTAACGTAAAAATACAATTGACTGGAATTTTATTTCACATAAAAATCTCTTGACATATGTTTCTATCGACATAAGTTTTATTTCACAGAAAATTAATTTGAGGTAGAATTTGTTTAGCATATACGTCATTTGAGATAAATATACATTTTGTAAATTTTATGTCAAATGAGAATTATGTTAAATGCCATTTACGCTAAATGAAATTTATATAAATTAAATTTTACGTTAAATAATAATTATATTAAAAGATATTCACGTCAAATGAAATTTATGTCAAGCTAATTTTATGTCTAATGATATATATGTCAAATGGGTTTTGTGTCAAATGAGAATTTCGTAAAATGACATTAATGCTAAATGAAATTAATGTCAAATGAATTTTATGTCAAATGAATTTTATAACAAATAAAATTTACGTTAAATGAATTTTATGTCAAAAGAAATTTATGTTAAATGATTTTTATGTCAACAGAAATTTAGGTTACATAATTTTTATGTCAAATGGGAATTAAGTAATCTGAGTTTTATGTAACATAATATTTCTGTTAAATAAATTCTATGACAAATGATATTTATGTTAAATGGTTTCTGTGTGCAATGAAATTTATGTCAAATAATGTTCATATTATATGAATTTTAAGTTAAGTAGTTTTATATCAAATAACTATTTGGTCAAAAAAGATTTCGGGAATAAGCATGCGTCTCAAAGTGAAAATGTTTTGCGTGAAATTGAAAGTGAAAATTTTTTTGGGTGAAAAGTGAAAGTTAAATGTGAAAGTTTTTTGGGTGTTAATTGAAAGTGAAAGTTGAAAGTGTAAGTGTAGATGAAATTACAATTAAATTTGGGAAAAGTGTAAGTGAAAGTGTATATGAAATTTAAATTAAATGTTGGAAAAGTGTTAGTGAAAGTGTAAGTGTAATTGAATATTAAACTTAATTTTAAAAAAAGTGTAAGTGTAAGTGAGTCATAAATTATCACTCTCACGAACAAGAGTGTAATTACGCGAACGCACCCCAGATGTTTTTAATTTAAATTATTTATTTCATATTTGATTTATAATTTTTTATAATATAAATTGAATCAAGTAAGCATCAGAATTCTTCTTTGTACACTTAGGTTTGAGAAAATTATGATAATAGTATAGAGAAAACAATTTTTGAAAGAACTTATATCGTATTTTCCGAGAGAGTGTTATTGTGTAATATCAAATAACTATACAAAACAAAGAATATATTTTTTTAATTTATTTAATTCTTGTTGTTTGAGATCGTAAATACAAACAAGAAGTAGTATTCTTTATTATTATGAAAAAACAAGTAATATTTATTGAAATTAAAAAAAAAATTAATAATGCAAAATATCGATAGTATAAATGAATCAAAATAAAAATATCGATTCTTTTGCGGGAAATATGCTTAATATAATGTTTTTAAACAGTTGAATGAATTGACGTAGCATCCAGTGTGCCCCACACCTAGATACTCCATTCTGCCCCACACTGCAAATTAAACCTAAAGTTTTTAAGTTATTGTAAACAATTTAACAATCTATTCTATTGGAAATTACTCTAGAATAAGTCCCGAAGAAGATCCTATATTTTCTAAATTAAATACATTATCTCAAAAAGTTTTGTAATCGTTTTAATTACGATAAATATTCATATTGTTTTGCTTAAAACTTGAAAGTTGTTTAACTTTCAAAAGAAAAATTTTTTCATAGTGCTTTTCTATTTAATAACATTTTCTTATTAATATGAATGATATATATCGAGTATAAAAATTAAAAGTACCTATCGTGGGAAAACTGGGGTACCCTATTTGACCCGCCTACCTCATTTTGCCCCACCCTCCACTACACTAAAAAAAATATATTTATGATACTGACATAAATATGGCCAATATTCACATATTATATTGGTGGATATGGGACAGCTATACAGTATTGCTGTTTCAGCTATACGTCCTAACTATACGAGTATTACAAAATCGGCAATATCATTTTTTCAGTGTACACATAGATATTTTTCTATTCAAATTACTTATTTCTTATTAGTCAAAATAATGTCGGTTTATACGTCACATTTATTTATTGATTTAGAATTAAGCATATGAATTTCCACATTTTTCTATTTTAATGAAATTGATATGCAATCAATTCTCAATAATTGGCAGCAATAATGAAAAAAATCAATAAAGTTGCAATTTTGAATTTTCATTCAGTTAAATACATTAGTTATAGATATTATGGATGGAAACGTATAAGAGGTTCCGGGGTCTTGGCAATTATATGTGATGGTTAAATACAATTAGTTCGCATTCTTATATATATATATATATATATATATATATATACATATATGAACGTTGAAGGGGATTAATAGACGATACCTTCATCATTAATTTCTGATTTCATTATACCGAGGCAGTTTGCAAGATATGCGCATAAAGATATATATATATATATATATATATATATATATATATATATGATCAATACACAATCATCATGCTAAATAAAGGAAGTATCGATTTATTTATCGTCACGTTTATTCACAACCAGTGTCGATTTTTCAAAAATTTTTCAAACCGTTAAATTTTCGTCAGTTTTTTTAAAATGGAAAAACGTTATTTTTTGTTTTATTTCTAACTAGTGTATATATTTTATTTTTGTAATAATATTCTGATAAAGAAATAAGAATTTTTTCTTTTTAAGGAAAATTTTCCTCTAGTAAATGTTTAGAAGAATAAAATGACAATTTTTCTCTATCTATATCTATATATAAAGAAAGCTCGAAGCTCAATAACTTGGCTAAGTGAATCACTCACGAATTTGCACAAATGATATTCTTATCACAAGGAAATAAAGTCATTACATATTTCAAGAAATAATTTTCTTATCTGACTTTGATTATTACTGACGCATCGCAAACTACTTTATTTCACAATATTTTTGCAAAAAAATTCAATTAATCTAGGTAATCTTTATAAATAGAAAATGAAGAATTTGATACTTATTTTATCGCAAAATTTTCGCGATGTATTTTACATTTTTTTATAATCATTTGAGAGAGGAAAAATTTTTCACATATGAAATTACATACGTCTTGCTAGTGGTCAAAAGGTTAATGAAATTAATTTTATCATAATATTCGAAAGCTTGGTTAAAATTTATAATCTCTTGAAAAAAGGAGGTTATAAAAAGAAGTTGGAAATTGATCTTTGGTCATAATTTTCTGAATGATGGGTGCAATTCTTTTTTTTTGAGACGGAAGAATCGGATGTGTTTTTAAATTTTCTTCTCTCTTTGTGGTGTAAAATGAGATTTAAAGTTTGTCTTTTTCTGTTGATATTTTTTTTGTTTTTTTGAGACGAAAAAATTAAAAGAAAGATTGCGGAACAAGTTCAACTTTCTCTCGTGTAGCATCTCTCAGATTAAGTGCAATGGACTGAAACGTTCTCCATGTAACCATGACGTCCTTGCCGAGGCTCTTTCCAAGGTCACGACTTTTCAAGGTCATCTCTAATACCCTCTTCTTCTTCTTCTACTTCTTCTTTTCTCTAAAACACCCCTCTCCCCCTGCTTGTAACCATCCTACCCTGTCACAATCACCAACCTTTTTTTGCTTGATCTTAGGTTTCTTTTTTTATTTTATTTTTTTCTTTCAATCCTGTTTGGACCTTGTGCAACTCTCCTGAGTTAGTCTTCTTCTTCTTCTCTTCCTTCTTCATTCTTTGCTTTTTCTGTTGCATTTCAGGTCAGTCACGCTATGCTTCTTCACTTTGAAATCAAGGAAAAATCTAATTCATAATCAATATAATTCTAATAGGATTTCACTAAACATTCCAATGTTGATCTTTCTTAATTGTACTTTCAATTACTTGTGATGGCAAATTGAAACTTGATTTTCAATTCTTATTATTCTTTATAATTCAGGTATATATATATATATAATTTTTTTTCTTTGATGATTTTGATATTATTTTTTGACAATATCATATTTTCAATTTTTTATTTATAAAGTAAATGATATAAAACTGAGCCCAACCAACACAGTTCTCCCACGGATTTACGGATTACCCTAAATCCACAAAAAGGATAACCCTTTAAGACCTGTCGTTTCAACTATTGGTTCTCCAACGTCTTTTTTATCGAAACAATTGTTCGAAATACTTGATAAATCCATAATGAAACAAAAATTTTATGTGCGAAACGGTTTTGATTTTATTAAAAAAATAAAAAATTTTATTATTCCTGATAACCATATTTTAATTAGTCTTGACATTTCATCTTTGTTTACTAATGTTAGTTCTGGACATGAACGTGATTCTATCATCAAACGTTACAGAACAATAGCTCAAAATTTTAATATCAATTTAGATGAATTACTTGACATATGTCAATTTCTTTTTGATAATACATTTTTTTAATTTAATGATAAATACTACCAACAAATTTATGGTACACCCATGGGATCATCAATTTCTGGCCTTTTTGCTGATATTGTCATGGAAGACCTTGAGACCTATTGTAATGCTCAATTGTCTTTTAAACCACTTTTTTCTATAGATACGTTGATAATATAATTACTTGCATACAAAAATATAAAATAGACGAAATGATTGATACTTTTAACAGCTATGACGAAAGATTACAGTTTACTTTAGAAATACAAAACAATAATACCATTAATTTTTTGTAGAGGTTCTTATTATTATTAACGAAAAAAATCAACTCATTACTGACTGGTATAAAAAACCTACATTTTCTTGACGAACCATTAATAACCATTCTAAACATCCTTTGGCTCAAAAAATTGCTATAATTTGTAACTTATTTGATAGATCTATAAAACTCTCTAACAAATAATTCCACTCAAAAAATATAGAATTTGTTAAAGAAATTTTATTAAATAGAAATTATCAATTAAAATTCATAAATAAGCACATAATGAAACGTATTTCTCTAATAGAATCTAAAACTCATCGTCCTATTGACAAAAATGTAATACTTTACACAAGGTTACCAAAAATATTCTTGCCCTATGTTCCAAACCTCTTTGAAAGAACTTTCTCAATTCTTAATAATTACGCCATTTTGTCCATTCCTTGCAAAAAAAATAACATGAATCATAATTTTGTTAAAAAAGGCAAGGATAAAAATATAAAATCTGAAAACATCAATGCTGTTTATAAAATTAATTGTGAGAATTGCTCTGCATGTTTATGTGGGACAATCAAAAAGAATGGTAGGTGTTCGTATTAAAGAACATAAAAATTATATTTCTAATGTAATCGCTACCCATAATGACTTTTTTAGACACACATTTGATTGGGAAAATTTTATCATACTAGATACACACACAAAAAACCCAGTCTCATTTTTGTTGCATCTCAAAATGAGACTATGTTAAACGCCATAGAACGTGGCGCCACCTAAGAGTCTCATTTTTGTTGCAACTCAAAATGAGTAGCGTACGCTACTCATTATGAGACTAGGTTTTTTCAGTGCAGAAACAAACGACAAACCGCTGCCAAGTTATAAATTTTTGTTATAATTTTGGTACTCATTGCATTCGTTTTTGTAAATCTTGTTGTTTTTATTTCATGAACACTTCGCTTCCACATAGAGATGTTAATAACAAAGTATAAATTTTTAACAATTATTCTCAAGTGTTGTAATATTTTTTTCTCTTTATTTAATACTTCCACATAAAAAAAATTTCCTTCACAATTTCTGTTTTTTAAAATATCAATAACTTCTTTATTGCTAATCGAAATAGCTTCAAAAATAGGTCAATCTAAGGGTTTGTTAATGCTCTACAAGTTGATAACTATGGTTTTAATGTTATTTCTACATTTTTCAACAAAATTCTCAAAAAAGTCTTATTTTCCAAAATTTTTGATTTTTAAAAGTTTAATATCTTCGGTGAATATGAACGAAAAATGTTCATTCTGGGCTCAAAAGATGCGTCTAAAAAAACTCTAAAAAATTGGAGAAAAACATTTATAGGTGACCTAACATTTTGTTAAAGTTATGGGCAAAAAACGTTTTTTTGAAAAATTAAAAATCAAAAAAATAAATAGTTAAATTTTATTAATCTATCTCAAAGTACTCTCATTTTATGTCCACAGATGAGACCTACATTTTAAAAAAAATTTAGCCCAAAAGCTCTTTATAATTTGGAGATATTTATGAAAATGTGATGTTTACACACACACAAACGGAATGACATTTTTTAAAAATGTCATTTTTGAACTCCTGAGGTCAAATAACATAAAGATATGTTAAAAAATCGAACCTGAAAAATTTTGGTATTACAATACTTCCTCAGTATGAGGAAGCAAAAAACGTTTAATATTATAGAAATGATCCATATTAATTTACAAAAAAATCCGGTTATAATTGTAATCGCCACGACAAAGACGTTCCTTTGGAACGTTTTTCAAATTTTATTTTATTTTTTCGGTAAAAAACTGTTTTTATAATTATTAATTTTATGTTTTTTCTAATAATGTAATTTAATTTAATTATTATTTTTTGTTAAATAAATTATAGTTTCTGAAGAAGGCAGCCGCGCTGTCGAAACGTTCAACAACATTTGTTGTTTCATTTCAAACACCTGACTCGGAATGATCGTTAAATTCAGTGTTTAGTAACTTATTAGAAGTTAATAATATAATATTTAAATCTAATAAGTTATAATATTTATTATTAATTATCTACAAAACTTTGTGCTACTCATTGTGCTACTTGAAAATGGTTTGCATCTATAATCAGACACTATGATTTAAAAAAAAGTTAATTATATATTACTTGTTTAATTATTTTGTAAAATAACACTATTTTAATAAAATATAAACTTTACACATTCGTTCAGCATATTATGTTTTAATTTAATTATCACAATGTATTATTATATATATGCCAAAAAACACAAAACTATCCGACTATACCCGCATTAATCCTATATATTATATATTATATTTTTTTTTTGTTATTTAGAAATATATATTTTTAGAAAGAAAAAAAATGTCCGAACCAATTTTTTTTGTAAATTATTAGACTTTTTAATGAAAAGGAAATTAGAAAAAAATATAAGAATTCTGGAGTATTATAATAATATATAATAAGTGGAAAAATGTGAATAGCTCGACATCTGTTTTATCTGTTTACACAGTTGGAATTATAATTATTCAATTTTATGATTAATAATCATTACAAAAGATCAAAATTGTTTAATTCCAATAGTATAAATCGCATACTATCAAAAGTTATTAGATAACATAATTATCATTTTACAATTCATAAATAATATTTTCTTGAATATTTTGTTTACAGTTTAATGAATAATAAATGTTAATAATTATTCATACAACTTTCTTATTTTTCAAAATTGATACAGTAATTAATTTTTATCAATGATTGAATTATGTAATTATGAATATTTTTACTATATAATAATTGATTCTCTTTATAATGAAAATTTCGATTGTAATTATAAATCCGAACAACATTGTGCATTAAATAACAGACTTGGGTATAAAAACGTGTTGAAAATTTAATTATCAATCATTTAGTAAATATTTTTTGGAGAAAATTTTAAACTATTTTAAAATGAATTTTATACACATTTTCTTATTCGCTTGCTTTTCATTTAATATTGCACATTGTTTCGTTGGTTGGCCAACTAAAGAGGAAGCTGCCGGTAAATTATTTTTTACTCTATACTACGTTTTGCTTTTAGATTTATAAATTCAATTAGATGACAGTTGAAAATTGTTAATAATAACAGTAAATTTTTTTTTGAGAAAAAATATTCTTTTTTCTAAGCTACTAATATTCTTTAAACTACTTTCTAAATTGAATTCTAAGTAATTTTTTTCATTAAATCGACAAGCGTCGATTCGTTTATTTACCAATAACCGTTTTAACTAATTCTTATTCATAATTATTAGTTTGAATGGAGTTTAACTCATTGAAATAAAAATTATTTTACTAATATTATTAAATATTAATTAAAACAATTAATAAAAAATTACTCTAAGTTTAATTATTATTTAAAAGAGAACTGTATTCAACCTCCTTTGGATGAAAATACTAGGAATACTTATAAATATTACTGTAGCGGAATTTCTTGTAATAGTGCACGCTGTGTCTATCCATGGAACCAAGCATTAGGTAAAGAATGTGAAATATTTCTCTTTCCCTAAAATTAATAATTATGTTTTATTATCCACTCTCTTTATTCAAAATTGATATAAAAAATTTGTAACTAAAGTTGCTGTAGATATTGAATTTTTTTTAATTTAATAAATTTTATTATAAAAAGATAGTAAAAAATTAATTCTAATTATGAAAATTAAAAAAGTAAGTAAGAAAATGAAGTATTTATTTAAGTATTTAAACATTTAAAGTTAAAATATTTTTAAACATTAAAAATGTACTTTCTTTCTTTATTATGTTTTACTTTTTTTCATCTATATTTATTAGTAAATATACTTTAGTTCAAAAGCAAAAAAATCAGTAACTAATACGAATTCATTAAACTTCTAGAGAATTTAAATTATTTAAAAATTTTATATAGGGGAGAGTGGGGCAAACCTTACCGTTGGGTAAACCGAACCCCCCTCAATATTTCCGAAATGGCGAAATTGTCAAAAGTGCTATTTTGAAATTTGAAACAACCTTGTGTAGTATACCTTATTTTTTCAATTTGACATTTTTTACTTTTGTTTGTGCAACGCTGGGAGCAAAAGTTTTTTTTTAGTTTTTTTCTACACTTTTACGAATTTTTTCTTAAGGAAATTCTGAGGAAATCGTGTAATATTTCCAAATATTAGGTCTTGGGTTTTGAAGGTACACACCTCAGGAATATTTACCACTAAAAACTTTGATGAATTTGCAAAGCGTTTCTTTTTGACAAACATTTATTCTCAAAATGGGCCTGTGGGGCAAACCAGACCGTTTTCGGTGGGGCAAACTGGACATAGGATATTTCCATTGAATTCAAGTTTCATAAAAATTATTTTTAAATTAAAAGTTTCTTTCATTAAAATATTTACTTACAATGAAAAATAATTGTCTTCCAATGAGAATTGGACCCTTTAATATTGTTTCCCTGATAATGACAAACATTTTTATATTTTTATATTAAAAAATATTTATTTAAGTAAAATTCAATCCCGAATTATTATTTTCATTACTACAACCATTGTTTACATGATTCTTTATGTTTTTTATTATTGTTGATTATGTAAATGCAACATTATAAATAAAAAACCAAACGGTCCGGTTTGCCCCATAGTGGTGTCCAGTATGCCCCAGGGGGTGGGGCAAACCGGACCGTTTGAAAAAATTTGTTTAAGTTAACACAGCAACTAAACAATAAAAGATGAAGTATAGGTATCTCTGGGAAAAAGTTGCGCAATTAAATGATCTTTCAAACGAGGCATCGAAAAATGAAATCCGTTTATTCGTTTAGTCACAAGAGTAAAAAAACCGTTAGGGGGTCCGGTTTGCCCCACTCTCCCCTATTTATTTACGAAATTGTATTTGTTTTAAAAATTACAATTCTAATCCTAAAAATAATAAATTTTCTTAATTTTTTAAAATTGATAATATTTATCATGGAAAATGCAACTTCATATGGATTTTCTTGTATCTTTTATAGATAGATGCCTAGAACCATCAACAAGCAGAATAGGCTATTGGAAATGTAAAAAAATTACTAATCGTAATTATAACAGATATGAAGTAGTCTAAATTAAACGTTAGAGGAAAAATGTAGATAAAAATTTTAAAGGAGAATTTTCTTTCCCTGTCAATTTGATCTGTAGTACAAAATTTAGATTTAGAAATTAAGTTGAATAATAAAAATAAATTAATTTTTAATCAATGAAAAATTCATTTTTATTTAATAACAATAAAATAATTTTAATCGTATTTTAAAGTTTAAGAATATTTTTAAAAAAATGTAACTCTCGGAGAACACACCTCTTTTTTAGACCATTTTTCAAAGCTGAACCAATTTTAAACTGCTCATCTAATCAAAATAAATAATTTTTTTAAATATAATTTAAACTCTGTTGAATAAGTTTGATTGCTTGAAAATCCTTATTAAAAATATTAAAGAAAGATAAAAAGCTTTTCCTAAAAAAGCGTGGGATCCAAAAGACCCCATGTGTTCTCCGAAGGTTAAATTATACTGAACATAAAATTAAGTATACCGAAAAATTAGATCTGTATTGATACCTCAGGGAAGAAATTTACTTCATCGCCCTAGAAATCTTCTCGACACTGAGATGCGAAATTAAGAAGAAAAAGAGTCTCTGTAATAGTTTCTCGAGAAAAGGATTAAACGATTGCAGGTGAGACCGAGGCGTAATGGAACGGAGGCATAATGGATCACTTCAATTTATTCAAAAGTGGTAAAGCACACTGAGAAAACTGGAGAGTCAAATTCAGAGGTTCAAAAAGTGTATGTTTGCTTTGCTTATAAAGAGAGATAAATAGTCCTTCTAAAATAAATTTTGAATTGATAATGGAAATCTATTTGTATATTCTCTCCCATTACATCTGAGGGTTAAAAGTTGCGCAGAAAATGTGTACGATCTGATGTGCGCGAAATTATTTTTCTGACATTTTATGTATTTAATTTAGGGGTTAGGTTGCCATATTTATTCATTTCGCGCCGGATAAGGAAGGGATTTCTCAAGATGGTTAATTTGTCCCTCTGTTATAAACTCATTTTCCCTCCAAGAGAAATGGCACGAATATCTGTCAATGGTGTATTTGAATATTGAGATTGTTATCCAATAGCTAACTCTCAAATATTAACGATTTGTCCCTCTAGATGTTTAGTCTAATACTCCAGTTTTCTCAGTGCAGAGTAATTTCGGTTTTTCATCAAAATAATGTACTTGGAATACTGTAAGTTTGTACCAAGTTTCATTACTATTAATTTATTATAGTTAAAAATATGGTAGAAAATGTGATTTTGACGCTTGAAAGTAAATTTTTGAAGTCTTTGTTTTTTTGTTATATCTTTTCCAAAATTACTTGTAAAAAATTTTTGTATATCAGGTTTTGAGCTTTAAACATTTGTTCAGACAATTTTTGTTCATTACTTACGGTATTGATAAATAATAACAAAATTTTCAACAAACACCTCCGGGGCCTAATGGATCACTTTGTTTATTTTATTAAGAAAAACCTATTATATTTAAAATATTAATAGAATAATCTTGTCAAGTCTAATTTCTTGTAATTTATATATTAATAAGTACTAATGATAATCCTTTATTAAAAAAATAACTGGAAAATAGATTTTTTAAGTAAATGGATTTTGCATTTCGCTACAACTTTTTAAAATTGAAAATTGCATGAAAATGTTTAAAGTTTAAATTAAATATGTTCCATTTTCAATATTCTTTGTTATAAATGTACAATAGAAACCAAAATTGTCAATATTAAATAATGTTTGATGATCTAAATTATAATTTTATTGTTGATCTATTACGCCTCGGCCCGAGGCGAAATTACTCACCTTGCATTTCTCCAGAAATATTGTTCTTGAAAAAAAAGTATAAGTGATATGAGGGAGTACTTTTTTTAATTGAAAGCTGAGATGTAAAGGGCCAGTCCCATGTGAGCGTGAAAGCGGAAAACGGAAAACGTTTAGCCAATAACAACTTCCGATTCAATGGAAATCATTCTAAAAGAAAATTCTTATTGGTTGAACGTTTTCCGTTTCCCGTTTCACGCTGACATGGGACGGCACCTTTAGGCTAAGTTTTCCACATGATTAAATTTTTATTAAAGCAAGAATGACGAAGTTAAGCAACAAAAAGTGAAAACTGATCCATTAAGCCCCGGTCTTTCCTACTCAACTTTTTTGTTTAAAAACGTTTCTTTAACCATAGAGTGTCCAACGTCCATCCGGGAGGACGAAAAATACTCACGTGAGTTCCTCCGAAATCGCTTAGTAAAATTAATATGGATTTAGCTATATTTTAACAAGAAATATATCATTAGAAAGGTGAAAACGTCAGCTTTCAGCACATGTAATTATCGAATACCTAAATTCATGAATTTAAAAAAATATTAAAAATTAAATTGTTTTAATTGAACAGTTAGGTTTCATTCTTTGATAAATTCTTCGTTAGTATTTCAGCTTTAAAATAAGCCTTAGAGAATTAAAAAATGTTAATCTATCACCGATTTATCATTAAAAATGTAAAGCCGTGTTCGACCGAACGATACAATAGATGAAATGAGAGGATGAAAAAGTTTAATTCAAGAGGACAAAATGAGAAAATTTGATAAGTTAAATAATAGTCAATGTAATGACTTCACAAATGGCTTATTTTACGCAGAATTTAATAAACTTTCTAACCGTCTTTATGTATTTTTTGTATCTCTTTTCATTGCCGAGATATGATTGAAAAAGTGATGACATGTATTTTTCATAGAGTCACGTGTAAGCGTCCTGATACTTGTTGGCGGTAGTGTATATTTTTATTATTGTTATTATCTTTGTGAGGAAGCAAATTGTTTATAAAATGAGCATCTTTATAAAACAGCAATACTTTATTGCTGTTCTTAAAATTCAGTATTGATGCTGTTCACATACATATTACTGTCTCTCACATGCATATGGCTGTTCTACACTGCTTATGGCTGAAACACCCGTGTAGAAATTGCCTTAAGTAAATTCTATTTGTGGTTTGGCCCTGATCAGGATTTACTTATCACAGCCATTCTTCAGGCCCTGATCAGGACCTTATCAGGTTCCAGAATACTTCGAAAAAGCCACATTCAATTATTTAAAATTCATTTTACGTCACTTTCAGAGAAAAAGAAACAGTACGAGTGAAAATAAATAATAATTAATTAAAATGAATTCGAAGAAATGTTCCAAAATGTTCCAAATTCTGATGAAACTAAAAAAAATGTTTTTTCTGAATTTGAAGGTACGGATATAATATTCTAATTCTAAACAATAAATAAATATAAGTTGACATTTTGTTGAAAAATTGTAATTAATTAAAAAAATTATTTTTTTCTTTTTTCAAAAAAAATCAGTATTTTTTACAAAATTATTATTTGAAAATAGAAATGATGCAAATAATTTTATTTTTTTACTAAAATTTGCATAATTTTCTATTTTTCTTTAGAAAGAAAGAGAACAAAATCTGCATAATTTCGATTTGTCAATCATTTTAATTTTTTAACAAAATTTTAGTTTTTTATTGAAAAGAAATAAAACAATTTGTATATTGAAATTAACCTTCCATTTTCACATAAAATGATAGAAATAAATTTTACTGCAGATAAAATTAGCTAATCTATTATAAGTATACTTATAAAATATCAACCAATGTAATGTGTGAGAATCAGTCATATTTACGGCAGTACCAAAAATATATTTTTTTCAGTATAATAATATACTATCAAAATAATAATAATAGTATATTATTATTATAAGAATAAAACATTGAATTCAATTGGAATAAATAAATTTATTAATTTAAAAGTGCTGACTTTTTAAGTAAAATATATTTAATTTTAAAAGAAAATACAATTTATTTGACAATGTAATAAATCAACCAATTTTTGCAAAGCAAAAAACAAGTTTTAGTTGTTAAAAGAAAAAATGTCATAAAGTTAAAGTTGTTAAAAAATTGATTACATTTTATGAATTGTTTTTTATATTAGCATATTTTTTTCTATTTCAGTAATAATATATCAGTGCAAGTATTGAAAGAAAGTATATTCACAACAAAAATTAAAAATGCATTCTAAAAGTAAAATTTTAATAGCGCTTACTTTGATTTATTTACTAATGGTTGGGAAAAATTCAATTTATGGAAAAAACCATGTAAGTTTAACAAGAGAAAAATTTATTTAAATTGTTTATTTAGTTTTATTTCTCTATATGTGGACGTCCACATGAAAAGGGCCCATTTTGGCGGTTCTAGTTTTCGAGTTATTTGCAATTTAATACTTTTTTGAGAAAAACCTTAATTTTTTTTTACTTTTTATTATCAATCTACATGTTTTGACAAGTCGAATCATGAGGTTTTCATTAATTTATCGTTAATTTAAGTGTTTAACTTTATTGGTTCTTAAGAAAAAGAAACGGGCCCATTTTGTCGGTCCTTTGCAAATATATTCCGTATTTTTTAAATGGAGGGTCAAAAAAATTAAAACCTCTTGATTTGTCATCTCTAAAGTACCCTGAACTCAAAACAATTATTATCTGAATAACTTCCGAGAAGAACCAGAGATTTTAATGTTACAGTCATTGATTACGTAGTCGTAGATGTAAAAAATGTCGATATTTCGTTAAAATTTCATAATAAAACCTGTTAAAAATTTTTAAATAAGTTTAATTTCTATTCTTTACCTTCAAATGACACAATAAAATTGTTCCCAATCATTAATCTTGTACAAAAATGGTTTATTAATAAGAAAATCGCCTTTTTAGAAAAGGGCCCATTTTGTCGGTCTTTCGTATTTCCAAACAGAAAGGGGGGGTGGGGTGATTTTAAAAATTTTAAACCTATTGGTTTTTCATCTTTATGGTGCCCTAGACTGACAACAATTATTATCTGAATAACTTCCCTGAAGAACCAGAGATATTGATGTTAGAGTATTTGATTACGTAGTCGTAGAAGTGAAAATTTCGATATTTCGGCAAATTATTCATAATAGAGACTTTTAAAAAATTTTAAATAAGTTTATTTTTTATTCTTTACCTTCAAATGACACAATAAAATCGTTTCCAATCATAAACCTTGTAAAAAATGGTTTATTAATAAGAAAATCGTCTTTTTTAGAAAAGGGCCCATTTTGTCGGTTTTATGTATTTTCAAAATTAAGGGGGGGGAGTGGTTTTAAAAATTTGAAACTTATTGGTTTTTCATCTTTAAGGTGCCCTGGACTGAAAACAATTATTATCTGAATAACTTCCCAGAAAAACCGGAGATATCACAATTAATAGGTATCACAATCTTTAATTCCGTTTTTCTCGAAATGAGGTATTTGTCACTATAAACTTTGAAATTCTGTAACTCATCAAATTTTTGACCAAAAAAGTTGTATGACCACTCAAAATTTTCGTAATTTGCAAGGAATTCGCCCATATAGATAAGTCCAATAGTGCCAAAATGGGCCCTTTTCATGTGGACGTCGACATATGAGAAATAATTCCTCAACTGCCCAGGTCAAAAAATGAATTTTCTCGAAACTTTGCCAAAATGTTACTATTATTTGAAGAAGTGAAGGAAAAACTGTGGCGTAATGACGCGGGGGCTGATGAATCACTTCAATTTATTCAAAAGTGTAATTCAGAGTAATTTCGGTCTCCAATCAAAATATTATACTTGGTATACTAAAAGTTTGCAATAAGTAATATTGTTATTCATATATTATTGTAGAAAATATGGTAGAATAAGTAATTTTGACACTTGAAATTAAATTTTTAGAGTCTTTGTTGTTTTGTTATATCTTTTTCGAAAATAGCTTTAAAAAAACTAAACTTTCGTTTTCAGCATGAAATATTTATTTTTAAAGCACAATTGTCAATTTTTGACTAATACTTACGGTCTTGATTAAAATAATAAAATATATAACAAACACTTCCGGGTTTCATGGCTCACTTTGGCCTGAGAGTCCTCATTAATGAGTTTTCTTAACGGCTTTTTACTACAAAAAAAATTTTTTTTTTATAATATTTGTCAGTTTCTTTTGCTATATTTAAAATCCTTATTTTTTAACGATTTAAAACTTGAGGCATTTTATGTATAATGTCCTAAGTTGAAATTTCAACTTCTTGAAAAAAATTGAAACTCGGAGAATTTGTTGTTCTATCAAGTAGAAATGTGCCCAGCTTTCGTTTGCAATAATTTATTTGCAATTAAAACGAACTTATTTTTAGGAAATTAAATATAAACTATCAAAAATTAGGGTCAATTTTTAAAATATTAATAAAAATAAAATTTACCATTGGAAAGAGCATGAAAAACCCTTTCAGAAACATATCCAACGAAATTTTTCCCATCACAAGTATGGACAGAAAAAATTTTAATTGAAAGCTGAGATATTGAGGTAAGTTTTTCATGTAATAAAATTTTAATTAATACAATAATTACAAAGTTAAATAACAAAAAGTAAAAACTGGGTCATTACGCCCCGGTCTCCCCTACATATTTTTTTTAATTTAATGAAATATTTTTTTAGTTACGGAGTTTCAAAATTTTGATTCTTTTGAAAATATATCTTTTTCTCGATGTAATATGTTGATAATAATAATTTGATTAATTTTAATTATCTATATATATTAAATTGAAAAAAAAATATTTTCAAAAATCTCAAAGGGGAGCTTATGCCCAAAAAAAATGAGATCAAATTTTTTTGGATTTTTAAAAATTTTAATATTGCACTTTAAACTGTTGAAAAATAAATAATTATTTTCCAAAATATATACAAAATCTAATTAAATGAATAAAAATAAGTCATTTAAAAAAAATGTACTTTAATGTTCGTTGGCCGGTATAATTCACAATTTAAATTTTTTTTTGAAAAATACTGCTAAAAAAGGCTTGAATTAAAGAATGTTTCTCAGAATGACTATTTTGCAGGTAGAAAAAATGGGAACCAAGCCAATCAAGATTAAAAATTATGTTTGTTGTATTTACGATAATGCATTGGTAATTGATTATATGCTGTTCCGAAAAAAAATATAAACAATTAGTAGTAATTATTGCAGATAAATTTATTGACGGTATAAACAGATGTTAGAAATTTAAGGGACAGCAAAAGAATATAAAATTATAATAGGATCAAGAAAAATCCTTATTGCAGTCAGTTGCACCAAACAATATTGGAAAACATCTATCTATTTCAAGCCAATGATACATATTATTTGATTTATCCAGTACATTTCCAAGACTATTTTTTGACCATATATTCCCAAAAGAAGCTATTAAATAACAATTCAGGCGTTACCTTCCATTTTGTTAATGTTGTTACGTCAAAACGAGAAACCTTTAATAAATATACCTAACGTTCCTCGTTTTAAATTAGTTTCAAATAAATTGAATCTAATTTGGGATGAGGATAAGTCAATGAGCCTACTAAATGTTGTGAGAGAATAATTTATTTAAAACCCAACAAGAAAGAAAAGTATTGACAAAAATACAATGAGTATAATTTTAGTTTATAAATCTTACTTTCAGAATAACGATTAGTGGTGGTGAATGAGCTGGTGATAATAATCTGTTAATCCAATCTTGAGATGGTCCTTCACAAAGTGGGCCTCCGACAGTTGTCCTTAGTGTGGGATTTTATCACTGTTGTTTACACTAATGTGATAGTGTATTGTGTTTTGAAAATATTTGCTTTCTTCCAGACGTTTGTCAGCAGTTGAGCAAATTTCGATGGTTCGAAATTTGGAATGTCTTGTTTCAATATAGATTTTATCGAAACTTGAATCTATCTCCCAAATAATAATTTTTGAGAATTATTTAAAGTTCTATTTTAAGAACAGGGGAAAAAAGTCTAAATCGAAGTTCGTTTTAACTTAAACACTTGGAAAAATATTTGTGTTTACTTCAAATTATATTTGTTGGAAATTTATACTTGTTAATAAACTTGGGTTGATTTCAACACTTAGGAGTTCACTTTAAACTTTGTACTTTTAGTTCACTTGTAGACGATGTGTTCAACTTGATGGTTCGATGACTATAACTTGGTGTTTCAAAAAATTACTCTCTGAATGTAGAGAGCTAGTGCCCTTTATTTATAAAACTTCCCCCATAAGCTTTGTGCCTTTGGTGCTAAATGGAATTGTGAAGAAATGGTTATTCCTTATTGTTTTTCTAATTTTATGCGTGCCTCTGGAGTTATCGCATGTATTGTAAGTGGGGATATGTGCCGCTGGTTCAGTTAGCTGTTCCTCACAGGTTAATCCCTTGATGGATTATTTCTTGCTCGTTTGTTGATTTCCTTGCTTATAGGAAGGTCGTTGAAATGATGCCTAATCGTTATTCTGATTATATTATTTAAGGTTAATATTGTCTGTGGCAAAGGTTTTACATACTTCTAAATATTACTCTTCTTTCTTGTATTTGATACAATTTATATATTCGCTGTAAGACATATATTATAACAATGACCATAAAAATACTGAATATAATGCAACAATATGTAGAGATTGTATTAATACAATAACAAGCATTCTAATAACAATAATAATATCTTACAATAAAAAGGTAAGATTCAATATTTAAAAAGAGAATAAACACGTAATTATTATAAGTATATTAGGAATAAGTTACGGACGTAACACCTCCCCCCTTAGATTGAGCATGGGAATGAAATGAAACATGCTCAAACTAATAGAAAATTTATAATGTAGAAAAAATGTTATGACCGTTTACGCATATATTCAATTCACTCTTCTTTTACATTCAGAAAAATGATTTTCATTCAAACTTATTCTTATCTTTTTCATCTGAAAGTACAATAATTAGTTTTTGCTATTATCGTTTATGCACATACTTAGTTCACAATTTTTATTCAAAATATTTTTTCATCTGAAAGTACAATAATTATTTTTTGCTATGACTATTTATGCATGTATTTCATTAATTTCATTCATTCTATTTTACTCGATGTTTTTTACTTTTATTACAGTATTATTTTTGTTATTAAGATATGTTATTCAATCATCCATACAAAGAATTTATGTGTCACAATTTTAGTAATTATTTTGATTAGAATTTTATGCTTATAAATTTTTTTTACAGAAAGAAAATACATTTATTTTATACAATGGATTGTTTTTGCGTAGAATTTTTGTATCGAAGTTTCAAATTCATGAATTCTTTTTAGTTTCTTTAAAATTACAACAAAAAAAATATTTACAAATTGTTTTAATAAGTTTAAGAATTTTAAAATATACTACTTTTAATTTTACAGACAATAAATATAACATTTTTTTAAAAACAATTTACTTTTTTTTTACATATAAAATTTTTAAATCTATTTTAAATTTCTTATGTTTCATTTTTAGTTATGTGATTCTTTTAAATTTCTTTCGTTCTCAAGTTACATTTTGAAATAAATCTATTGAAGTAATTTTATGATTATACAATTTAGTCAATAATATGGTACAATATGTAAGTTGCCATTGTTTTTTATTAGAAATTTTGAATAATGCCATTTTATAGTCTTCTTCAATAAAATTATATTAAATAAATTATAGGATTAATTTAAGGTGTAAAAAAAATTAAGTTTTCAATTTTTTATAGTGCAAAACAAGTATGTAGAATCAAAAATTGACAAAATATTATAAAAATTTAATTATAAACTTGCGAACCTTTAAAAGAAATACTTTTTAAAAATTAGGTTATTGTTATAGTGACTAATTTTTTTTAAATATTTATAAAAGTGTAAATCAATTTAATTTCTATTTTTATTTAAGTCCTTCCTGAAACATAAAACTATGCATTATTAAGAGTATTTTATTATTCTTGTTTAATTCGAGATAGTTTAAGCCTGTTCGTATGTACTATTTTTTGTTTATTTTTAAATTGTATTTTAACGTTTCCCTTATTTAATATTTCTAATATTTTGTGTGGGCCTGTATATTGATCAGCAAATTTATGAATCTTCCCCCCATGTAGTAGAAATACCTCATCACCGAGTTTAAGATGTTGTGGATTACAATTTCTATCGTAATAAAATTTTGACTTTTCTTTTGCTAAAATTAAATTTTCTCTAGCAATATTCCTCATTTCATGAAGTCTTGTTATTAAATCTGTTAAGTATTGATCATATGTTTCTAATTTTTCATGTTCGAGTGGTGGATCACTGGAAGGTAATCTTGCTAATTTTCCAAAAATTAACTCGTACGGAGTACACTTAGTGCCTTCATGAATACTTGTATTGTATGAAAACATAGCTAATTCTAACCAATCGTCCCATTCTTCATTTTTATTTATAAATTGTTTTAAATATTCTCCTAAAACATGATGAGATCTTTCAATTGAACCATTAGACTGAGGGTGAAAAGCAGTTGTTTTAAATTGTCTAATTCTAAATATTTTCGCTAATCTTCTCATTAAATTGCTTAAGAAGTCTGTACCCTGATCTGTTAAAACTCCTTTAGGTGATCCAAAAATGCAAATAAATCTTTTAATAAATGCATCAGCTATTGTACTAGCTTGATGATTTGGAAGTGCAATTGCTAAAGAATATTTAGTTAAATTGTCTTGTATTGTTAATATATATTCACTTCCGTTTTTTGTCTTTGGTAATGGACCAACAATGTCCATTGCTATTTTTTCGAATGCTGTACCTGGAGTATCTGTTATAATCATTGGATCTTTTGTTTTAACTCTAACTAATTTTTTTAATTGACATTGGAGACAACTTTGAATATATTTTTGAATATTATTTTTCATATTTTCCCAATAATAATTTTGTCGTATTCTACCATAAGTTTTGGTTACACCTTTATGTCCTCCAACTGTGCTTGAATGAGCTTCTTCGATTAATTTTATATATTCTTCTTTCGTAGGATATTTTGTATATCCATTGCAAATAACAACTCTTACAAATGAGTCTTCAAAAATTGATTTAATCATTGACAGGATTTCGTCCCATGTTACATTGTTTATTTGTGCTGTTTTTGCAACACTGATACTTTTTAATTTTAATTCTTCACATACATTTTTCAATGAAACAATTGAAGATTTAATTCTTTTTATTGTATCAGATAAATTTTCCTTTATTTCATTTTCAATTGGGAGAGCAATATGGTAATACATACCTCTCTTTATTTTTTCTGCTGTTCCTAATTGGAGTTTACCAAACTTTGGTAATTTTTCGCGTTTTGCTAATGATCTAGATCCATTATCTCGAGGATCTCCATCGACTGAAAGGAAATATGTTAGATTATCCCTACGCATTGGTAATTGGTCTCTACAGTCGACAATACATTTTTCTTGTTTAACGTTCAATTTATCACAATTTTCATTTTCCATTATGTTATCTTCTTCATCAGATGATTCTTCGGAGTTTGAATTTTCGTAGCCTTGATCAATTTCTTCATTTTTTGGTTTTGATATTTGTTTCATATACTCAGGATCAGATTTAATTTCATCAGTATAAGCTTCATTATAAAATTTTTGTTTTCTTTCATTATTTGTATTACATACCTTTTTCGGTCTTCCCCTTTTCTTTTTTGAAAAGGAGGTATTCAAATGTGTGCTTTGTTTCTTCGGTCTACCTCTTTTTTTCTTCTTGTGTGCTTTTATTTCATTATCTTCAATTTCGTGTATTTCTTTATTTTCTTTTTTATATATATTCTTTTCTTGATTTCCATTTTCTTGTATTCTTCTTTGATTTCTTGTAATAACGTTACAAGTTTCAATACTTGTACAATAATTTCTTTCATTAAATATCTTTTTAATAGATAGGAGAATTTTCTTTATCTCCATATTCATGTAGCATTCATTGTCATTAATTATTTTTTCAATATATGGGAGACTTTTTCTTATCTTCAAATTCAAATAGGATTCATTGTCCATCAATATTCTTTCAATAGATTGGAGACATTTTCTTATCTCCAAATTCAAATAGGATTCATTGTCCTCAAATAATTTTTTAAAAGATCGAAGAATTCTTAGTATCTCCGAATTTCCATTGGATTCATTGTCCATAAACATTTTTTCAATATCGTGGAGACTTCTTATTATCTCCAAGTTTGATTCATTTTCATTTGCTACATGTTCCAATTTTTCGTGCACACTTTTAATTATATTTTCTTGAATTTCCTGAGTTTCTTGAATTTTCTCTTCTTTTATTCTTTGTACTTTTTCTTCAATTATATCTTCAACTGGATTTCTGGATAAGGCATCAGCATTAACATTTGTTTTTCCAGCTTTGTAGACCACATTAAAATCATATTCTGCTAATTTAAGTTTCCATCTTGTTACTCTTGAACAAGGATCCTTAGAATTTTGGAACTAAACTAGTGGTTTGTGATCCGTGACTAAGGTAAATTTTCTTCCATAAAGGTATGGTCTAAAATGTTGCACACTATATATAATTGCCAAGGCTTCTTTTTCATAAGTATCATATTTTCTTTCACACTCATTTAAAGTTCGTGAAGTATAAGCGACTGGTTGATCTTTGCCAATTACTCCTTGTGATAAAATTCCTCCTATTGCAAAACCTGAAGCGTCCGTTGTTAAAATAAATGGTTGAGAAAAGTCTGGTCTTTTTAAAAGTGGTTCCTCACAAAGTTTATTTTTTAAAGTATCAAAAGCATCTTGTTGTTTATCGGTCCAAAGGAAAGGTGTATCCTTTCTCAAAAGTTGATTTAAAGGATTTGCAATTTTAGAAAATCCGTCTATAAATTTTCGATAATAACCCGCTAGTCCTAAGAATTGTTTAATATTTTTAACATTTTTTGGTTTCGGAAATTTTTTTACAGCTTCTACTTTTTTCGGGTCGGGCCGCACACCATTTTTATCAATAATATGTCCTAAGTATCCTACTTCTAACCTCAAAAATTCACATTTATCTGGTTGTAGTTTTAAATTAGCATAACGTAGTCGTTCCATAAGTTTCGAAAATTTTTCTTCGTGTTCTTCTAAGGTATCTGCATAAATTACAATATCGTCCAAATAAACAAATAATTCTGATCCTTGTAGTCCTAATAATACCTGATCAATAAGTTTTTGAAATGTGCTCGGTGAATTTTTTAATTCAAAAGGCATTCTATCGAATTCATAATGTCCAAATGGCGTTGAAAATGCCGTCTTATAAGAATCTCTAGGATCCATTTTGATTTGATGAAAACCTGACGCCAAGTCAAAGACTGAAAAATATTGAGCATTTCCGAGTTGATCTAGTAGGTCCGTAATATTAGGGAGGGGGTAAAATTGACCTACCGTGCGTTCATTTAGCTTTCTGAAATCTAAAACTAATCGCCATTTTTTATTTCCTTGTGAGTCATCTTTTTTTGGTACAATCCATATTGGTGTATTAAAAGGTGAGTCAGAATGTTTAATAATTTTTTGTTTTAATAATTCGTTTACTTGACGTGTCATTTCTTCTTTATGAACAGGTGGAAATCTATATTGTTTAGTAATAATTGGTGTATCATCTGTAGTTATTATCCTATGTTTTATAAGATCTGTTCCTTCCAAATATTCTCCAGGTATATGAAATCTATCGGAATAATTTTTTACTAAATTCATCATGTGTTCTAATTCTTCTTTATTTAAATGTTCGAGACGAAGTAATTTTTTAATTTCTTCAACTCTATCGTTTCCTGTAATGTTGAAAACATTTTCAGATTTAATATTTTTTGAAAATGCATCAATAATTTGTTTAATTGTTGAATCTTCATTTTTATTATCAGATTTGCTTACTGAACTTTCTTGCTTTATTTCATCAAAATCTTCTAAATTTAATTCCAAAATTGGGATGTCAATTGATTCGTTTAATGTATTTATAGCCTGTAAATAAGCTAATCCTTCTATATTTGAAACTACCGCATCACCTAAGTAAACACCTTCTTTTACTACTAATCTTGGAATGTAACCTACTTTTTTATTTTTATTTAAAATTTTTACATGAATATTGTAAATTGACCTTGCTGGTACTGTAAAATAATTTTCCGAGTCAAAAGTAAATTTTTGTTTATTAATTTCTAGATTTCTTTCTTCGTAATTAATTTTCACTTTATTTTTTATGAAAAATTCTGTTCCTAATATTCCATCATGTTCAATTGGAACATCATTTGATAAAAGATTAAAAGTTGTTAGGATTCCAAAAATATTTATCTCAACTTGACCTAAAGTGTAAACAGCGTGATCGTTTATTCCTGTTAATTTTAGACATTTATTTTCATCAATTTTTATATCTGATTTTAATGCGCGGATTTTTAATAAATTTGGTCCTGCACCTGTGTCAATCATCATTGTTATTGGAATTTTTAATTCTTGAGTGTCAATTCGAATATATGGTATAGTGTTGGTTTTTGCTAAATTAATGTTCCTGGATGCATAGTAATTTCTTTTTAATTCTTCCTCAGAGCATCCTACTGAAGAGGAATTTTGGAGTTTCCCTGAGTTTGAGTTTGCGAATTTGTTTGTTGTTGTTGTTGTTTATTGCTATTATCCCACATTCTTTTTCTACAATTAGTGGAAATATGTCCTAATTTTTTACAATAGTTACAAGTTATACTTTGATTTCTGTTTGCAAAGTTTGATGTATTGTTAATTCGTGATTCTTGAGAAAAACTTCGTTGTTGATTTTGAAAAGAATTTTGTTGTGTGTTTTGGTATGAAGGACGAAATTGATTTTGTGGTGTGTTTCTTAACTGATTTTGGAATTGATTTTGTCTTTGATTCTGTTGTGGATTTCTATAAGTATTTTGACTTTGAAATTTATTAAATGCATGATTTTGATTGTTAAATCGATTTTGATTTGAAAAAATTTGGCGTGATCCTGGAGAAAAGGAGTTTTCTCGTCTTGCTCCTATCAATTTATTAAGTTGAAAACAATTTATTGCAAAATGACCCTGTTTTCCACAAACTAAACAAGTTATTACATTATCTTGAGCGATATTAATTTTGGTTGTTTTTGCAAAGTCTTTATTATTTTTAGGATGAGAATTATATTCAGTATTATGCTCACTTTTTCTTAATTCACGGTGTGATAATAATTTTCTTTCTATTTCTACTGCTTTATTAACTATTTCTTGAAATGTGTCTGCTGTACCAATTCTTATTTCAATTTCTGGTCTAAGTCCCCGAGAAAAACAATCGACAGTTGTTTTATCTAAATTTGTTTTAAACGCTTCATCTACTGCGTTGTCATTACTAAGCCTATGCGCGTCTAATATTCTTTCTGCTGCTTCTGCGATTCTTGAACCGTAAGAAATTACATTTTCGTGCTCCCACATATATATTGCTCCTAGTTCCCCTTGTAATTGATAAACAGATTTTGCTGGCGCGTAAATTTGTTTTAACCTTTCTGTCAACTGCTCTACTGTATTAAAATTATTTCCTATTATAATTCTTCTTGCTTCACCCGAAATTCGACTCCTAATTAATTTTACTAAGTTTGTTTGTACTTGTGCGTTCTCAGGAAGCATAGATTTTGCTTCTAAACAACTTTCAATAAATATAGATAATGGAATATTTTTTCCGTCAAACATTGGTATAGTTTCTAATGCATCGCGTAAAGACACTTGCTGATTATTTGGAAGAGCCATATTTTCTTCAAAACTAATATTATTTGTCGAGTTATCAAAAGAATTGTTTTCAGAATGATCGTTTGTTTCGCGTTCTTCAATTAAAGAATTATTTAAGCTTGAATTTACTTCGGAATGATTTAGTAAATTTTTATCTAATAGAGTATTTTCTAATATAGAATCTTTGCTGTCGTTATCGTCAGTTTCTGAAGAATTATTGTCAGTGTCAAAAAGGTTAGAATTAACAAAACCCGAGTCAAACTCTCTATGTATTTCTTCGGAATCAGGATTTTCTTTAGAATATCTAGGTGTATTGTGTGTGGTTTTTCTTTATAATAAGGAATTCCTGAATTCAATAACAATTCTGGATTATTTTTTATTTGAGAGCGAGTTAAATGTGAGGAATCGGTTGTATTTTTATTCAAAGAAGACATTAAAAAATTGCATAATATCCAAATTTATAATATACGCAATAATTGTAAAATTGTCAATCTTGTTTCTTGAATATAAAATAAACTTTTCTTTTATAGTAAAATTTTTTTTTTTAAGCTTCAGGACGATAAAATTTTTTTAAACACTCAATAATAATAACAACAAATCACAATTTAAAAAATAAAACAAAATTTGGTTTAGCACATATTAAATATTAAAAAGATTCATATACGAGACAAAAAATTCCATAAGTCAAGAGGACTCGAACCCCTATTCATCAATATAATACTGGATTTATTTTAAGAATGCACCTTGCAACTTTAAAAATTATAAGTTAAGAGGACTCGAACCCCTATTCATTAAAACCAATATAAAATATATTAATGAATGCACCTTGCGACTTAAGTCTGGTATAATATTATCAATCAATATAAAATGTACCAAATTAAATGAAAATATTGAATGTCATTAATTATTTTTGATATTATTTATTACTATTATTGATCTTCAAAAAAAAATTTCCCCTTTTTTTTAACAATTTGGTATACTCATTGATTTATTAAAATTTTTAGTAAATTAAAAGTTATATTCATTAAAATCTTCGAATTTTATTAAAATTTTGACAAAATTATGGCTGATCGACTTTATAATTTTCCCGGGCCGATGCACCAAAATTTTAAAAGGGCTTCTGTTACGTCAAAACGAGAAACCTTTAATAAATATACCTAACGTTCCTCGTTTTAAATTAGTTTCAAATAAATTGAATCTAATTTGGGATGAGGATAAGTCAATGAGCCTACTAAATGTTGTGAGAGAATAATTTATTTAAAACCCAACAAGAAAGAAAAGTATTGACAAAAATACAATGAGTATAATTTTAGTTTATAAATCTTACTTTAAGAATAACGATTAGTGGTGGTGAATGAGCTGGTGATAATAATCTGTTAATCCAATCTTGAGATGGTCCTTCACAAAGTGGGCCTCCGACAGTTGTCCTTAGTGTGGGATTTTATCACTGTTGTTTACACTAATGTGATAGTGTATTGTGTTTTGAAAATATTTGCTTTCTTCCAGACGTTTGTCAGCAGTTGAGCAAATTTCGATGGTTCGAAATTTGGAATGTCTTGTTTCAATATAGATTTTATCGAAACTTGAATCTATCTCCCAAATAATAATTTTTGAGAATTATTTAAAGTTCTATTTTAAGAACAGGGGAAAAAAGTCTAAATCGAAGTTCGTTTTAACTTAAACACTTGGAAAAATATTTGTGTTTACTTCAAATTATATTTGTTGGAAATTTATACTTGTTAATAAACTTGGGTTGATTTCAACACTTAGGAGTTCACTTTAAACTTTGTACTTTTAGTTCACTTGTAGACGATGTGTTCAACTTGATGGTTCGATGACTATAACTTGGTGTTTCAAAAAATTACTCTCTGAATGTAGAGAGCTAGTGCCCTTTATTTATAAAACTTCCCCCATAAGCTTTGTGCCTTTGGTGCTAAATGGAATTGTGAAGAAATGGTTATTCCTTATTGTTTTTCTAATTTTATGCGTGCCTCTGGAGTTATCGCATGTATTGTAAGTGGGGATATGTGCCGCTGGTTCAGTTAGCTGTTCCTCACAGGTTAATCCCTTGATGGATTATTTCTTGCTCGTTTGTTGATTTCCTTGCTTATAGGAAGGTCGTTGAAATGATGCCTAATCGTTATTCTGATTATATTATTTAAGGTTAATATTGTCTGTGGCAAAGGTTTTACATACTTCTAAATATTACTCTTCTTTCTTGTATTTGATACAATTTATATATTCGCTGTAAGACATATATTATAACAATGACCATAAAAATACTGAATATAATGCAACAATATGTAGAGATTGTATTAATACAATAACAAGCATTCTAATAACAATAATAATATCTTACAATAAAAAGGTAAGATTCAATATTTAAAAAGAGAATAAACACGTAATTATTATAAGTATATTAGGAATAAGTTACGGACGTAACAATGTAAACAAAAAATTTCATATCTTTGAAGGTATTTTAATTCCTTTGGAGCTAAGCTGCACCAAATGCACTCTTCTAAAATATATAAATGAAAAACTGCAAAAAGGAGAAAGTTTCTCGGAGTTATTTAAATTACGTAAACAATTATTTATAAAAAAAGAAACAGAAAACTTATCCTTTACGGCGATCAACGATTATGATATTTGTCATTCGATTGGATTTAACATAAATTTTAAAAGCGCGATATCTTTGTTGCATATTAACTCAATCTTAAAACAAATTCAAAACAAGAGCAAGAGTTTAGTAAAAATTCAAAAAGCTTATACTTTACAAAATGGCTTAGTTTGCTTTCAGTCAAGACGCCTGAAAATAACAGAAGTGAATAGTTTCAGAAATATAAGTAAACATAATATAAAGAAGCTTATGAATACGATAGATTATTTACATTGGATTATAAATACTGTATCTTTCTTGAAAAGCAATAATAGTTCATTTGGAGGTCTTTGTGAAAATAAACACGAATTAGAAATACTTAAATTATTTTGCTTTACGAAAAAAATATCAGATGTTACATCTCACAACATAACAGTATAGATAGATAACGTAAAACAAATTGTTGCAAAACCATTGATAAGTAAAATCGATTGGTTTAGAAGAATTATATTTTTGCATACAAATGATTTAATTATAGAAAATAATACAATTTTCTCAGTACTTGGTGATCTTAAACAGAAAATGCTAAATGTTGGCGAAAATTTAAGTTATTTAATGAATAATACTTGGGTAAGACTCCGTCAGAAAATATGCGATTTGCATGGGGTCTTTGGATTAGGCTATAATATGGTGAAATTGTAGTATTGGATACTAGAAACTAGTGTGCCAAAAATTTTTTGAAAAATTTAAAATATGTTGAAGTTACGCCATTTTGAATTTTTTTGTTATAATTTTTTTAAATCTTAATATTCGATGAAATTAAATAAAATTTGGAAGGCTTATACTTGAAATCATGTTTCTTCTGACTACATCATAGAACAAAACAAAAAACATTTTTTTTGGCCAAAAAAAGTCAAAAAAAATTTTTTGAAACTGTTTTGCCCCCGGGGAACCGATTTTTGAGTTTTCATGTCAATTAATAAAATATTCCTTATAATTTCACCTTTCATTTAAAAAAAAAGAAATCGATGGAGACTCAAATAGTTTTCGAGATGTTGCAATTTTTGTGGAAGCGCGACCACGTTTCAGTGTCAGTTCAAAATTGTCTAGAGCCTACAAATTTTATCCGATTTTGATGTTCTTAGTCTTAAATGAAAGGAGATAAATTTTCTAAGAGTTTCCCCGAAACCCGTTGTTTCAATTTTTAATTGTTTATATATTTTTTTTGTTACTCAAAGTTAACAATTTACAAAAATTTTGAAAAAAATCGTGTTTATGTTTTATTTTTTCATTTCTTATGATCGAAATCAATTTAAATTAGTCTAGTATGACCACTCGATAATTACTAATACATAATTCAGTTTATTTAAATAATTTCGTTAATTATCAAATAGGTATCTCTGGTCCTTCTTAAAAAAATTAAATGTTTTTCAGACAAATTTATGTTTATTTTGTTTAAAAAAAATTGTAAAGTTAACAATTATCATTGTTATTAACAAATATTTTTATATAAAATATAAATTTAAAATGAATTAATCAATTTTTTATTACTTATTTATATCTTTATTTATATAAACATAAATTTGTCTGTAAAAATACAATCTTTTAATAATTGTTAATAACAATGATAATTATTAACTTTAAAATTATTTTTTAACAAAATAGACATAAATTACTTAAATAAACTAGAGGTGTGCAAAAAGCCCGAAACCCGACCGGATAATTTCGGGCTTTTCACTTTTCGGGTCGGGTTCGGGCCGGGTCAAGCTTGTTTAAATACCCGAAATCTTTCGGGTACCCGACTGAATTCGGGTTCTCGAAATTTTTGGGCACCCGACTATATTCGGGTTCTCGAAATTTTCGGGTATGCTCTAAACCTAAAAAAGTTCGAATTCTCGAATTTATTTAACTTGGAAGTATTCAAGGTCTTAATTTAGTAATAAAACATTTGAGAAAATGCATAACTACAAATATTCGACAAATTTTCGAAGTTTTGTGTACTCAAATTCGTTGGGGTTCTAAGAATTCTCGGGTACCCGAATTTTTCGGGTATTTTTTTTTTAATAAAAAATTGATTAATTAATTTTAAATTTATATTTTATATAAAAATATTTGTTAATAACAATGATAATTGTTAACTTTACAATTTTTTTTAACAAAATAAACATAAATTTGTCTGAAAAACATTTAATTTTTTTAAGAAGGACCAGAGATACCTATTTGTTAATTAACGAAATTATTTAAATAAACTGAATTATGTATTAGTAATTATCGAGTGGTCATACTAGACTAATTTAAATTGATTTCGATCATAAGAAATGAAAAAATAAAACATAAACACGATTTTTTTCAAAATTTTTGTAAATTGTTAACTTTGAGTAACAAAAAAAAAACGTTATCGCGCTTCCACAAAAATTGCAACATCTCGAAAACTATTTGAGTCTCCATCGATTTCTTTTTTTTTAAATGAAAGGTGAAATTATAAGGAATATTTTATTAATTGACAAGAAAACTCAAAAAACGGTCCCGCTGGGGCAAAACAGTTTCAAAAATTTTTTTTTGACTTTTTTTGGGCAAAAAAAAATGTTTTTTGTTTTGTTCTATGATATAGTCAGAAGAAACATGATTTCAAGTATAAGCCTTCCAAATTTTATTAAATTTCATCGAAAACTTTCGGAAATATTAAGATTTAAAAAAATTATAACAAAAAAATTCAAAATGGCGTAACTTCAACATATTTTAAAATTTTCAAAAAATTTTTGGCACACTAGTTTCTAGTATCCAATACTACAATTTCACTATATTATAGCCTAATCCAAAGACCCCATGCAAATCGCATATTTTCTGACGGAGTCTTACCCACTTACAAGATTGTTGAGGATTCTTTGGTAAGATTAAAACCTGTAATCATGTTTTATAAAATTAAGTACAATTCTTAAACCTTTTTTATCTTTGCGGCTATATTAAATCAAAATTTTGAACATGCCTCATTAGATTCGTATTCAGTGGCACCAAAAACCCCTGAGTAACAAGTTGTACCCGAATCCAATGAATATTAAAATATTTGTTCGGTTCTTTGAATTTTTGAAATTGATTATTATTTAAGGTGTGACGTTATCTGAAGTACTAAGAGGACTACTAAAAATTGTAATTCTAAATTTTTGTTATTCACAGAGTGTTAATTCTAATTATACTCATTCGTCTACAAGCAAAACAATCTGTACTATTTACCAATATTGGAAAACAATTGATGATCTACTTCTTAAGGTCAAATTCAAGAAATTAGTGATAATTGTGACTGATAATATGAGAACATTAATTAGAACTGTTAAAAAAAAGAAATATAACAGTAGTGGCACCAAAATTAAAGCGAAAAGATCTTCATTATTCAGAACAGTTTCTGTATGATGAAATTATGAATAGTACATTATGCAACAAGGGAGGTACGTCCGAGTTTTATCCAACAAAGGCGTATTATGGTTACTCTATGCTACCTGTACCGGTGCATGCTAAGTTCTAATAAAGTAACCATTATTGTCCTAGGGAGATAAAGGGTACTTTATTGACCTGTGAGCGGTCAATAATGTACCCTTTATCTCCCTAGGGCTATAATGGTTTCTTTATTGACTGCTGGGTTATAAGGGGGAACTTAGTACGCGCCTGTACAGGTAGATAAAGTGACCATAATACGCCTGAGTTGTATAAACATATTTATTTGTTTCAACACGATGATACTCATTATTATGTTTATCCAACAACCACCAACAGATATCGCGACTCATTGATTACATACGTTGAATACAAAATGATTAAAAATTATACTAATGTTGTATTTTATTTTGTAAACTTTGCAAATTATTTTTCTTCATATGAACGAATTGGCCACGATAACAATGATTTGGTAATTCCTGCACTACCTGATTATTGTGACATATCTTCAGAAAATTGTAAGACGCGCTTTATAAATCGCTCATATCTAATTGAAATACATCAGAAATTTTCTATCCACTTTCAAAAATATATTTCTTTATATGCTGTCTTTTATAATAACTTGACAGAATTTATAAATAATCCCAATTCACATCATAAGAACAGAGACGACACTGAATAATTCCAAAAATTTTATGAATTTTTGGAAGAACGGCAAATTTCTTACAATACAACCTACACATTTAAAGATTTGCCTTGCTCTATTACGAAAAAATTAAATAATTTAACTGATATTAATTTTAGTATGACTGAATTAGGTGATGTTTTATACTTTAAAAATTTACTAAAATCTGTTCGTATTAACATAATGCTTATAAATGACACAAACACTAATAATGTAATATGACTTTGTAACAATAAAGAAATATTTAAATTTCTTAAATTTTATTGTTTTCTAAAAATAAATTATATTAATATGCTGAAAGTTATTGATCAGAAATCTTATAAAATTAACAACATGGACAGTATTGTTGAAATAGAAAGAAATTATGTTCTCGAATATTTGTTAAAAACGAATGAGTGGATTGATCAATTATTCTCAATGAATGACATTGATTATATATATAACGAAACCCGAATGTTTAAAATATCAGATGCTCTTTACTCTCAAATACCAAAAATTACCTCAAATGGTATTGATTTATCTAATAAAATATATTCGATTGTTAAAAACAGTAAGTTTTTTTTGCATTGTAAGAAATATCAAAAAAAATTGAAGATGAGAAATCAAAATTGTGTCTTGAAGATTATTAATAATAAACAATATTTCCCATAAATTTTTTTATTTTTATTTGCCTTTTACCTTCGGTAGTTCAATTTCATTTATAATTTTTCAAATAAATTTTTTTTATAATATTAGATTGGAGGGAAGAAATTAAGCGTTTTTTTATAAGTTCGAAAGATCAAAAAACTGAAAATATTTATTTTTTATTTTCTATATAACAAAATATTCAAGTGGAATAAAAGATAAATAAATTTATCCATTTATTAGTGCTGATTTTGCAGGAAAATATAATCAATTTTTGAATAAAATGTGCTTATGTGCCCGTCTGTACATTAACACGATTTATTTTGCCCATTTTCAATGATATGGTTACTACGATCGTTTTTAAAAAATACATATCTTTACATTAAACTAATAAGTCGTCAGTCATTCAATTCCAAATTTGTCGTTTTTTTCATGAATTTTTTTTTAAATGGATTTGGATGTTTCTGGGCCTCGAATTGTCAACAATCATTTAATTTATAAAGGTTTCGCACATGGCAGATCAAAGGCTGCACCTAGCGGAAAATTTAATTAGGCGTATAGAAAATTACATCGCGGCGAATGTAAAGCTCGAGTTGTAAAAATTCTACGCGAAGATAAGTTGACTGTTTTAAAAGAATCTGAGCACAGTCACCCTGACGATTCAGAGGAGGCTAAATTTTTAATTTTTAATTAATAAAATATTCAAGTAGGGTCAGTTGGGGTAAATCAGAACAGATTTGCTATGTTTCACCAAAAACATAAGTTTTTTTCTTTTAAATCGGAATACTTTCGGTTTTTTGTGTTTTGAATTGTTATTTCACTTCCGTGGAACAATTTTATGGAGTAGTAAAAAATATGGGTATCATTGAATCGTAATAATCAACTGTTCCTATTTACCCCTAAATTTTTTAACTTTGCTAAAATTTAGGGGTAAAATAGGTGATTGCGACGATGGTGAAATTGTGTCCTGAGGTCCCGAAATTTTGCCAGAGTCGTAATCACCTTTGCGCCCATGTTGAGAACATAATTTTTTGTCCAAACTGCACGGAAGGTATATCATTGAGGGCACGAGCAGTGAATTCTTTTAAATGATTTTTTCGATTTACCTAATCTTGCCCTCGCTACAATTATTTTTTGTGGCCGCTATTTTACGTGAAAAAAATAAAGTAACGCAAAATTTTCGTTACTTTATTACTGTTAAAACGAAAGAAGCGGGCGGAAAATAATTTGCGCCCGCTTCCCCTACCCCTGGGTGGTAATGAGTTACTTTGCGCCCGCTCTAAGTGCCCGAGACGACATACTTTCCGTGCAGGTAGGACAAAAAAAGGTTAACAGATTGGTTTAACATAACTCTCGGTCTCTCTTAAACTCTCTCAATTCTTTCTCATTCTCTTTTTTCTCACTCATTCTCTCTCATTCTCTCTTACTCTCTCTCATCCTCCCTTATACTCTTTCATTTTATAATTTTTTGGAGGCGTACATTTTTTCATTTCAATACTACATCTATCTCAGTCAAAAAAGTTCTATAGAATGTTTCTATAGAGCATTCTATAGAAATTTTGTAGAATTTATGTAAAAATATATTTTTTAATTTCCCCATGAATTCTATAAAATATTTCTAGTCAAAGTCTATAGAATTCGTGCAAATATTCACAAAAAATATTTCTTTTTACAAATTCTATAAAATATTATATAGAATACTCTATAGAATTCGCTATAGAATTCTCTATAGAATGACTCTATAGAACTTTCTTGACTGGGATGTAAGTTTGAAAGAAAAAAAATTCATAAAAAATCAAAAAATACATACACAAAGTACATTTTTAATGAGGCTTACTTTGATTTTTTACTGATAGCTGGACATGTTTTAAATTCAGTTCAGAATAATTTAACAATATTATTTTTAAAAAATTATGTCATAACTTTATGTATCTGTAACTTGCATTTTCATAAATGATAATAAGATTTGAAGTCAAAAAATTAAAAGAAACCTTAAACGAATTTGTTTAAAATTTTCTGTAAATAAGTATACAAACAATATTTGAATGTCAAAGAATCGCGAAGTTACCATAACGAAAGAAGTAGGGGAGACCGGGCGTATTGGCTCACTTTTCACTGTTTAACTTCGGCATTTTTTCATTAATTAAAATTTTGTAACATAGAAACTTACCCCAACATCTTAGCTTTCAATTAAAAATAATGCGTCCTCATATTACTCATACTTTTCCTGTGTAAGCGCTGATACTTTCCTTATTTTCGATTATTGGAAAGACAAATAACTTTATTTAAGAACTATTCGAACTACAAAAAAGGTTTTAAAAAATTAAAATTAAATTTTAACATGCTATTAATTAAAATATAATATAAGGATCCTTATTTTGATTAAATATTAATGGAGAAGTTAAAGTTTTAATTAATGTAATATTATGTTACCTGATAATTTCGTAAATTGTTAAATTTTGTTAAAAGAGAAATTTAAATACATGTTTTTTTTATTTAAAATGGTAATAAAATATGATATTAAAGAATATCACAAGTTTCTGCACGGAATGATAATTTCATTTTTTTAAAAGATAAAGAGTTTAATTGCTTATGTAATATTTTACCAGATTGTAGACCTTCATTTAAAGATAAATTTTCAATAAAAAGTTATTTTCCAAAAAATGGACTTACTGAGAACATAACAGTATGGGGACCCCACTGTATTGCGTTACGAGTGAACAATACTTATTTTTATTTATCAAGAGCGCAACATAAGTGATTAGATCGAAGACAAGATTAAGGGAATGAGAGGACACAATTTTGCTCCGTAAACAAAGTTGAGGTCCCGAAATCTCTTCTGAGTGATAATCACCTTTATGCCCATGTTGCGCACTGAGAGACTGTTGGGACTGTACCAGTATAAAGTATGTGACAGCAGCTTCACTATTGTTTTGGTTCGCTACGGTACAATTTTGGGCGCATGAAAGTCCAAAATGTTGATGCAGTAGTAAAAATGTCGCTTTAGGTTTGCTGGTGAACAACTTTTGGACTGTCATGCACCCAAAATTGTACCTTAGCAACTAAAAAGTGCAGTCATATAGCGTCTGCTGTTGACCCAAAGGTCTTTCAGTGCGAACATTAATTTTTTCCGAAGACAATGTTTTTCAGCATTACTGCATATTGACATTTTTCTGGATTTCACAGGTCTTCAGCATCTTGCTGACTTCTTACTCCATTTTTAGAATGCTCGCTGCCTCTTCTTCCCGCAGCTTATTGCAATTTGTCTCGATCTTCATTAAAACTGGCAATATCATTCGCAGAAGCATTACTGATTTGTGATGCTGCTCGTGCTTCGTATTCTCTCCACCTTGTCTACGCTGATCTGTGGTAATTCCAACGCGTTTCTGCTTTTCTACACCCTTGGGCCACTGGCCATCGTCTTCACGCTAAGCCCTTGACGATCTGAACCAGAGAGTGGTTTAGCCAAAGCAATACCCCGCAGGTACTCTTCCTTGTTTTTACAATCGTTCATGATGGATGTTTTCTTTTTTGGCTGTCCTTTAAAGAAGAGCACCGATGCCCCGACAAGGTCTACCGAACATATCTATGATGTAGGTCATATTTGTCAGCAGATACGCTTATAACCGGGAATGAATTTTGTCAAACAACATGGTAAATCACAAAATGTAATAACACTGCAAAAAAATGATACAATTTTTTTAAACGAATCTTCAACCATATGTTGCTCTTCGAAAACAATAAAGATCACTTTTTTATTTATTTAATGCAAATTTTCTTTATTATGCTTACCGTTATTACACAAATGTTGTATATATTTGTTTCGTTATCTCATCCATGTATAAACAAACTTGAATGTCACTAACTTAAAAAAATTTTGATAGATTTGTCACAACTTTTTTAAATGTCGTCAAAACCAGAAGGAAGGCATTAAGGCATCATTTATTACTATTCTTATGCAAAGTTGGCTGTGACCGATTTTATTGTTATATTAAAGACTAGCTGTCGTACCAGTCTTCGACGGGTTTTAGTTTCTTCAAATACATTCAATAGTGTGTCTACCAGTCTCCAAAAATGGGAAATAGTGGGGAATTTAATTTGACCGGAAAAAACAATAATTAGCTACCATTAACTATTTTATTAGAAAAATATTACTATTTTAAATCAGTGATTGACTTTTTATTATCAAGTAATATATTTTTTAATTAATTAACCCTTTAAGGACGGGACGGACACATTTCTGAGACAACTTTTGACGGTAATTTTCTCGTCGACCAAGGGTTTTCAAAATTTCAGAATAATTATTCCTTATGTCTTGGACATCGCTCTTTCAGAATCTGCACTTAAAATTTAAAAAAAACTAAAAACCAAAAATTTACGGACATTTTTTTAGAAAAAAACTTTTGTTGAAATTTTTTTTCCAAAACGAATTTTTTTCGAAGGTAGTGAGTCCGCAGAAGTTCGTAAAATCTTTAAATATCGCGTCCAAAATGTTTAAGCTTTCAGATGGTAAAGTTTATTTGGTTAAAATTCAAGATGGCGGATAAAAAATGGCGACCAAAAGTCAATTTTTTATAATATAAAAACCTCGTGTGCGAAATTTGTAAAAAATGCTCAAATTCAGTTGAAACTATTTACTCGGGGTTTTTGGGGTCGCTGATTACGAATCTGAACTTCGTTTTAAAAAATTCAAATTGGCGGATCCCATATGGGTGACAAATTTTCGTAAAATTCATCTAATGCGATAAATATTTCTTATTTGGGGGTTTTTAGGGTTGCAGATTGCGAATCTGAACTTCGTTTTAAAAAAATCAAAATGGCGCATCCAATATGGTTGACAAATTTTCGAAAAATTTATCATATTTCATTAAAATTCGTTTAATTATTTTACAATTTTTTATTATTATTTATTTTGTTATTTTATTAATGTTATGTGTTATTTTATGATATATTATATCATAAATTATTATAATTATTATAATTAAAACTAATATAGAGTCAAAATAAATGGAACTGGCCACTTGAAAAATTTTTGTCTCCAATTTTCAAGTTATCTATAATTATTGGTAGATATATGAGTACACTTTTTGCCCCTAAAATATTTTTCAAAAAAAAAAATTTATTTTTGAAGTAATCAGGTGTTAAAATATTGGGTCATTTTATTTTCATTTTATTATTACTTTGAAACAAATAAATATAATTAAGTGAATTTTTTTTAAATTAAAGCTTAAAGTCTATACTTTATGGATTAAATGAAGCGATTGCTAAAAAATTAAAATTTATAATTGTTATTAACAATTATGTTAAACAATTGCAAATTGAAGAATGTTCTCAATGTTTTTAAAAGGTTAAATTACGATGTTATGATGTGCAAAACTCCAAGGATTAATTTAAAAAAAAAGAATAATTAGTAACCTACAATATTATAGAAATTATGTAGATTTTTTTTGACAAAATGCAGGCGAAATTTTTTGCGCATCAATACATCGTAACTTAATGTTTCAAAAACATTGAGAACATTCTTCAATTTGCAATTGTTTAAAATAATTGTTAAAAACAATTAGAAATTTTCATTTTTTAGCAATCGCTTTATTTAATCCTTGAAGCATAGACTTAAGCTTTAATTTAAAAAAAATTCACTTAATTATCTTTATTTGTTTCAAAGTAATAATAAAATGAAAATAAAATAACCCAAAACTTTAACACCTGATTACTTCAAAAATAATTTTTTTTTTGAAAAATATTTCAGGGGCAAAAAGTGTACTCATATATCTACCAAAAATTATAGATAACTTGAAAATTGGAGACAAAAATTTTCCAAGTGGCCGGTTTCACTTATTTTGGCCCTAGTAAATAATGTTATTACTCTTACTATCATAAGCAAACATATGTTGCATCGTATTTATTTAATTTTTTAAAAAATAATTTTAACTCACCAATCTTTTAAATAAGTTCTAATATAATATTTATTTATTTTATTGTTTGTAAATGGAAATTACATCAGAACTAATTTAAAAGATTGGTGAGTTACTAATATTGACAAAAATTGAATAAATACGATGAAACATATATTTGCTTGTATATATATATATATATATATATATATATATATATATATATTTCTGGCGTTAAAATGCGATGATTTATAATAAAACTGTATCATTTAAGAAAACGAAAAATTTTGTTTTGTAATAACATTATTTCCTAATTAATAACATTTTTTAATTTTGATTTTATGTAGTGCTAAAGCTCAGAAAATGAGCTTTCAAAAGATATTTTTGTGAGCTTTGTAAATTCAATAGTAAACAAAATACAAAACTTTTTGTAAAGCCTTCAATCGCTGTAAGGTGGGCAAAAGTTGTTGAGCAGCACTGTAAATAAAATTGCTTGTTTTTATTTATACCGTTTTTTGTGATTCGAATTGTACAGTAACCTATTGTAAATTCTAGTGAGAGCAATTAACAAAGCAGTTTAATAACGGTCTTTGTAAGTTAATTATCAATATAAGTTTGTTCTCGTCCTACCAGGTTGTATAATGTCTTGTTGGACATCCTGAAGCCGGTTCGATAGAAATATACGCCCTCTTGTTCTTATTCTTCTTCTTCTTCTTCTTTCCACCTAGCTTGTAAACGAGCTTGGATTAATTAATTAAGATCGAACGGGTTATGACAGTAATGAAACCCATACGGAAAACTTCAATCTATCCTGCTTGCCGTTCCGTTGAAACTATAAATTTTATCTCACTGATAATCTTGTATATTTACGTTATATATGTGATACTATTCTTAATAAAACTTTAAATGCACTTCTTTTATTTTCCGTTTGTTTATTTATATTTCACTTAAAAAATTCTCATATTCTTATATCATTTCCGTTATAGTTTACTGTTTTGTGTCTGTCTTCTGTATAGAAAGAATTTATGTAGGATTTGTATAGGAAGAATTTCTCGAGGAACTTGTTCGACGAGAATCTGAAACATATGTTCAGTATACTGACATACTTGGTAAAAACTTAGTTAAGTCATATTTTAGTGAAACCGAGAAAATGACAAAAAACTGTTTGCATTAATAAACCTAACATAGTATAAAAAATTATTTAATTTAACTTTAAGAAAACATTGTTTTCAAGTTTAATTTTTAAGGTGTTTTCATTGCAGATATGTTATTTTTGATTTCATATTTAAAAAATTCAGGAAACTTTCTATAAATTTTATGCTGTTCATTATTTACATTCTTTTGACATGAAAGAAAAAAACGCGTTAGAAAAGTGCTCTGTTTTCGAAAACAGTATAATTCTAATTTTTTAATTAAAATATTGTGGAGGTTGCCTCATAAATAACTGTTGTTATTTTACAATTGTTTGTTTACAATTCTACACGGAAAAACTTTTTTCAAGAGTCATTACTAAACTTATTCAAGAACTCAGGATATGGAAATATAACAAGAAATGCTACAAAACCATAGATTGAAACATTATTTTAAGCTGTTCGGGGATAACTGTAGTACATTTCTGGACTACTTATTGAATTTTTTTGAAAAAGTCCTGAACTGGTTTAAGAATAGAAAAATTTAAAATTAGCGAAAAAAATTTGCCCGCCTGAGTAGTCGAACTTGAGACCTCGAGACTCAAGATCGCACCGCCTTATGCCACTCGGCTACAGGGACGCGTAACGATACTTTAGTTTTAGATCGTTTTAAAGCGTTTAAAGCCAAGTGGCGCTGTATACCCATTGGTTACGCTTCGTCTTCTTTCTTAAATAGTTCGAGACTTTTTCAGGGCGCAGTGATTGAAGAACTCAGTTGCAGCGTCAATAACAATTATTTCGAAGCCATTAGAAAAACTCCTGAAAATTCTTTAATGAATATTTAACTTTTCTAAAAGAAGTTCTAAATTTTTCCCATATCCTGAGTTCTTGAATAAATTTAGTAATGACTCTTGAAAAAAGTTTTTCCGTGTATATTATTATATCATAAATATATTTATATTTATTATTATCTTTTTTTAAGTGCCGTCAAAGCTTTGCAAATACTAATAACGTGTCGGCCTGAAAAAAGACGTGATTCCGAATCGGCCCGACAAGAATCCGAATTTAAACGAAGTTGACTTATGGAGTCTGCTTTCGAAACACAATGTCTGGCTCATGCTACTTTTTGAAAGAAGAACTCAGTTAACTCGACTTAAGGTTTTTGCTTGGAAACGAAAGCTGAGTTTTCACTATGTTTTTGATAGCAGAAATACTTATGTCGACTTGACTAAGTTTTTGTTTCTTATCTTATACTCGAGCTCAAGTATTTCGTATTTTCTCGATTATCGGAGATTTTTAATAATTATTTTTTGCAATAAATATAAGATATAAAATTTTTTAATAACATAAGTAGATGCAGTTTTTTTACGAATCCAATGATATAAAAAACTAATTTTTCACAAAAAAGTGACTTAATCAAGTTTTTACCAAGTACGGCAGTATATTGCACGGATTCTTTCGTCATGATCGGGTGCGTGACGATGGTCCTCCTCACTGACATTTTTCCAAACCACTACATTTTCTCCAGATTCACTGGTCGCAGTAATTATACGAACCTTGCAAGGTACGAGCCACTCGAACTCTAATACAATCTCAATAAGTCTTCCCTTTTCCATTTTTCGATCGTTCATAAATATATCCGTCTAATAATAATTTTGTGTTTTGATTTACCACATTTTCCATTTTCAAAATATGTTACTCTTTTTATGAAGAATTTTTAAAGAATATAAAAAAACAAAAAATTGAAAAATGTGACGAATACCAAACGATTACAAAACAGTTATGCGACTGACAGCAGTTTGAAAACAATTGAACAGTTGCAATCATACTATTCTTACTTCACTTCGAACTGGTCAATTCGAATAATTTTTTAGGGAGATTTCACAATCTTTTCGGAAAATTAGACATGCCGGATTATTTTTTGCGCAGGAAATTAGCTCTTCGGCAAAAAGGTCTTCGGGAAATTTAGTTTTCGTAAATTTGGAATTCGGTGGGGACTATGCAGACTACATTTAAAAGCTCTAAAGTGGGGATATGTCATCATATAGGCAGTGGGTTAAAGACAATCAAGAACTTCGGTAACCGTCAGAATACATAGAAAAATAGTATACTCAAAATAATTTTGAAAATGCTCGGCAGTTTATAATGATATCTCGCTAACTGATTAAGATTTTTAAACTTTTTTGGTCTTAAATTAAAGATGAGACTTTAATAATCACACCTATATATAAGTTTCTTACTGCATTTTTTAAAAAATTTGTAGGAGTTGAAAAATTTTTTTAAAAATGTTATGTTTTAAATTTTTTTGGCAAATTTGTCGATTGCTGCAATCTTTGTATAAATTATTTAAAAATTTCAGTTATGTATCATTATTCGTAGAATTTAATAATCTTCCGAATGGTAGTTTGTTATTTTTCTGACATTTGTGTTTACAAAAGAATCGTGATTTAAAGATTGGTATGTTTTTGGATCGTGTGCGTACAGCCGTACCAATAATTCCCGACGGTAGTGTAAATATTACTATTCCCTAAAAACTTTTACTAGATACTCAGCACCATTATTCTCCATGTAAATATAACAATAAGTAAAATAGAAAAAAGAAGAAAAATTAGAAAATTTATATTTATATCTTTGATTTCGAATAATTTGTGGGAAAAATTGGAAAATGCTTTTCTCATTCCCTGGTAGCAGAAATCTTTTTTCTCACTTTTTTTTACAAACCCAGGCAACAACGTTCTCATGCGCTGCTAAGATCGATACCCAACGTTTTGCGGGACAATTAATTAGGAAAGCAACCAAAGTTCGAAGACAAAAGGCAAAGCACAGTCGTCACGAGTAAGAATTGAATATTTATTAAGACGACGGCGTGTCACAATGTCCTGGGGAAAGGCGCAGGTCACGGGTTAACGACGCGAAATCTGTCTCTCTTGCAGCGAAAGTGATAGTATATTATGTATAAACTCACCCCGTCAAAACAAAACAGAGCAACTGTAAATATTTCTCCTTTCAAATAATATCTCATTATAATAATAATTTTTTCTCTCTTTCATTATTTTTTAATTCATATTTTTATTGTTTGTTATTTTCCGTTAATTTAATTTGTTCACTATTTTTTTTATTATTCTTATGGTTCACTATTTTTGATATTCCTATTGTTTACAATTTTCATTATTTTTATTGTTTACTACTTTTATTTTTATTATTTAATTATTATTATATTATATTATCTTGTACTTGAAAATTTTTTCACAATAACTGAACTATACTGTACTATACTAAACTATACAATGCTATACTATACTATACTGTAATTATTACAAATATAAGTATTATAAATGCATAATGAAATTCAATAAATAGCTAAGGATTATTAGGTAGACTACTTTTTTGGGCACTGGAGATATGGGAAGCGGGAATGTGTTACTTTGCACCCGCTCTCAGTGGCCGAAATGACATACTTTCCGTGCAGGTAGGGCAAAATAGTTATTTCTGCTTTGACTAATTTGAGTATTTTTTCAAATTTTGTTCTTAATAATTTAACCAATGGTATACAACTTGATGCAATCTATACGGATTTTGTTAATGCTTTTAACAAAGTGGATCATGACATTCATCTGATGGCAAAGCTTGAAGCTCTTAGTTTTTTGTTAACCTGGCTGGAAATGCGGCGAAATAAATATATGTATTATTTTAAGTATGAAAATTTCCAAAATTCATCAAGGGATATGACCATATAGATGAGTCCAATAATGCCAAAAATTCCCCTTTTAATGCGGATGTCCACATATTTTGTTATCAACTGCATATGTAGATAAATTTGATTATATCGAACCATATGTCTTGGCGTTTGTACATTCGCCGCAGGGCGACACTGAAAAAATTAAATTCTAATTTTAAGAAAAACTTCTTATATATGCGCTAAGAATATTCTCCACTTAAATTAAGTGGGAAATATTCTTACAATAAGAAGAACATTATTATTGTAAGAATATTTCCCACTTAATTTGAGTGGGGAATATTCTTAGCGCATATTTAAGAAGTTTTTCTTAAAATTAGAATTTAATTTTTTCAGTGGAGCCAGGTTCTTCTAGGTTTTACGTAAACGGGATACATTTTATACAAGTCACGTTTTCCCACGGCGAAAAGAGAATCGGCATAATTATTATCGATATAGGGTCCTTCACACTGCCAAATACCTTTTATATCCATATAGTTGCATTTTTTACCGCTAAATCAATGATCTCAATTTCTATATTTTTATTAATTAATAATTTTTCGAGACAAAAAATAATTTTATTTGTTAAACTGTATTTGATGCAAGGACTGTGAGAAGGACCCAGTTATCGATTGGACTTACACAAGAGGGAAGGGGAATGTTAGATCAAATTAGTCCCCCTAGTGAAAGTAAAAGTGTCCCTTCTTATATTATCAATCATCCAATCATTCGACTGGGCCTTTCTCAAGGTCCGTGTCTTTTTTCCAATTCCCGAAAATTTATGCTTTAATACAGAAATTCAAATATTTTCAAAAGTAATAAAATTCTTCGCAAAAGCCTATGTTTCCCTACGTTTTTTAACGTTATTTAAATACGTTTATATACTAAGTAGAAACTTTTACTTTCAAGTTATTTAATAAACTTTATACGAATATCCAATATCGTTCCACGGGCCGAGGCCCAGACTATCAAATACACCGAAATGGCGTTCTTAATAAACCTTTATATTTAAAGTGTGTACACTAGTTTTTCTTAATAAAAGACAGCTAATTTTTCTTGCTGGGTTTAGATGGTGACGATCGTGATTGGTTAAAAATCGATTATAACGGTCGCTATTAGCAGAAATCGTAGTAATGACGCTCTCTATACAGAAAATAAAAGTGAAAAAGGAACATGTGTTACTAACATTACATGTAACATTCGAGTAATGTTACGTAAATAATTTTTTGTTTAGACATTATTTTTTAGAACTAAATAGTGATCCCACGTGTACTGATGGTACTGATGATTAATAAAATTAATTTTCTTCAGTCAGTATTGCGCCAATATAGGGTCAGTACTGGACTTCCTTTTCTGGCACAACAATATTGGCGCTGTACTGATGCATTGTTGTAGCCATTACCGCGCCAATTCCGGCACGCCAGTGTACTAATATGGAAATTTTTCATTGGAAAAGTATAAGTTAATTAATAAATATTAAAAATATTTATTTTATTTTACTGCAATTAAATAAACGAAATAAATTGAAATATTCCCTATTAAGATTAAGATAATGCTATAACTAATCAATATCTAAATGAATTTGAGATGAAGAAACTCAAATTGAAATCAAGTCGGAAATTAGTTTCAACTTTAGAGGTTTAAATTCTTATAACTTAAAAATATTTCAGTAAAAGACGAAAAAAATGAAAATTGATATCATGAACAAAAAAATATTAATGAACCAAAGTAATAATGTATCCATTTGCTGGGTTAATTTTTTGCGCAATTAATTTATTAAATGCATTTAGAATTATATTATACATGGAAGAAAAATGAAAGTAAAAGTTTAATAATTGGCGATTTTGCTTCAATTATTCCCAACTTATACCTACTCACACACAAACACATTTCTTTACATATATATATATATATATATATATATATATATGCATTTGATTCTTTTTTAATTATAATTTTTGCCCGAGTTAAATTCCACGTTTAATTGGAACAGCGATTTCTGTGGAATAAAAATGGGAACATAATCGTGAGGGGATTATAAAGAATGTGCGCGCATAGGACTCGCGCCGTCTCTCATTAAATGGAATTTAATCTTGGGAGTTGTTGTTAAAAACTCTCTTTCTCTCTCTATACATATTTTATGTATATATAAAAACCGTGTCCTTTAACCTAGGGGAAAATAATTATATTCGCGAGATGCTTTACAGGTTTGGCCACGTCGTTATTAGCGTTCGTTTTATAAATAGGGTGCTTCAAATCCCCTAGACAACTCGTTCAGGGACTTCATTCCACTGCAATGAGCAATCCCTCTGGTGACTAGATAGTTGTTTTCTCAGTATTTCACGTAGTGCGTATATATCTATCTTGCAAAAAGGGGAACGAACGCTATTTCTGCCTAGGAGCATAGTCTAATCGCTTTTTAGCTATCTCTAATCTCTGTAATATTATAGCTTTTAATTTCCAAGTAAAACATTTTTATTTTTTTCTTCGTCGTCATAGAGAAGAGCTGACTTGTTACTTTATTTATGGGCAAAATGTTATTTTTAGTTTTTCATTTCACTTTTTCTTGTGTTTGAAGAATCTGTTGGTTTTTTCCGAGGGGCAAACAACTAAAGAATTGGGTATACACCTACTACAATGATAATTGAGTAATTCATGGTAATTCGGTGTTATTTCACATTAGTAATTCAATACAAGTGTACACCATAATTCATGATTTGTTTACCCCTTGATTTTTTTCTATAAGGATAAATTTATTCAATATTTTTAAATTTTCGTTTACATTTTTTCTAAACTTTTTTAGATTTTAGCCACTAAAAGATAATAATTTTTTTTTATTTCTACTACTTTAAATTACTACTGCTCCTACAAATAGATCTCCACACGGAGAGACCGAGATTACTAATTTTTGTATAAAATCACACTAGAATTTACTATTTTCACATTGCAACCACCGGAAATAAGGGGACTTTTTGTATTTTTTACTATTTTCTACACTAAGTCACTAATTCCGACAAATGTTCACCAAATTAGCAAAGTTTCTTACTATTTCGTCCAATAGTTCCAAACAACTGTAGTAAACTCAGAAGTATTGTGTACGTAAACTTACTACAGTCGTTTGTAAATGCAGAAAGAAAGAGTGAAAGAAAAAATACGGATTTTTGTCGCCGGTTTCCCGTCAATTCTTGACTAATGGAGGTAAACTGCAAGGATTTTTACATACACAGACACACACACACACTTATATATTTGTTGGGTAAATATTTGAAGACACACACATGTTTATTCCACTTATATGTATAGACGCGGTTAATTAATACACTAATACACAACTGCACGCACGATAACGAATTTCACTGAAAGTATACATCTTTGTTTCCTTATATATTGAATGATAAAAATTTACAGCACTTACGAGAAAGCAGTTTACTTTTAACAACTTATTATAAGACATAGTTCTTGGGACAGGAATAAATGCAAAATTTATTAATTTATAATGGTCAATTCACTGCAAAAACTGGTATCTCACAAGTGTCTCAAAATGAGTTGTTTTAAGCGTTTACACCATTGAGATACAAAATCTGTTTTGTATTGAGACATTTAATTTCATCTCGTGTCTCATTTTAAGACATTTCAGGTGACTCAGTGTGTATATAAGACACGTAAAACGTTTTCTTACCGTAAGACGGATACTCGAAACACATAACGTGTCTCAAAATGCATTTGCTAAATGTGTAAGATACTTTAAACGTCTTAAAATGAGACGCATATCTGTTTCAAATATGTGGACACAAAACATCTATGTGTTTCAAATATGGGGACAAAACGTCTCAAAATGAGACACTTGATTGTGCAATGTTTCTGAGATAACGAACGACCTACGTTTCAATTTATATTTAATTATTGTAGATAATATCCAAATTTATTTTACATACGCGAAGCATAGTTACTGTCAATGATCGGATGGCATCGGCTCATTTACGGAGATTGACGAAGTTAGCAACCAATAGAAATGCAGGCGCCATATGACTGCACTCGCTAGCCACACTTGCTCACCAAAAATTACTACAGTGGATCGTAGATTTTAGTAGAAAATGTTTTCATTTGTCAGATTATGTGTAATGAAATTAGAGAAAACTATAATCAATTTTTGCTACATTTACAACTCTTACACAAAGTATTAAAACTTGCTATTTTAATGTAGCAAATTTATCTATTTCTTTTGTAAATTTATCTAATTCTGTAGTACATTATGCTAAAAGTCCCCTTATTTCCGGTCATTGCAACCATTTTTAGTAATTTTTACGAAAGTGGTTCTCTCCGTGCATCTCTGATGTTACACTGCAAAAATAGGTGTCTTTTTTGATATCTTAAAATAAGATGTAAGATGGCAAAATGGTGTCTTACATCTTAAAATAAGATGTTTTCTAAAGCGTCTTACTGATATTTAAGATGCTTTATACGTTTTAGTAGTAATAAAGATATTTCTTCCATCTTAAAAAAGTAAGATACTTTTGTAAGTTCTTTAAAGTATCTTAAATTAAGATGTTTCTGTTGCAATAAGATGTTTAGCGATAAGTTACTTGAGAATCGTAAGATGCGCCATAAGTGTAAGTTACTAAAAATTAAGATACATAAAGTGTTTTCCATAAGAGCCAATAGTTAACCTCAAAACTTTTTGCCCCAAAAATACCACAGAAAATGTGTACGAAGATACTTTTAACATCTTAAATTAAGATGTTTTAAGTAACTGGAAAGTGTCTACCAAAACATCTTAGAAATGACTACCAAAACATCTTAAATTAAGATACTTCTTTTTGCAGTGTAATTAGATTAATTATTTGGATCTCAGACATTTTTAATTTGTCTTTCTTAAATATTATTATGACCCTCAAGTATTATTTATCATTAACATATAAATATTAAATAAATAAAATAACTTTCCTTTCATTTGTTGTTTATATCGAAGCGTGGGTTGTGAACTACTCGTTAAAACTTAAAATTAAAAATTATAGGGTCAGATGGGGGTAAATCGAAACAGTAGTTATTTCAGATAGGGGAGAGTGGGGCAAAATGGGGTAGGCGGGTCAAATGGTATATATTCCACTCTGTTTCTCCATGATGGGTACATTTAATTTTTTTATCCTCGATATATATTATTCATTTTGATAAGAAAATGTTATTAATTTTGAGAGCAGTATGAAAATTTTTTTTTTTGAAAGTTATACAACATTAAAGTTTTGAGCGAAAAAAATATCGATTTTTTTCGTAATTAAAGTGCTTAAAAAACATTTTGGGATAATTTATTAAATTTGGCAAGTGTGGAATCGTTTTCAGCACTTATTCTAGAGTAATTTCCAATAGGATAGATTGTTAAATTGTTTACAACAATTTGTAAACATTACATTTTGTTGTACTATGCAGTGCGGGGCAAAATGGGGTACCTATGTGTTGGGCCATGCCGGGTGGTATTTAATATTCATTGAACTTCTTAAAAACGTTATATTATGCATATTTAACAACTTTCCGCAGAAAAGTTAAATGTTTCTTTCGGGGTATTATGCTATCGATGTTTCACTATCGATATATCGATATTTTTCATTGTCGATGGTTTTCTGTTAATTTCTATTAACTATTGCTTGTTTTTTTCATAATAATAAAGAATCTTACTTTTTGTTTGTATTTATAATCTCTTACAACAAGAATTTAACAAATTTTGAAAAAATATTCCATGTTTTGTATGGTAATTTGATACCACCCCAAAATGGGGTTTTTGCACCTTCTCAGAAAATGGGATATAAGTTCTTTCAAACATTTTTTCTCCGCTATTATCATAATTTCCTCAAACCTAAGAGTACAAAGAAGAATTCTGATAATTAGTTGAATCGATTTATTCGTTTGGTTCTCTGTAAACAGCCAATTACAAAAAGGTACCCTATTTTGCCCCACTCTCCCCTAAATAAAAAATTGGAAAAATAAATACGGCCTTAAACCTTGAACCTTATACAAAGAAAAAATAAGTACTTGAAAGATTACTTGACAGTACTTCATTTTTCGATTGGATAATAATTCTGTAAATATTTCATAGACAGTCCTAGAATTTTTCATTGACTTATGTGAAATAATCACGAGAAGTGCTAAAATAAAAATCACAATTTTCCAGGCTAAATCCGCTCACTCCTTGGGGTAAACCCGATCACTTGATTTTTTTAAGAATTTAAGGTAATTCCGACAGTTTTATTTTGTAAAAATATTATTTTTCCTTATTTCCGTCTTCAGTATGATTTATTAATGATAAATTATGAGTTCTATAAACAATAATTATTGGTTTATTAAATAGTAAGTATAGATTTGATGAATTGCAACTGTGAATTTAAATAATATTTTATTAAGATAAAATTAAAATGTAGATACATTTCTGAATGTAAAAAGTTATAGATTTTATTATTGATAAAATATAACAAATGGAATTTTAAATTTAAAAATAAACAATGATAAAACGTGAACTGAACGAAGACAACAAACTAGATTTATGTCTTCTTTTTTTTAGCCGAAAAAGACAGGGACAAATTTTGATTATTTCTTTGCGTTTTTTTTATAACCGTTATAACCTAATAATCACTAATAATGACAAGAAATATTGATAGTTCGGCGCCATCTATTAAAAAAAATCGCCACAAATCGCGACATTCAAAATGTTAAATATTTAACTAATTACCCAATAATTCAATAACATTGTTAGGAAATGAATATTATTTCTCTTTTAATAAATATTGTTAATATTAAAAATTTTAAGATCGCCAAAACAACGCAAATACTGTTTTAATAAGTGAGCGGCTTTACTCCGACATTATGTGAGCGACTTTACCCCGAATGTTTTTCTCACATTTCAGAATAAATTTAAATAAATCTTTTTAAAATCAAACAAAACTACATATATATTTCGAAAAAGGACATCCAAAAGCATAAAAAAAAATTTGTCGAACAAATTAAGTCTCAAAAATAATAATCGAAAAACTTAAAAATCCGAAGATCATTTTTTCTTTTTTGCACTTCTAAAAACAATTGACCGTCTCTGGATTTATGACAAATTCATGGAATTAAACGAAAGTTCGTTAACATTAGTTGTATGTTAAGTACTATTCACAGTACAAATATCTCCATCTTAAGTTGAGTTTATAGCGTCAAATCGCTAGTGAGCGGGTTTACCCTGTGCGCGGGTTTACCCCAGTCTCCCCTACATACAAAAATATTTCCTATTGCAAAAAATAATTGAAAATAAAAAAAGACACCCTTTTACTTCTTTGACTAGCATTTGGAAAAAACTAAACTAAAAATAATAATAAAATTAATAATTATCCCTTATTAATACTACAACAAAAATTAAAAATAGGAGACTGTTTCTATTTACCCCTAAAAACATGAAATTCGGGGTAAATAGAAACAGCAGAAATTTCAATAATATTTCTGATAATATTAATAAAAAATTTGTTTCTATATCAAACTATAACACTATAGTACGAGATAATAAGAGTGAACGGAAGAGAATGAGAGAGATAAGAAGAAAAAAACCTTTATTTGTGTAATGTGTTTTAAATTTTGGAATGGTTTATTTTTAAACTTATATAATGCATTATTATATATTAGTTTGAATTATTTTATAACAAACGTATCATTGTTTATGTAATTCTTTGTATCTTTTAACATTTTCATACTTGAAATTGATTTTTTCTTAAATTTTTTAATAAATTACACAGGCACACAAAAAAATAATTGTCTGTTTTTTGAACCAGACATACATATCATATAGTATTTTTGTCCGCTGAAAACGAATCTGAAGTCAGAATTGCTCCATCACCCTCTGTTTTTTTAAATCAAGAAAACTACCCTTAACTTCAAATTTTAAAGTAAAAAAAATTCAAAAACAGATTTCTCTTTAAAACAAAACAATACACTACCGGCAGAAATATTGTTAGTACAAACGACGGGCGAGCTAAAAAAAAGTTTCTGCCGAAATTAAAACAACATATTTTATTATTGAAGAACGATAGAAAATTGGTTCTTGGACTGTTCAAAAGCCAATTAAATTCTGCGTCGTTTGATATATAAATGAAAATTATTTTATATTTTTTAGAGATTTGATCACCTAAGAGATTTTGAAAAAAAATTGATTATTTTTTCTATTTTTGTGCACCATGTTTGTGTGGCTGCACATTCTAGAAAAATTTAGAGAAAAATTTTAAACTCTTGCAACATAATCTTTAAAGTCTCAGCTTTTATTTAAGTTTTGGAAACTGAAAATTCGTTCAAAAGTTTTTAAAATATCTAAAAGAATGTTCAAGCATGTTTTTCTATAATTTAGGCGGTGATACACACTTATTGCAGTCTCGTTGCTCACCTGGTTTTGGCACCAATTTTTTTTAGCTCGCCCGTCGTTCGTACCAACAATTTCTGCCGGTAGTGTAACTTTATCTACTTCTGTTACAACAACTCAGAAACAATAGCAACATTGTTTAAACACCCTTTCTTTTTTATTAAATTGAAAAAACTACCCTTAAAATGTAAAAATTCAAAATTATAATAAAAGAAATGAAAAACCACATTGTTTTCCAAAACAGAACAAGAAATTTATGTTTTCGCTTACAACAACTTAAAAATAGCTTCAGTTTTTTATTGAAATTAAAGAAAACATAACAGGATAAACTCCAACTTGACAGAAAAATTAACTTTTTCAACATGAGCATACATTTTTGTATTTTTGATCTTGCAAAAAACAGCAAGGTTTAAAGTAAATCTAAATTTTTCCACTTTTAAAAGAGTTTTTTTCAAAAATTAACCAAAAAAAAGTACGATGTTTTAATTCTCAATATAATTTAAACCAATTTGTTGTTATTTTTCATTTTTTTATTATACATTTTGATTTTTACATATTAGGGGTAATTACTTCAATTTATAAAAAACAAAGGGTGATGGAGCAATTTTGCTAATGCTTTTGAGTTGTCGAAAGCGAAAACATAAATTTCTTGTTCTGTTTTGAAAAACAATGTGGTTTTTTATATTTTTTACTTAAAACTTTTATTTTGTAAATTTAAGGGTAGGTTTAAAAAAAACAGAAGGGATGGAGTAATTTTGATATGGCTTTTAAGTTGTTGAAAGAGAAGTACATAAATTTATTGTTCTATTTTGAAAAACAATGTGGTTTTTCATATTTTTTTTATTATACATTTTGAATTTTTACATATGAGCGATTCCATCTCAAGTGATCAAGGTGGAGAAAAATTTTTCTCCAATCGTAGCAAAACTTGGGGCTTTTGTAGTACTCATAGATAGTAATTTTTCGTGAAAATATTTTTTTACCTAGTCCAATATTTTCCGAGGGGGAGGGGGTTAAATTTTTGTGTTTTTCAGTACAATGCTTATTTCAATAATTTTTTACTCTTAAACAATTAAACATACAAATTTGACAAAGTACATTTTGGAAAGGTTTTTTCATCCTCTTTCGATTGGAAATAAGCATTTTGAAAAAATTTTTTTGACCCAAAAGAATCAAAATTAAAAATAAATTTCAATTTTTGGAGGAGAAAGACTCAATTTTTTTTTTTAACGAAAGCTGAGGTTTTTTCCTAAAAGGACATATAAATGATAAAGTGGGACTAGAATGTTTAAACATTGAAAAAAAGAATTTTCTCCAAAACGGAGCTAAAAATCGGATTTAGAGCGCTCCGGCGAGTAGAAAACTCTTTTTTTCAATGTTTAAACGTTCTAGTCCCACTTTATCATTTATATGTCCTTTTAGGAAAAAACCTCAGCTTTCGTTTAAAAAAAAAAAAAATCGTATCCATCTTCCTGAAAAATTGAAATTTATTTTTAATTTTGATTTTTTTTGGTCAAAAAAAATTTTTTTTTTAATTCTTATTTCCAATCGAAAGAGGATGAAAAAACCTTTCCAAAACGTACTTTGTCAAATTTGTATGTTTAATTGTTTAAGAGTAAAAAATTATTGAAATAACCATTGTACTGAAAAACACAAAAATTTAACCCCCTCCCCCTCAGAAAATATTGGACTAGGTAAAAAAATATTTTCACGAAAAATTACTATCTATGAGTACTACAAAAGCCCCAAGTTTTGCTACGATTGGAGAAAAATTTTTCTCCACCTTGATCACTTGAGATGGAATCGCTCATATTAGTGGTAGTTTTTTCAATATAAAAACACAGTGAATGATAGAGTAATTTTTATATTGCTTTTGAAATGTTGAAAGAGAAGTACATAAATTTATTTTGTTGTTTTGAAAAACTAATGAGGGTTTTTACTTTTAATTTCATAATTTTGAATTTTTACATTTTAGGGGTAGTTTTTTCGATTTAATAAAAAACGAAGGGCGTTTATTTAAGCAATGTTGACATTGTTTCTGAGTTGTAGCAGAAGTAGATAAATTTATTGTTTTGTTTTAAAGAGAAATTTGATATTCAATTTTTTTAGGTACTTTAAAATTTGAAAGTTAAGGGTAGTTTTCTCCATTTAAAAAAAACAGAGCGTGATAGAGCAATTATGCCTTCAGATTCGTTTTCAGCGGGCAAAAATACTATAAGATATGTATGTCTGGTTCAAGAAACAGACAACTTTTTTTATGCGTCTGTGTACTATTTATTCTATCTATAAATTTAATTTGATTATTTAAGAAATGAATTTAAATAATTCTCAAAAATATACAGACCAGGAAATTTCATCTTCAACTCAAATTCTGTTATTGTTTTTAATTCACTAGTGTAAAAGATAAAATTTTCTTATGAAATTATAATTTTGATTAAAATCTAGCTCATTTGCTGAGGAGACGATTGAATTTCAGATTTTTATCTTTTTTATTCCCTTGTACGTGATGTCTGGATTTGATGTTGATATGAAACCAACTTGAGGAATCGCGACAGTTTACCACAATTTAACTCTCTGGTAACATGATCCCCCTCCTCTCTCTTTTCACGAAATAAACGAGTATTACAACGAAATACTTACAGTTCTTTTCGAATGGTAGAAAGTTAAAATTACGTAATATAAATGCGAAAATTACACTAAAAAGGACACCGCAAAAGTGGACTTTATTTCTCGCCATTTGCATCATCTATAATATGTATAAAGGATCCTCTCCTTTAACCAGCAATGAAAAAGCAATCGGATATATCTGACCGAAATGAAATATATATTGCACAATCGGTAGAAGGTAAAAATAATTTTTTTTCCCATTTCGTTTTTGAATGCAATTTATTTTTTTTTGTACAAGGAAAAAATTATTGAAAGTTCAATTTTGGCAAATTATCTATTTATGAATTTGAATAATATGTTACTCGATTTATGTATTCGAGTTATTTATGAATAGAATTCATGTATCGAGAAGTATGTGTGTGTGTATGTTACAAAATATTGTGTACAAATTATATCAGACACGTTTCAATGTGTTTTCCTGAAATTTCGTAGGTACATTGGAGTTATAAATACCTATAATCTGACACAAGAATTTCCAAATGTATCTACAAAATTTTTTTTTATTCAATTTTTATAGCATAGATTTTTATAAATAATTCAATTTTCAAAAGATTCAAAATAAAAATTTTTGATAATCTAAATTTTTCATACTTTTTTAACTAAGAATTCTGTGAAATTAATATTTTTGAAAAGTTTAATTCACTGCTCCCCGACTGGTAATAGCGCTTGCGTCCGAGCGCAAATCTAGTTCTTGCCCGCGGGGGCTCAATGATTTAAAGTTTTTATTTTCTAACGTATATTTAATGTAAGAATTTTCGAATAATTTAAGATTTGTATAATTGAATTGTAAACAAATGGATTTTTAAATTTTGAAATAACTTTTTTAAAAATAATTTATTTAATGAAGAATTTTAGTTAAAAATTGTAGAAAAAATAATTAAATTGAAAAGATAAAAATAATTTTGAAGAAGTTGCAGTAAAAATATTCTGATAATGTGAAACAATGATTTTACCACTCAATCATAATTAATTATTATAAAACATGAAGAAATGATTCACTCGGAGTCGAAAACTCGAAATGTTCTATTTATTTGTGTTTTATAATAATATCCTTCTAAGTTGTGAAATTTGAACTTTATGAAAGTTTTACACAACTTAGCAGCAATGTCAGAAAAATTTAAAAAGAAAGATTCTAAATTTTATTAAATTTACTGCGTAAAACTATTCACAAGCTTATATTTTTTTATTTCAACCTCTTTTGTAAAAAAAATTGAAACAAATTATAAACCTTGAAAAGAAAATTCGTTTGAAGTTGAATAGACGCTAATGTATAGAGGTGAAAAGAAGATTATTTTGAAAAACGTAAATAAAAAAAGCTATAAGACTTTCACCTGTAAATTGTAAAGTAAAGACTAGTAAAGTCAAAGACTCGACAAGCAAAAAGAAGTCACGATCTAATAGCATAAAAGCAATTTTATACGGCCTTCCCGGTTCCATATTCTTCAGATGAAATAATTCAGTGGCATCGAAATCAACTTTAAAATGGGCTCATTTCAATAGCCACAAAATAAACTCAAACATATATAGTATAATTTTAAAACTTGATTAAGAAATATGGAATTTCCTTTATTTTTACTCAATTGCATTATTATATTTGAATTATTCTTGGCAAGATGAGGTAAAAGTTTTTTTCCTTTTTTCAGCAATATAAAATTGTAGAGAAAAAACAATGAGAAACAATAGTTGTATTGTTTTGATTACTACTTCACTGATATAAAAGGATGAACTAAGAAATAAAAAGGAAAATATATAAGCACCAAATAATCAAGTGTGGTTGCACGCCGAATTACATAATTCAAAGAGCAGATAGCTACCTGTATTGAAAGTCTCCATTCGAGCATATCAATTTCTTGACCCATCGCAGACAAAAAAATTATTGGGGATTAATAAAACAAAAGTAGAGCGTCGCTCTTTGTTGCATTTGACTACCGTTTCAAATCAACTATTTCACCCTGTTTCATTTAATTAACCTGATTTATTTCTCTCTATTGAAAAGAAAATATATATGTCAGTGAAACATAGAAATAAAAACAGAAATTTAATTTTTTTCTTTTTCCAATTTAGCTCAGTGCTATAAAATAATGTAATCAGGAAAAACCACAGATTTAGAATTCAATTATTCTTATCGTAGAATTTCAAATATTTTTAATTCAATTTTAAATAAGTTCATCAAAACATACAATTCATTCTTAAAAATTGTATTAAAACATGACAAAGAAATTCAATTTTAAGAAAAATACGATTATTCAATAAAATAATAAAATTTGCTACAATAATTCAATTGTTTTCATAAATAACTATTTAATTCGTCGTAGGAAATAAATTTTTAAAAAATTTTTAAGTAATGAAACTGTAAGTGTAATCCTTGTTTATTTTTTTTTGCATGGGTCTAAAATAAGTTGAAAATTTCGGATTTCTTGTCACCATATTGTTATTTTTTAATATAATTTTTATTTTTAAATTTTAATGCGTAGTGCATAACCCACGCTTCGATGTAAACGAAAAATGAAAGGGAAAATTATTTTATTCATTTTATATTTTTATGTTTACTTTTATCATTAATTATTGGGTAAGATGGCCACTGATGACTTTTATTAAAAAATTTTGATGTTAATGTTATATACTTAAGAAATATTAATGAAAAACAAATTAAAAATGTCTGAGAATAAAATAATTGATCCAATTGACACCAGAGATGGAGATTTATTTGTAGGTTGACGCAAAAGTTACAATCAAACAACGTTAATTGAAGATTGGATTAAGTGCAATATTTGACATTTTTGGGTACATAAGAACTGTACAGAATGTCATGAAAAATTTTCAAAATATGACCAGAAAAAGAGGAAAGTAATTTGGACGATTAGAAATTAAATTTAAGTTAAAATTAAAAAATTATAGGTAATGGCCATCTCACCCGGACATTCCGGGAGAGATGGCCGAATGCACTTTTTCGAAAATGTAAATTTTAAGATTGTAGCTATGAAAATATTTTATTTTATGTTTCGTTATTTTAAAGTAAAGTGTTCAATATTCAATTACCAATAAAAGTTTAGACAAAAAACGCTTTTTCATAATTTTTACAGTACTTTAAAAAAACTATGGCCATCTACCCCGGACTTACCCTAATAATGATTTCGAGTTAAATTTTAGATTATAATTTAATATTAAAGCATTACAGCATAAATAATTGAATTTTGGAAAGGTTTCAAATTCAAATTTTTGGAAATCTAAATTTTTCGTACTTTTAACTATAATAATTGATTTAATCTTTTTTGAAAGTTTTTTTCTTTTAATAAAATAAATATACAGGTTTTTTGAATAAAATTATAAAATTAAAATTTTTTTTTCAGGTTGTAAACATGCAATATTTTACATTGGAGCAATGGAAACAATCCCTTTGCCTCTCGCCACTCCTTTACTTGGACAATCCTTAAAGAAGAATTTTGCTTAAAAATTCTAGAAAATAATAATTGCATTTAGATGATGGAAATAATTTCGATGAAATGAGAGTAACAACATTCAAAAATAAAATAATAATTTGATCACTAAATTATCTTTAATTATTATAAAACATGAAGAATATTGACCAAGTTTCGAAATTCCAGAAGAAGTAACGATATCTAAACCTAGACGTTACCGTCAAAACAATAATAATTGAAAAACAAATTTAAAGCAGAGTTAGTTCCCAATTTTTCATAGCTTTAAATTTGTTTTTCAATAAATAATATAATTATTAATTATAAATAATTTTAATAAAATTATAATTGAAAATTTTGAATTTCTAATTTTTGCAAATCTTAATTCCTATGGAAAAATAATAATGATTAAATATTTGATTAAAGAAGAAGTTATTCATGTTTTTAAATAATTTTACAATTAAAGAAATAATACATAAAAAATATGTATCAAAGATTTTTTTTAATATCTAATCATTTTTACAGTGAATCAGAATATTTTTTATAGTTAGAGAAAAAGTCGACATTCAGTTTGGAAATCAGGGAAAAGTCTGGGAAAAAAGTTAAATTTTTGGGCAACCTTCATAATGTTATATTACTATTAATATTATTATTATTATTCTTTTTTTTAAATATTAATATTAAAAAATATAAATTCTTCTCTGGATTAAGTCTGTTAATTAATGATGTAATAATAAATGTCAGTTATATCATTTGAAAAATATAACAAACTTTTGAAAATATAAATCGATAAAACTCGGAATTTTCTGAATTTTTTCAACCGAAGAACTAACGTCAATGCCGTAATAAAATAATATATAATAGTTTGTTAAATAATAAAGAATCCATTATATAAGCAAATGGCGCATAGAAAATGATCAATCAATATACATTAAATTTATATGTATATACACATATATATATATATATATATAGTTTAGAAATGAAGAGTTATATCATAAATTATAAAATGATACATTAAAAAGAAACGATGTTTGATGGGAAGATAAACAATGAGAAATTGATGAATAGACAGTCAATAACAATTGATTGTTGTATTAGGTTCCTTGAACCGTTTGAAGAATTTTCCGTTATTTTTTAATGGCTACATCGACGCAACTCGCGCGCCTTAATGTTTGCCTCTTCTTATATATATGAGAAGAGCTCGTCGTGTCATTCTTCTGCGTATATATAATGTATAAAGATTCAATGAAAAATCAACTGTAAATTGACAATATAACGTTTCAACTTTATATGCATCGCGCGTTTAAATTTTCGACCATCAACAACATCGAAAAGAACTCAAATATTAAGCAATCCATATGTATTGTAAGCGTCAACATTATTTTGTTTCTTGTCATTTTCAATTTAACGATAACGAGTTAACAGGACTTAGTATTCTTGTTTATATATTGTGTAATAAAATTATTGTACTCTTAAACTTGGGTCTAATTTTCTCAGTAAATTTTTAATTTAAATTCGAGTTGATTTTCATGAAATTTAATTTCGGTGCGTATTTTTATTTGAAATCATTTTCCCGAGATATTGGTTTTTAATAATACCTAATAATATCATTCCTTTTATAAAAATATAATTCTAATAGGTATTCATAAATGTAATAATATTACTAATAATCGTTTCTATATAAACAGTGAGTTTCTTTCCTTCGAAGAAAAGAATATTACTAATAATAATAATGAAAGTAATTTTCATTAATACTAATCAGTTTTTAAATTATCTGCAAGTATGAAACTATTTGTCAACGAAAAATGAATTTAGTCATTAAATATACAAACTTATAATTTATTTTTGCACTGAAAAAAATGATATTGTCGATTTTGTCATACACGTATAGTTAGGACGTATAGCTGAAACAGCAATACTATATACGTATTTCTGTTCTTGAAATACAGTATTGGTTTTCTTTACATACATATTACTGTCTCTCACATACACATGGCTGTTTTACACTGTGTATAGTTGAAACAGCAATACTGTATGGATGTCCCATATCCAACAATATAATATGTGAGTGTTGCCCATATTTATGGCAGTATCATAAATATATATTTTTTAAAAATGTTATTCCCAGTGAGAAATGGAATGTCTAACGACGTCTGTTCGGCATCTACGTGGACCTTTTTAGATCTCTTAGACGTCTATTAGACTTTCATTTCTCACTGGGTTGATGATTGGAGCATCGTTAATTCGGGTTTAACCCTGGGCAAGTGCCGAAAACAGCCAAGGGTATTTCTTAACGCCTTTTTCTTTATCAAATATTTAAATTCGGAACTATTGCTCTTTGCATAAAAATTGAAACGAAATTCTCAGTTCATTTTTTGAATTTAAGAACTATTTGAATTAGAAGTGAATTATCTTCTGCATGTTGACAATTTCTTTGTTGTAATTTTTTCCGAAAGTAGTAGTAGTAGTACAAGAGATTCCTTGTTGTTGTTCTATGATTGTAATTGAGTCGCATTATTAACTCTTAAGTAAAAGACAATAAGTACAAAAGATCCATGTAACTGCGCGCGTTCTTAGAATTTCGCAATTTTGCGAGAGCGTGTAATTGGGTCGCTGCATGCCAAATTAATGTCAAAGATTTGCATACAATCCGACCGCCGTCGCTATGCTCAGGTACAAAACACACAAATGAACATTTGTACCCTGTTGCAAATATACTTGCATTGAAGGGATATAAGGAATTCCTCTTGTTTCACCTGAATTTATTTTAGATTAGCTGGATATTTGCCCAGCTGCAATGAGCGTCACACAAGCACATATACATGTTCACATGGATTTTCAATTCATTCTCACACATACATATATGCTGTATTCTATTGCGCATATATTCTGTAGTTAAGTGTAGTTGCACATATTCTACTATATAGTCTGTAGTTTAAGTATATGCGTATATGTGCATGTGTAGTATACACAGATGTGTATATGTATGTGTCCTTTTCGTAGATGGTTATATGCGCCTATATGTGTATGTGTATGTATCCTATATTTATATGTAAATACACTAAACGTATATGTGAATATATGTCCTATACGAATAATACATATTCGTATAGGACATACATACATCCACAAACAAATATGTATGTGCTATACTTACGCAGTTTTTAAAGCTTACATATTGAGATAAAAATGAATTAAAAAAATTCTGTGCAACTTTACACTGCAAAAATAGGTGTCTTTTTTGATATCTTAAAATGAGATGTAAGATGGCAAAATGGTGTCTTACATCTTAAAATAAGATGTTTTCTAAAGCGTCTTACTGATATTTAAGATGCTTTATACGTTTTAGTAGTAATAAAGATATTTCTTCCATCTTAGAAAAGTAAGATACTTTTGTAAGTTCTTTAAAGTATCTTAAATTAAGATGTTTCTGTTGCAATAAGATGTTTAGCGATAAGTTACTTGAGAATCGTAAGATGCGCCATAAGTGTAAGTTACTAAAAATTAAGATACATAAAGTGTTTTCCATAAGAGCCCATAGTTAACCTCAAAACTTTTTGCCCCAAAAATACCAGAGAAAATGTGTACGAAGATACTTTTAACATCTTAAATAAAGATGTTTCAAGTAACTGAAAAGTGTCTACCAAAACATCTTAGAAATGACTACCAAAACATCTTAAATTAAGATACTTCTTTTTGCAGTGTATTGATTTGTTTTTGTTTCAATTTTATATAATTAGAAAATTTGTGTACATGTGCATATGAAGCTTTCCGTACATATATATATAGCAGTCGTACTCAGCACCTATCTTTAAGCGTCAAGCACTAATTAATGAAATTAATGACTAAAAACTTACCAAATTTGCTATTTAGTGATTATTGATTCTTAAATAACAATATTCGATGTTTTTTTAATCATTAAGTATTATTAAATTTAATGAAGATACATATTAGTAGTTGACGCTTAAGGATAGGTGCTGAGTACGACTGCTAGCTTCAGCCGGCTTATATATATATATATATATATATATATACATGTCACCTACACGTCTTATGCGTACATTTCTTTATATATTACGCATGTTTCCAGGCAGCATTGCATTTAAAAAAGAATGTTGTTCCGTCGTGTTGCATAGTTGTAGTCAGCTTTTTTCGTTTACCTCTAAAATTAAATTCTTTGTACGCAAAACAGACTCTCTTTCATCATCACTTTCCTGGAAAGACAAAGAATTTGGTAATTTAAATTGTGCATCATCAACAACTCCTTGATTGGCGATTTTATTTCACCTGTCGTGTTGTGTGCTAATGATGTTTACAATTTTATTTCCATGCTACTATGTTTGTTGTTATCTATTTTTGTCAGAAACATTGTCGTTCTTGTTCGACTTTGTCACTCTCTTAAGGCGTTTGCGAAGGCAAAAAATAGACTCCACTTTATTACTTTTTACCCAGTCATTCTATTTAAAGGGTTAAAAACAGTTTTTGCACCTTAAAGTACAATATTAAAACTACAAAAAAATTCTTTTGTTTTTTAACTGCGTTATTTACAATTCGTAGAGGGCACCAAAGTATAGTGGTCTCTAATTCGCAGGTGTTTGACGTGTCCCCCATAGAGACGCTACTGACAGTCTAGAATCAGAAAAACAAAATTTATATTTCTGTATATACATTAATACTTAATGGACGTATGTGATGGAAATAAAGAAAAGAAAAAAACGAAAATGGAGTCAAAAATTTAAAAGATCAAAATCATCATTTTAAAAGAAGAAGATAAGAAATAAATTAAGAAATAAATTTTGTTTTTTTTATTTAAGACTGTCAGGAGCGACTCTATCAGGGACACCTCAAAGTCCTACGAATTGGAGACCAATATTTTTTGTCACCATCTACGAATCGTAAATATCAGTTAAAAAATAAACTAATTTTTTCTTTTTGTAATTTTAATTTTGTACTGTATGGTGCAATAAACGTTTTTATTCTTTTAAATAAAATTATTGTGAAAAAAATTATTAAAGCGGTGCCTTAAGATTCTGTACTACAACTAAGAAACAGGAATTTGTTAATATAGAACCAACAATTTTTCTTTGTTCCTGCACAGTAAAAAGAAAGTCTTATTTTTAGCTATGAAAGGTAGCTTAATTTAAGGTGTAACATTTTTAAGACAGTTTTTATTTAATTTCAAATCTTATTTTTTTGCTGAATTTAAAGAGTAAAAACTTGCTAAATATCAGCAAAAAATGTTCTATACTTCATTTAAAAAGTAAAACTGTAAATTCAGATTTCTTATTCAGATTTAATTTCAGACAGTATTTGAAATAAGATTTACTTTTTACTGTGTGCAGGAAACTTGTTACTAATCATTTTCTATACTGCGCAGATGATGATTTTCTAAACAAGAATGATTAGCTTGAATATTAAACCGAATGTTATTACAGATAGAATTTTTGTATCTTAATTTTAAGAATAATTTTGTCATTTTTTAAAAATAATCATAAACAATTTAATTGTAAAATGAAATGCTACCCTCAGTTATACAGTGACATTATTAGTTACGATATTCACGGATTGTGTCCTAAGATAAACTCATAATAACATATATTGACAGCAAATGACATGAATTTAAGTTGCAACAGACTGACGATATAATCAATAGTTTCCTATCCCTTCGAGTGATACGATTTGCAGGTATAAACATGTGTATGTGTGTGTATGTTACTAGTGAATGTTTTTCTTACGTGACAATAATTAATTCTCAGTCGTGCAGTTCATGAGTTTGAACCTTCAAAGAACCATGCGGGATATGTATATATAATATTGTATAAATAAATAACGATATAATCACTCTCCAACAATACCCGTACATGTTAATTATTAATCAAACTTTTGCAACTTTTCGTCATTAAGTGAACATTGATTTTCGATCTAATGAGTCTATAATAATTATTATATAAGATAAAAAGAATTTAAATGAGGTTTTCAATAAAGAAACTTTTGAAATATAAAGGGCAAGGCAATATTAAGAGAAATGTTACGATTGTGATTAAAATTTAATAAGGTTAATTTTTAATTCGAGTCAACGACTAGAAATGATCGATATCTTCATGTTTCATAAATTATTCTTATAAGTTGTTGAATTTCAAAATGGTTTGAATTTGAAATTTTTGAAAATCTTAATTCCTATATGAAAAAATAATAATGATTAAATATTTTTTTTTAATTTAAACTAGTTATGAGATAGTGGGGCAAAATGGGGTACCTTTTTGAAATTGTCTGTTTACAGAGAACCATACGAATAAACGGATTCAACAAAACATCAAAATTCTTCTTTGTACACAGATGTTTTATTAACTACATTACCGTCAGGAATTATCGGTACGGCCCAAAAACAAACCAATCATTAAATCACGATTCTTTTGTATATATAGATGTCAGAAAATTTTTAAAAATACCATTCGGAAGATGGTAGAATTATAATGATAAATAACTGAAAATTTTAATAATTTAAACAAAGATTGCATCAATTGATAAATTTGACAAACAAATTTAAAAAATAAAATTTTGTTTGAAATGACAGTTTTGCAGTAAAATTAACTACTTATTTGTGGTTAAAGTTACTAAGATAACTCAGTAGTAAAAACAACTATTTAAAATGGTAAAATAAAATTATTTATACTCATTTATAAGATAATGAAAAAGGCCTATTTTACGGTTTTTAAAGATCACATTTATTATTTTTTTTAATCCCAACTAGTTTCAAGCCATATATGGCTCCTCATCAGGGGATGAATATTTCACAACTACATAATCCAAAAACAAGACAGCACACAAAAGGTTTCAAAAAGGATTAAATTTTTTTAAAATTATCTGAAATAAAAATTTTTAAAATTATTTTAGAATTAAAAATTGAAATATGTATTTTAAGGTTATATTCTAATAAATATTTTTATTGTAAAAATCAAAAGAGTGATTATTATCAAAGGTGTGATTAGTTAAAGCGTTAATATTTTGGTTGTGAGTGACGAATCGTTTATGTTCTTTTATTCTAGTTTTAAGATGTCTTAGAGTTTCTCCGATATAACAACTATTACAGTTTTTGCATTGAATTTGATATACACATCCAACCTTCTAAAATTTCTCTGTTGGATCTTTAAAATTTGGAAAAATAGAATTTTTTAAATTATTAGAATTAGTAAAAACTAAATTAAAATTATGTTGTTTAAAAATATTAAAAAGAATTTTATCAAAATTTTGAATATATGGAATGCTTATAATCTTTTCAATTGGAAGATTGTTGTTATTTATTTTTCTTTTATGTGAGTTACTAGTAAGAGCATTATACCTCTGTGAAATCTTTCTATTTAACATATCAATTGGATATCCGTTAAGAATTAAAGTTTTTTAACTTGAAACTAGTTGCGATTAAAAAAAAATAAATGTAATCTTTAAAAACCGTAAAATAGGCCTTTTTCATTATCTTATAAATGAATATTTAATACGGTCAAACAAACAAAAATTATTAAAATTATTTATAATTTATTAGAAATATTATTAAGTTGATATTTTTTATATTTTCCCCTACCTATTTTTGTTTACATATGCCTTATATATTTAATTTTTATATATCTAACGGAGAAAAATCTCTAAACGTCGGGAGTTGAACGCTCTACCCTAATATTCTTAAACCGATAACCTATAACCACCTAACCACGCTGTAATTAATTTTACTACTTAAAGTAGTTGCATTTATATCTTTTCACAGTTGATACTTTTCTTTAAGAGTCTATAACAAAAAATATATGGAAAAGTATGCAACTGCTAACAGCAGTAAAAATCTAACTAACAACTAACAACTGTGACAATTAACCTACAAGATGTTCATTACTTTTACTAATATCGGAATATTGATAATACTATATTAAACAGTAATTCTTATTATCTCCTGTATTTAATTCTACTACAGATCATGTAGTTGAAAAATTATCATACAGTGTAGTTAATTTAATTAATAATTTTTAATCAGATATTGGTAGTAGTTTTTACTAAGTAACAGTAGTTATTTTAATTACAAATGTACTAATTTTGACTGTTTTTTACTCTACTAAGGGTTTGTAAAACAAAGGAAGGAGAGAGAGAAAGAATGAATGAGTAAAGGAGAAAGAAACTAAGAAACATAGGACATTGAGAGAAAAAATAATGATACTTCCGGTGTTATCGAAGTCGATGCACTTATCATCTATGCAATTTTATTGCCATCCAGTGTCACGTGATCGTCTCGCCATGTGCATTAAGTTAAAGGGAGATAATATACGCGAGCACTGATATTGCATAAGCCAAGGCAAACAACTCTGCAAAACTTTTGTGATAATTAATTTCTTACATTCCTTGCCATACACTGAAAATAACATGACAATTATACTGTTCCAGAAGAACAGAAAATAGAGAAGAACTCTCTTTACCAAAATTATTCCTAAAAAATCAATTATTTTGAGGCATTTTAATGCGTAAACCTATTATATTAAAAAAATTAATAAAATAATCCTGTCAAGTTTAATTTCTTGTAATTTATATATTAATAAGTAGGTCAGAGTGGCGTGAAAAAGCCAATGGTGCAAAAAAGCCATTCGGCTTTTATTTTGAAACTATTGAACTATTTTATTACCAGCCGTTTGAAATATAAGTTTAATTAAGTAAAACTCAACTTTTGATTCTAGTTTGTCTGTCGTATCGATAATATTATAGTTGTTATTGTAATTTGTATTTTTTAACTGCTTGTTTCGATTTGTTTCGATGTGTGTGAATTGAAAGCAGGTAAACTTAACATATAAAATACAATTTTGGACGCTAAAAACTTTTATAAATTATTTATTTGTTGTACAGATAAAAGAAAAATATAATATTACAAAATTTGATAACAAAATATTTTGACAAAATAACCAAATGGCTTTTTCACCCCACCAAGTGGTGCAAAAAAACGATATGCAAAACTTTCGTAAAACTCTTATAACTTTGTCCTTCCACGGATTACAAATCAATGTTCTACAAGGATTTTGAAGCTCAATAACTAAACTTTCAGTAACAATTTGAAATTTGAAAAAATAAATTCAAATTTCGATTTTATAGTACCAAAAGTAAAAATGTGTCTTTGCATGAAAATGTTTAAAGTTTAAATTAAATATTTTCCATTTTAAATATTCTTTGTTATAAATGTATACAATATATGGCAAAATTGTCAATATTAAATAGTATTTCATATGATAAAAATTATAATTTAATTGCTGATTCAATACTCCCCGGGTAGTGATCCATGACGCCCCGGCCCGAGGCGAAATTACTCACCTTGCATTTCTCCAAAAACATTGTTTTAAAAAAAAAGTATAAGTGATATTAGAGCGTACTTTTTTAAATTGAAAGCTGAGATGTTGGGCTAAGTTTTCCACATGATGAAATTTTTATTAAAGCAAGAATGACGAAGTTAAGCAACAAAAAGTGAAAAGTGATCCATTACGCCCCGGTCTCTCCTAATCGCATTTGCCTGGACCACCCATCTAATGGGTGTTCTCGCCAGAGAAGAGGGAAACTGTAGAAAACCTTTCGCGACAACAACCGGTTTATCGACAGCCGAGTTCTAATAGTGCGTACTGTACAATAATTGACATAGCACATCATTATACATTGACGTTAAACCTTCCACTTGATGTATTACGAAAGTAGTAAGAAAACACCGGGCTTTAGCGAGAAACGAAGCGCGGTCACCAAGTACTAACTCTGAACTCAGATCTGCTTAACCTCGACTAATGCCAAATAACTACAAGCAACAACTACAACTATACACTTTTGATTCGCTTTTTATCTCAATTTGACATCCTGAGAAAAACTGCGAGTATTAATAGTAAGAATAATAATAAATTAAAAGACATATTAATTGAAACCAATTATTAAATTTATAATCTCGTATTTGCTCTTTTTATTTCTCAATATAGCATTTAAGATATTAAGAAAGAATCATATAGAGTTATATATGTGTCGGCATTTAAGAACAAAGTTTCTTTTTGCTATTATTTAAAGACATCTAATTAAGAAGTAGATGATGAAGAAGAAGAACAAAGAAGGGACGCGCAATCTTTTGATTACTGAATCTTTTGTGCGTTTCAATAGATGCCGCGGGTTAATAGTAAATTATTTCAAATTACAAATGTCAATTCTCCTCTTATTCATTTAATTAATTTATTATGTCACAAAATTTTTATCTATTAGGATTTGAATTTAACACGACGGGAAATATATAATTTTTGTTGTATATATATACTTTTTTCCTATCACGGCGCACAATCAACAAAGTAACAATATAAAAGAAAGACAATTTTAATGCTTATTGCGCTCTCTTACATATTAGGAATGCATTGCAACAAACGTAACTTACAATCTACTTTTGACTTCTCTTGATCAATCTTCAACTGTTACGTCCTTCTGTCTAAAAGATATATAGAAGACTCCTCCATCATGAGAGTCATTTCAATCATTTTCTATTGAGACAATATAGTTAAATATTTATTGTGCGCTTGTATTTTTATTGCGTTAACATTAATGTGTAACATAATTTATTGAAATTTATTCCACTAGTCATCATTTCTGTCGTAAATCCGGTAGATTGTGAATTGTTATTTAAACTATATATATTGAAAAAGCAAATTCATGCGCACAGAGAATTTTATTGCGAAATTATTATTAAATTTCTGTGAAAAACTTTTATAGAGAAAAAAGTCGAAATCGTGAATCAAAAATAATTTTTTGGGTAATATTTCAAAGTATTATTTCTATTATGACTAATTACATTTAAATAATAGCAGTTATAGGGAACGTTCATAAACTACGTAGACCAATTTTTGGTAAATTTTACCCCCCCCCCTCTCCCTCACGTATACGCAATTACATGTATTAACCCTTTTTTTCCTCTTGTGATAGAAAATTACTTGACCCCCCCCTCCCCCTTGAAATGCTACGTACTTTATGAAAGTCCCCATATTACAGTGAAACCCATTGAAAAAAATAGTTCCACTTTAGAATTTACCAACAAGTTCAAAGACTACAAAAAAAATTTGTCCTAGTTTCTTTATCTCGTTCACGAAAGAGTTTTTATGCTCTCTAGGCTAAAATGTACGCAACTATAATGGCGCGAAAATCAAATTTATTTAAAGGAAATGCAAGAAAAAGTTGATTCGAAACATATTTTTACTGTTAAAGATTTAAAACTTATCGTAAAATATTACAAACATTTCTACTCTGTTTTTATTGTACAGAGATCTCGAAAGAGGAGATTCACTATATTTCGAAATAACTTGTTTTATTTTTTTATACATGAATATTATATACTATGATGTACGTAGGTTTATTCTTACGTGTATTTGCAATAAATGCCACGAGAAATTATAAATATATATTTTTATCTATTTGTGAGATAAGAGGGAGAAATTTTAGTTATCTTTAGGGGGCAGTTTATCAATGTCCCTTAGTCCTAAGTTGTATTGTATATAGTGAGTTTACTTTTCGCGAGCAGGTCGATAGGCCGCCGATAAGCGACTATTGCCACTTGCAACTGTTACGTGCATATATATATATATATATATATATATATATATGAGCGAACTGGCTTTTATATGCTCTCGGAATAAATTCTGTGGCACACACGTGCAGTCAGGTCGTCCATCACTCAATTCAACAGTCGTGTCTCGATCATTAAGTAAATCTCGATCGAACATCGATACATTGAAAAATTCATAAATGATTTTATCACCTGTTAACGATTGCAGCCAAATACGATCTATTGTTCTTTTTTGATATTCGGGTATACTAGTTTTGTCTGTAAATGAAACTAAATAAAAAAAATTTTTATTATTAATAATTGATGTTTTCATATTATTTGAACAATTATTTCTTAACCATTTTAAAATAAAAAATTTCCATATACTTTCTATCTTCTTATTAAAAATTTAAATACTTTTTTAATTTAATTTAAATAATAATAAAATAGCTTAGAGTTTTCACAGGTTAGGGAAAAATGAGGGAAAGTAAATTTGGACAAGGAAACCCAGGCTGAAATTTCCGTAATTAACTGTAGTTAACACCCGATTTACTACTAATAGAATAATTTTTATTAGTACTTACTTTTTGTGGGAATCATAGAAAAGTAAAGGATTTTTTTTAAAGTACTGGAAAAAATTATATTTTTAAAATTCGTTATAAAATCCGCAATTTTAAATTAATTTACTTATATATTTTTAAAAACTTAGATTTTTGAAAACATCCTAATATTTCAAATTTATTCTTCTGACCCTCTGTTTTTTTAAATCGAGAAAACCACCCTTAACTTCAAATATTAAAGTACCTAAAAAAATTGAATATCTAATTTCTCTTTAAAACAAAGCAACCCGTGTAGAAATTTCGCTGGGGCCCTGATCAGGGCCTGATAGGGCCGACCTATTAGGGAATGAAACGCCGCGCCCGATGTGGCCCTGATCAGGGAATCCACACTTTCTTGTCGCCCTGATCTGGCCCTGATCAGCCGCGGCGTTTCATCCCATACTACGGCCCTAGTAGGGTAATTTCTGCATGGGAATAAATTTATCTACTTCTGCTACAACTCAGAAACAATGTCAACATTGCTTAAACACCCTTTGTTTGTTATTAAATCGAAAAACTACCCCTAAAATGTAAAAATTAAAAATGTATAATAAAAAAATGAAAAACCACATTGTTTTTCAAAACAAAACAAGAAATTTATGTATTTCTTTTATAACAACTCAAAAGCATTAGCAAAAATGGTTCCATCACCCTTTGTTTTTTCAAATTGAAATAACTACCCCTAATATTAAAAATCAAAATGTATAATATTAGGGGTAGTTTTTTCAATATAAAAACACAGTGGATGATAAAGTAATTTTGATATTGCTTTTGAAATGTTGAAAGAGAAGTACATAAATTTATTTTGTTGTTTTGAAAACCAATGGGGTTTTTACTTCTAATATTATAATTTTGAATTTTTACATTTTAGGGGTAGTTTTTTCGATTTAATAAAAAACGAAGGGTGTTTAAGCAACAATTGCAACAAGTGTAAATAAACAATAAAAAGTGTGTAAAAATTTTTGGATTATTCTTTATTGCCCAAGTGAAAATATTCCCGGGATGTAGACTGAGAAATTCTCGGGATTAAAAAAACAAATGAATAACAAAATTTTGTTTTTGTTTTTTTCACTCCCGGGAAATTCCCGGGAAATTTTTCAGTTGTGTGATTTGTTATTGTATCCAGAACTGCTATTAAAAATTACAATTCAATTCAGCATTAGAAATTTGAAATATCAAAGAAATGCAATTACTTTTAACTAATAATTCTGTAAAAGTAATTTTTTTGAAAAATTTAAATTAAATTTTTTTGGAATTATTTGAAGTCATTAGTTTCTAATAGAATATTTAATTGAATAATTTACGAATAATCGAAATTTCGTAAAATTGAATTGCCTAAACAAATAGGTTTGAAAAATTGGTTTAAAAAAGAATAACACCGGCACACAAAAAAAAAATTTTGAGTGCGAAGACTGACACATGGTAGGTTTTCTTCCTTGGGGTGTATCTAAAGAGAAAAAAGTAGTCGGACTAAAAGTTTAGTGCTGGTATTTTTTTACACGCTTAGTAAGGTGGTGAAGTCTGAAAAAATGATTTGCATGGGGATTTACTTTTTCAAGAAATAAAGAGCAATTTTTTTAAAAAACCCGCCATATTTTAGGTCCGGTGTAGTTTAATTGAAATGATAAAAATAATTTTTAGGAAGGAACAAAATATTTGTTTGAATGAATAAAAATATATTATATACAATTATAGAGTAGAACGGAGTAAAAAACCTATTGACTTTTATTTAAAAACTTATACTGATTTGTGAGTCATTTAGATTATAAATAATATTAGGCACTTAACATAAATTAAAATATTTAAAAATAAGATTATTTAATATACAAATAAAAGAAAACTATAAAAATACCAAAGTTAATAACATGTTGTGTTAAAATCGCGAAGTGGCTTTTCGTAAAACTGTTATAACTTAGTCCCTTCATGGGATAAAAAATATTTCCAACAAGAATTTTTAAGCTTAGTAACTAAACTTTGAATACCAATTCGAAATTTGAGAAAAAACTTTTAAATTTAAATTTTATACTATAGGGGAGACCGGGGCGTAATGGCTAAGGGGCGTAATGAATAATTGTAATTTGTTTAAAAACCGTAAATTGTAATAATTTCGCACAATAGACAAGATATTGTACTTGGTATACTGCAAGTTTGTCGGAAGTTTCATTAATATTTATTCATTATTGTAAGAAATATAGTAGAAAAACTATTTTTGACATACGAAAGTAACTTTTGAAAATTTTCGTTTTTTCGTTCTATTTTTTTGAAAAATAGCTTTAAAAAAGAAACTGAAATGAGGTTTCGATCTTGACACGTTTGTTTTTAAGGGACAATTCGAGATTTTTGATTCACACTTCCGGTATTGTTAAAAAAAAGGCAAATATTTGCCGAACACCCCCGGGGCGTAATGGCTACTTTTTCCCGGGGCGTGTTGGCTAATGCAATACGCTATGTATAAAAAGCAACGTACCATATCGGCGAAGTGTAGGTTTGTTTTCGCGGTTACTTGTCACTTAGTTTAAGTATGTTTAGGTGTTTTTAACAAAATTTTTAAGTTTTGGTCTCAAATTTACAAACAGTAGATTTCAAGCTACGATTTTAATGAGAAATTACAAAAAAATTGAGAGAGTGCCAATATCACAGAATATTATTGAAAAAGCGATAGGAGAAGTATTGCTGAATAAAAATAGCATTCACGGAATACCCAGGAACCTTAATTTACAATATACAATAAAATTGGAAACTGTAGATAATAATTAGCAATCATTATTCATTACGCCCCGGGAGTTATCCATTACACCCCGGTTAGGGGCGTATTTTGGAGCTCTGCATTGCTCCAGAAAAACTGCTGTAGAATAAAAAGCAAGAGTCATATCGGGACGTTCGTAGTCTTAAAAGTAAGCTGAGATACCAGAGTAACTTTTCTGAGAGATAAACATTCAATTAGGACAAAAGTGTCCGAGTAAAACAACAAAGAGTGAAAAGTTAGCCATTACGCCCCGGTCTCCCCTATTTGGTTAATGCATGCAAAATAAAATGACTGAAAAGTCACTTTATTTGATTATTTTTCGTGTTTCTTTATTTACAACATAAATTGCCTTATTACAAAAAATATTTTCCAACGTTAATTAACAGATTTTCTCTTTCCCTTTGTGGAAAATCTAAATTAACATCACGGCATTTCTTTAATCTTTATAAAATATATAATACAAAGTATATACGGATTAGAACAAGAATATAAATTTTTTGTAATGTACAAAAAATGAATTCTCTGTAATCTAAGGAATAAATTCTTTGTTAAGATTAAATTTAAGTTGGATTTCGTAAGATAACTATATGTGAATTGTGTGACAATTTTTCTGTCAATTAACCCCCCTGCAAATACGTTGACATAAGAATTGTTGTTTAACTTAAAGAGTTTCAAATGAACATATGGATAAGAGACGCATGTCTCTATCACTGACTTTGTATATATCTGTATATGAGTTTGGTGCAATTATTGTGCACAATTGTGAATGTCACTACTATAGTTTATATAGACAACGACCTCGTTCTTCGGCATTCAGGAACACTAAGGAATGACAACTGTCATTTGCATGCCGCTGTAATTACATCTCTGGTATACACCTTTAATATATAAGCCAGCCTAGATTTTAAAATTGAATTTTTTTCCTTATTTTCCCTAGACACTGAAATATTATCTTGTGTTGATGACATATTCCTGTGATGGTAAATACAATGACAGCTAATTGCTAACCAGTCCTTGCCTAATCATTATGCTGTTTAATTATCATCATTTAAATATGAATTTATCAATTTGGTATTTTTTTGTTTTCGGAATATTATATTCTTGTTTAGTCATTGTATGCGATTAAATAAATTTCAAAAAATAAAATAGTATTATGCTAACAGTATTTTCTAGACGAACAAAATAGCAATAATTTAGAAAAAAAATTAAAAAAATTTTTTTTTTGTTTTGCACTATTTACATATTATATTTTTATTCTATAACACAGGCACACAAAAAAAAGTTGTCTGTTTTTTGAATCAAACATACATATCTTATAGTATTTTTTCCCGCTGAAAACGAATCTGAAGTCAGAATTGCACCATCACCCTCAGTTTTTTTCTAAATCGAGAAAACTATCCTTAACTTCAAATTTTGAAGTAAAAAAAATTGAATAACAGATTTCTCTTTAAAACAAAACAATAAATTTATCTACTTCTGCTACAACCACTCAGAAACAATGTCAACATAGCTTAAACACCCTTTATTTTTTATTAAATCGAAAAAACTACCCCTAATATGTAAAAATTCAAAATGTATAATAAAAAAACAATGAAAAACCACATTGTTTTTCAAAATAGAACAATAAATTTATGTACTTCTCTTTCAACAACTTAAAAGACATGTCAAAATTACTCCATCCCCTTCTGTTTTTTTAAAACCTACCCTTAATGATAGAACGTCCAAACGCCCGTCCTGCCGGAAGGATGTTCCGAAAATAAGGCTTTTTTTTTGTCTTTTATACTCCTGCCCTATTGGCCTTACGCACTCGACAAGAGTCCCTGCTGATACTTTTATGGATTAAGCATAACCATTCTACAAATATTAGCAAATTTATTTTAACCTAATGCGCCTTCAGTGCGGCTTTCGAAGATAGGAGTACTCGCATTTGCCTGGACCACCCGTAATTGGGTTTTCTCGCCAGAGAAGAGGGAAAAACTGTAGAAAAACCTCTTCTGAGTACAACCGGTTTATCGACAGTCTAGTTTCGGCGGTAGGCATCGGACAATAATCGACAATGCATACCGTCGCACCTAGACGTCAAACCTCCCGCTCGGAATATCTCACCTGTGGGAAAAAATCCCCGGCTTGCTGTTTCTAAAAAGTAAAAAAAAACATTTTTTCGTAAATCTAATGTAAAACCCACAAAAATCAATATATTTTGGCCGGTCTTGTTTTTTTTTCTTAAGAAACGTTCAAAGAATGAAACCTATTTGTTTAATTTAAAAAAATTCATTTTTAATGTTAATCAGCAAAATTGCGGCCAATTGGATAAAAACTCTCTTCAAATTTTCTTTATAAAATTAATATGAAAGCAGATAAAAATAAAAACAAATATATCGTTAGAAAGGTAATAAAACAAACTTTCCAATTATGTAAATATCGTGTTTTTAAATTTATATTCTAGGGCTTGGTTTCCTTTTAAACAAAGCGAAAAGGGTCCTGCCGACAGGATCGGGTTTCATCAATTTTGTGACTAAAAATTATATGAATTTTTGGAAAAACTTCTTTAAGCAACCCTGCTCTTCGGTTTGAACTTACAAGCTCGACATTTACATGCGCTGAAAGCTTGTTTCATCACCTTTCCAACGATATATATTACTTTTTCTTTATGTCAATCCATGTTAGTTTTATTTAGCGATTTCGGACGAACTCACCTGAGTCTTTTTGGTCCTGCCGGAAGGACGTTGGACGTTCTATCATTAAATTTACAAAATAAAAGTTTTAAGTAAAGAAAATGAAAAACCACATAGTTTTTCAAAATATAACAATAAATTTATGTACATCTCTTTTAACATTAGCAATTTTGCTAATGCTTTTGAGTTGTTAAAAAAGAAATACATAAATTTATTGTTATATTTTGAAAAACTATGTGGTTTTTTTTTTTTTTACTTAAACAGAGGGAATGGAGTAATTTTGACATGGCTTTTAAGTTGTTGAAAGAGAAGTACATAAATTTATTGTTCTATTTTGAAAAACAATGTGGTTTTTCTTTTTTTTTATTATACATTTTGAATTTTTACATATTAGTGGTAGTTTTTTCAATATAAAAACACAGTGGATGATAGAGTAATTTTGATATTGCTTTTGAAATGTTGAAAGAGAAGTACATAAATTTATTTTGTTGTTTTGAAAAACTAATGAGGGTTTTTACTTTTAATTATATAATTTTGAATTTTTACATTTTAGGGGTAGTTTTTTCGATTTAATAAAAAACAAAGGACGTTTAAGCAATGTTGACATTGTTTCTGAGTTGTTGTAGCAGAAGTAGATAAATTTATTGTTTTGTTTTAAAGAGGTTATTTAATTTTTTTAGGTACTTTAAAATTTGAAGTTAAGGGTAGTTTTCTCGTTTTAAAAAAACAGAGGGTGATGGAGCAAGCACTACAATCACATTTTTCTCACAACAATTAACATTGGAACAGTTTTTTTTTTAAAGAATAATTTAGAGTGTCAAAGTTTCAAATAAAATCATATTTGACAATTAGCAATAAAAAATAATCATTAAATTAACAAATTTAAATGACCTATAAAATAGAATTTCTGACGAGTCGCGAAAATTAAACAGTTTGAGTATATCAGACGCACGGACACTGTGAAAGACCCAGAGAGCGATTGGACGGTCTGCATGTGGAAGAGGAAATTTTTTACTTTCGCTCTCTGGGTTTTTTCACAGATTCCATGCGTCTGATATACTCAAACCGTTTGTTTTTTTTCTATTATATTTTTATATTCATTTTTATAAAAAAAGTTTTCCATTGTTAATTATTTTATGAGAAAAAAGACTGTTTGAAATATGTCATTTTAGTCCTTGGTTTGTTTACCTTTTGGTTTGTTTACATTTCACAACTTTGACTTGCCCTTAAGGGGACGCCTAAGTCGAAAAATGGAAAAAACCTGAATTTTCATTTTATTTGTTTTTTAAGTGGATTTAGAAATTTTTTTTTCATATTTCTATTAAAAACTACATGTGAAAATAAAAATTTAAGATGCAAAAGCACAATGATGTCCAATTTGACGTAGAATGCCTCATAGATTCAGATGTAGTTCAGAAGTTGTGAAAGTGCACTCTAAATCAGAATCAGTGAAAATTTTGACTGATTTCAATCAGTGGCCCAGTTTTCTTTAATTCATCAGTGAAATTTCACTGACAATCAGTGGTTTTTACTGATTCTCAGTGAAATTCTAATGATGAATTAAAGAAAACAGGGCCACTGATTTGAAATCAGTGAAAATTTCACTGATTCAGATTTAGAGTGTACTACATTTTTTTAATTTTCTTTAACAGAGTTATTAAGTTGCAAAGTTGATATCAAAGATTGATATAATTCTACGAATAGCTTTTACAGTAAATATATTCAAGAAATTTAAATGAATGCTTCTTATTTTGGGTCAGACCATTATATATCGAATAAAGTCGTTGCGGCCTAATTTTGGAAAAAATTGATTCTTTCAGGAATGATTCTTTATGATGTCTAGGGAACGAAATAAAAAGAATTATGTTAAAATATTTATTACTTTTCTCAAAATATGAATGTAAAGTGGAGAAGGTGCGAAAAAATAACTTTTTTTACATTTTGAAGCATTTTTCTATTTTTTTTTTATACATTTTCTAACAGCTAAAAAAGTGACATTTTTCCGCACCTTCTCCACTTTACATTCATATTTTGAGAAAAGTAATAAATATTTTAACATAATTCTTTTTATTTCGTTCCCTAGACATCATAAAGAATCATTCCTGAAAGAATCAATTTTTTCCAAAATTAGGCCGCAACGACTTTATTCGATATATAATGGTCTGACCCTTTTAAATTTAGAATTTTTATATATTGATAAAAGTATATAAACCAGTAGTGAGTTTTCGTTGTTTGCCAAAACTGTTACCAAAAAGGCGAATTATAGTATAATTATGGTCGTGACAGCAGATGACAGAACGATAGTTTTGCAAAAATCTATACAGTAGGATCTTCCAATAGTGCAGTCATTAGTGAGTTAAGAAGACGAGGGGTTCCGGGAGGCAAAGGGAAAGGGAATCTGTGACGTCAAATACAATACACGGACCTGAAATATTTTGGTTTATGCACTCTTTCAACAGTGCATAATATTACCGACGACTGCACTATTCAAAGATCCTACTGTACTTGTATTTTAACCAAAAAATTTATATTTTTAAACATATTTTTTAAATATAAATAAAACTAAAAGTAGCTCGTTTTCCATCTCCAAAATTTGATAGAATGGAAAAGAAGGTCCGAATTAAATATTAAAATCAAAATTGGATTCTTTTTCGTTAACGGCCAAAGGACATATAAGTGATTGAAATCACGGAAAATCATAAAAGACTCAATATTAAAGGTAAATTTTTTCACATTTGTATACTATAAAACGAAAAAATCAGCACATACCCGTGTAGAAATTGAAACATGGTGGCCATCTGGTCCTGATCAGGTTAAATCGGGCCCTCATTTGGAAATAACGACGCCCTTATGTTTCTCAAAGATGGTACCACTAAAAAATTCGCAAGTACCGTCTTTCAAACACTTTCACATCACCAACAATTGGGCCACTGGTTTTTATCAATTTGTTTGATTTCATTTTGGAGATTCAAGCAATATTATATTTTAGCATTGGTCAAATTAATTTTGAACCTCTACGGAATTCCAGCTAACACTGTTTTTTGAATCCAGAAAAATTTAAACGTAAATAATTTTAATTGCTTATGACCTTACCTTCAACGCATAATATTCAAAATAAAATATATAAATGATTGACAAAACATTTTGCATACCTATTCCAAATTTTGATAAATATTCCTTAAAATGGCTCAGTTTTAAATTATCTACAACACATAAAATCTTAGTTTCTTCAAAATTAAATAAATTGAATTGATCGTAAGAATGTGTTACAAGACTGGATAGTTTCTCTGAGTACAACCTCATTAATGTTTATTTAGTCTATCCTTCAAATGTCTGGAAGTCTTAACAATATATACACAATATGAATTACAAGGGACACAATAAGCAACATTCGTTAGCAGTTAAAACGGAATCAAATCTTTGTTTTTTTAAAAACATTCGAAAGGGTCATTATAATATAAATTATTAAATATTAATTAATAATATTAATTAATTTCACACCAATAAAAATTAGAAAGTTTACTAAAAAAATTATTAAATTTCATTTAACAATTGTATAAATTTAAAGAAATAAAAGAAAACAAAACAAGAGTCTGAATATATTAATTCAAATAAACCGTGTTCAGAAAAATACTATTTTCTGGAAAATTTTTTAAAAATTGGCTACGTTTAAAAAAAAGAAACATTTGCCGAAACCCGGGATTGAACCGGGGACATTTAGATCTTCAGTCTAACGCTCTCCCAACTGAGCTATTTCGGCTAACGATACACTGAGAGAAGTCCAGGACTTAATAGTTCCCGCTAGACGTCGCTATAAGCTACTCTGCTTGTCGCGTTTGAGATTTCTCGAATCTAGGGCTCAGACACCCCGAATCGGTCAAACATTGTTCCCGCATGTGAGAGACAACTCATGGCCGAAACTAAAAGTTGTAAGTAATCCCGCTTCGGGACGTTCCACGTTTTTTATCGGGGCTTGAGACGTCCCGATCGAAGGTTCACATAAGAACATTCAAAATGATCACTCAAGCCTTGCACGGGACGTATTAGTTCCCGGACTTCTCTCAGTGTAAATGAACGAAAAGTTTTTCTTCCGCAGAAAAAGTTGTAGAGTTGGTTTTACTGATTACGATCATTTGTCGTAGAATTAATTCAACATATATATTTTATTTGATATAAAACTCATTTAGCATAATTTCCATTTAAAGTGAAAATACACTTGACATGACTTTTACTTCACATAAAAATCACTTGATATAAAATTCAATTAGCATAAGTTTTAATTGACAGAAAAATCTTTTAAGATAATTGTTTAATATATATATATATATATATAGTGTAAAAAATTTAGGGAGTTAACGGACTCGGGAGTTGGGAGTTAAATTTTTTGAGTTAAAAATCAACTCCAAAAGAGAGTTAATTTACTAATTCCCTTCATTCAACACTCGCGCAAGTTCTTAAAAAAATCTATGGGAGTGTGCTGAGCACGACTGCTATAGCTTCAGCCGGCTACAGAAATCTGAAACTTCATTTCCCACTATCTATTTTTATTCCCCCTATATTTAGAGGTAATTTTTTTGCAAAAAAAAAGAATTGCCGAAACCCGGGATTGAACCGGGGACATTTAGATCTTCAGTCTAACGCTCTCCCAACTGAGCTATTTCGGCTGATTACATTTTTAATTTATCTTAAACAGTTAATTTTACCTTGACAAAAAATAACCAAATATTGGCTAATTATTTCCGATCGATTTTTGTCAATATATAATAGTTTTAAGTGTGTCAGACGAGTGACAGTTCGTGTGCACTTAATTGACGATGCCGGATGCACATAGTGTACCATTACATTCGGAGCGTGATAAATGATAAGTGAATGATTAAACAAAGAGGCGTTGCTAAAACGTTCCTCTCATCAATCTCCATATTTCTAGCGCAGTTCATTTCATCGTGTATTATATATATATATATATATATATAATACACTTACAACCTTCCAAGTCCATTTACATTATCATAAATTTGTCATTTTTATAGTTATGAGACCCTATATATACCTACATATTTCCTTTTGATCTACAAGTGTAGCCACAATTATGGCACTATTCACTCTTAATAATTAGGATAAGAATTTATTGGCCTCTATGAAAACGAATCGCGTTCATATCCTGTCGCAATATCACAGATGCTACTGTTTAATGCAGATATTTCGAGAATTACGCCCGAAGACATTTTATTTTCCACAAAAACGTAATTTTCTATCTTTTTTTATTTATTTTACTGATACTATACTGTATAGTATAATTATACTATAGGGGAGAGTGGGGCAAGACGGAGTACTTAAGGTTTAAAGAGCAGAAAAACGAAAATTATTGAATATATACTTTATTATTTTTTTTAATAACCATCTTTAGGAATCAGTCTTTCATAATAAAGGCGTAAAAAGGACATCTGTTTCTTAAAAAAGCATAAAAATAATATGTAAAAGATTGCAAATCTCCCCATCTTGCCCCACTGGCGCGTAAGATGGAGTACCCTAAGGGGAAAGATGGGGTACTTAAGAAAGCAACCTATTTCTGTCGACAAATTTAACAAGTAAAGGTTGCATGCATCTTTATCTTCGTCATCGACATTTGAGTCTAAATAATAACCATTACAATAGAGACAAAGTGTATGAACCACTTTACCATCGCTAATTTATGACTAAACTATACAAGCTTTCTTCTTTTTGGTCACTCTTATTTTATTCAGTCTTGATTTAAGTAGTTTTCTTAACTTCTCCTATTTCTCTTTTCTTTTGCTTAATTTGTGAACCCCGTCTTGCCCCACTCTCCCCTACCCCATCTTGCCCCCACCAACGAAATTGAAGAAAAAGATTAATTACTACAATTTAAGATTCAACAAAGAAAAAAAACATATGCTTCCCTTCTCCTGTAACCCTTGTCAGTTAGAAAAAAATTTATGCAGTTCATTAACCTTTATTATTAAGAAATAAACACCTATCAAAAAAAGTGAAAAAATGACAAGAAAATTGTCGAAAACAGTTTTTTTTAGTAAAAAAAGATAAAAGATTTGTTCTCATGGCTTTTAAATTTTGTAAACAAAAAGCTATCGACTCGGTGCAGTATTATGTAAAAAATAATCGCGATTGCACGAAAAAAGTACGTGAAATAGTCTAGTACTTTTGCATGCGAGTTTCAAAAGCAGTCAATAAAATTTCTAGTGCCTTGCTTAAGAATTTCATTGACTTTCAAAAAAATTGTATATTTCTGTAAAATAAAAAATATAATTTCTACTTGTTCACAGTTTTTCTGAAATTTACCCATTCATTCACAGATTTGGATAATTAATCACACAAACAAAGAACAATTATTATTGTATTACTTTTCGACGTTTATCAACACTTATGAACTAACCTATAATACACATATTCGCGAAAAACTTAAATGTTTAAAGCTCAAATCCTGATATACAAAAATTTTTACAAAGAATTTTGTCTCATTTTGAGCTTACATGAAACTTACTCATAATGAGACCAATCATATTCATTATGAATACAAAAGATACATGTAAATTTTCATCAAATAATGAGTAACGCAATAAAAAAACATTAAATATTTTAATTACCTGTGGGTAAATGACATATCAGATATTATGTAACATTCACTTCACATGTATATTTTGCTTATAATTCTTCAATAAAGTGAATCAAATTTTTAATTTATAAATGTTTTTTGACATAGCAGAAGTGCCAAACTGATTTCACACAACTTATTGCAATTAATATCGCCACTGTCAAATGGCTATAATATGGCGCTAAAATTCAAAACTTATTCATCCTGTTATGTTTAATTTACTTCAATCAAGTTACTGTTTAATTAATAAATTTATTTTTAAGTAAAAGGACATTAACTATTTTCAAATTAATGAAAAGTAATATTTTTCAGAGTAAATATATGAAATAGCAAAATATGACAAAACTGCAAATGTTACCAACCCAACATTCTAAAAATATTTATCGTCAGATAATACTCATTTTGAGCAAGTTGAAGTTAGTAATTTGTTCAAATTAAGTAGTACTCAAAATGAGATGCAACAAAAATGAGACCAAGTTTTTCCTGTGCAGGTAGAAATTGTCGACCGGGTCGCTGTATAGCATCCAACCCCTCAAATGATAGTACCGGACCAGTGCTGGGCCAGATATTTTTATCAAGCGGCACGGTACTAGTTTCCAGAACGGCTGTATATCCGTATTTACCACCCGGCCAGCACAGAAAAAACCAGACTCATTTTTGTTGCAACTCGTTTGGAAGTCAGTCTCCAAATGAGTAATCGACAACTTCAAGTGACTCGAAATGAGTAATCGGCAACTTCAAGTGACTCAAAATAAGTAAAATGACAATATTCTAGTTACTTTCTTTTGTGTTTCGCATGTTTCGTGTTCCATGGTTGCCCATCCCTGTCTGTCAATTGACAAATGTCTAACCTAAAAAATTTTTTCTATTTCTCATAAAAACAATAAATCGACTGCAAGTATTAATGTTTTGACAAGTGCAACGTGTTTATTAGTTATAAACAATTATTTTAATTCATATTTTTATCAATTATTCTTAGCTTTTCCAATGTGATTGTAATTTTATCGTGAAGAAAAAATGATACTCCGTAAGACTCATTTTGAGTCTTTTCCCTAGAAACTCAGAATGATTCGAAGGGGTATCATTTTTGTTGCAGTTCAAAATGAGTCTCATATGCGACTCATTTTGAGTCCGGTTTTTTTCTATGAGTACTTTACCGGTCGTTATTTAACATTCGGACCTGTAAGTTTTTGCTGGTACCGGCATTATTCCGACATTACAACCGGGACGGTATAATACCGGTCGTTAGTGCTGTCACACCTTTAATTTTTCTGACTGCACGGACTTTAAGAACAACAATTTTCAGGAAAACTCTTCAACTTTTAAGGATCAGCTACACAATACTTAAAGTTTGCCATTATTTTTACACGTTAAAACGCAATTTTTAAAAATTTGCCAATCAGCATTTTCTATGGATCAGAAATTGCTCTATCAAATTGCGTATCGGAAAATATTTCAAATTTTAAAATAAACAAATTACAATAATACAAGACATGAATTCTAAAGTCTGGACCAATGGAAATAAAATACTCATAACCTCGCCTAAATTATGTGCGACTTCCAGTTATCGCCCGATAAATACGGCACTGATTGGTTTAAATGACGTAACATTAGTACACTGTAAATAAAGGAAGTTAAATTTCAACTCCCCAGGGGATTCTATAAAAGTGGCACCCATTGCGCAGTTAATGCCACGGGAGTTAGATAAAGGGAGTTAAAACTTTACACCCGTATGCTAACTCCCCTAGGAATAAACAACTCGCACGAGTGTTGATGAAAAGAGTTAATAAATTAACTCTCTTTTGGAGTTGATGTTTAACTAAAATTTCACTCCCAACTCCCGAGTCCGTGAACTAACATATGTAATGATTGTCTATAGCTGCATAAATTTTGTTATCTAGAAAGCTAATACGACGCTACTTTTCCCTCGACATGATTTTCTTTGTATCTTAACAAATAAGTTAAAAATAAATAAAAGTATTTAGTCAAAAAGTGGAATTTGAATGAAATATAAAACTGAATAAGACTATTTAACCACTTTCTGATAAATTAAAGGGTTTACTTTAGGATATTTAATTCAGAACATTGTTATTCAATAAGGTTTCCAGATACCAACTAAATAATTTAAAATTATATTAACTTATATAAACAGAGATACACGACAAAATGTGGAAGAAATTGCTTTTTTTACATTTTGGATTAATTATCTCATGCTTAACAACAATTTTATTTAGAAATTTGATTATATTTTCAATTAAATGGGACAAAAGCGAAGACTATTGAATTAATGTTTTTTGACAAAAGTGAACAGAAAGTTGACTCTTTTTGCACTGTTTTAAGACGACTTAGGCGTCTCCTTAAAAACAATAAAAATAAAAATTATTAATCTATAGAAAAAGAAAAGAAGATTTTATAAAATTGCATATCAAACTGAATATGAAGTTTCAAACAATTTAAAGGAAACCATCAATTTTTCAATTTTGACATTCATATAAGCTGTACATCAAAAAAAGGCATAAGATTACCTCGGTAAGATAGACTATAAAAAATTAATAGTGGCATTGTTTTTATATGATTGTTACTAAGTTTGTGTAGTATTTTACGAAAAAAAAAATTGAAAACATATCAATGCAATGATTACGTACACGGAAAAAATTAGTCGCTGAAGTTTTCACCCCAGTAGCACGTAATATTACAGCAATATTGAGAGAACTTCCCTAACATTACCAATATTGCCTTAATATTACCAATGGTTCTAGAATCATGTTGTAATGTTAGTAATATTACGTGCTACTGGGGAGCTACCACTCGAAGACTCTCGGATATGAAAAAATACTTTATAAACTTATAGAAATACTCTATGATTTTAGCAGAAATTCTCTAAAAAAAGTCGAGGACTTTTTATAAACCTAGTAGAGGAAAAAAGTCGTGGAATTATTGTAACACTTTGATAGAAAGTTTCGTCGACGAGTCGAGGAAAACGGTGCGCAGAAAAGATGCGCATACTCTCAGGCGATAAACGCGACCTGCAGTCATTTTAACAGCGTTCATTTACAAATTCTTGTGTACAGTGTTTGTGAATTATATTAGAGGATTAAAATCTTTTTGTAAATATAAAATATAATTATTAATCATTAAATACGTTTTTACAATAATGGACCGAAAATAATTTCATTTGCTTAATTATTATTTTAATGAAATATTATCATTTTTCTATTCATCTAATAAATTAAAAATAATTGTAAAATGGTCCTTAACGTATACTGAAATACTCTTTAAAATTCTAAAATATGTTGAAGAGAAATATTTGAGATTTTTAATTTTCAAAATACTGCACTTTTTCTCGCAAGCGGTAAAGAAAGGTTCCATTTAGTATATAAGGACGATAAAAAAGTAGATTCATATAACGTGCGAAACAACGAAAGTGTAGGATAATATTCGTATTGGTGTTAGCTATTGAGTTTTAGGTAGGTGATTAGTGATTAAATAGTGTCAAATTAAATGTGATGAGTGTCGTGATTATGTATAAATGTAGGATTGTAATTAATTATAAGGCATAAAAGGAACGAAATAAATAAGAACTGAAAGAATTTTTTTTACTGGTCCGCAGAATTTTTCATTTTCCGCGACTATCGTTGAAAGTTTAGAATACTGTAGAAGAAAATTTAGACATGTCTTTTTTCCTCGACTGTCGCCGAATCGTTCGCGCTGGCTGTGTTTTCATTTTCCTCGACTGTCGCTGTATCGTTCGCGCTAGCTGTGTTTTCATTTTCCTCGACTGTCGCTGAAAGTTTCAAATCCTTTTTCTAAATTCTCTTTGAATGTAGTACATTTTTTCTTCGATCTTTCAATATGATTTTTAAAACAGAGTGATTTAAAAATTTAAATACTTTCGACTATATCCGAAAGTCTTCTACAAAGTCGAGGAAAATTTCAGCAACCAATTTTTTCCGTGTAGATTCACATTTATTGCAAGATTTTTAAACTAATTTGATAGGTTCATAGTTCTAAAAATTGACGAAGTAGTAATAATTGCTCTGATTCATAATAAAAGTTGCTTCGCTCAGAGTATTAATTGCTTTGGACATTTTGAATATTACACTGTAAAAAGAAGTGTGTTACTGGAATGCACTTCAAGTGCATAAATGATGTCCCAGATCTGAACACACTTTGAAGTGCATTACCCTCATGCATTTTGGTCACGAGTCTAATGTATTTCACTGTTTTATGCACTTCAAAGTGCATAAAAATTTGAAGGCTAAATGCATTAAAACACACTTCTTTTTACAGTGTACTTGGCTTTTAGTTAAATTTAGATTCCTTGTATTAAATCATATACTTTTTTAAGAATAAGTAAACTTAGTTTGAAAGCGAAGAAAAACTTATTTACCACGAATTGTAATATGATACCTTCAAATTTTTCTATTTCTAACAATAATTCTTTTCAAATATCTTAATTATTAAAGAACTAACATAAAACAAGTAAATTATTTTATGACAAATTTTACATAAATATTTCAAAATTAATTCAATTTCTTAACTTAGTCCACTGGTGGACTAATGTTTTTATTATTCATCAAGAAAAGAGAATTTTTAAGTTTTTAAATGTTTTGCTGGAAAATGAAAAAATATAAATTAATTAATTATACTGAGAAGTGCATGCACTTTTTAGAAATGTGAATTTTAAAATTAATTAATTATTATAATATATATGTAATAAAATAATAAATTAAATATAAATAGTCTTTTATTTAATAATTAACAATTTTAATTATTTATTTTAAATTATTAATTTAATATATGCATTTTGTAGAAAATTCATATTATTGTACATTTACTACTTATATGTATATATTAACAATAAACATGCTATTAAATAAATAATAAAAATTAAAATATTATAATAATAAGGTGAAATAATAAATATATGTCGACGTCCACATGAAAAGGGCCCATTTTGGCACTATTGGACTTACCCAGGCGGAAAAGTCGGACGAATGCCGGATCAACCAACCGTCAAGAATCCGCGCCGATTGATTTGGAGAGTCAATGCCGGTACAGGCAGTCTGTACCGATTCGGGTGTTAATGTCTGCTGGCGCGGTACAAAGACGGATCCGACCGCCGGATCAAAATTTATACTGTGGTATAATGGCTGTGCGTCCGGCTCGGTACAGATTTCATGCCGCCGAACAACCGGCGTTGTACTGGCATTCGTCCGCCTGGCAACCGGAGCGGTGCAGGTATTCTACTGGAACGTGACTATGTGTTGTAATGGCTGTACGTCCAGCTCGATACAAATTTGATGCCGCCGAACAACCGGCGTTGTACTGGCATTCGCCCGTCTGACAACCCGAGCGGTACAGACATTCTACCGACTGCGGACTAATATCATTTATGTTCTTATTATTAAAATTTCAATTAATAATAATATGCTAATAATATGGCTATCGTCATTGTTTTTCTAAAAAAATTTAATGTTTTCTAAAATAATTTTTTTTTAATTAACACATTATTCAGAATTTTCAGAAATAGATTTTTTTACAATGCAAAAATTTAGCTATAGTCTTATTGTTTCAATAAAAATTAATAAAATAATAATTATAGTAATAAAAATTTTTGTAGGAGAATTGTTTAAAGTTTAAATATTAAAAAAAGAATTAACAATACAATAGAATATAAAATTCAATTTTAAAAATTATTGAATTTGAAAAATAGGTTTTAATTATATTTTTATTTATTAATTAACAAATAAATTAAAGAATGAAATTTTTTTGTTATCAAATTTTTAAAATATTTATAAATAAAGTGTACAGATAATTATTTATAAATATAAAAAAATTAATAATACAAATAATAAATAAATATAATAATATAATAATAATAGAATAATTAAAAAAATAAAAATTTTTAAATATTGTTTTAAAACACTAGATTTATTTACATAATATTCATAAAATGCTAAAATATTCCAAAGTATTTGTAAAATTATTATTTATTGTTTGCTTCGTAGCGGTATTACATATCGACATTATTATGCTCAGATCCGCATGCGAGCGAATAGCGTAGTGGTTAGCGTGTTAGACTTCGGTGCTTCGATTAGGAATAGCTTGGGCTTCGTATCCCACTTGCGAGCGTTTAGAATTTTAATGTGTAAAAAAAATGTAGAATGTGTTAAAAATGCTGGAAATGATCTATAAATAAATATTAATTAACATGCACCATGCATAGTTAATGAAATATTTTTTTATTTTATTTTTCAATAGAAAATATAATTTAGTCTGGCTAGACGGGCGAATGCCAGTAGAACGCCGGTCCGCTGAAGCGAGTCGTCTTTGAAAGAATATTTGGCCCGCCGCGGTTGCTAGAGCGGACGAATGCCGGTACAACGCCGGTTGTTCGGCGGCATCAAATTTGTACCGAGCCGGACGCGCAGCCACTACAACACATTGTCATGTTCCAGTAGAAAGCCTGCACCGATCCGGTTGTCTCGCGGACGAATGTCAGTACAGTCTTACCGACGTCTGTACAGGCGCGGTACGATGCCAGTGGTAAATTTCCGCCTGGGTATCTATATGGGCGAATTCTTTGCAAAATTACGAAAATTTTAAGTGGTCATACAACTTTTTGGTCAAAAATTCGATGAGCTACAGAATTTCAAAGTTTATAGTGACAAATACCTCATTTCGAGAAAAACGAAATTAAAGATTGTGATACCTATTAATTGTAATATCTCCGGTTCTTCTGGGAAGTTATTCAGATAATAATTGTTTTCAGTCCAGGGCACCTTAAAGATGAAAAACCAATAGGTTTCAAGTTTTTAAAACCACTCCCCCCCCTTAATTTTGAAAATACATAAAACCGACAAAATGGGCCCTTTTCTAAAAAAAACGATTTTATTATTAATAAACCATTTTTTACAAGGTTTATGATTGGAAACAATTTTATTGTGTCATTTGAAGATAAAGAATAAAAATTAAACTTATTTAAAATTTTTAACAGGTTTTATTATGAAATTTTGACGAAATATCGACATTTTTTACATCTACGACTACGTAATCAATGACTCTAACATTAAAATCTCTGGTTCTTCTCGGAAGTTATTCAGATAATAATTGTTTAGAGTTCAGGGTACTTTAGAGATGACAAATCAAGAGGTTTTAATTTTTTTGACCCTCCATTTAAAAAATACGGAATATTTTTGCAAAGGACCGACAAAATTGGCCCGTTTCTTTTTCTAAAGAACCAATAAAGTTAAACACTTAAATTAACGATAAATTAATGAAAACCTCATGATTCGACTTGTCAAAACATGTAGATTGATAATAAAAAGTAAAAAAAAAATTAAGGTTTTTCTCAAAAAAGTATTAAATTGCAAATAACTCGAAAACAAGAACCGACAAAATGGGCCCTTTTCATGTGGACGTCCACATATATATGTAAGCAGAAATATATAAGTAAAATGTCAACCGAGCGAGCGAGAAATATGTCGCTATAGTTATAATAAATATTTTATTATTTAATATTATTAAAATTGTATTGAAAATATTTTAATTCCTCAGAAGAATTTTATTAGTTATAAAAAGTAATTTACTTCTTGCTATAAATTTTACAACTTTTTAAAAAAATTTAATTATTTCGAAGAATAATTAAATTTTTTAGGCAAAGAGTTTTGCTATGTATGAAAAAAATTTAATTCTTTTGTTACATTTTTTACAAATTTTATTTAAAATAATTAAATTTTTGCAAACGATTTTACTATTTACAATAATAATTGAATTATTTCGAAGCATTTATTAAAATTCTAAAAAAAAATTGATTAGAAATTATAAAACTGAATTCTATTGTGAAATTTTATTAAAATTTTCTTGAAAATAATTGAATTTTTGCAATAAATTTTGTACTATTTATAAAAATTATTGAATTTTACGGTTTTGTTTCTATTTGTTAATTGAAGGGTGCGCTAAAACAAAGCATTAAGCGCCAACACGACACTTCAACTTTTGGAAGGTAAATATCAATAATTAATATATCAGGTTATTGATAATAAAAATTGTTTGTAATTATCATAAGTTTTAACTAAGTAAGAATTTCTTACAGATTTAACCAAGCACAGAAAAGGATTTATAACGTTAAATTTGATGCAAATCTAACCTAAGAAAAAATTGTGCTTAATGCTTTGTTTTAGCGCACCCTTCAATTAGTCACTCAGCTATTGACATAAAAATTAAAATTATATTGAAAAATATAATAAACCTATTATTAAAACTCACCAGAAATACTAAATTATGTATAAATTTTAAAAAATTTACAATGACTTTCCCACGAAACAAAGTTTCATTCCCCTCTAAGTACACATTGTTGATAAATCCATATGTCAAATTCAATTTCCTCAAAGCAAAAGTATAAATTAATTTCTTGGGATGTTTTGGCACACCTCAGGTTTGTTTCTCTGGTAAATATATATATGTAGGCGATATTTCGACATTTGCAGTGAAAGTATTATGGCTGTCGCATATATATATATATATATATATATATATATATATATATATATATATGTTTATTACATGGATATTGTAACCTACGTATGTACATTATTACGAATTGTGTTTACCGCTATTGTACAAGAAAGGCGATCTTCTTAAATTGGATTGACATTTATGTATAATATATTCGCCCCCCTTATATTTTCTAGAATATTTACAACTTTATCATTAGATTCTGACTCTGATACATATTTCGAAATTTACTTATTTATTAATAACTTCATTATAATTGCAAATTCCTAACTACTCTGATTAATCAATTAATTAATTTAATACAAATCATTAGTACAATTAATACAAGTAATAATATTATATATATAAATATATGTTGACAATTATTGACAATTTAAATTTCTAAAAAATTATTCTTGAAAATCTTGATATAAAAAGAGGGCACTGTCTTTTATTTTGATTAAAGTAAAAGAAGACCGTTAGAATCGCCAAAAAACTGTTATATATGATTAACGGGTGTGAGTTTTAGGAATATTACTTTTGTGAGTTCACAATGCATGTAAAAGTTTGAGGTCATAATTCTCTTTCTGGGCCAAGGTATTGTTATGTCCCCTAATTCCCTTTAATCCATAATGCTCCTTTTTCCCATTAATCCAAAAAATTCTACTTTTATCAAACAAAGTTATATATGTACAGTATAAATTTTCAATTTGGAAATCTTAATTTCGGAGATGAGAAGTTAATTAGAACGTATGCGGTGTTTGAATACCTCATTACTTTTGTACCGTTTTACATTTTTTTCTTTTTCATCATCAAAGTTATATATATATATATATATATATATATACTAAGAATGAAATGCGTGAATTAATAACGGCAAGTTTAAGTACCTCTGTTGAAATAAGTGCGAGTTCCGTTCAATAGGAAGGCAGGTGTATCATTTTAATTTGCATTGTATCTTCTACTTTGATCATTAGCAGTCACATTTCAATGAGAAGAATGTACCATTTAACAGGACAGGAAACGCAGTAACTTTTTCTTTTCATAAAAACGAATATAAATTAGTTTATTGTTATTAATTATTAATTAGAAGTCACTATGACGTCAAATAGTTAATCAGCATATGACGATGGCGAATAATTTATTTATTACTATAAACAATTATTATTTATGATAAGTTTTAAAAATAATAATTATTAAGATAACACTGGTCGACAAAAAATAACTTTTTTTTTATTCGAAAATCATACTAGGATATTTTTTAGAATTTTCATTGCTGAACACGAATAGAATTAAATTATTTTCAACACGTAATCGAAAAAGGTCAAAAACAGGGTTCATGAGTCTTTGAGGCCATTTTTCTCAAAAACTTTCTATCTTTTACTTGATTTTATCTTGGTTTACTTACAATTTGTCTTTTCTGTGCATATCTTTATTATCCTTATTACTTGTAGGGGAACAAATTTTTATAAACTAATCATTTATATTTTTGCTTTTCACTGTATTTTTTTACATCTTGAAACAAATATAATGTCAAAACTTGCATTTCTTTCAATTGTTAATTTTGATGGAATATTTTATAAATCAATGTCTATTTATGACAACTATTTTTATCTAAAACCTAATATAAAGATTACAATTATTGATAAACTCTGCGTTGTATAGACAATAAATACTGGTTTAGTAAATAATAAATGTATGTTTCATGAATTACAAGTATGGATTTAAATCACTTTATATTTTATAAACAGAAAGTTGAATGTGGTAACAATTTTGGTTTTAACAAATTATAAATTTTATTATTGTTATTTATTATTTTATTCTAAATTTTAAATTTATAACTATATACAGTAAGAAAAGCTATCAGTCAGTCATAGGAAAGTATGGGAATCGCATAAGTCTGTCTCACTCCCACTCATGGGATATGACTGATGTGGTAGGTTAAAATGAAAATTTTTTAAATATGATTTTTGTAGATTTAACATTACATTTACGAAAGAATGTTTTTTGACTTTTTACACTGAGAAAAATGAATAGTTGTTACTACTATTTGGTTAGTAATAATACGCTGCTAATTTTAATTAGTTACTGTTACTCTTCAGTTAGTAACTCCAGCCATTTAATTAGTAACGTAACTAATTAAATAGGTAGACTTTTCGAAGTTCATCCATGTCAGAAATATAAAAATGTGAAGGTTATGTATAGGAATTCGTGGTGATTTCATGAAAAAAGACACCAAAATTCAGAATATTCTTATAAATTCTAAAAATTTAATATTTTCCTTGAATCCCCTATCTAAAAATGTACTATTCACAGTAAAAAGAAAGTCTTATTTTCCGCCATGAAAGGTACCTTAATTTAAGATGCAACATTTTTAAGACAGCTTTTAACATGAAACTACAGATGCTTACAGTTCTTCAATGGTGATTATGTTTACTACCAACAACCATTAAACAACCATTGTAGAACAAAAATGACTCTTACAGATGCAGATTAAATCCAGTAATCTAAAATTCTTTTATGCATACCACTTAGAAAAATAGATTTATTAAATGATTAGGTATTTAATTCATCTGTTTAGCTCAGTTGGGTAAGACGCCGGACTTCCATTCTTGGGTACGCGAGTTCTGTTCTAGTCGCCGTCGATTTTTCTCTAATATGGTTTCTTCTATTTCAGAAATTTAATATAAATTGTATGTGACCTTCAAGGATAAAAAGATGTGTGTGTGTGTGCGCACGTCTGTCAAGGAGGAGTAGCAGAATAGTTTTTTCTTGCATTCGTCTAACTTTTCAATTTTCTTGAACAGTTCCCGACTTTTTCAAGAACAGTTTGCCGAGAAGTAGTGAAATAGTAAATGACATGTTTTAACAAGGCAACGTTTAGTTCTCTGGGAACTACCCGTCGTATCCAAGAGTTACGAACGAAGTTCCTGAATAATCGGCGAACTTTTTTTCCGTGTAGAAAATGATTAATAACACAGGCCAACAAAATTTTGTGGCCTTGATAAAAATCAAGCTGATTTTTATAGGATTTTGTCCGTAGAATACGAATCTGACCTTGAAAATATTGGATTTGCTCTAGTTTTTAATCAATTTACGTTTCAAAACATAAAATACGCATTTTTGGCATTTTTTGAATGAATGTTAAATCATAAACCGAAACAGAAAATCTGTCCGCATAGCACCAAATTAAAGCTTAAACACTGCTCTTGAATGTCCAAAAACAAAAAAATTAATTTATGTACACTTTAACCTATAATGTCCAAAGACACATACGCTGCTTCATAAATATATTAAAAATAACAATACTTTTGACCATGTAAGACAATTCAAGTAAAAATTAGTCTCTATTGGTTTTTTTATAATCGCTGCTTACAAATCTGCTATGAAATATAAAAATTACAAGTGGCGGACCAATTTTTAAAACTAATTTACGCCTTTTCTGATAAAAATGTTAAATTAAAAAAAATTCTGCTATATTGGATTCGCCATTTTGAATATTAAAATCTGAATACGGAACAGTAAGCAGCGACCATAAAAACCCCTACAGAGACTAATTTTTATTTAAATTGTCTTACATGGTCAAAAGTACTGTTGTTTTTAATATATTTATGGAACAGCGTACGTGTCTTTGGACATTATAGGTTAAAGTGTACATAAAATAATTTTGTTGTTTTTGGATATTGAATAGCAGTGTTTATGCTTTAATTTTGCCCTACGCAGACAGATTTACTGTTTCGGTTTATGATTTAACATTCATTCAAAAAATGCCAAAAATGCGTATTTTATGTTTTGAAACGTAAATTGATTAAAAACTAGAGCAAATCCAATATTTTCAAGGTCTGATTCGTATTCTACTGACAAAATCCTGTAAGAATCGTCTGTAACATTTTAGGCAACATGCAGTTGATGAAATTTTGTCGGCCTGTGTAATAATTAGGTAGAGAGTTTATTCTCTCTTAGATCTTTAAATATTAAAAAACAAAAAATAACAGGATTTTAAAATAATAAAAATTTCCCTAAGAGGGAATTGAATCTCTCACTGTCGATAACTATACATGCATATATTTTCAATGAATAAAAATGCGTTTATTTCAAGATTACTTTAATCGATTTAAAATAGATCAAAAAAGAAAATTATTCCTTTGAAAAACAAGGCTCTTTGTTAAATTTCTGAAATACCAAACTGAGAAAGGACAATTCTTGTGCAAAAATAAAAAAAAGAGAAGATAAAAGAAAAAAGAAAAGAAAGGAGAGAAAGAAAAGGAATTAAAGAAACGAAGAGAAAATTATTTTAGCAAGGGAGAACATTACTGTTGGCATTGGGCGATAATGTCCTCTCGGTTACAAATACGAACGAGTGGCTCTTGGACACGCTCGATTATTTTTTAAGTTGGACAAGATGCAAAGTACACTTCTCCATGGATACTTAGAAGGCGATGGAATCTTCATTACTGGTCGAGTTTACTTCCACGCGACCTTGAGACGTTCCAACTCCTATAGAATTGCAAAAGAATGTCCAACTATACACCATATACACTCGATGCTATATACCTCTATATATATAATATATATATATTTTTTTTCCTCTATATATGAGAATAAATCCAATTAAGATTTTTTTTTTGATTCTATAGTTATGTAAAAAGAAACATTGCCAACTGTATCAAAACCTGGCGCCAGTCTCGTGTATTCATCAAACGTTTAAAAAAATCCAACATTTGTTTTTAACTCTCAGTTTGTTGTTGTTTCAACCTAATTTAGCCTTCCAATTGTATTTTTAGTCGCAACAATAAAAATCTTTAAAGACTTTTTCATTTCGAAGCAAATTATTTATTTAGTGACTTAAAATTAAGCCACTTTTAAAGTAATTTTTATTTATTTCCAATGATAATAATAAAAATAATAATAATAATAATAATAATAATTATTATTATTATTACTATTAATAAACTATATATTTTTAATAGCACAATAATATTAATAAAATATTTCCCTTTTAAATCCGTTTTAATAAAAAGTGATTATAATTTTCTTTTTACGATATCTAATGTATTGTTGTTGCACGCAGAATTATAGAAACGATAAATTTTGACTTTGAACTTAAGGCAAGACATACGCAATATATCAATATAACTAGTTAAAGGTGAACACGATTAATGTTGTTTTCATATGGATGAGTATTTTACACGGTCAAAGTTGAGGTCGTCGAACGTGTGAACCTCAAGTGCAAAGGAACGTGAAAAATTTCGCACGATGTTAAGTGTAGGTATATGATGCTTTAAGAAAAATGTATTCTTGCCAATTCTCACGCCACTACATTTTAAAAAAAAATTCAAGAAAAAAATAGAGTATCATGACCTTGTCTAAACGGAATATTATGTAAAAATTCAAGTTTCATAACTGACATCATTTCAAATGTACAAAAATTCTTCACTATAAAGTTTCCCAAAAAACATTTCCCATTTCCAAATTATAATATAATTAATAATAATAGGGTCAGCCGGGGTAAATCCGAACGCTTTTACTAAGTTTCAACAATAACATAAGTTTTTTCTTTTAAAAGACAATACTTCCGGTATTCTGGTGCATGAAGTTGTTGCTTTACTTCCATAGAACAATTTTATGGGGTAGCAAAATTTTTTGATAAATTACAATCGCAGGAAACTTAGCGTTCGTATTTACCCCGACACTTTGCAACTTTCCTAAAATACCGGGGTAAATACGAACGCCACTGTATTTCAGAAAAATCTTAGGAAAAATAAATTTTAAGTATTGCAATTGTTAAACTTATATAAAAACTCTAAAAAAATACGCTAATAAACCTATTACGTAATAATGCATCATATATCAATACAAAAATCAAACAGGTTAAAAATTAAAATGCATTACACAGTTAAAACCTTCAATAACTTTATCAAATCATAACGGATTTTTGCAAAACTTGGTACAGAAAGTATTTTGGAGTGATTGAATGTAAATACAAAAATAAAAGTCAAATTTTTTAAATTCAAAATGGCGGATTCAATATGGCAGACTTTCCTAAAACTTATTTTTAAAAATGATCAAATTTGTTTGAATCTTGACACTTGGGAGTTTTCGGGGTCGCTGATGACGAATTGGGCATCAGAGCTTCATCGTTCAGAATGGCGGGTACAATATGATACACAAATTTCATAAAAATTCCTCCAGTTTTAGAAATTTTAATCCGCTTCTTTTAATTTTTAAGTGATTTTTTAAATTTTGAGAAACTGACTTTAAATTCGTAATCAGCAACCCTGAAAACCCTCGAGTAACGATTTTCGAGCGAATCCAATGAATTTTTTAATTTTCGTCCGCCATATTGGATCCGCTATTTTGAATTTTAAAAAACTAACTCTAAATTCGTAATCAGCGACCCTGAAATCCCCCGAGTAATAATTTTCGAGCAAATGCAATGAATTTTTTAATTTTCGTCCGCCATATTGGATCCGCCATTTTGAATTTTGAAAAACTGACTTTAAATTGGTAATCAGTGACCCCAAAAACCCCAGAATACTAAATTTTATTAAGATCCTGAAAAACTTTTTTCAACAAACCATTTGGCAAAAAAAGTGAAACACTCCTTCGAGAGAACGGAGATTAAGTTTCTGCTTATTAATTACTAACGAGGATACATATAGAAAGAAAAACTTTTTTCTATGTACTTTTATTTTTAACTTCTTTTTCTTAAAATACGAGACAATGTACTGAAAGAGTGTCATCTTTGATTTTCAATCATTTTTGCAATACTCGTTATCTTTGTTTATGCTGTTGCTAATTAACAAACGGGAAATGGGATAATACTTAGAATCTCTTGAAGAGGATCTGAGGTAAAAATTCTCATGTCTAACTTATTTTTTAAAATGTTAATTAAGCTGAAATAATTAGCGTTCGGATTTACCCCGGCTGACCCTATAATATTAATATAATTATAATGCAGCTATAAAAAGCTATATTTTTGAAAAATTTGGTAAAACTTTAATTATAATTTGGAAATGGGAAATTTGTTTGGGAAACTTTATAGTGAAGAATTTTTGTACATTTGAAATTATGTCAGTAATTACTTAATTTATTATTAAAGAAAATAATTTTTTTTAAAGGAAATTGTATTCTTTTATGAAGGAAGTTTATTAACAAGTTGTTCATTCCACAAACATTTAACTACCTCAATATAATATACACCAGTTTCTTCATCTTTTATTAAATAGTAATTATTTTAATGTTAAATTTTAACAATATCTCAAGAATTACAAAATTTAGATATAGAAAAAAAGTTGTTTTAAAAAATACCAAAAAATTTTTTTTTCAAATTTCGAAAAAATTGTATAAAAAATAATTTTGTAGATATATTTGGAAATCCTTGTGTCAGATTGTAGGTATTAATGTTTGCAATGTACCTACAAAAAATCAGGAAAATCCATTGAAACGTTTCTCAGATAATTTGTACACAATACTTTGTGACATACACACACATACATCTTGATATTTGCTCAGAATTGCATATACATGTATTCTAGTAAAAAATGAGTCGACATAACCTTCTTTTGAAAAATTGAAAATCGTCACGAATGCAAAGCTTCTTCTCGAGGAGGAAGCAAAAGGAATAATTTTTTTTCTTATAACAGGAAATATAGGAATATAGGTCATTAACATATATATATATATATATATTTTACTGTGAGGAAACCGAATGATAATGAAATAATTACAAGTTAGATTCTACTTGAAAACTGGGACACGAGGAAGCTATTTAGTAGCAACTTGTACACAAATTATAATTATCTGTAAGCATCTTTTCTTTATAAATTCATATGGCAAGAATAACCGAAATTTATGCTTGGGAAAAAACAAGTTGTTAAATAAAATTACTCTGGCCTTGATGATATAGTTGAAATAAAAAGGTTGAATGACTTTTCACTTTTTAACTAATATAATGAGATTGATTACTGGGACACTAAAAAGATTTTTACTACTTAATACAATTTATTATGTATTACACATATGTTTCTCACCATTTTCAAATTTATTTTCAAAGTCTAAATCCTATAATAATAACAAGTTGATCATTTCATGAACAAAAACATTTTTTCAGTAATTTTTTGGTTTATAAAGAAAAATGATTTTTATATTTTTTAAATAACTTTTTTGTTTATTTTTTATAAAATTTTTATAAAATTAATCAATATAATTTTATTTTTCACAAAAAATTTAAATTTTGCATTTTTTGAAATTTTTAAAATTTTACTTCAAAATAATTACTCTATAATAAAAGATTACGCAATTGGTATATATTATATTGAGGAAGCTAAATGTTCATGGAATGAACAACTTGTTATTAATATAATATTCGTTGTATTCCAATAATTATTTGATCGAAGTTTGAAGTTTTTTCGAGTACTCGATTGAATTCGAGCTTTTAAATTACAAAAAAAACTATTAATAAGTAGAAAATTTTAAATTAAAGGGATTTACTGATCGGAGAAAATCGTTAGGTGTTAAAATAACTAACTTACTAACTAACGTAAGACATTTAGGGGGAAGTCGATATTTTGTACTTATTATTTTTTTATAAGCTCGAATTTAAGCGAGTACTCTAATTTACTCGACTACTCGAAATTCTTGAGTACTCAAATGGAATCGAATGCTTCAAGTGCTCGAACAATTCGAGTACTCGATACATCCAGCCAAGCTCGGGCTCGGCTCGAAAAAATTGCATCTCGGCTCGGCTTTTCGAGCTTTTTGCACACCTCTACTTACAAGAATTTAATTATTTGTGTAAACAATTGAATCCCTGAGAAGAATATTATTGTTTATTAAAAAATTTATAAAGAATTTATTCAATAATTTTGAAAATAATAGAATTATTAAAATAATTTTTATTTGAAATTATGAAAATAGTTGGACTTTACATAGTAAAAAATAAATCTTAATTTAAGATCGGTCTTAAATTTAGCAATGTCTGCTATAATGTTAAAGGATACAAAATACGTGTGTAAATTCAACATGGACTGCCTTAAAAATGTTGCATCTTCATTTAAGACTGCTTTCTTGACTTAAAATAAGACTTTCTTTTCACTGTGTATGATGCATTTAAAACAATTTTTGTTTAAATAATCGTGTTTATTAATAATTGTAATTAATAATTTTATCTTAAATTAAAATTATTAACAGAAAATTAAATTTTTTAAGAAGAAAGAATTTAAAAATTTTAAAGTCTTAATAATACTTTTTTTATTTAATTATTGAATTTTATTAAAATCGTATTACAAATAATTAAATCCCGTCGTGAAATGTTATTAAAATTGTGTTGAAATTACTATTAAATTAATACTATTAATAATAATTAATACTATTAAATTAATTTTACTATTTATAAGAAATAATTAAATTCTTCCGAATATTTTATTATTTATTTATGAAAAAAAAATTGAAAGAATGTTTTTAAAACTTTTAAAAATAATAAACAATAATATTTATACTAATTATGTAATAATTATTTTTTTGCTTTTTTTCCTTTCAAATGAAGCCTTGTAGTGGTGTCAAATTTGAATTTCTTAGAATCAATTATTTTTTTTTCAAGTGTAGGGGAGACCGGGGCGTAATGGATCAGAGGCGTAATGGATCACTTGAATTTATTCAAAAGTGGTAAATCAGATTAATTTCGGATTTTGGACAAAACAATGTACTTAATACACTGTAAGTTTGTGCCAAGTTTTATTATTATTAATTTATTATTGTTAAAAATATGGTAGAAAAAGTGATTTTGACGCTTGAAAGTAAATTTTTGAAATTTTTCTTTTTTTATTATATATTTTCCAAAATTACTTGTAAAAAATTTTTGTATATCAGGTTTTGAGCTTTAAACATTTGTTCAGACAATTTTTGTTTATTACTTACGGTATTGATAAATAATAACAAAATTTTCAACAAACACCTCTGGGGCGTAATGGACCACTTTGCTTATTTTATTAAGAAAAACCTATTATATTTAAAATATTAATAAAATAATCCTGTCAAGTTTAATTTCTTGTAATTTATATATTAATAAGTATACCAATGATAACCTTTTATAAAAAAAAATAACTGGAGAATAGTTTTTTTTAAGGAAATGGATTTTGCATTTCGCTACAACTTTTAAAAATTTGAAAATTGCATGAAAATGTTTAAAGTTTAAATTAAATATGTTCCATTTTCAATATTCTTTGTTATAAATGTACAATAGAAACCAAAATTGTCAATGCCGTAATAATATTTGATGATCTAAATTATAATTTCATTGATGATCCATTACGCCTCGGCCCCAGGCGAAATTCCTCACCTTGCATTTCTCTAAAAACATTGTTCTAGAAAAAAAGTATAAGTGATATTAGGACGCACTTTTTTTAATTGAAAGCTGAGATGTTAGGCTAAGTTTTCCACGTGATGAAATTTTTATTAAAGCAAGAATGACGAAGTTAAGCAACAAAAAGTGAAAAGTGATCCATTACGCCCCGGTCTCCCCTATATATAAATTTCGTCAAGACGAGCAAATGTCCGAATGTATTTGTGTGTATGTAAGGTAGGTGTAAATGATTATTTAGAGAGCGCACTGTGAATTTAAGCGCACCTGCATACGCCGATTGAAAAAAAACTTTACAAAATACAATATTTACTGAATGAATTATTGTTATTTTAGGCACTGAAATTAAGTTGTCGAAGCGTTATTTATTCTGCAATATTGCTGCAGCATTAAAACATTTAAGATAGTTCCTGTTCAAAGTTGTTGCAAGTTTTCTGCAGAACTTTCAAAGTTTTTTGGAAAGTAACAAACAGATGCTAAATTAAATCAAATTGATACCAAAACTTTGGCTCAATTTTTAATTCAATGCACATTTATGGTAAAATTACTTTAAATTTTATAACTAATATACTCACAAATCTCATTTAATCCATTAGTTATGATTTTATGTAATTGTTTACAAATGAAAAAATTCGAAAAGTTAAAGATTACGAACAGGTGGTATACACACATGGATATGCACAGACGCATGGAATCTATAAGGAGAGGGCAATGCTTATGCTTCTTGTAGCCGAGAGCAACATTTGTCTTTACTAGGTAATATATAGTAAAGATATGGAAGATGGCCCTTGTTTAGTTGACTGCAAGAGATGCGGGAAAATATAGCCTTGGGACATCAATTTAAAGGAACGACATTCCTGCACGGAGCAACTGTGAACAGCCCTTGTGTGCCTATATACCTCCATCCTATCTATCTATGTAACACCCGGGAAATCAACAGCGAATCAGCAATATTTCGAAGAGGAAAAAATACAACTTCACGTAATCTCAAATTCACTAAAATCAATTACCTTTAAATAGTTAGTTAATTTTCGAATTTACAAAAGTTGAAGGAATTTTATCAAAGTCAATTTATCATTAGAACAAAAAGAAAATTTTTAATTTTGCGCCATTGCAGTTCTGCAAAATACCGTCTAGATAGCATATAAAACTCACTTGTAAATGAAATAGAAAGGACAAGCATTAAATTCAATTAGAATTGTATTATGTTCGTTTTTTCTACTATTTCAAATTTGGATCACTTAAGCTCGTATGGAAAAGTGAGAAATGGCCCACGGTGAGTCCCAGGTAGGCTTGCCAGGTTCTAGGTGGGCCCCAGCAGGAATTCATAAATTAATATTTATATTATTATTAAAAAAAATGTCAATATATTTTTATTAAAAATCCGTTTCTTATTGTTTACAATCATTATAAACATTAATTTGTTGGTCTTTCTAAATCAGATAAAGACAAAAAATAGTCACATTCTCTTCATTAGATATTTCTTTAAATGTGGAACCTCAAAAATGTAGAATTTTCTTCCCCTCCCTTTTTTTAGAGTACTTTTTCCCCAAAACATGCAAAAAACAGGTGCTTTTATTCAGAATTTCTCTTATAAAAAAGAACTACAGCACACATGAGGATAAGGCTGACTCGAACCACCACAGGCCTCAAAAGTGTGCTGTTGAGATAGCGCTTTATGCGCTCAACCAAATCGACACTTGACTTTATAGGGTTAATTTATATATTATATATTTCATTATATCTTTGAGGAAACTAATTTCTACTTAAGATAAATACTTTTGAATTAAATTTTACGATATTTCGATAATTCTAACATTTTCAAATTAAATAACAAATTCGAAAATTGAATTAATATTTTATCTCACCTAAAGTCGTTGCGGCCTACTTTTAGAAAAATCTCATTATTTACACTGAAAGAAAGGCTTTGGAAAGAACAGACAAACGTGTATGTTTGGTGGTTTTGGTTCGAACTAGCAATCCATATAGGTTATGTTACACATTGGTGTGTTGACGTTGGCATATGTGTGTGTAACGCTCCGATCAGTATAGCTGAACTACCTATAATTTATGTCAGTAGCCGGTATCAGGTTATTACCTATTCCTTATGGGAAAACTAGACATAATTCTAGCTGTACCAGCGAATTATTTCTTTCAGTGTAGACAAAAAATGTTTAATGTCTATAGAATTCACTTTTGATAATTATTTTTAAAACATGTTTTCATTAAAGTTATAATTATAATTTTTAAATTAAGTTGCACAGAAAAAAGGTTACTTTGACAGCTATGAAAATTTAATAAAAAAGCATGTAAATAATTTAGATAAAACAAATTTCTTGATTGATATTTGTTAAAAATGTGTTACTTTACTTGTATAAATTGATTATTACATAAACATACCCAAAATGATAAATAGAAATGAATTTTAAAACTTACCTATGAAATGTCAAAAGTCACCATATTTCAATTAAATTTTTTTACTTTCACATTACCCGCGTAGAAATTACCTTAAGTAAATTCTATTCGTGATTTGGCCCTGATCAGGATTGACTTATCACGGCCGCATTACAGGCCCTGATCAGTGCCTGATCAGGTTCCAGGTTACTTCGAAAAAGGGGTTACTTAATTTAATGTCAACACATTAAGCCACATTCAATTATTTTAAATGCATTTTACGTCAGTTTCAACAAAGAAGAAAAAGCTCCAGTAAAACTAAATAATAATTCATTGAAATGAATTCGAAAAAAAGGTCGAAAAGAGTGAAAAAACGTAGATTCATTAAAGAGTAGAATAGTTATTTCAAAAATGCAAAAGAAAGTAAGTACATATGTGGCATTAGCATTTTTTAAATATTTTATAAACAATATACTGGTGAATTTTTTTAAGCGGATTCTGATGAAACTCAAAAAAATGTTTTTCCTGAATTCGAAGGATATAATATTCTAATTCTTAACAATAAAAAAATTTAACTTGGCATTTTTTTTTAAACTGTAGGGGAGAGTCCCTACGGTCGGGACACCTTTTGACTTGTGCCTATAACTTCCGTTATAGGCCGAATTTCACGTTTTCTGACATATGGTTGGAAAGATCTTCTAAAGTGGAATGTTTCTTCTGCACATCAGAAAATGTCTGGACAAAAATTGGAAAAATTATAAACATTAAAAAAAAAGAAAATGTCGTTACGGTCGGGCCACCGTAGAAAATCAATGTGATATGAAGGAATATTACTATAAAATATAAAATTCATATAAAAATTAGTCTAAAAACGTTCTCAGTACACAAAACGTTTAGAATACGTTATCGAAGGAGATGTGAAATGAGACTTTTTAAAATGTTTTAAGAATCACAGAAAAAAGGGTGGTAATATTACGAATGGAAATAGGTAAAAATGACTTAGGTAAAGGGTAAACATTACGACGGGTAATATTACAGAGGGTAAAACACTTACTTGAATGTGTCAGTAAAACAACTTTGCTGTTTCTTTACTAATTATATTAAAAAGGTTAAATATTGAATTATTCTTCTTAGAACCAGTTCGAATTATTAATAATTAAATAATTTTAATACCCAAATTAATAAACAATTTTATTTTTAATTAAACTTGTTGATTGAGTCACTTGCAAACACACCATTTTATGGTTATGACTTTGTAAACAAACAAGAGTTGGGAAATAATATAACAAAAAGTCACGAAAAGCAGAAAATTTTTAATATAAATTATTATTTTAGTTAATGAGTTTTTTCCTTTAGTTAAAAAATGTATAATTTTAATAAATAATACATAATTATGGTAAACAAAGGACCCCACACAATATACATTGAAAAAAAGTTGCGGTCAAATTAGATAAAATTTTAAAGTTTTGTAGCTTATAATCTCCTGAACAAAAAATGTTAATGGCAAAAATCCCGAAAATCAATAGTTTTTGAGCTACATCATGTTGAGCCTCAAAAAATGAGTGAAAAATAGCAAAGCTTGCTCATGGCTCAAGGCTTGCGACTTAATGCAAAGCGTGGAAGCTTGTTGATGGCTGTAGGCTTGATCTTGTCTCAAGACTTGATTATGGCTCAACGATTAATCATGGCTTGAAACTCTATTATGGATCAAGGCTTGATCATTGATTAAGGCTTGATTATGGCTCGAAGCTCTAATATGGATCAAGGCTTGATCATGGATTAAGACTTGATTATGGCTCGAAGCTCTAATATGGATCAAGGGTTGATCATGGATTAAGGCTTGATTATGGCTCAACAGTTAATCATGGTTTGGAACTTGATTATGGATCAATACATGATTATTATTATTATTCTAGTTTCGAGCCATAATCAAGCCTTGATCCATATTCGAGTTTCGAGCCAAGATTAATCGTTTAGCCATAATCAACCCTTGATCAATGATCAAGCCTTGATCCATATTAGAGCTTCGAGCCATAATCAAGCCTTAATCCATGATCAACCCTTGATCCATATTAGAGCTTCGAGCCATAATCAAGTCTTAATCCATGATCAAGCCTTGATCCATATTAGAGCTTCGAGCCATAATCAAGCCTTAATCAATGATCAAGCCTTGATCCATAATGGAGTTTCAAGCCATGATTAATCGTTGAGCCATAATCAAGTCTTGAGACAAGATCAAGCTTTAAGCCAAGATCAAGCCTTGAGCCAAGATCAAACTTTGATCAAGCCTACAGCCATCAACAAGCTTCCACGCTTTGCATTAAGTCGCAAGCCTTGAGCCATGAGCAAGCTTTGCTATTTTTCACTCATTTTTTGAGGCTCAACATGATGTAGCTCAAAAACTATTGATTTTCGGGATTTTTGCCATTAACATTTTTTGTTCAGGAGATTATAAGCTACAAAACTTTAAAATTTTATCTAATTTGACCGCAACTTTTTTTTCAATGTATATTGTGTGGGGTCCTTTTAATTTTTTTTTAACTTAATTCATAATTATGATGAAACAAATACTTATTGCGTTTTTTTATTTATTTTTTTTTATTAAAAAGAGATTTTTTTTACATAAATGTTATTATTACTTATAATTGCTCTAATAAAATTCAAACTTTTTTTTATAAATAAAGAAATGAAATATAAATAAACATTATTTGTTGATTGCAAATTTTTATTTATAAAGAAATTGTATATTTTAAAAAAAAGGAAACAATTTTACTCAAATTTTACTATGAGATGAAAAATAAACTATTTTCTATACATTTTTGAACTGTGGGCAAAAGATGGCGAACTATGGGATGAAAAATCAGGGACCGTCTCCAAAGTTTAGTTTCGTTTAAGTTTCTGAGTCGACACGAAACTAAATTAACAAACTGAATATAGTTTCGAGTCGACTCAAAACTAAACTATCAAAGTGAATTTAGTTTCGTATCAACACGAAACTAAATTCAAATTCTTAATTTAGTTTCGTGTCAATACGAAACTAAAATAATAAATAAATAATTCCGTCAGAAATTGGAATTTTGATTGAAATTCCTAAAAGAATTCTGTCGGAATTCCGATCGAAATATTGATTGGAATGCCAAAAAGAATTCTGTCAGAATTCGTATCAAAATTTTGATTAGAATTCCTGTAAGAATTCTATCAGAATTCCGATCTGGAATCTAAAAATTCGGATGGAATCAGAATTTTTATTGGAATTCCTATAAGAATTCTGTCAGAATTCCGATCTGCATTCTGGAAATTCCGATGGGATAGGAATTCCATCAGAGATCGGAATGTTGTTTGGAATTCCTAAAAGAATTCTGTCGTAAGTTTGACCAGTTACGTTAGTTACTGTAGTTACGTAATTTACTATGGTTACGTAACTTACATTAATTATTTTCGTTGCTCTAGTTTCGTGAGTCAGGGGAAACAATTTTTCTGTGATTGATACTAAATAATTACGTTTTTCAATATTTTGTTTTGAGTTGACACGAAACTATATCTATATCTAATTTGTTAATTTAGTTTCGGGCGGACACGAAACTAAACTCAGCTTGTTAATTTAGTTTTGTGTCGACTTGAAACCAAAGTCACTTTGTTAATTTAGTTTCGTGTCGACTCAAACACTAAAACGAAAGTAATTTTCTATTTAGTTTTGTTTTAGAAGCGCTCCCTGTGAAAAATAAACTATTTTCTATACATTTTTAAACTATGGGCAAAGTATGGCGAACTATGGGATGAAAAATAAACTATAGTTCGCCATCTTTTGCCCATAGTTCGAAAGTGTTAAAAAATAAGTTTTTTCTTCATCCCATAGTTCGCCATCTTATGCCCATAGTTCGATAATGTATAAAAAAAAATATTTTTTTCAACCCCTGTTCGCCAGGGTTCGCACGTAATATACGTCAAGGTAATATACGTAGTTTTCTACACGTATATTACGTATGTAAACTACCTTAAACATTTCAAAGACAATGCATTTATTTATGGTGGGGGGTAAGATACGTTTTTTACATATGTAAAATACCCACGTAATTTACGTAGACAACTCAAAGTTACGCGTAACTTCCAAACCCTGCTGTTCGCCATACATTGCCCACAGTTCAAAAATGTATACACAGAAGAAAACCGGACTCAAAATGAGTCGCATATGAGACTCATTTTGAACTGCAACAAAAATGATACCCCTTCGACTCATTCTGAGTTTCTAGGGAAAAGACTCAAAATGAGTCTTACGGGGTATCATTTTTTCTTCACGATAAAATTACAATCACATTTGAAAAGCTAAGAATAATTGATAAAAATATGAATTAAAATAATTGTTTATAACTAATAAACACGTTGCACTTGTCAAAACATTAATACTTGCAGTCGATTTATTGTTTTTATGAGAAATAGAAAAAATTTTTGTAGGTTAGACACAGGGCCGCAAGCCACAATGTATTGTATAGAAACGTTGAGTTTCGGAACCCGTCTACCGTCGCGCTACTGTCGCACCTCTATACACACAAAGCTTATGTACGTGTTGATGACGTATCATATTGCTGTGACGTGTCATTCATTTTTAAAATGCTTCTATTATATTTTCATAGATCAATTTAAATTCTAAAAACTATTTTTACAATATTTATTACTATAATTTTTATTATATTTTGCTATTTCTTTTATCCCTAATAAGTAATTTTATATTTATCAGAAATATAATACTTTATACAAATTTTAATCTAATGTTTTCACCTAAATGATAAAAATAAATTATTTTACTTTTTTCTCTTATAACGCATGCTTGCTTTATATACAATAAGTTGTAGATCATCAGCTTCATTCGGAATATTTACAGAACCTTTAATTAATTTTAATAAATGAGAAAAGTATGAACGAAGCGTCCTGCATGACACGTCATAGCAGTATGATACGTCATCAACACGTACATAAGCTTTGTGTGTATAGAGGTGCGACAGTAGCGCGACTGTAGACGGGTTCCGAAACTCAACGTTTCTATACAATACATTGTGGCTTGGCGGCCCTGACATTACCCACACTTTCCCATACTTTGCCATCTTTTGCCCACACTGAAAGAAAGACTTTGGATAGAACAGACAAACGTGTATGTTTGGTGGTTTTGGTTCGAACTAGCAATCCATATAGGTTATGTTACACATTGGTGTGTTGACGTTGGCATATGTATGTGTAACGCTCCGATCAGTATAGCTGAACTACCTATAATTTATGTCAGTAGCCGGTATCAGGTTATTACCTATTCCTTATGGGAAAACTAGACATAATTCTAGCTGTACCAGCGAATTTTTTCTTTCAGTGCATACTTTCATTTCCACGCGGGTTCTACTCAAATTAAAGCCTAAGCTTTCGTCTACAATCTCCGAAAATCCCATTCCTGCATCATAACCTCAAAATCCATATAGTAGTCAATTTTTGAATCGCGAAAACTAAATATGGAAAATTTGGTTTGCATTTTTCTTGAAAATTGAAGAGAATGAAATTTCATTTCTAGACTAAAATTGAAGCTTAAATTTTTTAATAAAAGCTCTTACAATTAAGTAGTATAAAATTAGTAACGTAACATTTATTGTAAGTCATATTTTGACTTTGAGATTTTAAAAAATATGTTACATCTGTTTTAATTAAGTTTAATTTTTTCGCCGCAATATTAACTAAATAAATTTGACAACAAAAGCCGTTTAATAATTACAGAACATTTTTTTTGTATATTTTGACCCCTCTCGCCAAAAACGTTTTTTACCTTTCAAAAAGTTGAGTACTGTGAACCTGGAGGTTATGGTATAAGAATGAAATTTTCATGGGTTGCAATCGAAAGATTAAGCTTTAATTTAAGTCCAAGTAAAAGCTTCTACAACTTTTCGTTTCGTCGCTAGAGGTGCTCAAAATTTGCCAATTGCTTGTCAAAATTTAATAAAATTCTAGCAATTAATATTATCAATATTTGATAAACATTTGAAATCGATTTTATTTCTCTGTCTCTAAAGTCAAAATAATTTCCAATATCGACTGCCGGAAGTGAAATTATACTTGAAGAATAAGTAAAACTAGTTTTCTGGAATTTATTAATAGCTTTTTATTTACTATGATTGTTGTTTACTGTGATTTATTGTTTTGAAAAAAAGAAGAAAAAGAAATGTTTTTCAGTGCAAAAGAATTGATTTATTATATATCGTAACGATGAAATATAATAAGAAAATACTCGATTGATTTACAAACTATTCGAGTATATGTCATAAGCATATATATGTAATTTGTATTAAAAGCCAGAGGGATAATTGTGACAATTAGTAAGTAAACATCAGGTAGCATATAGTGCTACTACTCTTCATAGGGCTGAATCGTACCGTGTGTATTGTGTGTTATATTGGCAATATGATGAGAATAATTGACATGACGGCCTTGACTATACAGCTATTATAACCGTCTCTTTCACTAGAATTAATGTGTCTACCATTCGTTATTTATCTAACGGGCAATTCCATCTTTTTTCAGCGCGCACTTGGAAATTTTTAAATGTTCAAGTGGCGTAAGTTCATTTGGTACTTACTACCTTTCTCTCTCGCTCTATACTCTTTCTCTATACAATTCTAATTGAGATAGCATTCCACGCGGCGCCAGTATTAATGATACGTACGCAATTATCCGGAGATAAAATAATTAAGATTGACTCCAAATATATAATAGTTTTGATATGTGACTCGAGATTTTAGATTTACCATACAGATACAGGTGATATGATGCTTGTTTCTTTAAGCAAAAATATTGGTTATATAAATTTATCACTCCCTCCCAATCAGGCCACGAATAGTATGATTTTTTACGCCTTTTTCGATTACTTTTCAAAAAATTTGCGCCTTTTTCGACATATTTGAATAAAATGAGACTATTTTGAATTCACTTCCACTCTCTTTCATTTGAATATAAGTGGACGTACACATGAAAAGGGACCATTTAGTCGATTCTACTTTTCAAGATAATCGCAATTTAATATTTTTGAAAAAAATCTGAATTTCTTTTTTATTTTTTATTATATGAATTTTCATGTTTTGACAATTCGAATCACGAGGTTTTCATTAACTTATTGTGTTTGATTTCATTGTTTTTTTTTAAATAAAAAGAGAAAATTTTGTCGATCCTCTGTAAAAGTATTCCGTATTTTTTAAATAGAGGTGGAGAAAATTTTAAATCTTTAAAGTTTTCATCTCTAAGGTGCCCTGCACTTGAAACCATGCTTATTTGAATAACTAGTATAATAACACTTATTTTAATAATAATAACCTAGAAGAATCAGAGATATTAATGTTAAAAGCTTTAGATAAGTTTAATTTCAATTTTTTGTTCAAATAACACAATAGAATTGTACTCAGCAATCATTAACCTTGAACAAAAATGATTTATTAACAGAAAACCGTCCTTTTTATAAAAGGGCCCATTTTTTCGAATTTTGTGTATTTTCAAAATCGAAAATAGTTAATTTGATAATATTCACTCAATCTAAAATAATATTTTTTACTAATGAAGTTTCTTAAATTATTACAAACATAAGGACAGAATATTATTTATATTAAATTTGTAAAATTATTTTACAATGAGCAACAATTTTTTCTTACTTTTTAAAATAAAATTATCAATTTTAAAAATAATAGAATTAAAAAAATTTCCATTCAAATTTTTCTTTATAAAAATAAAATATTGATGGGAATACTCAATTTCAATCTTCTATATAGGGTAAACCAGACAGTAGTCGGCCTTTTAAGAAAATCTTTTTAATGAATGTTGTTAAAAAATTACAATGAAAATTGTTTGAAAATTTCTTTCATAAGTTATTGTTCCTAATGTTCCTACAAAACTAGTATACCAATCATGTTTACAAAAAAAATTTTCTTCTTCGTTAAAAAAATTCACAAAAAAAAGTTAGAATCCGACAGTAGTCGGCCACCTACACTGCAAAAACAAGTATCTTAAAATACATTATAATCACTTTTAAAACGATTAAAACATCTTATTTTTCAATCTTCTATCTTAGAAACTAATGCATTTTAAGATGCTTTTGATAACTTTTTGGAAACAACTTAAAAGTGACTACCAAAGAATCTTAAAATAAGATGCCTCTTTTTACAGTGTAAAAGCAATCTTTTTAATTAACACTGTTTTAAAATAGCAATTCATATTTTTTTGAATTCTTTTATGTGATGTTGTTCCTTACGATCACACAAAACTATTAAACTAATCATGTTTATGAAAAAAAAAATTTATTCGTCAAAAAAAGATTAATAAATAAACAAGTAAGAATCTGACAGTAATCGGCCATCTAAACCGACAGTAATAGGCCACTTTTGAAAGCTTTCAAAAACCGTCCAAAATTTTACATTTGTTTACGATCACCTTAGAAATGATTAGTAACTTTGAAAATATTTTTATCTCATACAGTTTTATAGCTATTCAAACTTGAAAAGTGTCCGACTACTGTCAGGTTTACCCTATATATATATATATATATATATATATATATATATATATATATATATATATATATATATATATATATATATATATATATATATATTTATATATATATATATAAAATCAGACATTTGTATGTAGATTGCTGAGAATTTTAAAATTCATATTTAGTTTTTCGTTTCGAGTATAGGAGAGGATGGGGCAAGGATAGTTAGTTGCTGTTATGCTTAGACGGCTTGTTCAAAAATCGCGTTTTAACACAAAAAGATATTAGTAAAAATTGGAAGTAAAATAATGTATAGCAAAATTATAGCCAAATAACCACGCTTTCCAAAAATGCTTTTCATTTGCAGATACATATTCAAGTTTGGCAGCTAGGTTCGAAAAGGTCTTACATCAACTATCCTTGCCCCATCCTCCCGCCCCTAATAAGATTCCCAAAAATGTCAATAAAAACAATTATGTATGTATGAACAAAAGTTATAACTCTTTCACAAAATTCAAAGAATCAAAAAATGCATACTTTTAAATTTTTTATCAAATTGATGTAACACTTCCTGTAGTCACTTTCTAATATAAATACAACTAATTTTATTTCTGAAAATAAAATATAAATAATAAATCGGGATTTTTAAACCAAAATCATGTTTTTGATTTTCGACAAAATTTTCAATTAATTTTTTTTGTTGAATATTGTTTAATGTTTTATGAAGTTGGTATCTGTATCGGTTGATGTTTTTAAATATATCTATTAAATTTATTTTATTAACAAGTCTATATTAACATTTTAAAATTTTAAGATTAAAAGTTCCATATTATGTATTGTCATAATTAACGTAGAAGTGAAATATATATTAAATATAAAGGATACAGTAAAAGTATCAATAAAAATGAAACTGGAACAATTAAAAAAACCTTAACCCCTTAAGGACGGGAAGGACAGTTTTTTAATCAAAGATTCAAGGTCACTATTCTCTGTATTCACGTGCAGCAAAAATTTGACCAGAATCATTCCTAAAGCCTTTCTTTGTCCTCTTTTCAGAATCTGACATTTAAATTGCAAAAAAATAAAATTTGAAAAAGTTGTGGCCATTTTTTAAACAAAAAACACGAAACTTTTACAGTTTTTTGTCAAAGAAATATTTTTTTTATAGACTGCAAGATAAAATATAAGCTGCTGACCTAGAAATATCGCGACCGCAATACCCAAACTTTACCAGCATGAAACGTTTTTTAAAAAATTTCAAGATGGCAGTTTTAAAATGTCGGTGAAAGGAATTTTTAAAAATAAATTCCTAATTTTATCTACGAAAACAAAAATTTTTTTTATTCTTTTGTCACTTATTATCCGAATGTTTTTTGGATTTAGAGAAGAATTTTAATTAAAGATTCAAGAAAATAATAATTGAATTGAAATGATGGAAATAATTTTAAAAACGTTAGAGTACAAATATTCTTAATTAATTAAATATTTATTTTTTAAAATTCTCTTTTTAGAATTTTGATGTAAAAGTAGTAAATTTTTACTTTTTAAAAATTGAAGATTTTCAAATAATAATGATATTAAATTAATGCCATGATAAGAAGAATAACTTTTAAAAAATAATAATTTGTCGAATAACATTTTTTTTCGAAATATTTAACAAGTATATATATATATATATATATATATATATATATATATTATATATATAGTAAATTGTTGACGAGTAGTAATAAGGCACTTTGAATATGGTAATGGGCATTTGGCCACGATTGGATGTCAGCTGACGTGACTTGGGCAGTGCTAACGAGTGTGAAATTGCAATTACTAGTTGTCTCATATATGCGACAGGCATGCTATTTGAGAATTCTTTTTATTTTTCCAAGCGAGAGGAATCACTCCCTTACATTTTATCATAAAAAATTGTAAAACCACGTCCATCTTTTTTCGTTCTTTTTAGACATAATTTCAACCAATCTTAAATATATAAAGCACAATATTAATTAAGTATACCATATGATGTACGAAGAGGGAGGAAGACAATAAAAATTATTTAAATTTTATATATATATATATATATATATATATATATATATATATATATATATATATGTGTGTTTCTTTCAATGTATTTACTTTCAGTTTATTTTTCTTTTGATTTATTTATTGTTATTATATTTTTATACTTCATTTAAAAAAACTTCATTCAATTTGTTAAAGATTTTGAACCATCAAAATAATAAACGAAATTTTGTTTCTGAGTAAATAATTCTAGAAATTAGTGTACTAATTGAAGAAAATAATTAAAATTAAACATTTACTTAATTAAGAATTTAAAAGATGGCACTTTAGTTCCTTTTCTTGAGAATTTTTTCTGCTATCTGGTGGTGACCTTGTCGTTCTCAATTAATTTTGGGCACGATTAATTTTTATTTTTTTTATATTTATTTATGCCTGAAAATATACAGAAAGTTTTCCAAGAAGATCCGAGATGGGCCGACTCATAATATTCGTTCTATAAAGGGCCCCGCACTTTTACTATTGAATTTGGCTCTCAGCCAATTTTCTTGCAACTTTGCAGATTTGTAGTTTTTGACCGTCTGAACAAAAAATGTATAGGACAAAACACAAAATAATGACCAGTTTTTGAGCTACAGAAGTTCAAAGTTAAAAAAAATCAAATAATGTGTATTAGTTGTTCAAGAATGTTTTGTTGACAAAAATCAATTGAATTCGCTTAAAACCCCACGTGGAAAAGTTCTCGGAATCTCCCGGGAGATTCTCGGGAGCAACTCCCGGGAGTCTCTTGGAGTCGTTTCCGGGAGTAACTTCCAGGATTCTCCAAGGAATTATTTCAGAAGATTCCCAGGAACAATTTTGGGAGATTCTCGGGCATTTTTTCGCTATTCCAGAAAAACATATCGCTGTTCTAGGCAACACGTTTTTCCGTGTATAATATAATTTTTCTATGGTTTAAATTTATATACAAATTTTTTTTTCTTAAACTTGTGGAAACGTTACAAGATATTATTTTATTACATAAATATGAAAGGTCCCGTGTAGAAAAATTTCTTGTTGAACTATGTGCAAGATAAAAACTATATCGTAAATAACTCGTGAAACTATTCACGTAAATCTATATCGAAACGGTCTAGCTACTGTACAGTTTCACTTCATTAAGTGATTTATATTGTTAAACGTTCTAGGATCTGTATAGTTTCACTACATTAACTACTTTACGTTGTTCAACTATATAAATTCTGTCTAGCAAAACTAGATAATAAATAATATGAAAAACTTATATTTATCATATAAAATAAAATATTTAAATAATCAAAATCAGTAATTGTTTTGCATAAAAACAATATACACTTTTCGTCTAGTATTTCCACCAAATGGGAAATTGTTCGCTTTCGAAAGCAGTCCCTCGCTGCTTATGTTTAAAATTACTTAGGATAAGTTGTCACCAGGGCGCGCAAGTTTCTTTTCTCGTTAACAAGTTGTTTTACCAGTTATATATAAGAAGAGACAATTTCATTCTTAAACTTAAAGGCAAATATTATTTTTGTCTGATTTTTATCACACTCAGGTTTTAATAGAGTGTTTCAATTAAATTAATTCTTTTTCCTGTATTAGACTAGTACTTTATTTTATCATTTATTTTTTTTTGAACAATTTTTGCTATGTGTTGTATTAATAAAATATTAATTTCAGACATTGGTTCAATATTGGTAACCAAGAAATAACCATTCATAAATTTAACTTTAAAACGCTGGTAAATAATTAATATTGGTTATTAATATTGGTTCAATATTTGTTGTAAATGAACAACCAAGGCTTGGAAATTCCGGCATTTGCCTTAGATGTACATAAATTGTTCTAGATCCACAATATAGTTTTAATACAGATTCACAGGATTATTCTGATATAGTAAAACTATCTAGAAACTTGATGTTCGTAGCGTTACATTTCTAGACAGTTTCTATAACATTTCACAATACTGGAACTATATAGTAAATAGTAAAACTATACCGTTACGCTACAGATACGTGACAAATTTCCACACGGGGTATGTAAATATAATATATTTATACAATTTTCGGCATTCTTAAGTGAATTTTTACAAAAATCTCAAAATTACTCCCGGAATTGTTCCCGAGAATATCCCGAAATTGTTCCTGGAAATATTCTAAAAAAAATTCCCGGGAGTTACTTCTGGAAACGACTTCAAGAGACTCCCGAAAGTTGCTCCCGAGAATCTCCCGGGAGACTCCGGGAACTTTTCTACATTGGACTTGTTACTCGGGGGTTTTTGGGGTCGCTAAAAACGAATATGTATTGGATTTTCAAAATTTAAAATGGCGACTTCAATATGGCAGACACATTGTAAGGAAGTCAATTGAATTCGCTTGAAACTGGTTAATCAAGGGTTTTTAGGGTTCATTCAGCAGTTTAAAGAATTAGTATGCGATTCAGCTCGTTGAGGCAAGATCAGATATGGTAATCGATCAACATTTGACATTTTTTCTTTCACATTTAATTCTTCGTTTTTACTCAAAATTTCTTATTTCCTTCTCGCAATAGCCATTTTTATACATCACGTTACTCACGCTCTTCATATATATTTTCAACTTTGCTTCGGAATTCACCGAACGTCACCACCAATACTTTTTTTCTATTCTGAATACTTTTTTTTACTGGGTGAAACAATCAAATGATTCAGTCAATTAAGGCAAGATCAGGGGGTGAGTTACTAGTTTAAGTCAAGATAAGTTTGAGTCTTTTTGAGACATTTACTTTTTTTTCGTTTCACTTTTATATTTGATCTTATTTTGTATTATTTACAATTGCTACTTATTCTTTCCTAACTATTATAGTATCTTTCTTTATAGCTACCTTTACCAAGGTAAACTAAAAACAAAAAACAAGTTTTGTACGCTTTTTTTACTGTTTTTATATTATTATAGTGGAAACGTTTTTGTGAATAACTGATGACTATTGTAGTTTTTGAAAACGTCATTTAGAATCCATTTGAAGGATTCAAGACATTAAATACGATTAATGGTCGATGATAAAAAAATATGATTACTATCAAACCGTCTACTGATTTTGCCTTAACGAGCTAAATCGCATACTAATTCTTTAAACTGCTGAATGAACCCTAAAAATCCTCGACTAACCAGTTTTAAGGCCAACGCAGAATAGAATCTTTAACCGGAACCGCAATCGTAAGCGTAACCGTAAGAAAGAGTTAAAGAAGGATAAACAATATACCTATCCTTCTTTAACTCATTCTTACGGTTACGCTTACGATTGCGATTCCGGTTAAAGATTCTATTCTGCGTTGGCCTTTAAACGAATTCAATTGATTTTTGTCAACAAAACATTCTTGAACAACTAATACACATTATTTGATTTTTTTTAACTTTGAACTTCTGTAGCTCAAAAACTGGTCATCATTTTGAGTTTTGTTCTACACTGAGAAAACTGGAGTATTGGACTAAACATCTGGAGGGACAAATCGTTAATATTTGAGAGTTAGCTATTGGATAACAATCTCAATATTCAAATACACCATTGACAGATATTCGTGCCATTTCTCTTGGAGGGAAAATGAGTTTATAACAGAGGGCCAAATTAACCATTTTGAGAATCCCTTCCTTATACGGCGCGAAATGAATAAATATGGCAACCTAACCCCTAAATTAAATACATAAAATGTCAGAAAAATAATTTCGCACGCATCAGATCGTACACATTTTCTGCGCAACTTTTAACCCTCAGATGTAATGGGAGAGAATATACAAATAGATTTCCATTATCAATTCAAAATTTATTTTAGAAGGACTATTTAACTCTCTTCATAAGCAAAGCAAACATACACTTTTTGAACCTCTGAATTTGACTCTCCAGTTTTCTCAGTGTATACATTTTTTGTTCAGGCGGTCAAAAACTACAAATCTGCAAAGTTGCAAGAAAATTGGCTGAGAGCCAAATTCAATAGTAAAAGTGCGGGGTCCTTTCGCCGTGCAAACTCTCAATATGACATAATTCGCACCGATTTTTATATTCTGTTAAATAAGACGTCTAATTCAACTAATTGATCAAATTTAATATATATTATCACAAAATGCAAGGTAACCACGGATCGGAGTCAAGTTCAATATAGGTACAATACAACGCAGCGCGAATTTAAGAAATTAAGAAAAATTAATTTGTTTATAAATTAAAATTTTTAAAAACTATTTTTCTTAACATTTCTTGAAAGTTAATGAAAAACCAAAACTTTATTTCTTTGACAACTGTTTTCTAAACTCAATACTTTAAAAGTTATATGCTTTGGAAAATAAGTCAACTTTTAAAAATTCAAAATTCTGAAAATTCATAACTCGAAAATTTTGGCAATTATGGAAAAATAAAAAAATACGTATTTCATATTTTTCTATTCAGAACGAGAAAAAAATATGTTTAACTGATTTTAAAATGTCAGAAACATTTTACGTGGAAATGCTCATATATATATATATATATATATATGTACATGTTGTCGAGAGCAAAGATCTCTTAACGTGTCCCTGACCAATCAAGCGTTTGTGCGCAATCAAGTCGCAGAATGTATTTTGACCTGTTGGTTGGAATAAATTTATGTGGACATAAACAAGTATTATACTCTGAAGAATCAACGCCAATATGAATATAGAATAAAATTTAAAAATTATCTCTTTCGTTGCTCTTGTATTACTAAGGCGATGAAAAAGAGAAAGAGAGAGAAGGAGAATGTTTTAGTCGATAATGAAACCGGGTTACCGACTGATAAAGGGAAGGGTGGTTTTTTGTAACCATGTGTGCAAAAGCGATGACAAGAAGACACAAGGGCATTCCACGAGTTCCGCGCAATTTGAAAGACATCACCCCAAAATTTGGGGAAAATGACATTTTTTCATAACTTTTTTGTTTGAAAACTTTTCTTTTACTATTAATTTATTAAAAGTATCTTGTAGGGTATTTAAAAATACATTGATTTATCAAAAATTTAATCATTTTTACCTACTAGATTTATAGAAAGTTATAAAAAAATTTACAACTTGGCTTCGGTTTTTAATATTATTTAATATTGAATGTATTTTTAAACGACAATTTATTTTCGGGAATTCAATGGAAGTACTAATTAATATAAAAATGAATGCGGACAATTTAGAGAATATAGAGAAAAAAAAGAAGAGGGAAAATAGAAAGTATCAATTACCCAAGTGAACTAAATAAAACGTTTGTTTACTGCACTAAATAAAGATTCGATACTTCAAACGAATTATTAGAAAATTTTCAAGGTTGACACAGATATTGAGTCTTCTCCAGTGCGCATATTTACCGATAACATGCTTGGTCAACTTCATAAATGCAGAAAATTGCATTTTGTGGTTGAACAGTCATGACAATTTATTTTCACTTTCATTTTTAGTCCGGATATCGTCAGCCATCGAATCAATGCAAAAGGGATATAAAACAAGAACAATAACTGAGAATGAAAAACAACTTTTCAATACGAGAATGAATATTAAATTAAATTATTTATAAAAAAGGGAGTGAAGATTATCATTGAATTAAATATGTAGACTAATGGATTTTATATCTTATTTTACCTATTATAAGAATTTATATTTTATTTATTATTTTGATTAATATCTAGTAATATGGTGACTACTCAGTGATTATGACCTGAAGTTTATTTTTTGTCCTCTGTGAGAGATACATCGCCCTTTGAGGTCCGAGCTTCCGAGCTCAGCTGGCACTGGATATCATAGACGTCGCATCAATGCTTCGGCAATGCTATAACGTTTATGTAACTAACAGAGGCTCTTCAGGGCCCATCCTGGCCAGATGGTAGTACCCTGTTAAGGCCCGACTGTCCCTCGAAACGGGACCAACACCACGTATAAGCGATTATAAAAACAAGGAAGAGTACTTGCGGAGTAATGCTTTGGATAAATCTCTCACTGGTTTCGATCATCAAGCGCCTAGCATTGCTAGCTGCAACAAGGACCGAGATGAATGCATAAAGCTGCGAGAGGAAGAGGCAGCATGCATTCTAGCAATAGAAGAAGAGGTCAGTAAGATGATAAAGTCCTGCGAAGTCCAAAGAAATGGCAATATGACAATCAAGAATGGACTTAAAAGCATAACATCGCTCATACAGGAGACCAAGGTGAAGCACGCAGCAGCTACAAAAAAGGACGAGAGTTTCTACCAGGGATTGAAATGGTCGGAAGAAGCTAGACAAGATCGCAAAAGGAAAAACTTTCGCCGAAGTACTGGCGAAAGTTCGAAAAGAGGCTGACCTGGAGGCCAGTCAGACAAGGGTTGTGGTAGCTTTACCCACTAAAAAGGGAGACCTTCTAATGAAGATTGGTGGGTCTTCAAACAAGAAGTTGGTCGCCGAAGAGGTGACTATGGTTATCGGCGATCTGGGAAAAGTGCAGGTGGCGGACCGGCAGACTGTGCTGGAGATCCGCGACATGGACACCCTCACCGTACAGCTGGATGTCAAAGAGGCCCTAGACAAAGTATCTACGGTACCAGCAGGAAGGTGACGGTCCTTGGACCAAATAAACGAGGTATGAAACTCGCTGTCGTGGTCACCACCCGGGAAGACGCTACCAGATTGGAGAAGATAGGGAACATCATAATCGGTTTTGTGTCCTGCAGAATCAGTAGGAGAGTTATGGTCACAAGGTGTCACAAGTACCTTGATTATGGCCAGATAGGCAGAGACTGCCAAGCAGTAGATAGGTCGGCTGCGTGCTTCAAGTTCGGAGAAGCTGGCCATAAGGCAGCAGATTGTAAGAAGATCCCATGCTGCTTCTTATGCAAGGCGAAGTTCGGCGAGGAGGAGAGTATCCAACATGTCGCCGGATCAGGAGGATGCAAGGTCTTTAGATGGTCCTGATGTCTAAACAGAAGGCAATCGACAGAGTCCTGTATGATTCAATTTGTAACAAATTGTTTCTCTATAAAGATTTTACTGTTTTCATAACCTTTCCAATTGGATTTATTCGGTTGTAAAGTTTATGTTAACTACCCAGCAGAAAGCTAAAAAAATATTTAGTAATATTTATTATATAGTTGAAAAGAAACAATTTTACAAGCCCGTGAATGCAAGCACTATACAACTATAAAATAACCATACTTTTTCTAGTGGAATCGTTTGGAAATAATGGAAAACCATTTTTTATTGTTTGGTAACAATTAAATTTGTAATAATTTTTAAAATGTAGTGGTAATTTAATGTTAGCACTTGACTTTGAATGTTTTTTAAAAATTCTTTTTAAATCGTTTGGAAATTGATTGGAAACAACTTTTCATCCATTGGAAATAATAAATATGTGAGATATAACATTTATTTACGAATCTTAAAAAGAATTAAATTTTCATTCTTCTTTAAAAGTTATATCATATTATATCACGCGGCATTTCAAAAAATAATATTTTATTGTTTGGCGATCCGTGTATCCTGATTCGAGCTTCGAGAAATAAATTAATTGTTTATTTAAAATCTGTGTTTGATTTATTTATATTAAATCGATATTATTATTATTATTTATTATTATTGTGGTGAAAACTCTTCATCACAAATTCAACAACAATTTGTTAATTTACTATTATTTTCATGGATTCACATGAAATGGACTAGAATCGCAGGGGAAGAATTCTCCAAATCTTGGATTCATATGAAATCGCTTGGTTTCATAAAAGGCGAATCCTTATGATCTCTTAAAATTCAGACGGATTCTCCAATGATTTCTTTTTACTCTTAAATAATCTCTAACGAATCTTGTATTCGAGAGTGAACAGCCCCTCTTCGATGATAGAAACTTTGAATGTTTAATGATGAAGAAAAGATACAACGTATGACGTAGGTAGAAAAAAGATTTGTTTAAAAGAATAATAATTATTCCTCGTTTGTCAACTGCTTAATTGTTGAGGCGTGTCATTGTAGCAAATGTAATTCTGTACGCAATTTAACATCTTAGATCTCAATGAATAAACTTTTAAATTTGAGAACCTTCTCTGGCGCCAGATAGAATGTGGTTCTCAACTCCTTTTAATTTTCAAGTCCACGTTGTTGTGTGTCTCCCACACACATATATATATATATATATATATATATATATATATATATATATATACATAACGCTTTATAATCATGACCATATATCTTCAATAACTGTTAAAAGTTTCCATTGCCGCGCGATGAAGAGAAGTCAATAGAAAACTGTAAATGAGGTTTTTCATTTCTTGACCTTCCCGAAGGTGGTATTCTATTATGCTATTTCCAAAGTATTACTCACAAGCACTGTTCTATCAATATTGATTATACATAGAATCGCTCCTCATGACATTGAAACTAATTCAAACTGAATTGATGTTTACTGTTGAATAAACCTATATATATATATATATATATATATATATATCAGGGACTTACACGAACACGGAAAAACACGAAAATTCGTGTCGTGCCCGTGTCGTGCCTAGGCACGACACGAAGTTCGCTTGGTGATTCGTGCCGTGCCTAGGCACGACACAAATAAATTTAATAATTCATGTCGTGTCAAGACACGTTTTAAAGACACACATGAAAATATGTAATTCAAAATTTATTTGAATTTATCGAAATGAATAATTGTAATTAATTTTTTAAAAACAAATTTCAGTATATAACTATTCCCGCGTTAAAGTGGAAGTTTGGGCGAAATACAGCAAAGTACATCAAATAAGTACAGAATAGTATGGGCAAGTTTAATGAATATGTAAAATCAAAAATTTCAAGTTCCAAATTTTGAAAGTTTGGAGCAAGTAGGGGAGACCAGGGCGTAATGGATCACTTTTTGTTGCTTAACTTCGTCATTCTTGTTTTAATAAAAATTTCATCGTGTGGGAAACTTAGCCTAACATCTCAGCTTTCAATTAAAAAATGTACGCCCTAATATCACTTTATACTTTTTTCAAGAACAATGTTTTTGGAGAAATGCAAGGTGAGCAATTTCCCTAATTCCTAATTTCGAATTAAATGTTCTTTGAAGTGCCACAAGTTTAATTAAAATTTTTTTTAATTTAACAAAATGGCGGCCATTTTTCGAAAAAAAATTTAAATCAAATTTTCTCAGAAACCCAATCGTTTTCTTTCTCTAAATTTTTTTTACTACTTTCTAGAAGTCTAAAGATTATTTTCTAATAAAATTTATCGGGGTCCTGCATCTTAAAGAGGAATAATAATTTTTTCGTTTTTTCAAAAATTGAAAATCGAAGTTTTTTCGATATCTTTACAATATACAACTAAATTTCAAAAAGAAAAAACATTTGTCTTGAAAAATTAAGTAAATATTTATTACAATTGACATTTCCACCATTCAAGCAATTTAAATTATTGTTATTTTATAATTAAATCAATAAAACTTGCATTTAAACTTTTAATTCAGCAATTGAATGCAAAACACTTTTAATGTTACAAAAATTCAAAAACTACATGAAATACATTCAACAAAAAATAAATTTCCATGAAATTCAAAATTATTTTACTCCACCTTTAGATTAATTCAATATGTCAATTTTCTATGTTTTAATGTATTGTTTTACTTTGTTACTATTAGGCTTGTTCTGCTTTTATTTTTTCGTGAGTGTTTTTTTCTAGATATTTTGTCTTCTTCATAGACTTTGCTGAAAAAATGAAACATCATTATTTTTTAATCTAAAACGAAAGTGAATGTTGTGAGGAAAATGTTTTCTTCAGATCAAAAGAAGTATCCTAATTTTATGGGAATTCATAAGAAAGTAATACATTGTTCACGTGAAAATAAATTTATGAAGCTAAGAGAATTAGCTACAGAAAAAAACACTAACGAAAAAATAATAGCCAAGACTATTATAGTATTGATACAAGAAAACGATTTTCTTGACATAGTATATTCGGGAGAAGAAGAATTTTCTTGGATCAAGAACACATATTCTTGATCCAAGAAAATGTGGAATTCGACCAAGAAGTTAATTTTTAATTAAGTTGAAACAATTATTAACTTATATTAATCTTTCCATTTTCTTGGCTCAAGACTATGGGTGTTTGTTGAAATAAATAGTTAGTTAAAGAAAACATAAAAATGATTTGCCCAATGCTCAAAATTATTTCACACAAGAAAATAAATTTCTTCCAATAAGAAAATATGGGTTTGTTTCAAGTAAATTAGGTCAAGAAAATGCATTTATTTGATTTAATGAATCAGTGAATGTTCAATGTCCAACTTTGGTAGGCTGCAACTTTTTGAAAAGTGTTAATAAAAATTTGACATTTATACTAAATGAAAGCTTGTATTTTTAGCTTTAAAATAAGAATAAGAACACTTTAATCTATGCATTGGTTTTTAAGTTATGAGTAAATCATTTGAACCATGCACAAAATATTTTCAATGCAGTGATTCAACTGTTTGCTCGTCTGGCGCTCGTCTCGTAGGGCCGAAATAGGTTATTGGACGAGTGTCGATTAACTAAGTAACAAAGTTTACAACGAAAATACTTAGATTTCAAATGTTTTTTTAACAATATTATAAATTATTGAATAAAATAAAAAATTGAAACAAAATTAAGAAAATAAATTCATAAAATTTACACTATTGTTTTTGTGCGCTGCGGTACAATTTTGGGCGCGTGACAGTCCAAAATGTTGGTGAGCAGCTCACCAAAGTAATGGGGTGTACGAGTAAAACATTTTAAAGAATTTAAATTAACAGTAATTAAATAATTATTTGTCAAATTTTAAAATTGAAATAATAAATAACTAATAATTCATTATATTAAATTAAATATTAATAATATTAAATTAAATAAATAAATAAATTTTAAAATTTATTAATATTCTAAAAAATTTAAATCAACAGTAATTGAATAATGTTATGCCATGTTTTTAATGTAACTTTTGCAAGTGGTCTCTCAATTTTGACCGGTAGTATAAATTTAAAACAATTTTTTACTATTTATATAGAAATTTTCATTTTGTAATGAAAAAAAAAACAATAAAAATACATTCATGTTCATAGATACGCAGAAGTATGATGTGAAAATACTTCCCATATTTTGTATTCTCTCTTTCTATATACATGTATATATAATAGAGAGATGGAAAAATATTTCATTTTATGTTTAAAGAGAGAGAGAGAGAGATAAAGAGAGGGAAAAAAATATTGACATTTCCGCTTTTAGGCGCAGAATATTCACCATTATACACACGCTGGGCAAATGTCATGTGTATATAAATTTTCGTTTTCTGTATATTTATATATGAAAGCATATATGGAAGATCTTTTCTCCACGATACAATCTTGGTGAAACAATATAAAATTCAATAGGAATCTCTAATAATTTGTTTTGTATATGAATTCCCATAAGAGCGAGCGCGCAATGGAAAACACGGAAGATTATTTTAAAGACGCACGTATAAACGTGTTCTTAGCATGGGCACGTGACCCATTGTCTTGCTTATTTGAATGGGGAAAAGGGATTGTTTTCAAGCTCCTGTCGTATGTCCTCCTCATCTTTATCATTAAACTCCTTATTGTACATACATCATATAGTATAGTGATTATTTTAAAATCATGTTCAACATTTTTCGTCGAAAAAAAATATTCCGAAATTTTCTTTCTTTATTCCTTCTTTCTTGTTTTCTTTCTTCCTTTGTAATTCACCGCTTTTCTAAGGATATCAATTATCAAATATCTATAACGAATCAAAACTGTTGCGATACAATACTTGATTCGTTTTTTGGCTCAATTTGATCACTGTTTCCTATTAAATGACTTTAAAAATTACTTTCATATTTTTTTCAAACTGTTGCACAATTAATCTTCATCACACTGTTTTTTAGTACTATCGAAATAAAAAAATGTTTTTTTAAAACAAAAGTTATGGTTATATAATAAATATATTTTTTATAGATTATATTTCATATATGTGTTTTACGCACCGAACCATATTCTAAGATTAAGAATATAATCTCGGCTCCTATTTACTTTAAGGTATCACATTCCCTAAACGCATTTCTATAGATTTTTTTTTAAATTTGACCATACGTTCTTATTATAATTCTTGAAATATTTGCAAAATTTAAAGAATTTTCACAGCTCGGAAACCAGAGATAGTCGCTATCAAAATTGTATTTTTTGCATGTAAAACGTGATTACATTTTTATAAATATAAGCATAAATTGTTTATAGATTTTTTCCAAAAACTAATATATAATACACATGTCGAACCAAAATGTACAAAAAATTTATAGTTTACCGTCTCATTTTTTTACAATTTTTATGAACCCGTGCAGAAATCGCCACTTTTGTTCCCGATTACCGCCCTGGCCCCGACAAGGGCCAGGACGGGTTTGCCCAAAGATTTACAAACAGCGCACAATAGGATTTTTTTACAATTTACTGTTCAAAACTGTCTACAACCTACAATTCTTAATCAGTTTGAGTGTTCTTTATTTTAAATTAAAAGCGAATAAATTCTTAAGGCTAATTTTTTAGTTTTTAATTGTTTATAATTTTTATTTTCATTAAAAGTTAACAAATTAATACAATTTTTAAAAAGAACATTTATTTTCTTATTACGTTGCAGCATATGATATAAATCAGTTTAAAAAAATTTAATATGACCACCACACAATTATATGGACTCATTTTCATCTAGGATATATGTATATTAAATTCTGAGCAAATGTCCAGATGCATGTGTGTGTGTGTGTGTGTATGTCACAAAAAATTGTGTACAAATTATCTCAAAAAAATTTTAATGGATCGCCCTGAAATTTTGCAGGATTATTGCAGTCATTAATACCTAAAATCTGACACAAGGATTTTCAAATTTATCCACAAAATTTTTTTTTATACAATTTTTTCAAAATTAAAAAAAATTTTTTTTTTTGTATTTTTTGAAATAACTTTTTTATTTCTTAATATTTTCATAAATTATTCTCAAAATTACTTTTCTGACAAAAAAACGAATCGATTGATATATACAAAGTGCACATTTCATAAAAATTTATAAAATTAATCAATATTTTTATTTTTCACAAAAAATTCAAATTTTGTGTTTTTGGAAATATTACCTTAATATATTAAAATTAAATTAAGCAATTGGTTTATAATATTATGAGGAAGCGAAATGGTCATGAAATGAACAACTTGTTTACCTTTTCTTTTTAATTTAAAATCATTTTAAGAATATTTGTCCCTTTTGATTAAAAAATAACTTATTTAAATTGTTATAAAGAATATAAATTAACAAATAGTTAACACTGATTTCTTTTCACTAAAAATTTTTTTCCACATTTTATTTTTAATTTATGTCTATTCAAAGAATATTTGTCCTTTTTTATTAAAAAATAACTTATTAAAATTGTTATAAACAATATTATTTAACAAATATTTAACACAGATTTCGTTCGACTAAAATTTTTTTTCACATTTTCTTTTTAATTGTCCATTTTTTAAAGTGTTTGGAATAAATAATAAGTGTTTGAAATTTAATTCAAAATAAATATATTTAAAATGTTATATTTTATAAATATAGTGAACAATAGCGAACTTTTAAATTAAATGATATATTTATGTGTATTATTATTAGTTATTTTAATGATTATCAATTTCTCAAAATTACATTTGATTATAAATGTGTGTTATAATTAATTTAATATAATCTTCATGACATTTTATTATATTGTTCTTCAGAATTGTTTATTATGATTTGTAAAAAGAATACCTATACCGTACAATAATTTTTAATTCTTGGCAAGATTTATTATTAATTGTAAAATTCATAAAAAGGGAGAAATTCAAAAATTATAAGGATAATATTACCCTCGCAGTCTGCAGAATATTGGAAATATTTATTGAGAAATACGTTCCCAAAAGTTTCGGGGATTATTCAACAAATTATTAAATTACTTTAGTAAATAATTTAATTAAAAATATTATATTGATGTTATTAAAATGATAAAATAATCTTTAAATAAAATTTTGAAAATTATAAAATATAAGTTACATTTTATTTCTAAATAAAAAATTGAATTAAAAAAATTGATACACTTATAATTTATTATAAGTAAGGGAGAGTGGTCAGTGTTGGATAGGTGGTCATAGTTGGATAATCGCGTTTTTTTTCGTTTTATCACACTTTTGATTCAACTATTTAAAATGTTCATCAAAAACATTGCATTTTTTGTTATAATTATAATTACATTATTTTAATACTAACACCTAATTATAACCTTGTTATAATAAAAAAATTATAATAATTATTATAATACCATCATACAAAAAAATAAGTATATACACACATACCCAAAATTTCGAAAATATAAAACAAAGATAATCACAATCGACTAAATAAAATTATATTTTGATTTATCTAAACAATTATTTTACGATATTAATTGAGTTTAATTATAATTTTAGTAATTAGGAATGAAAAATAACTGTTCTGCCTGTCAAGCGCTTTTTCGGAGTTGGCAGCATGAGCTAGGTTGGCCGAGCGGTCTAAGGCGCCAGATTTAAGCTCTGGTTCCCGATAGGGAGCGTGGGTTCGAACCCCACACCTAGCAAATTTTTTTTTTTTTGCTTCCTAATTATATAATAATATAAATTAGATTTATTATATATCTGATAAATAATTCATAAAAAGTATTCTCATTGTCAGAACAGTCTTTAAAAGACCTTTCTTATTATATTATTTATATAATTATTTAAGACAAATTTATATTATCTATAATAAGTATATAATAAAAATATGTTAATATAATATTAATTATTGATATTATTATTAGTTATATTATTAATTATTGTCATATTATTAATTATTATTACTTATTATTGATATTTATAGCAACGAAATAAAATATTGATAATACTATTATTTATTAGCATACAAATAAAATTAGTAAAAATTAAATAAATTGTAATTAATTGTTTGTTTAATTTTAATGACAATTATAATCAATTAATAATACAATTTATTAACAAAATATAATTAATATTAAAATTATAATTAAATTAATAAAAATATAATTATTGTTTGTAAGTCCGTTTATACTAAATAAATAAAAAATATACACAAATAATTATAATTTAGAATTATAGGGTAAATGCACTAGTAAAGTGATTCTTAGTAATTTCCGGAGTTTAAAATAAAATGAACCAATGAATGGTTTACATATACTTTATTTTAGTTTAGTATTTTCCATATCCAAATTTTTCTTTTTCACATTTTCTCCTCAAATTGTAAAATTATAAAATTTAATATATATTTTTTTTCCGTATATGTCAGTCTTTTTCCTTTTTAAAAAAACACCTTTTTTATATAAAGAAAAAGAAATTTCGAAATTTCTCACACAAACTGGCATAAACACATATTCATCGCAATGTGGTAATTTGATAGTGAAATTGAAACTCTCGAAATTTATTAGCGGAAGGATTTTGTCTGAAGGGCAATGACCATTTCCACTTTCAGGCTCCATGCAAAACATTTGATACCATACGTAAGGTGATTTGTTGTTGTAAAGGAAAATTGATATTGAACTTGATTGGGAGTAGATTTTTTAAAGAGTGAAAAGCAAATTATACACTTGTTTCCTAGATGAGAAATTTATCTTGTTCTTGTGTAACAGGAAATAAAGTGAAAAAGAATTTTTTTCTTTTTCTTAATCAAAATTCATGTGTATAATATAATATAATGCATCGGTTGTATATACGTAAATTGTCATTTTATCACGTTCTCGGAAATGTCTTTTTATTGATTCTATTTTATAAAGTACTATTAAAGATTAAAATCTAACATTCATTGTGGAAATGTTTTTTCTTTTAAATGTATTTAAATCGGAAGTTATTGAATATCTACAATTACTTACTGTAATTATGCAATTTATTTGAAGTAACTTCTATGTGCAATTACATGTAATAACTGTACTAAATACTTCAAACTTCGTAGTTATAGTTTTACTTAATTCCATATTAATTTCAAGTGTTGATAAAATTGATATAAAAATGCACAAAAAATGAAAAGTTCGTCGACAAATAATAACATTTTTGATTTTCTATTAATAAATTATAATTTTTTTCGGTTATAAACATTTTTGAATATATTTAATTTTATCCATTTCATAAGTTCAGAAAAATCTGTTTGTTTAGTATATGAGTCGTTTTACAAAAGAGGGAATATATGATGTTTGAAGTTGTTTTACAGTAATTTTGAAAAAAATAAGACGATTTTTAATGGGAACTATAGTCCCATTGTAAAAATTAAAGATAATAAATTATATAAATATTATTGTTCAGCGTTTAAATACAAATTTAATTTAATTTTAATTGCTCGAGGTGTTGTAGAACCTTATTCCCTGTTGACCAGTATGTTAAATTTACAATTTATATTTTTTTGACTGGACAATTTTGGGTAACGTTGATAGTACTTTTAACTTGAACTTATTATACTTTTTAAAACCTAAACGTAAAAAAAATATTTTATAAGTTGTTTGAAATATATCCTTCCATAGTTTGTTATTTGTTGATAATGTATATGATCTTGGAAAGGTAAGACTTGAATAAAAAATTCAAAAGTGTGTCGTTAAAAAACTCTACGTGTTCTAACCAAACTAAGCCTGATGAGGTTGGCAAACCCTAGCCATGTCGAAAATACCATTGAATCTAATTTTTAATAGGGGAGGGTGATCCCATACAGACCCCCTAATGTGCAAAGGCTAAAAATGTGCCAAAGGTTTCTGATTGTCATTAATGAAAGATCTAAAGAAAAAGCGAATATTTACGTTTTCAACTTTCTCAAAATGGGTGGTTCGAAACCGACCCCCCCCCCCAATGGTCTGAAACCGACACCCATTCTTTTGGGGGGAAATCTCAAGAAAAATTAAGATACCAAATTCTGATAGTAATTAAAATAAAATTCAACAGTCTGTAATGAACTGTTAAATTATTTTGACTCAATTTACATACATTTTTGGACACTTTTTCTGAACAAAAAAGTAAGTAAATGAATCATTAATAACTTTACTCTGAAATTATTTATGTTTATAAGTTATGTTGACATAGTTAAACTTGAATTAATTTTATCACTTTATTTAAATAAATTTTAAGACCTTTTTTCAAATGATAATAAATATAAATTGTTAAACAGTGTCTAAATTTCCAATATAATAGTAGCAATGGTTTTGCCTGTTTTAATTTTCGCCCTATTTTTAGTAAAATATAAACCAAATTTGTTATTAATCTTTTTTCGTTTCTGTACTTAACTGCTTTCGAAGATGTCGAAAAGTACAACGTTTCTTAATTCATATCGTCATGTCAAGAACATTTTACAACTGACAATGAATAAAATATTTAACCAAAAGAGAATTAAAGTTAAGTAATATGTGATGTGATTGCTAGTAAAATATTTTATAAATTCCTAAAAAATAAAAGTAAATATGCAAAACCTATCCTCACTTCATGTGAACAATAAGAAAGAAGAGAATAAACAATTACAATGTAAAAATATGGGGGTATATTCCGTATAGGTCAAAAATTAATTTAACCAATGCTAAAATCTAATATTGCTTTATAATAAATATCTGCTTTATTTTTTTTAGAAAAATATAATAATTTAAAATTTTTGTAACTTTAGATAAAATAGTAATATTAAAATTTCTGATTAATTACACACGAAATAAAGAATTATACATATATGAGGCATTCTATGTCAAGTGATTCAGGTGGAGAAAAATTTTTCTCCAATCGTAGCAAAACTTGGGGCTTTTGTAGTACTAATAGATAGTAATTTTTCGTGAAAATATTTGTTTACCTAGTCCAATATTTTCCGAGGGGGAGGGGGTTAAATTTTTGGGTTTTTCAGTACAATGCTTATTTCGATAATTTTTTACTCTTAAACTATTAAACATAAAAATTTGGCAAGGTACATTTGCATTTAGCAAAGTACAAAATTAAGAATAAATTTTAATTTTTTGTAAAAAAGGTCCCATTTGTTTTCTTTTTTAAACGAAAGCTGAGGATTTTTCCTAAAAGGACATATAAATGAAAAAGTGGGACAAGAATGTTAAAACATTGAAAAAATGGATTTTCTCGTAAACAGAGCTAAAAACCGAGTTTAGTGAGTAGAAATCTCTGTTTTTCAATGTTTAAACATTCTTGTCCCACTTTTTCAATTATTTGTCCTTTTAGGAAAAACATCAGCTTTTGTTAAAAAAAACAATGGGACTTTCAATTGAAAGAGCACGAGAAAACCTTTACAAAATGTACCTTGCCAAATTTTTATGTTTAATAGTTTAAGAGTAAAAAATTACTGAAATAAGCATTACACCGTAAGACACCTGGATCACTTGACATGGAATGCCTCATATATAAATTATTTAATATAACAGAATGAATTTATAATTATGAGTATAAAAATTCGACAAAATACATGTGAGATAATAAAATTTATTATAAATAAATAGAAATAGAAATCAACATAAAATTACGATCGCAATATATTGAACATTATTCTACAAAATTCGTTCTTTATAATATTCAAAATTCGTTCTTGTCACAACATTCACACATATACACATACATAGACACAATAAATAAACGAATTTAGACATATATAAAAAAATAGTCATAAAGAAAGTGTTGAGAATAAAGATTATAAAAATTGTTACTGGTCACTGGGTGAAGCAAAGGACCGCACAAAGAGCAAAATTATATCGTGAAATTGCGGAAAAAGGACGAAAGGAATATAAAATAAAGAGCGTGATTTCCAGAAAAAAGTATATTCTGTAAACCCCCTTTCCCAACACGATTCTTTGATTACAACGAAGATTGGTTGAGTATCTAAAACAGAAACTCGCTAATCGTTGTTCGTTGGTCCTCCTCTTGAGACTCGTAGTCGGTGGAGGCGAGCTCACGGGCCGGTTTTTAGGATGGTGGCCTCGTTGGTACTTGGGCAACGAGGGATGTGTTGAGCGGGGACTCTTTAGCTGCGCGGGAACGAGGACAGGTAGGTCCAGGAGAGATGGCGTGGTTTTGGGAATGGTTCGCCACAGCTGCCGACAGTGGGACGGCCTTCTCCCAGTGTAGGTCAGTGGTGGAGTCGGAGGCCTCGAGAATGGCGATCCTGGACTTAGTTCTAAGATGTCGTCATCGTCTGATAATCGTAGTTGGTCCTCTAAAGCTGGGAGGGTCTCCGCGACGAGTTTGGGTAAATCTGGTGCAGACAGACCCTTCCTAGGGCTGGTAGAAGAGTCTAGCGGGTACTTAAAAATATTATTATATTAGAAACATAATGAACATATTCATTATATATACAACATATTTATACATAACATAATGAGGTATTATAGTCATTTTGACTAATTTAAAAGTGAAAATGATAAAAATAATATAATTTCAAGAATAGAAAAACTTAAAAATTTTTGAAAAATATAATTTTTGGTTTTATGATTAATTCATTTTTCTTGTGGAGGTTGTCGCTCCTTTCTGCTTCCTTAATTTTATACTATTAATGAAGGTTATAATTTTTGTTTCCAAATGTATAAGTAATAATTAATATTTATTTAATAAATATTTTATTCAAATTTATTAATTGTTAAGGTTTTGAGTGGAAATAAAAAACAGTATAATTATAAATGTGATAAAAAGTATATTTTAATAATCATTACAAGTATGAGAGCATACGCACAACCAGGTCCTTTTCTTAGGCCTGTACTTCGAGCAACTAACTCGGGTAAATTTCTACAGACAAGACATACCCTAAAAGATACCTAAATGCCCAAAAAGGGGACACCGTAATTACTTTTATTACATCCTGACCATCTTACTTATCCTAAAAAAACTATTGATGCACTTATCTGCAAAATTCCCAAAGGATAGAGTTTTATAATACGTATAATAAAACTAAAAACATAAATATTTTAACATTAATTATGTTTAAAAAATAGTTATTAAATATTGAAGGTGTTAAGTTTAACAATCTCTTCGAATCATTTTCTCACTTTAAGCTAATATAATATAAAATAATTATATATATTAAAATAATATAATATATATACAAAGCAAATGATAAATTCATCCTATAAATTAATAATTATTAAAATTCATTAAGTATAATTTAATTATAATTAAAACCTAATGAACACCCTACCTGGGGTTCTGGCTAGGAATTCTAGTCAAACCCCTAAAATAAAAAAATTTTTAAATAACTAAAATAATGATTGCCTTTCATTGTTAATAGCTTCTACAACAAAAAGGAATTCTAAAAACTTTATTAAAAAAAAATTTTTAATAGGGAAAACTGACAAGGCCCCGACCAGAACCCTGTTTTAAATAGGGCAAAGTGGGGCATTTTCTGCACGGGTGTCCGTACGGTAGGCCGGTTATCAGGATTGACTCCAGCGATTTGGTTTTTCTTCGCGTTGAGAGAAGGGTGGTCAGCGCTCGGGCTCGTGGGATGAGAAGTCGTCGGCAGATACGTTGTCAGGAGCTCCGTTCGTTGAAGTGTCCCGGCGGCGGCCCAGACGAGAACGGCCTTAAACTTCTCGGATTGTCGCTGGTTCCGCAGGATTCGGGAAGCACACTGCCGCCGCTTATAAGGGCGATTTATATGCATGTTGAGAGAAAAGAGACTCAGGTACACTCAAAAACACTTTATTGGTAGTATGTAGGGATGTACACTGTGCGTGGGCGGAAAAGTGACTGACGACTGTGCCTTTTCGTCCCTTTTTATACCTAAGGAAAATGCATTAAAAAAAATCTGTCCCCTGGAAGGGGTAGATTTTTTTTGCACGTACGTTAGGATAAGGAGGAACTGATCCAACTCAGTCGATCTTACAACTAATACTTTAACTTAGTAAAACATACAAAATTTTACCTTAACAAAATACATAAAAATCAGTTTTAACTTATATTAAGTGACAATTTATTTAATTTCTTTTTATTTTATTAGTATGTGATTATTTACTGTTAATTTAATAATAATTGAACAATAAATATTCTAACCACTTAAAAAATTTAAATAAATCTTTAGCTTAAATCTAATAATTTACTCTCCACTTTATTCTCCAATACTTAGTTATTAATCCCTTTGCTTAAGGGTAAGTCCAAGGTGTGAAATGTAAACAAACCAAAAAGTAAACAAACTAAGCCATAACATCACCTTTTGTATACATTTTTTTCTCTCACAAAAATTAATATTAGAACACTTACTCTACAAAAATGGAAAATTAGAGTGTCAAAGTTTCCAAAAAAAATCATTTTTGAGTGTGATAAATAAATATTAATTAGTAAAATAACTAATTAAAATTACCAGTAAAATAGCATTTTTGACGCGTCGCGAAAAATAAACTGTTCGAGTATATTAACCGCACTGACGATGACTTTTCATTTACTAATACATATCAGATGTCATATTTACCCTTACAAACAACCCCAACAACAACAACAAAAAGCAACCCCTTTTATATTTTAAATAAATCCAGTAAACCAGATAAATGAACAGTTTAAACAGAGAAAGACTTTTGAAAATCGACTGGAAGTAATTATTTAATCTTCCGTGATTTTCAGTGCAATGTTCAAAATAAAAAAGTACCCTTATGAAAAAAACAACCCCTTAAGATTTAAAGTGAAAAAAGTAAAAAATCCATTTCAACCAAAGAAAACTATTAAAAATAGTAAACAGTTTATTATGTTTAAAAATCTTATAGTATGTAATTCTTGCCTTTAAACTGTATTGACTATATATGTGTTTTCGTGTGAATGACGCCAAATGGTGAAAGGGTAGGAACACCAGTGCGAATATCGATATGTACAATAGTATAAAGTAAGTATAGCATAAGCAGTACATACAATCTTCCTAATATCATATGGCTCCGTCTTTGTGTTGTGTTCTGCGCACGGAAGACTGCGCCTGATATTATTTTGAAGATGGTCCCTTTCGCTTTGGAGCGTCACATATATGATTTATTTCATCAGCTCATGACATCGCTTGAAAGGCAACATTTGTTACCAGCTTACTGTATATCCTACAATATCTGGATTAAGAATATGTTAATCATTGTTTAAAATATTGTAGAGTACATTATTTAAACATATTTTTAGAGTTTGATTGATTTTTCAAAGATATTAGCATAGCATCGTTGTTTCAGATTGCGGGTATTTTGCAATACTTACTTTATACTATTGTACATTTCGATAATTGCACTGGTGTTCCTACCTTGAAGTAAATAATAATATAAACAAAATGCGTTGCTATGTTTGTAATGCAGTTTTTCAACCTAGACAAATGTCATCTATTGAAGGAGAAGAAAATGTTGATAAGAGCGAAATTGCAATTCGTTGGCGAGAAGAAAGAGGCTTTCCACCGCTTGCAATTGGTATTAATACACGTGTATGCATAACATGCAAGCGACTTATTAATATTGAAGTTAATGAAAATGAAAATAATCCATCTTGTTTAAGACTTAATGTCTTAACGCAAACATCGAGCTATACGTGCCTTATTTGCAATCGGATGGATAATGTAGTACGACTTTCAGACGAATGTCGTGTTAACATTTTTGTCCTGAAAGACATTTACGTTCAAGAAAATGTTAGGTGTTGTCCAGAGCATTTAGATGAACACGGTTTCATCCCTGCAGATCTCATGCAACATCTTCGTTTTATGAATAGATTTTATTGTATTAAAGGTCCTCAGTTATTAAAGTTTTTAAATGGTCTCAGCGGTTCTGTGAAAAAAAATTCGAAAAAAAAATTCGTAGATGAAAGCGATTTTTCGGACGATCAGTTCAAATCATTTTCTCCAATAACTAAGGAACAATTTCGAGATTTATATTCTCTATTCGATCCAGCGCAACTGGTACCAGGTCAGAGATATATTTCAAAGAAAGACCTTTTAGTATTTTTATGCAAAATGCGGCAAGGTCTACCAGATGAATTTCTTTCAGTTGTTTTAATTATCCCAGCAGACAAAGTGTTAGTATGGCTGTTAGTAAAGTAAGAATATTTTTAATGGAATCATTTGTTCCTCAAAACATTGGACTTAACGCAATAACGAGACAAGAATTCATAGAGAGATATGTACCTGATTTTGCAAATGCATTATACAATCCGACACCAGAAAATCGTAAAGCAATTGTCATCATCGACGGTACTTACGCAAAAATTGGGAAATCTAGCAATTTTCAAGCTTTACGACAATCGTTTAATCTTCACAAGAGTTGTCATCTTGTTAAGCCCATTCTTTTGGTGTCAACGAATGGATACATTCTTGACATTCACGGACCATACTTTTCAGACGCACGAAATAACGACGCCAACATTTTAATACAAGAATGTGAAAGAGATGGTGCTCAAATCAGAGAATGGTTAGACGAAGGCGATATAATTATTGTTGATAGAGGGTATCGCGATGCGATTCCTTTTCTTGAACGGATGGGTTTAATACCCAAAATGCCACCGTTGTTGGGTCGTAATGAACGACAATTCTCTACTGAGGATGCGAACGAAGCTCGGTTAATCACAAAAATAAGATGGTTAGTAGAATCGCGAAACGGGCACTTGCAATCTATTTTTAAAATATTTGGTAAACCCATATCAATGACACATGTTCCTCATCTTGGTGATTTTTATCGCATTGCTGGCGCGATAATAAATAAATATCGTGGTTTAATAGAAATGGAAGTAGCTACAGTTGAATTAGCAACAGAAATGTTATTAAAAGCTGAAACAGCAAATGAATTAAAAACAAGGGTTGAAGAAGAGGAACTTTTCCGAAGAAACGCACAGTGGGTGCATTTAAACGAAAACGATCTTCCATATTTTCCTCATCTTTCTATGGAGTATTTGCGTCACTTGACATTCGGGGTATACCAAGTAAACTTGGCACCATCTTATATTCAGGATAAAGTCCATAGAGATGGTAATGAAGAATTACAACTAGATGCTTTGATGAATGAACCTGGTTTAATAAGAATGCGCATTTATTCCAGATTTCGAAATGCTACGCGACATCAGCTATGGATACTTTATGATCTTGAAGAAAATAGAGGTGAACAGCAGCAACCTATCCGTGGTTACTATTGCACTTGTAAGTCGGGTGCAAGAACTTTAGGTACTTGTGCTCACGTTGCAAGTGTTTTATGGTACTTCGGATATGCTCGTCAGGAAGAACACGTGAAATACCCTTGGACGGATCTTTTGGACAGCGTGTTAGATGCAGGAAACAGAAACAACCCTGTCAATGAATAGTTTTTTTGGATGCATTGCAGCAAAGTCCTTAAAATAAGATTTGCTACTAAGTGCAACTTGTATATATGTAAATAAGTGAGATATGTAAATAAGTGAGATTTTTTTTTAACAAGAAAATGAGTACAAAATCTTGTACCTGCAGCCTCCACGTGGCGTACTCTGGGTAGAAAATGTTTTTCTAGCGAATGCAGGCATGTTTTTGAACAATATAATAAGATTGAAACAAAACATTTGAGAGTTTTCACAAGCCTAAAGACATGCAATATCTTCAATGAGTTATTTTCTTTCTATAAGCCTAATACTTAGAGGGATGTTTATTATAAATAGCGTCGAATATTTAAAATAATATTTTATTTTTGTTACATGTAGGAGGTAGTTTCTTTAACAACTACAAACATAATAAACTGTTTACTATTTTTAATAGTTTTCTTTGGTTGAAATTGATTTTTTACTTTTTTCACTTTAAATCTTAAGGGGTTGTTTTTTTCATAAGGGTACTTTTTTATTTTGAACATTGCACTGAAAATCACGGAAGATTAAATAATTACTTCCAGTCGATTTTCAAAAGTCTTTCTCTGTTTAAACTATTCATTTATCTGGTTTACTGGATTTATTTAAAATATAAAAGGGGTTGCTTTTTGTTGTTGTTGTTGTTGGGGTTGTTTGTAAGGGTAAATATGACATCTCATATGTATTAGTAAATGAAAAGTCAATATTTTATTTATAAAAATATTTTCTGTGATTAAAATAGTTTTTTCCTTTTCTATATGGTTTTAACTGTACAAGGGGTAGTTTTTGAGGGTTGATATTTTACATTTTTATTTGTTTAACATTAAGAGTTCTCTCTTTATGTATATTGGTGACTTCTGACATTAAACTTACCAAAAATAATGGTTTATTTGGCTAAAAGCACTGAAATGTTCATTTCATTTCTTAGACAGGGGGTACTTTCACCCCCTGTTTTCAGCCAAACAAGTGAAGTTTTGAGTTTAACAAAATTATATCTTTAATTAGGACACTTAGAACTACTAATTCTGAAAATTTGAACAAAATTAACGGTAAGCCAATTCCAATGCATTTTGTGCGGGGTCCTTTTAAAGTGTTTGACTATATCAACCGCACGGACGATGAAGAAGTTTTTACCCTTTCTCTTTGTAATTTCATGGAGGAAAGGGAAAAATTTCCCTTTCCACATGTTGAAGATCTAATCGCTGATATGTGACTTCTTCACCGTCAGTGCTGTTGATATACTAAAACAGGTTATTTTTCGCGACGCGTCAAAAATGCTATTTTACAGGTCATTTTAATTTGTTATTTTACTAATTGCTATTTATTCATCAAACTCAAAAATGATTTTTTTGGAAACTTTGACACTTTAATTTTCCATTTTTGTAGAGAAAGTGTTCTAATATTAATATTTGTGAGAGAAAAAAAGGTATATAAAATGTGATTTTAGTGCTTGGTTTGTTTACATTTTACTTTGTTTACATTTTGCAACTTGGACATACCCTTAAGTGACTAATAAACTAAAGAAACTATCACGAAACTCTTCACCAATGTAACCGGTATCAAAATAAATAAAATAAAACTCATTGTTCGGATGCTGTCTTCACCTTTACGAACAAATACCACGAGTTCCTGAAATCTTCATTCGCTACTCCGACATTAAACGATCTTTTCGTCGGTCGGTCAATTATAAAGTTGAGGTCTCTCTCATACATATACATATATATATATATATATATATTAGTATAATACAAACATATCCAAATGCTTCAGCTTGAATCTCCAAAGTGAAATCAAACGCATTGATAAAACCTGTGGCCCAATTGTTGGTGTTGTAAAAGTGTTCGATTGATGGTACTGACGATTTTTTTAGTGGTACCATCTTTAAGAAACATAAGAGGGTCGGTATGGGACCACCCTCCCCTACGCATACATTGAGAGAAGTACAGGAAATGAGTCGTCCCGCTAGAAGTTGTTATGCGCTACAGTACTTCAAGTGCTAGATCTGTCTTGGTTTGTGAGTTCAGACGCCACGTTTGAGGGTTAACACAGTTCCTTTTTAAAAGAACTAAATAGATGGGCGAACAACGATCTCATTTTTGGGAACTTAAACGTCCAGTACGAGACGTCAGACTTCCCAAATCACGGGTTTCATACTTCAAAGTATGAAATTTTTAAATACTCTCACGGAATATTCTGTCAATATCATCCTGGAATATTTCTGTAAAATTACCGTGGAACATTCCCTCAACGTTTTCTTGGAAAATTCCTGAGGAGCGGACATTTTAATATTACCTTAAGATCCCTGAAACATTCCACTGGAATATTTCGAAAAGAAAATGTAATATTGCCTCTACTTTCAGGCTACATTCCGTGCTACTTAGAAAAATTTTCTTCATTTTCTTCCTTCGTTTGTAGAAGCATCCATATAAGACAGTTCGTACATTTTCACAGTGTTAATTTAAGGAACAAAATTTAAGATAATATTTTTTAAATAAAATATAAAGTAATGTAAGAATTATTTAAATATTTGTAATGTACAACTATTTAAAATTATTATCCAAGTGTAAATTTGTATTTAAACGCTCAAAAATAATATTTATTTAATTTATTAACTTTAATTTCTACAATGGGACATGCCAGAAAACTAAGAATTTAGGTCTTAAATGCTTATCTTTGAAAAAAATATTTTTTGAAAGCGAATAACATTTTGTGGCATAATAGAAACCATTGAGCACAAAAGTTCCCCTTACAAATAATTTAATTTTTTCAAAATTAATGTAAAAAACAACCTTAAACATTATATATTCCCTCTTTTGTAGAACTACCCATATGCCGGTCCCCTGAGTGTCGCTTAGGAGCAAAAAGTGTTCTCGACATCTATCGGGCAGTTATGAAATTACCGCCAAATTCAAATTTTTATATTCAAATAGGGGAGACCGGGGTCTAATGGCTCACTTTTCACTCTTTCTTATTTAACTTTGTCATTATTGCATTAATTAAAATTTTATAACATGGAAAACTTACCCAAACATTTCAGCTTTCAAATAATTTACGAAATTTTCAAGTAACATAATGATATATTTATTAAAACTTTAACTTCTCTTATATTATACACAGAGAACTGAGTGTTGTTTTTGATGAAGGTAAATTTCGGTAGGGTAATTTTAGTGAGGATAAATTTTCTATCATAGAAAATTTACTTTATTTTAGGTGTTAAAACAACACTTCCGAGCTAAAGTTTGATGCAGACACTTTTAATATCGAATTCAATGTTAAAATGACACTCAATTTTCTCTGTGTTTAATATCATGATTAATATCATGTTATAATTCTTAAAACCTTTTTCTGTGGTTCGAACAGTTCTTAAATAAAGTTATTTGTCTTTGCAATACTCGCAAATAAGGAAAGTATCACCGCCTGGACTTAATTCAAGGACCTATAGATGACATGAAGTAGACACTCTGCCGATATAGTAGATGTTTCTTAGTTGAGTGCACCACCGCGCTGTAGCTGAGCCAATTCACCCGGGAGGTGTTTGTCGTATATTTTGTAATTTTGTATCAATACTGTATCTATTGGTCAAAAATTGACAATCGTTCTTTAAAAACAAGTCTTTCAATTTCAAAAAGAGATTTTAGTTTTTGTTTTAAATCTATTTTTGAAAAAGATATAACTTATTCTACTACCCAGAAAACAAACGTGCGTTGTACCCCTAGTAGAAATTTGTTATAGTATCTTTAAGGGCACTGGACAGTTCCACTGGAAAATTTCGAGGCACTTTACAGTTAAACTGGCTAAAAACTATAAAGTGATGTCACGCTAATTTGTTCAAGTTATTGTCCAGTCAAATTTTACAGTTTCTGATCATCAGTCCTGTAGAAAAACTGTACAAAATAATTCACTTGGAAATGTCAAAACTTTATTTATATTGACGTTTCGTATTGAACACGCACAAGTTTGAAAATATAACGTTAAATTATTTTGTCAACAAATTAAATAAATTAAAATTTTACGAAACTATATTTTTACTGTTGGTGTATCTATTGTTACGTATAATAAATTATCTGTAAAATTATTTTTTAATAACTACATAATTAAAAAAAATTATGAACATTACTGATTCTTGTACACATGTCTTTTTTTACAGTAAACAACATTCACTTTTTCCTTGAATTAAGCACAACACTGAAATAAATATTATTATTTTATCACACAACAGACTTAAAAGTAAACCCTAATATGAAGAACTAATTCAGTTGAAACGAAAAATATCTAGCGGTATCGGGGAGCGAACTCGGGTCACACTGGGACGAAATACCTAAACGCACGCTTACGCATCACGGCCGTTCTAGTCGATGGACGATTCCGGAAAAATAATAACCATACTCTACCGGCAGGTAAAGCAGTTCCCTTTTTCATCTTTTCTAGCTCAACTGGCGAATTACTGGACAGCTACTGCATAACACTCTAAAGTTGAACTTATTGATTTTTATTGTATTTCTCATGGTACTGTCTAGGCGTTCCGTGAAATTATGTTTCAAAGTTTGTCGTGGCGTTTGCGCTACCGTCAGTCCAGCAACTAAACAGTGTTATATAGACATTTTCCATAAATACATCAGTGTATACACTGAAAAAAATAATTCGCGGGTATAACTAGAATTATGTCTATTTTTTCCGTAATAAATTGTTACTGGCTACTGTCATTAATTATAGACAGTTCTGTTATATAGATCGGAGAGCTATACATATGTCAACGTCAATACATCAATGTAAAACATAACCTCACTTTATTGGACCAATTCTAACTTTTTGTATGTAACAGGTTTGTTAAATTAATATTTATACATATAATAAGATTATGTAATCTTGAAAAAAATTGTTTTCTGAATTTAAAAATTAGTTATTTTAATTAACTCAATTAATTAAAGCGAATCTTAAAAAAGTTTTCAAGTTGTCAACAGTAAAATAAAAGAACAAAATTAAAAATATGAAAACTATAAACTTTAAAACCAAAAGATTTATTTTATAGAAAATATTTTGAAAATGTCAATACACAACTGTTTAGTTACTGAAACCGGCGGTAGCGCTGACGCCACGACAAACTTTGGAAAATAATATCTCGGAACGCCTCGATAGTGCCATGAAAATAACTGTACAGGACTTCTATGCAGTAATAATCAAGTTCAACTTTATATTTTCTTTAACAGTGTTATGCAGTAGCTGTCTAGTAATTCGCCAGTTAAACTAGATTAAACTTCCATGACTAAAACTGTACAGTAACTTGAATAAATCTAGTCATGCCACGACAAATTTCTACTAGGGACGATGTCCGTCTCGCGAGAATGACACTCGTACGTGCACACTGCGAACAAATAACATTCACGCACGTGATTAGCACAAATGCACACACTAAAGCTATTCATATGCTTAGCGTTTTATGATAACGCACGAAATGATTGCTTTTTGTGCCACACATGCGGACACATCTGTGTGGTGTTATGAGAGCATACGTGATATTGTCTGCGCACATATGAGTGCAAAATTCCTGCAGTACTGTAAGCAACTTGTTATGTGGGTATATTTTCTACAATAATGAATAATTATAACAATAAAACTTGGCACAAACTTTCAGTATACCATGTACATTATTTTGATCGGATATACTGAAATTACTCTGATTTATCACTTTTGAATAAATTGAAGTAATTTATTACGCCCGTGAGCCATTAATACAAACATTAAATACAAATTTATACTTGGATAATAATTTTAAATAGGTGTGATTTACAACAATTTATATAATTATTACATTACTATATATTTTACTTCAAAAATAAAGTAATAAAGTAAGTACTAAATATGATATCACTTGCATTTTAATTAACTAAAATTGTGTGCTTTGTGATCGAAATGTCCATTTGGTCAGACAAATTCTAAGTTTCCTGGCATGCATTTAAAAAAACAGATTTTATTTTTTTTTACTTTTATTGCTTGAGGTGTTGTAGAACCTTACTCCCTGTTGACCAGTATGTTGAATTTTGTTATTAAGCGTTGTTTTTTAATTTTTAGATGATTAATGACCAAATTCTCAGTTTTCTGACAAAGTACATATGTGCTTAAGCTGTAAAATTTACAATTTGTATTTTTTTGACTGGCTACTTTGAGCTAACTTTGATAATGCTTTTAACTTGAATTTTACCTACCTTTTAAGACCTGAACGTAAAAAAATTTTGTGCCAAAATTTTCTTCCTTCGTTTGTAGAACTACCCATATGTGACAGTCCACGAGAAAACGTGCCTTAGCTCCCGAATGTGAATTTGACGGGAAACGTATTAGAAGCTGAGCCTTCCTTATTGGTTCAAATTATGCTCATGTTTGAACATTTATAACAAAAAAAATTTATAAGTAAAAAATATTTTTGACTTTTGTACCTGAAAGAGGAACTTAAAATCTATAAAGTACTATTGAAATTCGACAATAATTTTTTGGGAGCTAAGGCAAGTTTTGTCGTGGACCGTCACATATATGTACTTTAATTTTTTCTTCTCGCAATAGAATTTTTTAATATATTACTTTTAAAAAAAATAGAAAAAATAAAGAAGAATCGTGACTGCAAGTACAGGTTCCTTGAACTCACGCAATATTATTACATTCTTCGTTGAAACTATCGCGAAACATCGTAAAATCAACTTCAAGATAACTCGGGCGCGGTAACTGTGTTGCTTCTCAAATCGTAAGGTAAAATCCCTTAAAAAGACTTTTGTCGACATTTTTATCAATCAAGTAACGGTATATTTGTTTCTCACCCGATTTTCAACATTCCTATCCGGACAATTTATGTATTTTTGCACACTTCCTGCATTGGTAAAAGATCGCCTTCTAACTATATATATATATATATATATATATATATATATAAACAAAAAAATAACATTTTCAATTGTATCCACAGAAAGCGACAGGTTTTTGGCCCGTTTTATTTTTTAACATCCCATTTGTTGACCGTTTATTTTTAAAAATTTCCTTTTTGTTTTTCTTGAAAATTTTCCTTTTATGTATATACAAAACATGAAAATTAATTTATTAAAACTGCATATTTTTGGTTGACTAGTAACATTATACTTGCCCTATAAAATTATTTTTTATTTTGGAATTATATTCAAATTATTCTCTGTTTTGACAAAATTTTTTTAGAAAAACTTTATTTTCTAATTGCTATGCAAACAAGGTGAATTTTTATGAAATTAAATATTTATTTTGTTTCTTTTTTGGTTCTTGATATAATATTGAATATTGTTTATATACTGAATGGTAGTCTCTTTCTGTCTCTCTCTCTATTCACTCGGAAATTTGTATCCTATTATATTTATATTTTTATTGTGAAAAATATTTAGCAATTACATATTGTTTATGAAATTGCGTAACGTCTAAAGACTCCGCGGGAGTTGGCTTTCTAAAACACAAAGCATGTTTCCATTTTTTACAACTATTACCTCTGCTTCTTTTCACTCAACTTACAAAGATCTTATAGGTGTTTTATAAAACCCTTTTTGTATAAAGAAGAAAAAGGAGGTAGGAAGGGAGAGAGGGAAGGTTTATAAAACTTTGACTGTAATATACAACTACAATGTACACCATGCAAGATTTCACGTTCTCACGATATAAAGTCCTGTTGTTGTACATCACGAAACTCGTTTCATATTCAATTACGCACTTGACTTCTTTTGGGCGTGCTCGCACATAGCACTTTGCATCTGATCTCCCGTGTATACATACCACACTTGCGGGAAACATGTAGTAGACGCGATTTCTAAGACATTTTGTCACACACCCAGTTCTATTTTTTAGGTACTTATACTCAAAAATTCTGTTTAGCTATACTGTTCCTGTAAAATAATTTTAAATGCATTTCACTTAAAGAATAAGTTACAATTTTCTTTAAAATTTTGTCGAATTGCATTAACATCTCATTTGTGAAGATTGTATGGGAAAAGTACATATATGTATCCTATACTTGAATAACGTTTGTACACAATATTCGCAAGATTTTAGAATCTAGTAGAAATTGTAAGAAACTAGAAAGAGAAACTTTTACAGAGAAATGTAGTCTTTTAGACTTTTGTATTGGAAAAATCTAGGAACGGTCTCTTCCTCCCTTCTGTGTAGGGTGAAAGCTACAACATTGGCGATCCTGTCACGATACGTGTTTGATAGTGCAATTTATTAGTTTCCAATAATTTTCACTACTACTAAAGCAGTTAGTTATATAATCATTTTTTAGATCAATTACATCATTAAGTATGCAAAGGAGTTAAAATTTTATAAATACTTTTAAACGGGATCTCTTATATTTTATAAAAAAAATTTACCCTCAAAGCCTATTAAAAATATCAATAGCAATTCAGCACCAACAATGTCGAATGATAGTGACTCGCTATTAGACTTAGAAGTAGACGCAGTTAACTTAATTATGAAAAAATTAAGTTTATTAGCTGACGGTATATAAAGATTAAAAGAAGAAAACGGTAAACAAGCTAATGAAATAGCAAGCCAAGCATTGTAATTTCGTGGAAACTGTAGCTGAATTTTTATTTACAAATCAAGGAGTAAGGGGTAATTTTAGCAACTCTCACAAGAATATTGAAACAAAGCTACAACTACTTTGCCTTACAACAAAATGTTGGACTGAGGAGCATACGAATAGTACATCTAAAAGAATAGCTCTGTAGATGGAAGAAAAATCCATCCTAAAACGATATATTATGACTCTGAAAGAGGAAATCCTAAATATGGTGTCAGAAGAGAGGACAAAGTGGAAATCGGATTGTACAGCACGCGTTACTGAAATTAATCAAACCTATTGCACCACAGGTTCAGAGGCCTTTTCATAAAGGTCATGCAAAATACCCTAGCATGAATGTAGTTCTAAAACATTTAATGCCATTGCAACAATGCTATTTAAAACAGCGAAATTTTTAAAAAATGAGTCCTCAGAACAGACCTCCCGATCAGATAAATCAGGTAATAGCAGAATGTTTAGACCCAGATATAAACGAAGTAGGGAACACACAGCAGGAGGTAGAAAGCAAGAACAGCCAAGATATACAGGGCATAGAATATCAACTATCAATAGACTATTATATTTAATTAGAGGACAATTCCCTGGAACTAGAAAATCAGGAAAATTTCTAATAGATAGCGGTGCCTCCGTAAATTTGGTAAAGACCAATTTATTCTTTATGGTAAAAAAAATGTTGATATCATCTGATAATTGTAGATCCTTATCAGTTCCATAGCTAATTGGAACTATAATTTTTGAATTCTTAACATGCAGAATGCAATCAACCACATGCGAATTATCTTCAATCAGAACGATTTCTAATAAGACTGTTCATCAGGTTTAAGAAAATTATTTGACAGGTTATATTGATAGGCATGCAAAAAAGGAATCCCTACAATTCTACAAATTTCAATTCTACAATTCCCTACAATATAACCTGTCAAATGATTTTCTTAAACTTGATGAACATTCTCACCCCTTAGAAAGTAATGCCATCGCCTATTTGGTTTTACGGGCAGTACCTCCGCATACGCATATTTCACTACACGGAAGAAAGTAATGTCATAGTAATTCTGAAAAATTCTGTTAAAATGATTAGTGCTGAAACAAATAGACCGGATGGTCAAATTGTTCTGATTGAAGGTAATCCGCATGTGGTTGATTGCATTCTACATGTTAAAAATTCAAAAATTTGGATGGCATCGTCGTTTTTGTCAGTACACTTCAAGAACATAATAAAAAACGTTACAATTTTAGAGAGGTTACGTGTTACATGTTTAAAGTTATAACCGGACAGGTGTGAATTTTTAAGACAAGAATTATAATTTTTAGTTTATGTAATAACAGAAGAAGGAGTTAAGCCAAACCCTAATAAAATTTCTGCTGTAAGAGACTTTAAACAAACAAAAAATCATAAAGAGGTTATGTCATTCTTAGGACTTTCAGGCTATTACTGGAAATAATTCTTTTCGTCTCAGGTGGAGATTGCGTTTAGAGGAGTACGAATACGAAATCGATTGTAAAAAGGAAAGGAAAACACAGCACCGGATGCGCTCTCTCGTATGTATCCGCTAAACGTATCAGAAGAAAGTGAAGATGCTGTAAAAGATTGTCAAAATAGCAGCGAATCTACGACGATTAATTACAACGATAAACAAAAAGCAGTTTACAATAATGATAGCCAAAGTAACGAAATGCGTACACACTGCAAAAAATGGCGTCTAAAAATGATACGTTTAGACGATTATAAACGTCTTATTTAAAAAAGCGTCTTACTTGAGCGTCTTTAATGAAAAATATAACCTTCAAATACATGCATTTTAGAAGGCAAATAAGACGATTATAAACGTCTTAGAAGTGACCACGTAATCGTCTTAAACCAAGACGCTCATTTTTTACAGTGCAGCGACAAATCCTATTGAAATTTCAGAAATTGTCGAAGAAGTTGATCAGGATAGTCAGCCTATAAGAAGATGGCTCTTAGTTCATTACATTTATATTTTTTCTGCTCCAAAAAATATTTTAACTGACCAAGGATCAAATTTTATTTTAGAAGTTCGAGAATCTTTTTAAAATTTAACAAATTACGACTACAGCTTTTCATCCACAAAGTATCGGTGCTTTAGAAAGAACTCATGAGACAATTATAGATTTATTAAGGACATACATGGCAGAAAACGACACAGAGTGGGATCAAAATCTTAATTTAGTTTGTTTTGTTTTTAACACTAGTGTACACGGAAGTACAGGTCTAACACCTTTCGAGATGACTTTTGGTAGAAAAGCTAATTTACTATCAATTTTAACAACAAAAACTTCTCTCATCTACCAAGAAATGATGGATGTGTTTTCCACACATCCAGTATTTCTTGGAAAAGGGCTATCATAAAAACTCAAGAGCGTATAAAAAGGCAGATTGATAGCAATATCGTTCGCGTAAATCCCATTTTCGAAATAGATGATTTAGTTCTTTTGGACAATTAAAGTAAAACCAAAAAGTTACAAAGTGAATGGTTATAACCATATTCAGTCACACGAAAAATAAATAATGTTAATTATGAAATTATGAAATGCTTTATAACTCATCTCGTTATGTAATGCACTCTAATAGATTAAAGTCATTCTTTTACTAGATTTTATCCTTATTATAAATAATTACAGAATGATGGTGGTCTCTAATGCATTCAGACAAATCCTGTCTCTGATTTTTCAAATCGCATCGATTAAAGTTTTCGGCATTTTTACTCTTGTAACATTGAATGATATAACTATATTCGCCGAAAATCTGGGACCACCAAAATTGTACCATTCGACATGGCAACTATATGTTTCATTTTATACGTTAGAAGTCGAGAATCGAGCACAGCAGTTAGAAAATTTATAATAACCCATTGACACTAATATGTCTTCAACAAAGGAGGGAACAGTTAAAAATAGATATAATTATTAAAAGGACAAATTCAAAGATTGGAAATTCAGAAGTCATTATTAAATAAGTTATTAGGTAAAGAAAAAATAAACGTAGTCTCATAAATGTAATAGGTAGTATTTCGAAAAAATTATTCAGTACTCTAACTGAAGACGACTTTAGATATCTTACTGCGGAAATAGATAAGTTATATAAAGGAATAATGTACTCACGACAGCTATTTCAAATCAAAGTCAAATAATAAAAACGATACTAAATTCCACTTCTTATAATGTTAAATTTTTTATAAAACAGAGTAAAGAGAACCTACCAAATTTTGATACAATGATAACGCTAGTTAATAACAACACCCGAAATTTATTTGTTGCTAATTATTGACTATGTGTACCATAATACTCCAAAAATTAAGTGAAGATATTCAACTTTTAATCAATGCTATAAATGACGAGAAGCACGGAATAGTGCATCCTTAGTTATTAACACCGGAAATTCTATTAAATGTATTGAGGGAATTCAAGAAGAAATTTGACACGAAATATTCAATACCTTTGAAGGACATTAATTCGCAGTATACTATAGACAAGTGAAATAAGTGTTTGTGTTTTAACCGCAAATTACTTTACTCCATAAATATTCCGATATTAGAGGCAGAAAATTATCAAATTCCACATTTGTTACCTATTTCTCAAAAGAAGGAACTCCATTTTATAGCACCTATCCCACGAGATGACTACATTATGATAAATGATCAAAAAACTGTATATATACCTACAGGTAAAGATATTTTAAAAGAGTGTAAACGATGCGACGAGACATTAATTTGTAAACGATTGCATCCAACGTGCTTAATAGCAGAAACACATTCTTTTGAAAATCAAATTATTCGAGCGAGAGCAAAACAATTAGATTTTAAGATATGCCAAGTTTCACCCTTTAAAATTTAAGATTAGTATTAATTCGTAACAATTATAATTTTTTTGCTTTTTTGATACTGAAAACATTTTTATACACTGAGAGAAGTTTAGTACAGCATCTGTACTTTACGGTATATCAATGGTACGAAATGTGTCCAACAAACGCTGCCATGAATTAGCGCAGCGGCGCGAACTAACTTGTACAGAATCTACCTTTCAATGACCACATGTATAAATTAAGATCAGTGTCAATATCAAGTACGGTATCTGGTCTAAAGTAGCACTTGTGTTGCGTTAAATTTGGAGTTTAACAATTTTAATTTAGATTTTAACCAAAAATCTTTATTGCAGACCTAATAAATTCACTCAAATCAAAGTTAAATGAAAAAATTACAATTTACAGATCCATTATTCTGCCGACAAAATTCGAATAAAAAACACCAAATTTAACCCTGTGCGATTCTAATTTTTTAGAGTTTTTTAAGACGCATCTTTTGAGCCCAGAATTAACATTTTTCGTTCATATTCACCGGAGATATTAAACTTTTAAAAATCAAAAATTTTAGAAAATAAGACTTTTTGAGAATTTTGTTGAAAAAGGTAGAAATAACATTAAAACCATAGTTACCAACTTATAGAGCATAAAAAAACCCTTCAATTGACCTATTTTTGAAGCTATTTCGATTAGAAATAAAGAAGTTATTGATATTTTAAAAAATAGAAATTGTGAAAAAAAAATTTCATGTGAAAGTATTAAATAAAGAGGAAAAATATATTACAGCACTTAAGAATAATTGTTCTAAATTTATACTTTATTGTTATTAACATCTCTATGAGGAAGCAAAGTGTTCATGAAATAAACACAAGATTTACGAAAACGAATGAAATGAGTACCAAAATTATAACAAAAATTAATAACTTGGCAGCGGTTTTATATCTTTATTTATATAACCATAAATTTGTCTGTAAAAAATACAATTTTTTTAAAATAATTGTGACGCGATCTGAAGAAAGGGACCTTAGAAGCAAAAAATTATAGGTTATGTTTGCAATTTTTGTAATGAAAATACAGAAAAAATGATCAACTGTTAATGTTAATCATAAATGTTTAAGTTTTCATTTTAACTGAAATATTTAATAGACACTGATTTTAATTTACAAAAAGTAAAAAGAAACTTTTAATCAACAAAAAAGTAGCACTAACATAACCTTAAAGTGATTTGCTTCTAAGGTCTCTTTCTTCAGATCGCGTCACAATTGTTAATAACAATGATTCTATTCTATCTATTTGTTAATTAACGAAATTATTTAAATAAACTGAATTATGTATTAGTAATTATCAAGAGGTCATACTAGACTAATTTAAATTGATTTCGATCATGAGAAATGGAAAAATAAAAAATAAACACGAATTTTTTTTAATTTTTGAAAATTGTTAACTTTGAGTAACAAAAAAATATATAAACAATTAAAAATTAAAATAACGGGGTTCGGGGAACTCTTAGAAAATTTATCTCCTTTCATGTAAGACTAAGAACAGCAAAATCGGATAAAATTTGTAGGCTCTAGACAATTTTTAACAGTAAAGTGTAAGAAACCTACTGTGCGAGGCGTCCCGGGCACTAACACAGCGCTGGCACCAAAAAGTGGTCGCGCTTCCACAAAAATTGCAATATCTCGAAAACTATTTGAGTCTCCATCGATTTCTTTTTTTTAATCAAAGGTGAAATTATAAGGAATATTTTATTAATTGACAAGAAAACTCCAAAATGGGTCCCGCTCGGGCAAAACAGTTTCAAAATTTTTTTTTTGACTTTTTACATTCTCATCAAAAATGAGAAAGTCTTGGATTTGTGCGATTTTGAGCATTGTCTAATTTTGCTAAATCTTTACGTTTCATGACCCCCTGATTCCAAAAAAATGGTTTTTAGAAAAGTGTCTGTCTGTCTGTCTGTCGTCTGTCTGTAGAAAAATTTGTCTCGACGATAACTCGAATGAATTTTAATGAATCGACTTGAAATTTGGCACTCTTTCTTAGTCCGTAAAAATAAAGCCTAAGTTCGTTGGGCAGCCAATTTCGTCAAAAAACAACAAAAATACAACATTTTGAAATTTTCAAAATTTTGTATTTTTTGCAATTTTCAAAAAACAAATTTTTTCTATTTTTTTCCTCAAAATATGAGCAAAAACAAACAACTTTTTCTTTCAACACTTTTTTGTACAACAAAAAACAAAAAAGTTATAAATTTTTTTGAAATTTCGAAATTTTCAGAATTTTGTTTTTTTGACAATTTTCAAAAAATTATTTTTTTCTATTTTTTTCCTCAAAATATGAGCAAAAACAAACAACTTTTCCTTGCAACACTTTTTTGTACAACAAAAAACAAAAAAGTTATTTTCAAAAAAGTGCAAAAAATTGAGATTTATAGTGAGTGAAGCATTAGCCGAAACATGAAGAAACGTTAGAAACATATAAAAACCTTCCGTTTTTTCTTTTAGATGCCAAAGTTAGGTAAATATACGAAACTAGGAACAAAAAAGAACTTCAAATATGCAAAAATTTTGCTCTTTTTAAATTTTTCCGTAAAATTTGCTTTTTACATTCTCATCAAAAATGAGAAAGTCTTGGATTTGTGCGATTTTGAGCATTGTCTAATTTTGCTAAATCTTTACGTTTCATGACCCCCTGATTCCAAAAAAATGGTTTTTAGAAAAGTGTCTGTCTGTCTGTCTGTCTGTCGTCTGTCTGTAGAAAAATTTGTCTCGACGATAACTCGAATGAATTTTAATGAATCGAATCCAAAGACCCCATGCAAATCGCATATTTTCTGACGGAGTCTTACCCATTAGCAAAAAAATTTTACGTATTTATTAAAATGAACAAAATTTTTATTTATATCAACGAAATTGTTTTATCGTAACAAATAAAATAGGTTAATTAAACAGTTTGGTTAAGTGATATAAACTTTTTCTCTGAGTGTAATTTCATGTCTTAACCCTTTAAGGACGGGACGGACACATTTCTGAGACAACTTCTGACGGTAATTTTCTCGTCGACCAAGATTTTTAAAATTTTCAGAATAATTATTCCTTATGCCTTGGACATCGCTTTTTCAGAATCTGTACTCGAAATTTTAAAAAAACCAAAAAGTTACGAACATTTTTTGAGAAAAAAACGTTGTTTTTTGAAATTTTTTTTTCCAAAATGAATTTTTTTCGCAGGTAGAGAGTCAGCAGAAGTTCGTAAAACCTTTAAATATCGCGTCCAAAATGTTTAAGCTTTCAAATGGTAAAGTTTATTTAGTTAAAATTCAAGATGACGGATAAAAAATGGCGACCAAAAGTCAATTTTTTATAATGTAAAAACCTCGTGTGCGAAATTTGTAAAAAATGCTCAAATTCAGTTAAAACTATTACTCGGGGGTTTTTGGGGTCGCTGATTGCGAATCTGAACATCGTTTTAAAAAATTAAAATGGCGGATCAAGTGTGGTTGACAAATTTTCGAAAAATTTATCATATTTCATTAAAATTCGTTTAATTATTTTACAATTTTTTATTATTATTTATTTTGTTATTTTATTAATGTTATTTGTTATTTTATGATATATTATATCATAAATTATTATAATTATTATAATTAAAACTAATATAGGGTCCAAATAAGTGGAACCGGCCACTTGAATAATTTTTGTCTCTAATTTTCAAAATATCTATGATTGTTGGTAAATATATGAGTACACTTTTTCCGCCTAAAATATTTTTAAACAAATATTTTAGGCGGAAAGTAATGAGATGTTGAAGATTTGGGTAATCATTTTATTTTCATTTTGTTATTACTTTGAAGCAAATAAAGATAATTAAGTGAATTTTTTTTAAATTAAAGCTTAAAGTCTATACTTTAAGGATTAAATAAAGCGATTGCTAAAAAATTAAAATTTATAATTGTTATTAACAATTCTTTTAAACAATTGCAAATTGAAGAATGTTCTCAATGTTTTTGAATGATTAAATTACGATGTATTGATAAGCAAAACTCCAAGGATTAATTTTAAAAAATGTAAAATCAGTAATCTCCAATATTATAGAAATTTAGTAGATTTTTTTGCCAAAATGCAGGTGAAAATCGACTTTTAATCTTAAAAATCCGCTTGAAAGCGTGAAGTTTTAAGCAAAACAAAAGATGATCATATTTATTCGTTTGCAATTCTATCTTTTTCAAGTTACTCGAGTCGAATTTTGTCTGCATTTTGTCAGAAAAATTTACACAATTTTTATAATATTGGAGGTTACTGATTTATCTTTTTTTAAAATTAATCCTTGGAGTTTTGCTCATCAATACATCGTAATTTAATCATTCAAAAACATTGAGAACATTCTTCAATTTGCATTTGTTTAAAAGAATTGTTAATAACAATTATAAATTTTAATTTTTTAGCAATCGCTTTATTTAATCCTTAAAGTATAGACTTTAAGCTTTAATTTAAAAAAAATTCACTTAATTATCTTTATTTGCTTCAAAGTAATAACAAAATAAAAATAAAATGATTACCCAAAACTTAACATCTCATTACTTTTCGCCTAAAATATTTTTTAAAAAATATTTTAGGCGGAAAAAGTGTACTCACACTGAAAAAACCTAGTCTCAAAATGAGTATTATACGCTACTCATTTTGAGTTGCAACAAAAATGAGACTCTTAGGTAGCGCCACGTTCTATGGCGTTTAACATAGTCTCATTTTGAGATGCAACAAAAATGAGATTGGGTTTTTTGTGTGCATATATCTACCAAAAATCATAGATAATTTGAAAATTGGAGACAAAAATTATTCAAGTGGCCGCTTCCACTTATTTTGACCCTATATTAGTTTTAATTATAATAATTATAATAATTTATGATATAATATATCATAAAACAACACATAACATTAATAAAATAACAAAATAAATAATAATAAAAAATTGTTAAATAATTAAACGAATTTTAATGAAATATGATAAATTTTTCGAAAATTTGTCAACCATACTTTATCCGCCAGTTTGAATTTTTTAAAACGAAGTTCAGATTCGCAATCAGCGACCCCAAAACCCCCGAGTAAGAAATATTAATCGAACTTGACCAATTTTTCGAAAATTCCTCCGCCATATTGGTTCCGCCATTTTGATTTTTTTAAAATGAAGTTTAGATTCGCAATCTGCGACCCCAAAAACCCACGAGTAAGAAATATTTATCGAATTAGATGAATTTTACAAAAATTCGTCAGCCATATTGGATCCGCCATTTTGAATTTTTTAAAACGAAGCTCAGATTCGTAATCAGCGACCCCAAAAACCCCCGAGTAAATAATTTCAACTGAATTTGAGCATTTTTTACAAATTTCGCAAACGAGGTCTTTATATTATAAAAAATTGACTTTTGGTGGCCATTTTTTATCCGTCATCTTGAATTTTAACCAAATAAACTTTACCATCTGAAAGCTTAAACATTTTGGACGCGATATTTAAAGGTTTTACGAACTTCTGCGGACTCACTACCTGCGAAAAAAATTCATTTTGGAAAAAAAAATTTCAAAAAACAACGTTTTTTTCTCAAAAAATGTCCGTAACTTTTTGGTTTTTTTTAAATTTCGAGTACAGATTCTGAAAAAGCAATGTCCAAGACATGAGGAATAATTATTCTGAAAATTTTAAAAATCTTGGTCGACGAGAAAATTACGGTCAAAAGTTGTCTCAGAAATGTGTCCGACCCGTCCTTAAAGGGTTAAAACAAACTTGTCTATCAATATATCCCATCCGACAATCTTGTTTCAGTTTATTTTCACTTATTAATTAGAATTATTTTCATCACAAATTAATCACTATCGATATTCCCCATTCAATTTTGATTCTATAATATAAGAAATAAAGACAATCATCATGTTCTCATTAAAATTCAATTTGTTCACGTGTTCTCTTAATGAGTCGATTATTAATAGAAAATCATCTCAATTTAGAGTGAGAGAGAGAGAGAGATAGAGTGAGCGAGAGAGAGAAAACGGAAGTTTTGTTTGGTCCAATGAAAGAAAAAAACACTTTGAAATTTTTTAAGATCGTTTTTCTGACAGTGACATCGAACTCGATCGCGTGTCTGTAATGAAAACCGGTGCCGTTATACACACACGTGCGAGGAGATTGTTCCTGTCATTCAAGCTGACTTTCAACTGTATAGTACTTTGAGTCTTAACTTGGCAGCCTTCACCTAGCATGGACGAACGAGAAATGCGTTAACTTCAGTTCAACTATACATATATATATATATATATATATGTTTGTATATACAGAAGGCAATGTGCGAGTAGAAACACATAGGTCGCAGACCTCTTTGTCATTCTCACAGGAACTAGATAAATCCTTTGAGAATCAATTCTATTGAGACTTGCCAAACGACAAATGTCATTTAAAAGTCCAGTTATACAAGGTAAAACTTGCTCGCGAGTCTATTTAAACAATACAATTTTTCCACCATTTAGTGAGAAATTGCAATTCTCTTTTCTTTGCTCATCGGAGAGAAAATTATCAGTGATCGATTCCGTATTTATTATCGTGAATTGTTATTTCTTTCATTAGAAATAGTTATCTGTGAATATATATATATATATATATATATATATACTAGGGGGGCTTCGCCCCCCTGCGCGCTTCGCGCGCCAACCCCCCAGTTGATTTTGAGGTTATGTTCGTCTTTGTCAGGAAGTTATGTTATATATACTATAGCCATTTGTGGCCAACTTCAGAGTGATGATCTTTCACCTAATTTTGAGGTTATGTTCATCTTTAAAAGGAAGTTATGTTAAATATACTATAGCCATTTGTGACCAACTTCAGAGTGATGATCTTTCACCTAATTTTGAGGTTATGTTCGCCTTTGACAGGAAGTTATGTTAAATATACTATAGCCATTTGTGGCCAACTTCAGAGTGATGATCTTTCACCTAATTTTGAGGTTATGTTCGCCTTTGACAGGAAGTTATGTTAAATATACTATAGCCATCTGTGGCCAACTTCAGAGTGATGATCTTTCACCTAATTTTGAGGTTATGTTCGCCTTTGACAGGAAGTTATGTTAAATATACTATAGAATCTTGAAACAGCGGCGGCGGCGATATCTTTTTATAAGATAGATAGATATATATATTAATGATGTTATCACTAGGTCGATCACTCCGAGTCAGGATTCAGACTCGGAGTACGTGTATAGTAAAAAGTAAATCTTACTTTAAGGTCTGTCTGAAATAAAACAAGCCTTGAAAGTACTAGCTTTAAAACTAAGTATACAACTGCTGATTTTTAAAATGATTGCCATATATGCAGAAATTCTTTGCTAATAATTAGTATGCTTTTGTCTTTAAAATTATAAAAAAATATGATTTGAAATTAAACAAAAAATGTTTGAAAAATGTTGCATCTTAAAGTAAGGTATATATAAAGGTATATAAGATAAAATCAATATTAAAGATTTAAAATCTTAATCTGAAACAGAAAACGAACTTTAAAGAAAGTTTAATTTTTTAATTTTAATAATAAACAAATGATTATATATCAATTGTGAATTTTTCGATTGGAAACTTTATAATAGCAAAATTTCTTTAGATGAAAATTCAGCAGTGATAGGTGGGGACAAGGTCGAGGATGTGATTCACGAGGAGAAGAAAAAGTCTTTCCCCTCCCCCTTTGTTCCATTGCGCTTATGTGAAGTCAACGACTGTCATCAGTGTTGCCAACCGTGCCACTGTTGAACCAAGTCACTAAGAACAGTAGAGACTACCTTTCCACGCGTTCGAATGCAATTTATTCGATGAACACAACTCGACTGCTATGCAAGAGACGAAGGACGTCTCTCGTGAGTCGTTATACCTGCCATCGACCTGCAACACCGTTATATCTACATTATTTACCCGGTGCGTCTATACGATCCTTCCCAGAAGTCAATCGAATTAATTTATTCACCTATATTTCTCTTAATGATACAATAATGATTGGAAAATACAAAACTGTGGATGGTATCATTATAGTACATATTTATATAATTGTGTATTCTCTGTTCCACAAAAGAATGCTTGCTGACGCGCAATTTTTTTCTAAGTGAACACCTACATTTCAAACCTCTGAAAACCAATTCTTTCCCGACACATATTCTATCTTCCCATGTTTATGACATGACGGTATTTATGAAACATGGAGTTTATAAAATATTTAGTATAGGGGAGAGTGGGGCAAAATGAGCTACCTTTTTGTAATTGGCTGTTAACGGAGAACGAAACGAATAAATCGATTTAACTAATTGTAAGCATCAGAATTTTTCTTTGTACATTTAGATTTGAGGAAATTATGATAATAGCGGAGACAAAAATGAGAAGTAATATTCTTTATTATTATGACAAAACAAATAATATTTATTCAAATGGAAAAAAACATCGATAATGCAAAATATCAATATATCGATAGTATAAATGATTAGAAATAGAAATATCGATTCTTTCTCGGAAAGTTCGTAAATATGCATAATAGATTGTTTATAAACAGTTGGATGAATCGGCGTAGCATCCAGTATGCCTCACACTTAGGTACCCCATTCGGCCCGACACTGCATATTAAAAACAAAATGTAATGTTTCCTTAGTTATTGTAAACAATTTAACTATCTATTCTATTGGAAATTACTCGAGAAAAAGTGCCGAAAAAGATCCTAAACTTAACAAATTAATTACATTGAAATTGTAAATATTTATATTTTTGCTTAAAACTTGAAAGTTGTAACTTAACAAAAAATTTCATACTGCCTTCATATTTAATATCATTTTCTTATTAATATGAATGATATATATCGAGGATAAAAAGATTAAAAATATCCATCATGAAAAAACTGGGGTACCCCACTTGACCCGTCTACTCCATTTTGCCTCACTGTCTCCTATTATTAATTATTATTATTAACCCGTTAACGTCCAAATTTTTTTTCCATTCAAAATTTATGACACTTGGTATCTTGGGGTTTTCGGGGTTGCTGATGACCAATCTGATGTCAGATTTTAAAAATTCAAAATGGTGGATCCAATATAGAGAACCGGAATTTTAAAATTTGATGGATTTTTATGAAACATGGTATCTAGGGATTTTCGGGGTTGCTAATTACGAATTTGATGTCAGATTTAAAAAATTCAAAATGGCGGATCTAAAATTTAAATTTTTATTGATTTTTATAAAACTTAGTATTTAGAGGTTTTCGTGGCAGCTGATTATGAATCCAATGACAGATTTTTAAAATTCAAAATAGTGGATCTAAAATGGCGGGCAGAAAAATTTAAATTTCACGCTAAAAGTAAGTTGGTTCCGTATTTAAAAATTATTAAAGACAACACAGTTTTTAACATTTATCCATTATCTTAACATGTGACATTTTAAATATTAAAACTATGACATCAAATTCGTAATCGGTGAAATCGAACACCCCCAATGGGAAATGCCAGTGTAGTACCGATGTTTACCACTGGCTTAGTACTCAGACGATTGTTCGGCCGTAGTCTAGCCGAGCCTCGACAGTTAATGCTGGCGCAGTACAGAATTTTTGTTTCCCCAAAGCTTGGACAAGCTACGGCGGCAAGTGCTGGCTGAGTATAGAAAAATTGTTCACAACGCTCGTTGCCAACATTGCTTTTTTGACATAATCTTGAAAAAAATTATAAAAAAAGTTTATGAATGTTTATAAATGAGGCATTCCATTTCAAAACGACCCCCTTTATAAACAATTGCTATTTTAACCTCTGATATCTTTGTACAATTTAATTAATTTCTTAAATTTCCCTAAATTGTCCATTACAATGTTGACAGAAAATGAAACATGAATATTTAAGCTTTATTTTGACATAACTTTCAAGAAAATCGGATATAACGTGTTTTGAGATATTTAAAAGGTTATCTTTCAAACTTAATTTTTTTCATAAAGAATACAATTTTTTTATAAGAAATTTATAATATTGTAAAGTTGAGAATTTTTTCTTTTGAAAACACTAATAGTAAATAAAGTTTGAATCCAATACATAGAAGAAATAATTATTTAAAAATTGCCTTACAATGGCAATTGTTTATAAAGGGGGGTCGTTTTGAAATAGAATGCCTCAAATATAAATTAATTGCAAAAAATTAATATTTTACTTTTCAGTTATTCATTTTTTATTTTTATTAAATTTAATAATAATTTAACATAATTGTTTAATTTTAATAAATAATAAATTATTTAAACAAATTAAAATTATAAACAAAATTTAAACTTCAATTTAAACAATAATTTGGTTATTAAAATTCTATTATACTTCTTACTATGAATAAAAAATTATTCTATTATTTAAAATTTAGTTTAATTTATTTAAATTCAATTTATTACTTCTAACGTATCCCTATTTTTTTGTCATCTTTGATTCAATAATTGTAAGTCTGAATGATACTGAGATATTAAAACTTTACTGTACACGTGTGTCGTTAGCATAGTGGTTAGAGCGTTAGTCTGTAAATGCGTAGGTCGTAGGTTTGATTCCCCTCGTGTGTAATTTTGTTTATTTTCCTAGGTTTTGCGATATTTCTAGATTCCAATCGTTAAGTACTAAAATATGAAAATCTAATGCACACTTACTGTAATTGTCTATTATTTAATTTTTAAATGTTATAAACAATTTTTTTTCTACTTCATTTACTATATCCGTTGTTAGTCTCCATCTTAATTACAATTTCTTCAAAAAATAAAAAAAAATATTTTATGAATAATTACTATTTATTAATATTATTTACCATTTTGTTATTAAATTATTTATAATTATTAATTTACGACTAATTAATAACAATACGGCATTTATTGTGGCAATATTCTCAGCCAGCGCTGTCTGGCAGCACTGGCAGGCAGTACTTCGCCAGAGTTACACAGCGTTATCATCCCAGCGTTATGCCAGTGCTGTCTGTCAGCGTAGCTGCCAGCACTGACAGTGCTGGCGCAGTACTCCTCCAGTTGTAAATTTTCCATTGGGCCACTACTCTCTAAATTTGAATCAGCGAAAAGTCGCTGATTCAAATTTAGAGAGTAAATACATAGCTCCATAAAAACTCGTAAACTTTACATTTTCGGTCCGCCATTTTGAATTTTCAAAATCTGACATCAGATTCGTAATCAGCTTTCACAAAAACCCCTACATACCAAGTTTTATTAAAATCCATCAAATTTTAAATTTTTTGATCCACCATATTGGATTCACAATTTTGAATTTTTTAAATTTGTCATCATATTCGTAATCAGTAACAGTATAAAGCAGAGAATCTACCCGTGTAGAAATTAATAGTGGAAGTTTGGATCCATCCTCGCTCCACCCCTGGAAATGTTATAGTCGTCTAGCACCATCCATGGAGCGAGTCGATTCCGCTAGATTGAAACATAACCTCCAATTTCTGCGGCATAAAGTGTCAAAACGTGAAAAATACATAATAAGCATATTTCATTCGTGAATTTGTTATATTTCCTAATTTCTAGGAATACCTATGTGGTAAAAAATCACAATTGTATGCATTTTTTCTTTTCGTATTCAACCCAAAGAAAAATTCGATTCAATAAAAAATAGTTAAGACGATTGAATATTATATTTTTAAAAAATAGAAATTCAATCAAAGGATAATTTGGTTAGGTAAATATTCTGCATGACGAAAATTTGATTATATAAAAATTCAGGTTGGTAAAATTTCGGGCGAATGACAATTTTGTTAAATGAAAATTCGGGCTAGTAAAATTTCGATCGGACGCAAATTTGTCTTAATGAAAATTCAGCTAAAGAAAATTTTGGTTAGACAATTTTTTCTGCTGCAACAACTAAACTTAAAAATTCTATTTTTTTGTAAATTGTTAACTTTGAAATTACTTGAATTAATTGATTAATTAATAAACCAATAAATATGTTCTACATTTATAGTAGAAATATATTATTCTATTTTTGTATATACTATATACACATATATAAACAATTTAAACACACTTTTTGTAAAAATAAAAATTTTCTCGAATCAGCTGGCCGTATTTCTTTTTCGTTAATATTATGGAATAAATAAATAGAAATAAAATTGATAAATGTATAAACATCATTACGTTGATATTCGACGATTCATTTTTTAACTTCTCAAATCAAATAACATGGTTAATTTCTAAATTCGCGAAAGAAAAAGTTTTGACAGATGAGGTTATGTTTGCAATCTCGCACTGCGAGCCGATTGCGAGGACGGCGCGAGACGATAAAAGTGTTTGAAATGCTAGTAGCGCCATTACAGTGCAATGGAACACTAGTGTGGGAATCTTGACATATTATATTTATTATTTTGCAGAAGGTATTCCCACTGAGCACTCATTTAAAAAAAGATAAAGATAAAAATACATTTTTATTTTTAAACTTAACACTTATACTTTATTATAGAATTTACAGATTTTGTGAGATATGAATATACGAGTCAATATCTCTGACTGCCCGAAACATACTATCCTTTTCCTCTCTTACATTTCAAAACTAAGCGGTGAGAGGGGAGAAATCCTCTGTACATGAATATCATAAAGGTATCGTCCACAACCATACGTGTGAGGAGAGAGAGAGGTAGCGTCGAACCTGCTACTTCCCACACTAGAATGGTTCCAGCCTAGCTCCACGAAATTTTTCTACACGGGTACCTAAACCCCACCTTTTATCATAGAAGAAAAGATATAAAAGGTTTACTGTAAGTTAAAGAGAAGTGGGAATAGATATTATCTGTTATATTCGTAGAAGAGAGAAAAAATAAATATATTTTTGAACTGAGAAAGAAACAAATATTATCAGTGGCTTATTGTTGAAAGACTTGTGCCTAGTATAAATAAAAGAAGATAAGGCCTAAGCAAACGTCGTTTACGAACGCAAAGCATAAGTTGAAAAAGGACAGATATATATATATATATACATATATATATATATATATATATGTGTCCTTTTCTATCTAATGTATCTTGTTCGTAAACAAGCTTCGCGAATCTATTCTGCAATGAAAGACAAGGAAAGTGAGAGAAAGAAAGTTTCTCTACCTACTTTGTATCTAAAAAATGCCTTCTGCTCCAAAGCAGCACGTAATACAACCTCAAAATGTAGAATATGATTATTTCAGGGATCTTACAGTAATATTAAAACGTCCGCCTCAAAGGTATATTATTTTTTTTAAATCCATGGAACATTCCACTAAAATATTCCGAATATCTAATGTAACATTGCCTTTATTTTAAGGTTATATTACGTACTGCTTAAGGTAAAATAACAATCTTTTTTCATTTCATTGCATCATTTCTCTCTATGAGAAGACATTTAGTGTTTGTCTGATAATTTAAAATTTATAAATTGACGTTCGATTAATGATAGAAAATGTAACTTTCAGAAGCGTACTTGCATTTCTGCATTGTGCACGCCATAAGCTATAATATTTGCAGTTACGGTTAGTAAAGCAGTGTCAAAAATTAAGCTTCTCAGACCGTAAGTGCACTTACGCTTTTAAGGCAGTATTTTGACGATTTCAAAATAAATTTTTAACAGTATTCGATATTTTGTTTATAATAAATTAAAATTTTTTAATTATTTCAACGCCATTAAATAGAGCATATTAAATTTAGTTAATAGTAATTGTAAATATTTAAAAAAAACTTTTAAATATTAGTAGAGCGCTTCCTATTAGAAACGCGCTTCCTTAAATATATCGAAATCACTCTGACTGCAAGTAACCATTTTCTCCATCAGGACGGCAGAATTGTGCACAGTTCAATACTATAAAAATAAGTTTTTAATAATTAATAACGTTTAACTCTATATATTGTAATTGTACACAGATAAATTTTAATTTTTTAGATTTATTATTATATTAATAATTATATTAATAACGTTTAACTCTATAGTTCATTAGCATATTTTTTAGACTTGTTTAATTTCATACAGTTCAATTCTACACAGCCATTGAAATAAAATCAACTCTTTAATTCTATACAGTTTTATCGTATACCCGTTAATTGTGCACTGTTAAACTTTATACAAATTATTTAAAATTAATAATAACGTTCAATTTAATGCGGTTTAATTGTATACAGATGAGTTTCATACATTTTATTTTTTTTCATCTGTTTAACTGTATACAGTTAAATTCTATACAAGCATTTAATATAAAAATAAAATGTATGATTTTAATCAGTTTAATTAATTACATGTTAATTGTCCACAGATCAACTCTATACCCTACTTAGGGAAAAACTGTTCAGGGTCTAGTCAGTTTTCCTTAAAATTGCTCTATTTTGAGGTTACTTTTATTCAAAAAGAATTTACAATAAAAATTAGTCGTCTCTCGCGCTCATTTAATATAATATGAATATATATCAATGGTATATAATATTAATAAATATTATTATTGTTTAATTCATATTATATGTGTGTATAAATTTAATGGCACTTTAATAAAAAACCTTTTTCAGTAAATACAACACAACTTTTTAAATAAAAATAAATAAAAATAAAAAAGAATTTTTACCTAAATATTGACTAACTGAAACGGTTTCAATTTTTGCATTATATACAGATGATAGGTTAATGACCCGCAATTTAAATATTATGAATTCTAACCATTGTTACGAACACATTTAGAAAAATATTAAACTTAGTGTTACATAAATATTCATGACAATTTAAAGTTTATAATTCATGTTTTAACCCTTTAACCCCGGGAAGGACACATATTTTACTTAACTTTTAGAGCCATCGTTCTTAACGATTTCGTAAGTTAAAAATTTGGTAGGTATCCATCTCTATCGAGTTTTTATCGCTCTTTTAGAATCTAAAGTTGAAATTTAAAAAAGCTTTAATTTGAGAAAGCTGTGAACATTTTTTCGACAAAAAATTGAATTTTTAAAATTTTTTGGGGGAAAAATGAATTTTTTTAAGGTAGCAAGTAAGAATGCATGCGTAAAAACTACAAATACCGCGTCCGCAAAAATAAGCATCAAAGTCTAGTGCATGAATTAAAAAAAAGTTGGATAACCTTGTCACTTTGTATTTAGGGGTTTTTGAGGTTGCTGATTACGAATCTAATATTAGTTTTTTAAAATTAAAATGGCGGACACAATATGGCGGAATATTTAATTCATGCACTAGACTTTGATGTTTATTTTTAAAAAATGTCTTCTATCGTCATTTTGAAGCCACGATTTTTAAATTTTTAAACGTACATTTCGCCATATTAAAGGCTGGTTTTTGCGGACGCGATATTTGTAGTTTTTACGCATGCATTCTTACTTGCTACCTTCAAAAAATTCATTTTTCCCAAAAAAAGTAAACAAAATTCAGTTTTTTGTCGAAAAAATGTTCACAACTTTCTCAATTTAAAGATTTTTTAAATTTCAACTTTAGATTTTAAAAGAGCGATAAAAACTATATAGGGATGGATACCTACCAAATTTTTAACTTACGAAATCGTTAAGAACGATCCCAGGTGAGAAAGACCAATGTTGACGATGAGTTGAAGCTTGATTGAGCCCTGAACGCACAGCGTGGGTAGCCAAGAGTTGAAGCAGTCTTTATACCATTGTCACATTAATATTGTTTCAGCATGGGACATCAATGTTCATCCCATGCTCGATTCAAGACTCGGTCAACCTTCGTGAGTGATGCTTGAAAATCTAATCTTAATTCAAGCTTGAATCAATCATGAGAAAATATTCAGATTATTTATTACCGAGTGCTCTTAATATTAAATATAAATGTTTATAAATTATTTATTACTATAATATATTCTACGATCATTTTTTTGTAATTTTTTATATTAATTCATTTAATAATTATTATTAATTATTATTTAAAACCGTAATAATTTAATTAACATTAAGATATTAATGAATAAATAAATATAAATATTTATTTAGTCTTAGTGTATAATATTTATGTTAATTATAGAAGATTCATATAAATAAAGTTAAATTATATATTATTTTTTCTTACACAGTGTCAAATTATTATTTTTAAAGTTCAAGAGTTTCGTTGTCTGAAAAATTTTCGGTGATCAAAAATTACAGTGTAAAAAGTGTTCATTAGGGTGAAATAAATATTTATGCTAAGTATTTTGACACTAGAATTAACCGTTTAGTAAATATTATCAAAATACTATTTTTTGTCAAACGCGTGTGACCTTGCGACTTAGCGTAGCTAACTCAACACATACGTTAAACTCTTGAGTTGGCAACGCTGAGTCGCAAGGTCACACGCGTTTGACAAAAAATAGTATTTTGATAATATTTACTAAACGGTTAATCCTAGTGTAAAAATATTTGGCATAAATATTTATAGCACCTTAATGAACATTTTTTACACTGTAAGTTTTTGATCACAGAATATTTTTCAGACAAACGAAACTCTTGATCTATAAAAATAATAATTTGACATTGTGCAAGAAAGAAATAATATATAATAAAATTTAACATATTATGAAAAAAATATTGTAATATTAAATAATTTATAAATATTTATATTTAATATTGTTCAGTGCACACGGTAATAAAGAAAGTGAATATTGTATTTTCGCTCACGAAGATTGACCGAGTCTTGAATCGAGCATGGGACGAACATTGGTGTCCCATGCTGAATCAATGTTGAGTTACCATGCTCTGGCATTCATATACTTGATTAAGCAGGACCCCTTCCAACCTTTTTTGGTTTGATAAAGTAGGTTTTATTTTAATTTTTTCAATATACATAAATGAAAGGTATAATACCCCTTACAAAGACCTTAAACAATAATAAATTTTAATTTAGGTATGCTATCAATGATAGATCTCGCCTAAAAACATTTATGGTGTGTATGTAGCGTTATTTTGCTATCTATAATTATAAAAATATTGTTGATATGCTTATACATAATACTATAAAATGAGATCAGGTAAAAAGTTCTACATAGAATAAAAATCCCGATATATTTAATAATTAATTTGGTTGTAGCATGATAAAATTAATCTAAAGTAATAACAGTAAAAAAATAGAATTAAAATAGACTAAATGGAATGATAATGTAGACTAAAGATAGAATAAATACTAATAAAATGAATATGATAAAATAAATGAAGAGAGAATATGATGATAAAATAGGGATAATAGAATATATATTAATAGTAATAATAAAATATATATATATATATATATATTAACATATGGAAATAAAATAATATTAATATATATTTCTCTAAACATTATCTATAGCATTAATGATTTGCTATATTAAACTTTGAAATGTAAAAATATATTTCTATATTTAATCTATAGAATTAAAATTTACTTAGTGTCTCTAGGAATGTCCATATATCACAATGAATTAATCAATATTAGTTTTTCACAACCGATTAATCACTATAATTTAGGTTTTAAGGCACTTTTGGTTTTTAGCGTTGCACTACACTTTGGGCTCTTCTTTTTGCCCGTCTTCTTATTTCATCTATATATTTGGCGTTATTTTGGAGCCACCAGTTGTCTTTGTTTAACCTTGCTGTTGAGCTGTAATCTTGGTCCGGTATAGTTGTTGAATAGGTGAGATTTTCTTTTCTGTATTTTTCCTCTTCAGTGAAGATGGCTTTTTTTGCTCTATGTCTTTGAGCATGATATAAGATAGGGATATTTTCTGCATTTTGGACGAAACCTTTGTTGTCGATATATGTGAATATTTCAGGGGGTATGTATCCTTTTCTTAGCATTCTTCTTATGTTGTCTTCGTTGTTACACTCTAAGGAATCTAGTATTGTATTTTTAACTTTCTTAATGTTGGCAAAGTAGTTTCTGGTTAGTTGAATGATGAAATTGTCATATCTTGGAATTTTTGCCAGGTTGTAAATTATTTTATTGTTTATTCGTCTTTTGTAGTTGCTCGATGCAGTTCTGTATATGCCTAGTGCCATTTTTATACAGGATCTTTCAAATTTCCTGTATTTTTCCATTATTGTTGGTCCTGTGTTCCAGAGGATAGGCGCCGCATAGGCGTTGACTGGGCGTACTAGGAGAAGGTAGCAAATTATTTTTGCTCTATCTTCAAGTGCTGTGTTGTAGAAGATTCTTGAGTTGGCTTTAACTGCTTTTCTTGCTTTGTTGAGTTGTATTTTGTGGTGTTCATTCATTCGAATGAGGTAGTCAAAATAAACTCCTAAGTATCTGACTATTTCATTTTGGGGTATGATGAATTCTTCAGTGATGTTATCTTCTGATGTATTTTTAATGGATAATTTAAATGTTTTTAATTTTTGTACAGTGGTGAATGGAATTTCATTAACTGTTTTCCTAAAGAGGATGCTTTCACATTTTGCTGGGTTTATTTTTAGGTTCCAATTTAAGTAATGTTTATTTGTTTCGTTGAGTAGTTTGTTAAGTTTTTCGTTTATTTGCTCAATTTTGTTGTCTGCTACGTATATTATGACGTCATCTGCAAATGCTATGGAGTGAGTGTTGTTTCCTGTGTTCATATCGAATTTGTTGAGTGATTCTGCGTTGTATAGATTGAAAAGTATGGGGGATGTTACAGTTCCCTGTTGTAGCCCTTTTTTAATGTGATAAGTATTGTCACAGCTTATGTTGTTAATTGACGTTTTAAATGATTTTCCGTGTATCATATCAGTTATTAGATGTGTGAGATTCGTTGGGAAGTGTCAGCTTTTATCATTTTGTATATTAATCCGTCAAGCCATACAGAGTCAAAGGCTTTTTCAAGGTCAATAAGGACAGCTCCAACCATTTTACCATTTAGCAAATAGTTGTTGATATCTGATGATAGTTTGTGAATTGCGTGGGTTGTAGAATGTCCTCTTCTGAATCCGAATTGGTTGTCTGGTATTAAATTGTTTTTGTCAATGTAATGTAATAAGTCTTGTTTAATTAATTTTTCAAAAATTTTACTAAGAGTATTTGTTTAACTTATTGGACGATAGCTGGTGTAGTCGGTGGGGTCTTTATCTTTTTTCCTTATAGGGATAACTTTTGCTGATTTCCATGTAGTTTGGTAGTACGAATGATTGATTGCATTGTTAATAATAGTGGATAAGTCATTTATTAGTTTTGGTGTTAGATGTTTAAGTACAATCAAGGGTATAGAGTCAAATCCACTGGAAGTTTTGTTTTTGCAGTATTTTAGTATTGATGCTATTTCGTAGGCAGAGTGAAAAGGGCTGCGATCAGTATTTTCGTAAGTGGGGTTGTGTGCTGGGTTATTTTCACTAAATGTTGTGATTGTTATGGCGTTATTTCTGTTTTCTTCGATGGTGTTTTTGACGTTCGTTGCGGTTATAGTTGCCATGAAATGTGTTTGTGTTCCTATATTGGTGTATGTAGGTGAATTAATGTTCTCAAAGTTTTTTCCAATTATATTGAGTTTGGTAATCGTATCTGTAATGTAGATGTGGTTATCTTGAATGTTGTTGTCATTTTGTTCGACGAGTTGATGTGAGATGATAGGGTTGTTTTTATTAATTTGTAGATCTGCTATTTCGGGAAATCCTTTGGTTCGGAGTAGTCTGTTTATAGTTGGAAAAAAGTTTTTTGTGTCTTTATAATTTATTTTTCTATGAACCGATTCCCAATATGATTTGATTGTTTTTTTGTATTCAAGTGTTAGTAAATAGTTGTATTCTTTGATAGTGTTTTTGATTATTGTTGTTTGGATTTTGTTAAAATTATTTTGAGGTTCATTTCGTAATAAAAATAATTTGCTGATTAGAGTGGATTTGATTTTTCTGAATTTTTTGATTTTATGTGATGTATATTTGTCAAAATAGTTGTTTTGTTTGTATGTTGTTTGTGGGATTACCTTGGAAATAGCTTTTTTTATATGCTCTTCGAGTGCTGTAATATTGTTGTCGATTTCTTCAATGGTGAGGTTCCTGTTTTGAGGGATTTGATAATCATCTCGATGTTCTTGTAGGTATTCTTCGAATTTTTTCCAATTTGTTTTTTTGTAGTTGAACCGTGCATTTGGTGTTATGGGCATGGCTAATCTTGTTTCCATACTTTGCGTATTTAGTGTGAATGTGATTGCGTTGTGGTCGCTTTCATAGGGGAGTGTTAATAATTTTTCATTAACGAGATCGGTAATGTGAAGTCTAGAGTCTATTAAACAGTGGTCAAGGTATGATTTTGCACTAGGGTATGTGGGGTGTAGTGGGTTTATTAGTGTAGATTTTGTTCTGATATGATTAGTTTCAATCCAGTTTTGTAGTTTACATCCTCGTTCGTTGCAGAGTGTATCGTTCCAGTTTGTATGTCTTGCATTGAAGTCTCCTGCAATTATGTAGTACACTCTTGGTTCTTGTAGTTTGGATTTTAGAAATAAATCTTCTAGTTCGTCTATAAAGGTGTTGTTATTATTAGCATAAATACTAAATATGTATAGTATTTTATTGGATGTAAGTTGTATTTTGATAGTTGTATATTCTAAGCATTTGTTCTTTTTAGAGTTAGGGTAGGAAATTTCTGTAGTGTTTAATGAGTTATGGGAAAAAATTGCTGTTCCACCTCCATTTAAAGCGTTTGGTCTGTCAGTTCTGTATGTGTTGTAATTATTAATTGATATTTTGTACTTGGGGTTTAATTTTGTTTCTGAGACAAGAATTAGGTCTAATTTATATTTATTTGCAAATTTTTGTAAATCAATTCTACGTTTAACATTTCGTAATGAATTTACATTTATGGCACTTATTTTTAGTGTAATTTTAGTATTATTATCATTATGATTTGTGGAGTCTGTTAAGTTGTTATTTATCATTATCGAACATAAGGTTGAATAAGAAATCGATACTTTCCTTATTTTTATTTAATTTGGTTTCAAATTCGCTGAGCTGCATGGTGATTTTTTCCATTAGGGAATTTGTAAAATTTAATAAGAATGCTTGAATGTTGAATGGTGTTTCTTCCTGTTGATGTCTGTTGAATGTATGGTTATTCACTTCGTTGGCTGATGTATTTGGAGTGTGATTGTCGTTGCTTTGTGTAGTGTTAGTGTGTTGGTTTGTAAGTATATTCCTATATGATATGTTTGGGTTCACAAAATTGTTGGTTTTCACATAACATGTATTTTGCACTAGATTGGTTTTCTGTATATATCTTCTGGGAGTTGTATCATATCTTGCTTGGTTGTGTTGTTTTTTTAGATTGAGGGCTGTTACAAGGAAGGGGCATCCTCTATATGAAGCTGGGTGGCCCTTTTCATTGCAGTTAGCACATTTCAGGTTGTCTGCTGATGAATTCTCTGTTATGGGACATTTCCCTTGTTCGTGGTTTTCTGCGCATTTTACGCATCTATATTCTAATTGGCAATTTGCACTTGCGTAGCCAACTCTTTGGCATTTCCTACACTGAAAAATAGGTTTTCTACGGAGTTTTTCCCATTTTATTCTTTGGTACAGGATTGATTTTATTGATAGTAGATTTTTGATATTACTTTCATTCGACAGATGTACGATGAAATGGTACTTATCGGGGTCATTTTTGTTAAAGATTAATTTAGTTACATTTGTAACTGTTATATCTTGAATATTAAGGTTTGTGATGTCTTCTTTCACTTCTTGTTCGGTAAAAGATCCTCTTACTCCTTTTAAAACTATTGTTTTGGTTTTGTTATATTTAGGAGTATATGTGAAGAAATTAATTTTTTTAGTTTTCAATATATCTTGAATTTTTTTGGTATGTGTCTTGATTTACACATAAAATGCTAATTACATCAAAATTTGTTTGTTTTAATGCGTAATTGGATTTAATTACGTCATTTTTAAAAAGATCGATTAATGTTTTGATGTTAGATTCTTTGACATGAATTGGTGGTGGTTTAATCTTTGCATTATTTTTACTTGCTTTGAATTCAATTTCCATTTGCGCGGCTGCTTCTTCTTCCATGTGTGTCTCTGTGTTGGGTGTGAGACCGCTGTATCTGTTAGTCGTTGGGATGCCGTCTTCGATAACCTCATGCTTTCTCTTTTGCTGCTTGGCGGGGTGTTGGAACCCTTCGTCGTCTATGATTCTGTGCGCTTGAGCGCGTCGGCTATTGCCTGGCGTCCCTGGCGTCGATTGTGACGCGGGGCTTGGGCTTGCTTTTCTAATTACATTAAAATTAGGGGGTGTGGGGGTTTTTCTACTGTTGATTAATTTTTCTAATCCCATTGAATTGAAAACAATATTTAGATCCCTAATTGATTTTCGTAATTGGGCTCTTTCCCTCCTTTCTATGGGGGATATTCCTTTGTTTGTTATGTTGCTCATTGTGTTTCACTATGTAGTCACTGTCTATAGTGGAAAACAAAAGATCACTAGCACTCACCGACCAGTGTCGGTGTCACTGTCACGTGGAGCACTTAAAATGCACATCACTATCACTATAAAACGATTAAGGTGGAATATTCTTAATCATAATACTTAAAAATAATATTAAAAGTCTGTTAAAAAATCAAAAAACAAATGTACTAATTAACAGAAAAATTGTCTTTTTTTACTAAAATTTTTTTTTTAATGTTACTATTTCAAATTACATTTATTTTTAGTAATATATTATTTACATGAAAATAATATAATTGTTCTAATAGTATATTGCAATTAAATTTATACATGTGTATAATATGAATAAAAATAATAACAATAATATTTATTATTATTATTATAATCAATTGATCAATTGATATTTTCATATTATATTGAATGAGCGCGAGAAACGCGTAAATTTGGGAACAGTGGAAGCAGTCTCGTTTCATTCCTGAATTAGGCTTCCGCAGCATTGATTGAAGATTGAACGCCAATCTTCATCAAAGACTGCGCGTCAGGCTGAAATCGGTGTTACATTTATAGACTCAAGCAGCCTTGCATCGGCCGTCTTACCCAGCCTCAATCAATCCTGACCAGGCCTGAATCAAGCTTCGTAAAGCCTGGACTAGCCGTCAGTTCTCACCTGGGATAACTCTAAAAGTTGAGTAAAATATGTGTCCTTCCCGGCGTTAAAGGGTTAAAAAATAACAACAGAATAGAACTATATTCAAATGACGTTCTTAGATCCTACTGCACCTGAAGGGATGTACTTAGAGGATAATTCGGGTAAAAGGCTAGGCCACAGGGGGGATATTAAGACAGTGCAAAACTATCTTTTGACGAGATCGGTCGTAACGAAGCGTGTCAGATTTTTTAAAGGGGAACAAAACCGACGCGACGCTTGAAATACATATTTACAAACAAACAGATTATTTAAATCCTACAACTTAGTTAACCTTCCCTTGTACCTAAGTGTTTAATAAACTGCAAGTTTATATTGTTAATTTACGTACAACAAGTGTTATTAATTAATTGACTCTTCTTTTCCATTATACAATAAAATCCCAAAACATTGGTCCTTCGAGCCGGATCCAAACGCGGTGGTTCCTTCGTGTACTGTGTCCGCAGCATATATTGAAGACATCACATGTATGACCCTGAGTGCAACATGAATGGACGCGGGTTCGTATTTTAATCCATTAACGCCTGAATGCACTGAATTTTTAGTCTGACTTCAATCCAGTATGGCGGACAAAATTTTAAAAAATCAGTCGGATTCTTATCAAAATCCTTACTCGGTAATTTTCGGGGTCGCTGATTACGAATCTGAAATTACTTTTTCAAAATTAAAAATGGCGGATCCAATATGGCGGACAAAATTTGCAATAATCAGTCGGATTCTCTTCAAAATCCTTACACGGGGGTTTTGGGGGTCGCTGATTATGAATCTAATATTACTTTTTAAAAATTCAAAATGGCAGATTCCATATACCGGGTAAAGAGTTTTCAAGGACGCTGAATTTGAATCTTTTTAATTTTTTTGAATATCTTTAGCAATCATATTACAGAGTTCAATAATTATGTATATTTTGCAGTAAATTAAAATTTTTTAATTTTATTAGGGAAAAATCAGTATTAATAAATAAAATAACATATTTTAGTAAAATGTTTATTCGAAATATGTAAAAATTTGAAAAAAATTTATTTTAATAATGGTTTAATAACTATTCCTAATTATTCTGATAATAATAATTATTATATTTTATTATATTTATTTTTATTATTAACAAAATATTTAAATTATAAAATTGATAATAAAATTTTTTTAAATTAATATAATACTTAATTGTTTGACATTAATTAAATTTATTTTTACACTCGTTTACACGTAAATTTTTTTCATATTTTGAAAAATTTGCGCATTTTTCGTTATAGTTCTCTTTTCGTCCGCTAGGTGGTAGAGTTGTATTTCTCCCACTATGTAAACGCGTTATAGAATATATAAAAGCAGGAGACTTTCTTTATTCAATTATTACGAATTTTTAGTTTTTTCAATGGTTAGTGGAATTTTTTTCTTATTTCTTTCAGATTTTTTCCGTTTTTTTTAATTGTACTTTTTGACTTTAAAGTTTTTTTCTTCATACCTCGGTCGAAAGTACGTACTTCCCGCTGCGATTTCGCAGCAGAAACTCAAACATTTGTGCTTTGGTTGAATTTCATACCCAACCTCTATTACAGCGGGAGTAAAAGAATTCTCTGTCGGTAAACAAGAAAATTTCAACTTCCATGGCAATTTAACAAGTAATTGTTATTGCAATACGAAATGAGAAAAAAATTATCAAGAATACTTTATAAATTTATTATCCACAAGCTCTGAATATTAAAATGAACGAAATCTTTGCTGATGTAATTATTTTGAAAAATTATTTTAATAAACATTAGAAACTAAAATAAAATAATTAAAAATTTTGTAATTTGTTTTTTAATACATGCCGAAATGTTATAATAAAATTTTAATAATTTGAAGAAATAATGAAATTTTGTTTATTAGAACGTTTAGAATTTCAGAAACATAAAATTATAATTGTGTATCAACAGAAAAAGTTCTTTTAAAAAAATAATATTAATTTATCTTTCACATTTTTTTCGTGCCTGTCCCCGACCAGAAGCACTCGCTTCGCTCGTGCATGAAATGTCGGGGCAGGCGAATGTTGTTTGCAAGAGAGAGACAGATAATAAACAAGAGCTTCACGAGAGTCCGCCAGAGGCGTTGAAGCGAGGAGCAAAAGTAAATAAAGATGGCTGGCTGTCAAATGAAACACGATTGCAATTTTCTTAAAAAATAAATGCAGGAATTTCGAATTTTCTGCCCTTATAATGTAATATACTATTGTATCAACAGAAAAGTTCTTTTGAAAATATAATATTAATTTATCTTCCATATTTTTTTGTGCTTGCCTCCGACCAGAAGCACTCGCTTCGCTCGTGCATCAATTGTCCGGGCAGGCAAATGTTGTTTTCAAGAGAGAGACAGAGAATAAACCAGAGCTTCACGAGTGTCCGCTAGAGGCGGACCGATTTCATTTTTCGATGGCTTGTTTGAAAGATCATATAATTGCGCAACTTTTTCCCAGAGACACCTATACTTCATCTTTTATTGATTAGTTGCTGTGTTAACTTAAAAAAATTTTGCAAACGGTCCGGTTTGCCCCACCCCTGAGGTAACCGGACCCCCCGATAGCCAAACCGGACCGTTGGGTTTTTTATTTATAATTTTGCATTTACATAATCTACAATAATAAAAAACATAAATAATCATGTAAACAATGGTTGTAGTAATGAAAATAATAATTCGGGATTGAATTTTAATTATATAAATATTTTTTTAAATAAAAAAATAAAAATGTTTGTTATTATCAGAGAAACAATATTAAAGGGTCCAATTCTCATTATAAATATTTTAATGAAAGAAACATTTTATTAAAAAATAATTTTTATGAAAGTTTAATTCAATGAAAATATCCTATGGCCGGTTTGCCTTACCGAAAACGGTCTGGTTTGCCCCACAGGCCCATTTTGAGAATAAATGTTTGTCAAAAAGAAACGCTTTGCAAATTCATCAAAGTTTTTGTAGGTAAATATTCCTGAGTTGTGTACCTTCAAAACTCAAGACGTAATATTTGGAAATATTACACGATTTCCTCAGAATTTCCTTAAGAAAAAATTCGGAAAAACGTAGAAAAAAAGGTAAAAAGAAAACTTTTGCTCCCAGGGTTGCACAAACAAAAGTAAAGGATGTCAAATTGAAAAAATAAGGTGTGCTACACAAGGTTGTTTTAAATTTCTTAATAGCACTTTTGACAATTTCGCCATTTCGGAAATATTGAGGGGGGTCCGATTTACCCACCGGTCCGGTTTGCGAAATGTAGCAGCATTTATTCAATTTGAAGAAGCTGAAGATCATATTGACGAGATTTTTATTCCTGATTTGGGATTAAGTTGTGGAGTTTATGTAGTGCATCTGGTTTCTTATTTAATTGTGACATATACTGTGGAAAAAATTCCAGTAATAATGATGTTTTAGCAAATTGTGCTCTAGGAAGTCGCGTAGTTCTTCAGATGCTTGAACCTCTTTTATTTAAAATCTCTACAAAGAAATTGTTAAAATATCATGTGTATTTTGACAACCTATTATGTTGTCCTGACTTACTGGTGCACTTGAAAAACGCGGGTCTTCGTACAATTGGTACAGTCCGGACAACAGAATAAGAGAAAAAAATGATATTGCGAAAAATGCTTCCAGGGGAACGCACGCTGTAAAATATGACAAGAACAGTGGAATTAATTTCATAACCGTTCAAGACTCGAAGCAAGTATTAATTTTATCAACAGCGGCAGGTGTGACTCCTTTAACCTCTGTAAAACGTTACAATAAAGAGGTTAAAGAAAAGGTTGACATTCGTTTTCCTACACTGAAAAAAATGATAATGTTAATTTTGACATACAAGTATGGTTAGGATGTATAGCTGAAACAGCAATACCGTATTGCTGTTCTTAAAATACAGTATCCGTGTTCTCCGCATACATATTATTGTCTCTCAAATACATATTGCTGTTCTACACTGCGTATGGCTAAAACAGCAATACTGTATGGCAGTATCATATCTACCAATATAATATGTCAGAATTGGCTATATTTATGGCAGTACCATAAATATATTTTTTTCAGTGTAATGCTTTTGGTAACTACAATAAGTTCATGACCAGTATTGTAGTCGCGTGTTGCTAATCATCAGATCGAAAAAATGGACTTGGGTGATATTTGAGCAATTAATTCTATTAGCAATAACGAATGCGGTAATTTTACACAACACTGTAAACAGGAAATCGTAAAAAATTAAGATAAAAGAATTTTCTATAAGCATTAGCAAAAGTTATCTGATAAACAAAAATTGTAAAAATCCTGTTGTGGAAAGAAGCGAATCACAAAAATATTGCTCTACAAATAAATGTTCAATAAGAACACGAAAATTTTGCCGCACCTGTTTTCAATATTTTTGTTAAAAATGTTTTAAACAGGCACACTGAGAGTAGAGAAGCAATAAGAATAAAAAAGTTGTACAATTATAATTTTAATATAATTTATTAATTTATAAAATTTAAAAAAAGCAAAAAAAAATTTAAAAAATAATATTCTCGTTGTTTAGCTACCTCCACGTGGTAAGAATTAGAAACATCAGTTTAGCAACTGGTGGCTAAAAATGTTCAAAATAATTAAAGATATTCAAATAAAGTGTCCTTAAAAACCCCTGTGTAAGCATTTTAAGAAGGATTAAATAAAATTTAACATTCTTTACCCGGTATATGGGATCTGGCGTTTTGAATTTTGAAAAAGTAATTTCAGATTCGTAATCAGCGACCCCGAAAACCCCCGAGTAAGGATTTTGATGAGAATCCGAATGATTTATGTAAATTTTGTCCGCCATATTGGATCCGACATTTTAAATTTTCAAAAAGTAATTTTAGATTCGTAATCAGCGACTCCAAAAACCGGCGAGTAAGCATTTTCAAGCCAAATTTAAAGAAAAGGTACATCGGACAATAAATTTTAAATTATCATAAATTTTTGAGTTTTTAGGCGATATTTTAAAAAATCAAAAGTTTATTTACAAAAGCACGATATATGTTTGGAAAGTGTAACAAACGAGTGCACGATTTATGGAAATGTGAACTTTAAAAAATTTTTTTTTTACATTTAAATTTAAGATTAAAAAAAATCAGTAAAAAATTGTGTAATTTTTTAATTATATGCAAAAAATATTGTTAAACAATTTTGTAATAATTTTTAAACATGATAATCGGGCAGAAGACACTCCAATACATAAAAAAAATGTTGTCCAAAAAGAAAATAGTATGTTTATTAAGAAATACTAAGGTTTGAAATCAGACTAAAAATTCAGTGCTTCAGGCGTTAATGGAATAATAAAAAAGAACTCTCGTGAGTGTGCTACTTGCACAACTACGGACAAAAATGATGCGTACTCCACCGCCTCGGAGTTCGCAAAAGGAAGCCCCAAATGATAAAACGGATGACGTCTTAGTCCAAGAGCTAAGGCGAAGTAAAAGAGCCAATAAGGGAGTAGGGCCTCACAGGTATGATGCTCAACGTGAAAATCAAATAAGGAAAAATCGCCATACGACAACGCGCAATTCGATATTTTCGTTTTCGGGAGCGATTTCGCCACGGTTTGCGAAAACACCTTCGGTAGCTTCTTGAAATTCCACTAGCTCAAATATTAGGGCTAGCAGGCAGCTGTAAATTCCTCCTTGCGCGAACATATAATTTATATAATCTATAATATATATAATCTATAATTGCGAACGGCAAATTATAGAATTACGCGCGCGATTAGAAGAGGCTAAATTAAATGAAAACGAAACATTTAACAGGCAATCTAAAGCGAGTAACGCAAGCGATCAGTCAATAGAGACAGTCAGTTCGAGTCGCTCGAGAGTTGAAAATTGGTTACAACAAACGAACGCGACGAATAATGGTTCGGTTACACAAAATGTGAAAGAAGATCGATTACAATGATTCGTTTTGCGGAAAGCGTATCACACTTAGATGGAACCATAGAATCATTACAACAACCGTCGAATTTGGTTTATCCGTTTTAATTAAACAAGTTGTTAATAAACTACCTGCATTAGAGGTAGACAATATTATAGACAATACTGCCTCTAATGAAATAGAAAGCGTTAACTGTACGCATAAAGATGCAAAACACTTATACCTGCGGAAACTGACAGTCACACTAAAGGGACCAAAGGGTGAGATCGATACCTATGCGCTAGTGGACGGAGGCTCAACTGTATCTCTGATTTCTGAAGAAATCGCCGACAAACGAAGACAACGAGTCACGAGCAGTTAGCCTTAAAATTCGAGGTAAGAAAGGTAAAATATACAGCATTCGAGGAACGCAGATGACAAAAATGAATATGCTAGGTCAAACGATGACAATGAAAGACTTTAAGTTCCAACGACGATAAGAGAGCAAGAGACATACTAAAGAAAACTATGAAACGCGTAGGAGATAGCTTGGAAGTAGGTTTGCTTTGGGAAAATGCCAAAGAAGTCTTGTCGGAAAGTTACGACAACGCGAAGAAAATACGTATTTCTATAGAAAATAAAATGGCTCATGATCCTGTGTTTAGAGGAAAATACGGTGCAAACATCAAAGTGTATATAGATAAATGATACGCACGCAAAGGTAGTGACGAGCAAGCGAAACAAAAAAGTACCAAGACATGGTATTTACCAGATTTTGCTGTTTACCATCCGCATAAGCCCGATAAAATGCGCATGGTTCTTGACAGAGCAGACAAAAGCTAAAGTCTCAGACTAAAGACAGATTGCTAAAAGGACTAGACTTATTGAAATCGTTACCAGGCGTGTTGTTCAGATTCAGAGAGAAAAATATTGCAATATGCGGCGACCTGCGAGAAATGTTTCATCAGATTAACATTCAAGAGGAGGATAGATCAAGTCAACGGTTTCTGTGGCTAAATGAAAATACTAAAAAGATTCAAACTTTGTAACAAGGTGTTTTGTTACTGAAACATTGGTGGTTTGAATACATGATTAGGTTAGTTCGTTCTTTCCATAAGTCCCTCCGAGGAAACTTTTGTGTATTGTGGGTCACTAGGTGACGGGCCTAAAATTGTATTTGCGAATTTTCACGAGGTCTTGCTGCGATAATTGAAGTTTCTTTCAGGTTTTCCATGTACGAGTGTGAGCGGTACGGATCGATGGGTTTGGTTCATTGGAATGAGGAAGAAAGAGGGCCAGCGTCTCAGCTGTTCGTTTTCCGGTGTTTCTGTTAATGATTAACGTTGATCAGAAAGTGTTCGTTTCCGGCGCGTGTTGAATATTGTTCGTTCGCGACACGATTACGTTCAATGTAATTTTTGGTGAAAAATAAAAGAGAGAGTGTTCGTTTACCGGCGTGTACAAAAGTGTGTTGTTCGACGTGAGTATTTTGTATAATTCTTTGGCGGTTAATAAAACTCAATTGTGTATAATTTGTGCATTATTATTGTGATTTGTAAAGGGGTTTTATTTAGCATCGTCCGCAGGAATTATTAATAATGGCGTCGTGGGTAAACAGTGTGTTATTCTTTCAATCTCTGTCTCATCGTCTTAGCATCATCGGTCGTCTTGGCGGGAAGTCCCCACACTTCGAGGAAGTATTGTCTCTGTGTTGTTGTGTTGCTGTTAGTCGAGTTGTTTTTAGGTAATAATACAGGAAAGCGAAACAACCAACAGTTTAGATGCTTAAATTAAAAATTACTCGATCGAGCTTTTTGCACACCTCTATAATTTAAATTATAAAATTATCATAAAAATATTTTAATATTAAATAATATATAAATATTTATATTGAATATTGTTAAGTACACACGGTAATAAAGAAACGGAATATTGTATCTTCGCTCACGAAAATTGACCGAGTTTTGAATCGAGCATAGGACGAACATTAGTATCCCATGATGAACCAATGTTGAGTGACAGCTAATACAAAATATACGGCTCTGGCATTGTTATAGTAGATATTTATATTATATAGAATTAACACAAAATATGCTTAAACTTGGGAACAGTGGAAGCAGTCTTGTCCTCCATTTAAAAAAGTTTTCTGTTAAATCATAAGGCTAAAAATTTATGATTCAACAAACTTACAAGTGAAGTTCGATCATAATTATATAAATTACTTGTTCGAAGATATACTATGTAGTACCGCTACTTATCGTCAGATGACGCCACACATTTTAGAGATAAATCTAGGTAAAAGTGGTTAACTACTAGTGGTGTGCAAAAAGCTCGAAGCTCGATTTTTGTATTAAAAAGCTTACAATTGGTTTCCCTATTTTCATAAAAACAAAAGGAGATGATGAGAGACCGAAGGGAAGTGTATTAAATTGAAATAATTTCCTCCATACTCAAATTTGAGATATTTCTTGTCTTCTGACTTAATAGGAACTAGTAAATAAGCATCATTAAGGTCGATAGCCCTCGAGACTATCAATTTCTTTATTGCATTATCGAGGTCCATATTAGGACATAGGGAATGAGAAAATATATCCTGAAAAACTTCTTGAGTTAAATTTAACTTGTAACCTGTTATGCTTTCCAAAACGAAATTATCCTGAGTTATTTTTTGCCACTTATCGAGAAAAAGTTTTAATCTGACTGCAGTATTTACCTAGTCTACTGACGGCGACTTTTCTGTGGTTGAGTTTGTGGATAAAATCACTTGGATGGAAACCTCGGTTTGGACGCATTGAAGTTCACCCCCTTCGAAATGGAGGGTCATGGATTGTTCTGGTAATTCCCCCTAACGGCCTCCCTCCTGTTGGTAAATCTTCTCCAGTTTAAAGTGTTATGCAAAGATTTTGTATGAAATTTATTTTTGGGATGCAAATCCTTGGTGACTTTCTCCATGGCCTTCGTTGTTTCCAGCAAAATTTTAAGGTTTTACTTTTACACAAACTGAGTAATAAGTCTTTGAAAAAAAGGATTCGGAGAAGCGCTGTGATTTATTAGATTCAATGTAGGGGATTTTTTCCATTCCTAGAAAATGGAAGTCGTAATTGTTTTTGAACTGGTTGTTTGTACAGTCTTGCAGGAACTATCAGTTGGTACAATCACTAGTGGCAGATAAAAATAAAAAATAATAATAACCTAAACTATTAATAGTTATTAGTATTCTCAGTTGCAACTACTATCATAAAGTTGCGGTTCTCGATTCCGACATTTTTGTGCGTGAACTGTGAAGACAAAAATACTATAATAGACGAAAACATGATAAATTTTTTGAAATAATCGCGCCAATAAACAGTAAACATTTAATAACATTGTTAAATGAAATTGATTAAGGGGAGGCACCACCCCAACTTCGACCCTTTTAAATTTGAATTATTAAATTAGGTTAAATTTTTTTTGTACTATTTTTAACCCTAAAATATAGTCAAAAATTTGAAATTATAATTTTCGAAGAGGTTAGAATTTTTATCTCTTATCTAATTGCATATTTTTGCAAATCCATGCAGAAGGTTGACCATGCTATATATTTTAGGGTTAAAAATGGTACAAGAAAAAATGTAACCTACTTTAATAACTCAAATTTGAAAGGGTCAAAGTTGAGGGTGGTGCCTCCCCTTAAGAGAAAGTGTCAAGCACAAGGGTGACACTATCTGTCGTTCACAATGTATTAATGTGTCAAATGTGTTGAAAATGGCCACCACGTGGCGCTGATAGTGACTTTGTCCGCTCTATTCTAACTTTTAGTATTGTTTACTTTTTCTTTCGTTCGTTTGTTTATATCGCTGATCGTAAATCATTATTTAATAAATGAAAAAAATTAAATTGATATAATTGATATGGTGAAGTTTATTGCTCCTGGTTGTTCATCAGGTTACCAAAGCAATTCAGAAAAGATTCACTTTTTCTCTGTGCCTAAAGATGAAAACCTATTAAAATTGTGGCAAAAAGCCATTTTAAGAAAAAATGTTATAGTACAACGCGGTCAAAGTGTATGCGAAAAACATTTCCATGAAGAAGATGTATTATACGAAAAGATATTGAAAAATATTGAATCATTTTGCAATTAGATGTTTTCAACAATTTTACTTTTCTTTGAAGTATTTACTGAATTTTCGTTTGAATTTTCGATACCCAAACTTCGACTTTTTGGGGATTTTCTTTTGCTTCTTAACGTTTTTGAAAGATGGACAGGACACCCAGAAAATAAATATGGTAATGATTCTTTTTTTAGACGAGCACACTTATAAGGACCCTAACATTTTACAAAATGTAGTACGTGAGTACTATACAAAATACATGTACATATAAATTTAATTTAAAAAAACATAAAAATTAATTGGAAAAATTATCATTAAGATATGTGTAATTATTTATATTATTTTCTTATATTTTTTATTAATTAACCAGAGTTTAAAAATTAAAATCGATGTAGGAAAAATAAAACATTTAAAATTTAAACAAAAATTGACAAAATTCATTACATGAAAAACAATGTATTACTTACTCGTCCCAAAATATTTCCGTCTGGTGCTTTCAATATCTTTTCGTATAATACATCTTCTTCATGGAAATGTTTTCGCATACACTTTGACCGGGTTTTACTATAACATTTTTTCTTAAAATGGCTTTTTGCCACAATTTTAATAGGTTTTCATCTTTAGGCACAGAGAAAAAGTGAACCTTTTCTGAATTGCTTTGGTAACCTGATGAACAACCAGGAGCAATAAACTTCACGGTGAAAAATACTTAAGCGCGTAAAAATTGTAGGTTATGTTTGTTAGTTTTAAAGTAAAGAAAAAATCATAAAGAAAATTAATTCTGAGTAATAACTACCCAGTGTACACAAAAATCTCCATACGTTTTAAAAACGTTCCTAAAACGTTTCATGTCAAAAAAATCGTTCCTAATGTTCTGTGCCGACAGGGTAATTATATTTAAATCTAAATTATATCTAAAACATTTAATACGAACGAAAATGTTGATTTTACAAAATACAAAAATGCTTCTTAATCAAAATGAAAATATCACAATCACCACCTAAAAATTTTTCCGCGCCAGGCGTTTTTCACCGCGGAGCGTCACATTTATAAATTAATGTAACACAAAAAAAGTAAAATTAAATAAACAAATAATTTTATAAATATTCATGTGTAAATTTAATAAAATATGTAAAATATAAATGGTTATTTCACTATTAGAAATAATAGCACTATCCAACTTAAAAGTAATGATAACAAAAAAATAGACAGTACACAAAACAAATTGGCCCCCGAGACATCAGAATTGGATAGTATATATCCAACATTAAAGCACGTCAAATGCCTTCGGAAAAGTATTGTCCGGTTCTTGGTTCTAAGATTCGCCAAAATTTTGTCGGTGTGTCTGCCAATGTGGGCCCAACTGGGCTTTCCAAAGTTTGAAAGATGAGATATTCTAGAGGAATTTTCATTGATTCCAGAACTTTGCAAGTACTAATAATACAATTTTGAGCAATTTCTTTGGTTATGTCCGTTTGACAATATTGTTATGTATAATAATATTATTATATATATTTTAAATTGAACAAAATTTTTGTTTAAAATTTAATGTTATCAATTTATTCTTTATTTTGTTCTTGTAGAATAATGTGTCTTTAAGAACAAAATAATACAAAATATTGTTCGAGATTGCTTATAATAATAATTCTACTAATTCAATTAGTAATAACAGCTAATATGGCGCCAATATGCACATGCGCAAACGTGTACCTTTTGCTTTTATCCTTTTACTATTTCAATTTGTAAGGACATAATAACTATTTGAATTAGTAGTTTTCTACTAAATATAGGTGGACGACTTTTCACTATTTCAATAAGTAATATTCGTCTAAGGATTAGTAGAATATTACTAATTCAGATTTAGAGAGTATAGCTATGATTATTCGCTAGAAACAAAAATCCCCTGAAGAAGATGTTAATTTAATTTCCTTTAGGGTTTTTAGATGCTTATGATTATACAATAGAAACCAAAATTTTCTGAGGATGATTTTCACTTGACTCTTGGACATTCGGGTGTCAACGAGAAGTGTATCTAAATATATAAATATGCAATTTTTATTGTCACGAGTACTCGAGAATTTCGAGTACTGGAAAAATTCGAGTACCTGAAAAAATTGAGTATCCGAAAAATTCGGGTACCTGAACTTTTTCGAGCTTTATATGAGGCTCGACTCGAAAAACGAAAAGCCCGAAAAAGCTCGATCGAGCCTCGAACTTTTTGCACACCTCTAGTTATATCTAAAATTAAGTTATAGAACGAACCAAAACTTGAAAATCTAATACATCCACTTACTGCAATTGCCTATTATTTAATTTTTAAATCACATAAAAATTTTTTACTTTGTTTACTAAATTCATTGATTTACTCTTTTGTTGCTAAATTATTATTAATTAATAATTAACAACTATATATAAAACTATACCCAATAACAATAAAATGATTCAATTTGGTCTCAACTGGGATTTCCTAATATTGGGAATTCATTGGTCTTAACGTTCCCTGTCGGCACAGAATATCAGGAACGTTTTTAGAACGTTCTTAAAACGTTTCATGTCTGGTGTGGGACATAAAACGTTCTAAAAACGTAAGGTGATTTTTGTGTCCAGTGGGTTACAAGCACAGTTCGGGCGTTGACTGGGTTGCCCATTTTGGAGACTGGGGACCCCAGTTAGAACCACATTGGAGCCCAATTGACTTTTCCACACGAGATTAGAATTCAATATTGAAATAATTGAAAAAAACAATTAACTCAATCAGTTGCTGATTAACTTGCAACTTTAACTTTAATTTTATAATTGCAAAGAACCGTAATTTCATTTCAACTCCTTAATTTAATTAAACCAAAATAAGTAACATTGACTGTCATCGACTACATTTCTACAAGCAAAACAAGTAGCATCTAATAAATAAACTCTCCCAAAGCATCAGCCAAAAAAATATCTGGTAATTACTATATATAAACTCTAACCTTTCTTTTTTTGCCATTAACTTACATTCATAATCAAAATTATACCAAGGTACTTCTTAAGGTATATTATTAAATTTATTTTGACGCTTCTAGGTTCTTGAATGCTTGACCTAAACGTGTCAAAAATTATTTAATCTACTCCCATCATTACAATCATTAAGGCCACAATTTTGTAATAATTGGGACGAACCTGTAAACATTAAACAACTTTCTAAATTGAGAACAAAGGAGGAACAAAAATTAAGGTGACCTCCAACAATTTCTTTCTTGTATTATCCCTCTTCTGTCCTCATTTTTCCAATATAATATATTGTTCAATACCAATGTTCGTTGTTTCTCTTTTAAAAAAACAATTATTTATTTGTTTTTTTGCATAATAAACTGCGTGAATACTTTTCATCTCTTCTTCTATACTTTCCATTTTCTTACAAATTTTCTTGTATTTTTTCGTATTCTTCTCTCTTTCTATATTCTCATTCTTCACTAAAAGAATACTTTTGTATTCTTATACATTTTTTTGCTGTTTTTCATTTGTATTCTCTCTTTTCAAATTTTTTTCTCTTCTATGAGAATACTGTTGTACTCCTACAATTTTTTTAAAAAAATTTTCTCTTCATATGCTTTTTCTACAAAAAGTCTTCTGTAAAATTTATAGAATTATTAATACATAGTAGAAGACCTATATTGTGGATGACTATCTATGAAAATGTAATTGAAAAATATTTTTAATAGATTTCACTAGCGCTTATTACAAATAATATAATTATTACTCCAGAATATAGTGCCGTTGTATTCATTATACGAAGGTTTCTAAACAATTGTAGTTTCCAATTTAAATTACCTGTAGCAATTTTTAACGAATAGTACAGAAAGAAGTGCAATAACGTTTTCGCTTATTCACAAATATACTTTCGATTTACTTCGATTGTTTCAAATGCATTTATCTACATTTATTTAAAAATTGTTTGGTCTTACATACCTATATTGGTTTGTTCTTTAAATTTTATTGTTTTGAAAGTGAGAAGAAAATTAATTTCTTTTCTCCAGTATTTACCTATTTATAAAAAAGAAATTTTTATTATTCATGTATAAATGTTTCATGAAATTCGTAAAACAAAAATTTTTCTCGATTCATTTATTTTAAGAGAGAAAATACTTTCTATCTGCTGTCAAGTATATTGAGAAAATTTCCATTATTTACATAATGGTAACATCTCAATATCGTAAAAATATTTACAAAGTGAGAAGAATAAAATTTTAATAAAATAAATAAAACACATTAAATTATTTATTATTTTTTTTAATTCTTCATTATTAACTTTAGAATATAGATAAAAAGTGTTAACTTGTATAATAAATAAAAAAATAATATTTTTGCGAAGAACTGTTAATTTTTTATCACATTGAATAAATAAATCGAAGTATTAATTTCATTCTTAATTAGCACATTTTCATCGTCAGGGTCAGAGTTTATACTAAAAAGGTCTACTATACACTCAAGAATCATTAGGATTTTATTAAAATCCTTGAGATTATGGGACTTATATTTCAATGCCTGGTTTTACATGCAACTATATACTCGCTTCTTCAGTTCACGACAGTAAATAAGAGATACACGTGTGTGTATTTGCTGGTATAGAAGAAATTTATATTAATTATCCCAGCAGGGCAAGACCCATCAACCTTTGAAAGAATATTGCAAGGCAAATTGGCTTTCATAATATTCAACATTCTCCATTTTCCATATATAGTAAAAAGAATTTTTCCCAAATTAACATTTTCATTTCATTCTTCTCTTTATTGTGAAATCATTTATATATGTGGACGTTCGCATAAAAAGAGACCACTTTGTCGATTCTATATTCCGAGACAATCGCAATTTTTCTTAAACTACAGCCCGTATGGAAATCTACCCGAAGTCAATTGGGCTTCTTAAAGTTTGAAAAATGAGATAATAAAATAATTTAGATAATTAAGTTATTGTTTAAATGATATGCTGGACAAATAAGAAAATAGCGCAACTGTAAAAAGCTCCAAATATTTCTGATATAAATCAATTTAAAATTTGAGAAAAAATATGAAAAATAAAACTTTAGTTTTAGTTATGTTGATACTAAATTAATACTTTGTATAGAAATTTTATCAAATGACACTCTTGGTTCCCATTTAAGGAAAAATAAGAAAATTGAAAACTTTATTTTATTATAGGGTAAGTCCAGGGGAGATGGCCATACGGGAGAGTTGGCCAGTTCAAATATTTTACAGAATTTCTAAAGAAATATCACTTATTATGGGGTATTCTTCAACCTTCTGTGATTCATATTAAATCTAAACAATAAATTGATGAAAAATAATAAAACTGTAAGTGTAATCCTTGTTTATTTTTTTTGCACGGGTCTAAAATAAGTTGAAAATTTTTGATTTCTTGTCACCATATTGTTATTTTTTAATACAATTTTAAATTTTAAAGCTTAATGCGTAGTGCATAACCGACGCTTCGATATAAACAAAAAATGAAAGGGAAAAATATTTTATTTATTTAATATTTTTATGTTTACTTTTATCATTAATTATTGGGTAAGATGGCCACTGATGACTTTTATTAAAATTTTTTGATGTTAATGTTATTTACTTAAGAAATATTAATGAAAAACAAATTAAAAATGTCTGAGAATAAAATAATTGATCCAATAGACACCAGAGATGGAGATTTATTTGTAGGTTGACGCAAAAGTTACAATCAAACAACGTTAATTGAAGATTGGATTAAGTGCAATATTTGAAATTTTTGGGTACATAAGAACTGTACTGAATGTCATGAAAAATGTTCAAAATACGACCAGAAAAAGAGGAAAGTAATGTGGACGATTAGAAATTAAATTAAAGTTAAAATTAAAAAATTATAGATAGTGGCCATCTCTCCCGCACACATGTGGCCATCTCACCCGGACATTCCGGGAGAGATGGCCGAATGCACTTTTTCGAAAATGTAAATTTTAAGATTGTAGCTATGAAAATATTTTATTTTATGTTTCGTTATTTTAAAGTAAAGTGTTCAATATTCAATTACCAATAAAAGTTTAGACAAAAAACGCTTTTTCATAATTTTTACAGTACTTTGAAAAAACTATGGCCATCTACCCCGGACTTACCCTATCAACATTTATAAATAATATGTTTCATGGATAAATAAATTAAATGAAAATTTCTGAGTTAATAATTTACAAAACTATAAGCTAATTTTTATAACTTATAATCGTTTCAAATTAGGTTTTTCTCACTTCGATCCCAATCTCAATAATTTATTTCTTATTTGTATTCAATTCACGGAGAATTTTTCTTGTTTAAAAGTAACCGAGACTTGGTTAATATAGCACTTGCAATATTGTTTGTTTAAAGTTAACCGAGTAACTTGGTTACTAATAAACAAGTGTTGGTTAAAAGTAATCATGTTGTTGTTTAAATTTAAACAAAAGACATTGCAAGTGCTATATTAATCAAGTAAATTTCTCCGTGTTTATTAATAATAATTGAACATGATTTTCTAATTTTGTATATAACAAATTATTTAATCATATTTAATTCAGCAATTATATATTTAAATGATACTGTCTATAAGTCTGAAGGTCGTAGCTTCGATTCCCTTCGTGCGCATACACTGTAAAAACACTGCAAAAACAAGTATCTTAAGATACATTATAATCACTTTTAAAACGATTAAAACATCTTATTTTTTCATCTTCTATCTTAGAAACTAATGCATTTTAAGATGCTTTTGATAACTTTTTGGAAACAACTTAAAAGTGACTACCAAAGTATCTTAAAATAAGATGCCTCTTTTTACAGTGTAGTTTTATTTATTTCATAGGTTTGCGTTATTTCTAAAATTAAGTTATAGAACGAACCAAAACCTAAATAATAATTTCAAAAAAGGAAACTACATATATTCATATTATTTTCTCTTTTGTTGATAAATTATTAATAATTAACAACTATAAATAACAATACCCAATAACGATAGTATGATTCAATCTGGTTTTAAATGGGGTTTCTTAACATTGGGAATTAATTGGTTTCAGCGTTAGAAACCCAGTTTGGGCGTTGACTGGGTTGCCCACTTTGGAGAATGTGAAACCCAGTTAGGAGCATGTTAGAGCCCAACCGAATTTTCCACGTGGGAGGCTGCATCTCACACGTCGAAATATGTATTTTTCATTAATTTATTGATTGAATTAACTATTAATTTATTAATTTATTGAAAAAAAATTTATTTATTGATACTTTAAGTATTTTATTTTGTTAGACAAAAAAATGAAAGGGGACCACTTTGTCGGTATATTGCAAAAGTTGTTGCTGTTTCAAAATGCAGAGGGCCCAAATATTCAAATCCTTTTGATTTTTCATCTTAAGGGTGTACTTAACTTAAAAGAAATCTCATCCAAATAACTTCCAAGAAGAACCAGAGTAATTAGCAGTATTTAATTTTGTTTTTTCAGAAATAAAAATTTCTAAACTTATTTACAATGAAGTCCTTTAGAATTTAATATTTTTAAATAATTCTAGTTCCGGCGATAGCCATATCTTCACAGATTAAAATGCCTTTTAATTTAAAAAAAAATTCTATTGCTAGAGTACAGTGTATGCACACGTCATGGTCTAAAGGAAATAATAACTCAATAAATATTTTCCATATTTAGCACTAATGTACAACACTTATTTATTAATGTTTGACATAAAACTAGAAATCAACAAATTTCTATGAAACAATTAACTTTTTGGTACTACATAACATTACATTAATAATCCAAATAAGAAATAATTTAGTTAAATTGTTTATAACACAGGCACACAAAAAAAAGTTGTCTGTTTTTTGAACCAGACATACATATCTTATAGTATTTTTGCCCGCTAAAAACGAATCTGAAGTCAGAATTGCTCCATCACCCTCTGTTTTTTTTTAAATCGAGAAAACTACCCTTAACTTCAAATTTTAAAGTAAAAAAAATTGAATAACAGATTTCTCTTTAAAACAAGACAATAAATTTATCTACTTCTGCTACAACAACTCAGAAACAATGTCAACATTGCTTAAACACCCTTTGTTTTTTATTAAATCGAAAAAACTACCCCTAAAATGTAAAAATTCAAAATTATAATATTAAAAGTAAAAACCCTCATTAGTTTTTCAAAACAACAAAATAAATTTATGTACTTCTCTTTCAACATTTCAAAATCAATATCAAAATTACTTTATCATCCACTGTGTTTTTATATTGAAAAAACTACCCTAATATGTAAAAATTCAAAATGTATAATAAAATAATTAAAAACCACATTGTTTTTCAAAACAGAACAAGAAATTTATGTATTTCTTTTTTAACAACTCAAAAGTATTAGCAAAATTCCTTCATCACCCTTCGTTTTTTCAAATTGATATAACTACCCCTAATATATAAAAATCAAAATGTATAATAAAAAAATGAAAAACCACAACAAATTGGTTTAAAATATATTGAGAATTAAAACATCATAATTTGTTTTTCTTAAATTTAAATTTAACAAAAACAAATTATCTCAATATAATTTAAACTAATTTGTTGTAGTTTTTTATTTTTTTTTAGGGGAGACCGGGGCTAAACCGGACAAGTCAAATATTTCCGAAACCGTTTCTTGTAATAATAATTGCCGTTAATATGTGAAAATGTCATTTCTTGAGGTAAAAGTAAAAAAAATTTTTCTTCATGTTTTTTGGTTTTTATCGTTAAAATTAAAGTACAAATATCATACGGCCATTTTTCTTTTAGCTCAAGGTGTACTGAGTTTAGTAGAAAAAAAGTTTAATGGAAAACATTAAGAAGAAAAATATATTGCAGGTTAATTATTAGATGACGGTGTGGGGCTGAATCGGACATCGTGATTAAAAACAACCAAATCTTTGAATTCTTTAATTTATTTTATATTAATTAACTATTTTATATTATATTCTTTGCTTAGAACCACTTTATAAAGAAATAAATAAAGAATTTATTTTTAAACTCGAATTCGCAAGCGAGTTGCTACAAACAGACAAGCATGAAAACTATAATTCATTTTATATTATAATTGTTACCGATTTTACATATTATATTATATTCTTTGTATAGAACTATCTACAAATAAATAAAAGAAGAATTGATTTGACTTTTTTACCAAAAAAAAAGAAAATTTGTATCTCATTCTTTAATTAATTGGCCGTGTCCGATTTAGCCCCATGGGGTGTCCGGTTTAGCCCCACCAATTTTCGGATTTTCGTTTTTGAGGTAGTCACCTTCGAAGCAATATATCTCTAAAGCTATTGTACTTTTTTTAAATCGAACAAGTGCGTTTTTTGTAGGTGAAAGTACAAGCTTCAAAACGGTATATTACACTTTGGCAAAAAGTATGTTTTTGTATGAGTTTTCTGGTCAAAGACCAAATCCGTCCGGTTTAGCCCCGGTCTCCCCTACTTTAAACTTATATTTTGTAAATTTAAGGGTACGTTTAAAAAAAAAAGCAAAGGGTGATGGAGCAATTTTGCTAATGCTTTTGAGATGTTAAAAAAGACATACATAAATTTCTTGTTCTGTTTAAAAAAACATTGTGGATTTTCATTTTTTTTTACTTTAAACTTTTATTTTGTAAATTTAAGGGTTGGTTTTTCAATTTAAAAAGAACAGAGGGTAATGGAGCAATTTTAAAATTGCTTTTGAGTTGTTGAAAGAGAAGTACATAAATTTATTTTGTTGTTTTGAAAACCAATGTGGGTTTTTCCTTTTAATATTATAATTTTGAATTTTTACATTTTAGGGGTAGTTTTTTCAATTTAATAAAAAACGAAGGGTGTTTAAGCAATGTTGACATTGTTTCTAAATTGTTGTAGCAGAAGTAGATAAATTTATTGTTTTTTTTTTAAAGAGATTTTTTTATTATTATTATTATTAGCAAAAATACATTGTTTAAACAAATGAAAATTTCGTTGTAATAATACTAAAATACATTTTGTGTAACACCTGCTGGAAAAGAGATTTTTAAAAAAGCAACATCACTTTCTGGTAAAATATCAGAACTACTTGCTTGATTATTATTTGAAACTAATTCTTTATTATCCACGGACAAATTGAAATTATTATTTTCACTAATATTATTGTTAGTAACTAAATTTTCTTCACTATCACTGACAGCATAATGAATCATTTCATTTTATTCAAAAGTGGTAAATCCGAGTAATTTCGGGTTTCGATCAAAATAATGTACTTGGTATATTAGAAGTTTGTACCAAGGTTATTGTTATTCATTCATTATTATTCATAATTATTGTACAAAATATCTCAGAATAAGTAAATTTGTCACTTGAAAATAAATTTTTAAAGTATTTGTTTGTTTGTTATATTTTTTTCAAAAATAGCTTTAAAAAACTAAAATCTCGTTTGGAGCTTATTACATTATTAATATTATTCATGATTTTTTTTAAGCTGAGAAACATGAAGAAAATGTTTAAATATAAAAAACAAATTTTATTATTTAAACAAATCAACCTAAAATTAATAATTTTTATTTATAGTAATTTTTTCTGAAAGTTAAATATTTTGAGCACAAAAAATGTTCAGAACAATTTTTTGTATCTTGAAGCAGAAAAAGGTATTATCAAAATGAAAAATGCTGCAAAAATTTTTTAATGCAAATATCTACAAAAAAAATTTCTTATTGATATTTGATATACTTAATTAGGACCTAAATCACTTTCAATTCTCATAATATGAGAAAAATCTAAGATGTCATGTGTTGTTTTTATATGAAACGCCCCATTCAGCTACATTTGGACAACAAATTCAATTTTTTGCAAGTAAAAATATTTTAATAACTACGAATTATAAAACTGGAAAGTGATGATTATCATAACAAAGTCACATATCGGCGACCACGATACTGAATAATTGACTGAACTAAAATTAAAAAATCAAAAGGCATTTTAATCTGTGAAAATTAAATTTTTTACAGGACTCAGAAATTTTATTTTCAAAAAAAGGGATAGCCACATGTGCTGAATATGCCCTATAAAATTTAAACGATATTGGTCAAGCCATTTTTGAGATATCATGGTCGACAGTTTAAAAAACACAGTTTTGAGAAAAACGTCTGTCAAAGATTAAGTAATACATTGTTTGCTGGGCAACTCCTTGTATTCTCGGTGCTGTAACTTTCTTAGGATTAAAACTATCGAAAATTTTATTTACAAACTTATTCTACACATATTGTGGATGTAATTTATGAAAAAAAATTCGAGTTTTTGAATCCATTACATGGGATGACCCTCTTAAGCGATTTCGATTAAATCTTACAAATTTGTCCACCATATTGGATCCACCATTTTGATTTTTGGAAAAATGATATTGGATTCGTAATCAGTGACCCCAAAAGTCCCTAAGAGGCAAATCTCAAATGATTCCAATTACTTTTTAAAATTTTGGTCCGCCATGTTCGATCCGACATTTTGAATTTTGGAAGAAGGACATCAGATTCGTAGCCATCGACCCCAAAAACCCCTTACTGTTTTATAGGTTATATTCTCGCCTCCATATTGGATTTTTTAAAAAGCTACTCATATTTGAAAAGTACTTATGTATACAAATAATTTGTGCATATAAGCAATAATTTTGAAAGTCCTCAATTTCGGAGAGAAGGGTGGCACGAAACGTCCCAGGTATACCTCTATACAATACATAATACACATGGCAATGATTCACGTCTGAGTATATACAACTAAAATATGACTTTAACTGGCATTTAACTGTTAAAGAGAAGGAAAATTTTATTCTAAATCGTTCTGCATGCGGAAAGTGTTCTTCGCTGTAGGTTTAACGAGCTCCCGTTCAGCTTCCGCCAGGGTCGCCAACCGGTGGATACGGTCAAGGATACACTTTGCGCAATTCGTTACCTTACATCTTACGTGAATTTTTTTTAAATTCAAAGAGTAATGTTTTTTCTTCTTTTGTTTGGTTGAGAAAAATTTTTTATTTCCAAACATTATTGACAGAAATCTGATAGAATTTTTCCGCATAGTTGGCATATAGGCAAAATGCTCCAGTCTCTGGATTTTTGATTTAACCTTATAAAAGGTTCTCTGAGATGTAAAAAGAAGGTTACAATGACCTATTTAGCTGAAATCACTTTTAACCCTTGCCTGTAGGGGTAAAAGTGGTTTAAAAAAAAATTTCTAATGAACAAGTTCAATAAAAAATTCTATAAAAAATTCATATAGCTAATGTATACCGTGTACATTGTTAATATTTATTTACCCACTATACCCCGTTTTTACTACCAAAAAAAAATTATTTAAAATTAAAGAAATTTTTTTTTCAAGTTTTTAAAGAAGGACAACATTTTCTTTTACACTACTTTTTAGAATGTACTTAAACCTACTTTCATGAATTTTTTCAGATTTTTTTATGATGTGCGAACATACTAAAAATTGGATTTTTAGTATTTTTTGACATTTTTGGCCACAAAGACATAACTTATATGGGTGATTCTCCGCGTAGCGCACGATTTGGTTTCTGAAATTAAAAAAAAATTTATCTTTATGATTATTATCAATATATATTTTTAAGATAAAGGCTCAAGAATGAAAAATCCATAGCGGGCCGGAAAAATTGTTTATAATTTTTGTCATAAACAAATATAGTAATTAACAAATTCAATGTTTGGACATGTTCTGTCAAAAAATTTTTTTTCTGTAAATTAAACAATATTATAGCGTAAATCTCATTTAATCATTTTTTTTGGTAATTTATGGAAATTTATGGAAATTTAAGAAAATTTATAGAAATTGTCGCGATAATTAATAAAAATATGTAAAGTTTACATTATTTTAAAAAATTTGGAATTTGGTAATTTATGGAAATTTATGTAGTAATTTATATTATAGAAATATCTACAAAAATATTTTAAAATAAATTTGTTTTTCCGCAAGTGTTTTGTTTTTCTCAATTCTACTAACTTAGACAATACGAAAATGTCAATGTTCATTATATTTATTATTATATTTTCCTAAAGAAACATTTTATATATGAAATGGTAGTGGGGACTAATTAGACCATGACGTTTTGGCACCTTAAAACAGATTTTTAAGTAAAATTATAAACTTTTAAATAAAAATGACTGTAGACTTTTATTTGAGCAGCTGAATCGTAGAAGGGCACGTAAATTTTTTTCTACCGAAATCAAAGCTCTCCTAGACACTCAAAATTCAACTTTTGATTTTAAATATTTTGAATGCATATCCTTAAGGGAAAAAACATTACGCATATAAAATATTTTAAGTTAAAAGTAAAGTTTTGAGTGACCTGAAGGATTTTGATTTTAGTGAATAAAAATTTACGTGTCCTTCTACGATCCAGCGGCTCATTTGTTACCATGGAAATAATTTATCCTCGTTAAATTTATTAGAATATATAATAAAACTGATTTCTTAAAAAACATTAGGGACATTCATAACAATTTGTAGAATAATGATAGAAGAAATATATTCATAACAATTATTTAAAAAGAAAAACAAACTTGACTGTTCAATATTTAATTTTCTCAACTCAACTTTTCCAATTGAAAATAAGAGCGTCATTTTTTCGACAAAATTATTTAAATAAATATATATTTACTTAGACATAAATTTATATTTTAAATTTCCAAATTTTATAAAAATTTTTATTAAAAAAAATGTTTCGCCTTGAAATTTAGTACAAGAAACAATAATTTAAAATAATTTTGAACAACTTCAAAATTTCCAGGAGCCAACTTTCTCGCCGTGTATTCGTGCATGTGCCCTTTTAAGATCCGGAGCCTCAATTTTGAAAATCTGACTTTAGTTTCATAATCAACTGCCCTGAAAACCCTATGCAAAAAGTTTTAATCGAATTTGAGCAAATTTAAAAAAATTAAATTTTGTTAAATTAATATTTATCAATTTTTGAAAGACGTATATACAAGGTAAATAGAAAAAAAACTCTTTGACTTTTTTTATAAAATAGGCGACGTTTCAGTAGTCTAGTTTGCCAACATTATCAGGTCACTTTAATAAAATATTATTTTTCAATAAATACAACACAGTTTTTCTTAAAAATAAAAATAAATAAAAATTAAACAAAAATAAAAAACATTTTTTACCTACAGTGCCGCCCAGCAGGATTTTCCCACCCTGTCACAGTTAAAGAAAGTTACAAAAAGATTTATATTTTGAAATGTAGTAAAGATATCGAGGTTTTCCAGGTATTATTTTAAAGCTTACATCTTCATCTATTTTAACAATTTTGAAATAATTAATTAAAACAAAATTTTTTTTCAATGTTAAAGTACTGTTTAGAAAAACAAAAATTTTTATTTTTTAGCCAAACGGTTCATTTTTTTAGAAAAAGTATAAGACAAAAAATTATTTTTTTCTCAAAAGATATCGTACGACAATTTTTAGAAAAGCATTTTAAAGTTGATAAAATAAGCTTTAAAATGCGTTATGTAAAATTAATTTGCGACGACTTGTTGAAAAACTACAATTTATTGTTAGATATCGTCAAAAAAATTAAAATTTTTAATTTTTCTAAACAGTAATTAAACATTGAAAATTTTTTTTTTAATTAATTATTTCAAAATTATTAAAGTAGAAGATGTAAGCTTTAAAATGAGACCTATAAAACCTCCATATCTTCACTACATATAAAACTATATAACTTTTTGTAACACCTTTAAGTGTGACAGGGTGGGAAAATCCTGCTGGGCGGCACTGTAGGTAAAGTCAAAAAATATACATCACGTCAATAATTAAATAAACCCAATACAACATAAAAATAAAATATTTAAATTTCCAAATCATCATAAACATATTAAAATGAGTGATTAGTCAAACTGACTGAATCGGTGACAATTTTCTCGTTATATATACAGGCTGTGGGGTCAATGACCCGCAATCGAAATATTATGAATTATAATCATTTTTTCAATTTATTGAGGAAAGGAAAATAGAAATTGCTAAGAATCTGTACGTCTTCCTTCTTGTTAATAGTAAAATTATTGCATTTAATGTGAATCAACTCAAAAATTAATCTTTTTTTATAAGAAGCTTCATAATCTAAAATTTCTGCATGGTAAAGTTAAAAGAATAAATATATTCAGTTTAATGTTTATTTACAACAGATTCAAGACTTTTGTTTTCATGTTCACTAATTCTTTTTTTCAAAGTACGTTTTGATTCACCAATATTCGTTGCAGAGAAATTATTACAATTAAATTTATAAACAATATTATTACTATCCCACTTTCTTGTCAAATCCTTTCCTTAATTTTATTACATAGCGAGCTTAAGCTTTTTTCCACAGTAGAAATGGAAAGTAAATTGTATTTTCTTTAAATAATAGATAATTGATAATAAATATCATTAAAAGGAATAAAGACTTTAGGTAGTTGTTGATAAATACTAACAACATTGTTAATTTGTGTTTTGTCTACTGTTTTTATGAATTAATGAATGTTTTCTTATCTTTATATTTTAAGAAATTCATTGTCATTTAAATGTTTTAGAATTTCATAAGTTCTTGATTGTAATTTAAATAAAACTCCTTTCGTTAAAATTTCTTTATAAGTGCGTATATCAGAAAGTAAGTCATGGGCCTAAAGCCATTTCTTTAGAAATGTAGTTTGATTTTGTCATGCAAACTGAAACATTTCTTCTGTCAGAATTAGTAAAAAATATGTCAATATTTTCTTTCAAGAAACTTTTTGCAGAATTTAATTAAATGGCAAAACTTCTATCCTCAAATGTGATGATTTTTTTGACAGATTTGATATTACGATTACACTATACCTAACTTTTTGTCTAATCTTATTTTTGACTTTAGAACTAATATCTTAACTCGAAATTGTATATTGAAAATTGTTTGTAATATTTACCAGTGCTAGCGAAAACGTTCGCCATGTTCATAACTAGTAAACTATACCGGTTTACATATAGTTTGTAAGCAAGTAATCGATATTGTTCTCGTAATATGGACTTCTGAAATTTCCAGATAGACAGCCAAGTGCGGTCTAGCAAATTGAATCCCATACATTTGCCACAATTTTTGACAAAATTGAACGAAATTTGACGTCTTTTATCAGTTTTTAATTTGTGTCCCCACAAATACGCCTTCTTTTATATATTATATTTAGCCGCATCAAAAAACAGTGCAAATCGAAGTTAAGCCACTTTTAATGTTTAACAATTTTTTAAACCGTAAACCATACGATATATTGTTAATAAATCGTAAAATTAAGTAAAAGCTAATTTCCTAAGAAATTGTACTTTGACAAACAAAAAAGAAAGTCTGAAGTAAAGACGTTTTTACGACGTCATTAACCAAAAAGTCAATCATTTTCTATATTTTTTTTCAAAGTAATAGATAATTCTAAGCAAATTCTTGAATAGCTCTTAAACCGTCAGTCCAATTAAAAAATGTTGTTAATACGTTTTTATGGAAAATTTAATATCTTTAATTTGCTTCAAAGAAAATTGATATCGATCGACTATATTCGGAAATAATGGTAAATTAGTGAATCCACATTTTGTCGACACTCATGAAATTGAAATCTAGCTATGTATAACGAAAACTGTTCTACTTTCTTAATTTCTAGCTTCATATTCGGATTCGGGAGCAAATTTTACATAAGAAATGGCAGTGATATGCCGCGGATCAGAAAATTTGTTTAATTTTGTAAAGTAGTGTTATTTAAATTACTTTTTTAATAAATAAAATTTTATTAAAACATTATCATTTTTTTCACGTTTTCATACTACACGGTGGTCTTGAATCAACTTTGAATGAAATGTCTTAGCTCATCATTTTTTTGATGATTTGGGTTATTTGAATTCTAAATAATGTGTAAAAAATTTATAGCCCATAACTTGTCGAGCCGTTTTTATATTTATATTTCGTTAATTTTTTTTCTGTACAGTAACTGGTATAATTTCCATAAATTGGCAAAAATATGTGCCTTAACATGTATTGTAATATTTAAACAAAACTGATTTATTGTGTAAGAAATATTATTTAAATTGTTATATTATATTATTTAAAATTAAAGAAAAGTATTAGGGTCAGTTAGGGTAAATCCGGACAGAGGGCAAATACGGACAAAAGGTGTTGGATTTTAATTTACAAATTAAAAATTCAGTTCGACGTCAATATTTTAAGCTCAGATCCTTTAAAAGAGATTCTGACTACTTCCATGATTTTATCTCGACAATTGTCAACAGGATAATTCAAAAACTTAGGGTAAATCTGGACAGAGCTTCTATTACATTTTAAAAAGTGGTAAATCGACAAATGAGTCGGTTTTTTTTTCTGTGAGTAGTGTAATTCGATTAAATTTTAAAAAACTCCGGCATATTGGATCCGGCATTTTGAATTTTCAAAATCTGACTTTCTATTCGTATTCAATGATCCCAAAAACTTTTCTTTATCAAGTTTTATTAAAATCCATTAAAATTTGTTAAAGCTATATATGTTTTTGATTATTACTTTTTGAATCGTTAATTTATTAACTTTTATGATACTACAACACTTAACTGATTCAACTTTTATACATCTAGTATGAATTTTTTTCAAGTTGTTCTATCCCTTAATAGAGTAGCACAGAAAAAAACCGGACTTAAAATGAGTCGCATATGAGACTCATTTTGAACTGCAACAAAAATGATACCCCTTCGACTCATTCTGAGTCCAAAAACAAAAAATGTAATCTATGTACACTTTAACCTATAATGTCCAAAAAAACATACGCTGTTCCATAAACATATTAAAATTAATATTACTTTTGACCATGTAAGGTAATTCAAGTAAAAATTAGTGTCTCTGGCGTTTTTATAATCGCTAGTTACAAATCTGCTATGAAATATAAAAATTACAAGTGGCGGACCAAATTTTTAAAGATAATTTACGCCTTTTATGATAAAAATTTAAAATTTAAAAAAAATTCTGCCATATTGGATTCGCCATTTTGAATATTAAAATCTAAATACAGATCAGTAAGCAGCGACCATAAAAACCCCTAGAGAGACTAATTGTTATTTAAATTACCTTACATGGTCAAAAGTACTGTTGTTTTCAATATGCTTGTGGAACAGCGAATGTCTCTTTTGACATTACAGGTTAAAGTGTACATAAATTACATTTTTTGTTTTTGGATATTGAAGAGCAGTGTTTAAACTTTCATTTTGTGCTATGCGGACAGATTTACTGATTCGGTGTATTGTTGTACATTCATTCAAAAAATGCTAAAAATGCATATTTTGTATATTAAAACGTAAATTGATTAAAAACTAGAGCCAATCCAATATTTTCAAGGTCAGATTCGTATTCTACGGACAAAATCCTGTAAGAATCGGCAGTAATATTTTAGGCAACATGCAGTTGATTAAAATTTGTCGGCCTGTGTAATATTAGTAGTTTTAATAATTTTAAGAAAATAATAAAATTGTTTGTTAGCCTTAATGTTTATTATTATTTGTCTATTTTAAACTAATGTATTTTTAATTAGACGAAAAAAATAGATAAACTAACTTTTATTATACTTTCGTTGTAAAAGACTTAATTTCTGGGAATTTCCTTTTGGAAATTATAAAAATTTATTTGGAAATAATAAATTGACCTCTAAAGAAAAACAATAATTCGAAGCCGTTTAAAATTTATTCATTCCTTTTAAAATAAGATTCAAATAAACCATTAATTGTCTATCATCAAAAACATTTTTACTTAAACCAAATAATATTTACGCTTGAATCAAATAATTTTTATTTAATAGTAATTTTAATAGTTATAATAAATTTTTATTTCATAGTTACAAATTATTTTATATAATGAAAAGTAATTTTATTTGAATCAAGTAAATTTATTTTTCAGTGTAACTATTAAGTAACTATATTAATACTCAACATTTTTTGCAAAAATTGAAATTTCTTCACTTTTTCGAAGAGAAAGAATTCATTTTTCTTGTTTTTCTTTTCTATTTACTACTTTTTTTAAACAATTGCGTGGCAAACATTGATATTATTGCAACTTAATGGGTTAAGTGATTACTTTGCGACCCTTTACTCATAAAACATAACAACGACTTTTGCGCTGCGTCATCTTGCAAAATTTTCAGTTTAAATATCTCGCTTCAAATGCACATCTTCCCTTGGCTCACTATAAATTAAAGTGCTCTTAAACGTCACGCAGTCATCCCAGCAGCCTTAAAAGGTTAGAAACATGCCCAGGAAACGCTCATTCTTCACCAAGGGTTTTTTTCTCTTTCTTTTTTTCTGTATTACATATAATACACTATTTTGCAAAATAGTCTTAATATAACTGTAAATTCAGTTCAAACTATTGACTTTAATTAGGAAATTTTATTTATTTATTTGATTATTATCATTATTTATTTTTATTATATTTACAGATTCTTATTTTATACTATCGGTATTTTGCTTATTTTATTTTTGCGGTTTTCACATTTAATTTTTGGTATTTTTATAATTTTTTTTGCAATATTTTTATAATTTTACTTCTGCACGGAAAAAATTTTTTACTGTGGGGAACAGCTAATTTCGAAAATAAATAATATAAAGAATCTATACAACTAATTCAGTGAATGATTTCCAATGCAATAGTCAAACTGTTTCTCTGATCTAGAGAAAATAAATATAACTGCACCCAGAGAAAATTATTATTCAAACTAAATATATTTTATTTTACTTAAATAAACGTATATTTGTCTCAGAACCAACTAGACTTTTTATTTGTTTTAAATAAAATTTATATTTGACATAAATAAAACATATATTTGAGTTAAATAAAATTTTATTTAAACTAAATAAAATTTATTTGAAACAAAGAAAAAGTCTAGTTAGTTCTGAGACAAATATACCATTTCTCTGGGTGTGGTCAGTCATATTGAAAATATTTGACAGTTTACCATTTTCATAGAAATTTCTATAAAATCACAAATGTTAAATTTACATTTCTTACCTCTAAATACGTATTAATTTACTAATTTTAAATTTTATTAGTTATAATATAAAAAATATAATTAATAGAATTTGAATTATATATACGCTTTGAACATTAAATTTTAAATATTTTCATTCAAGTCTTATTTTGAGGTTGTCTTGTTTTCAAAAGGTAACGCAGGAAATTAGCTTTTCAAAGTAATGAAATTTATATCTGAAATATATCACAGTTTTTGTTTTAAAAATAGTTTCAGTATAAATGTTATCAGAAAATCGTGACGGAAAACTTTTTTTTAAATTATTGCTTAAAAAAATTTGTTTATATATATATATATATATATATATATATATATTTTTTTTTTTAAACGTACTCTTTTTTTGGTCGCGTATATTTGTCTCAGTATATTCATTTTGACGCCAATGATTGTTTATCGCCGGAAATTTAGTACGTGATCGGTGTTATGAGGATGGGCTCCGGAAACCGGAAGGACGGACACACAACCCCTGTTTTGGCTCTTCGCGAAAGTAGGTTTCTAGGAAAAACTAACGAAATTTAATCAAACGTTTGCTATAGTGTTTCGATTGTTACTTGTTTTTAGAAGAAAAATTAATTAATTAATTAAATTAATTAATTAATTATTAATTATTAATTAAATATATTAATCTCCGTGGTTTTTCATTCATTCTGTTCGCAGTGTGAAGTTAGTTTTTGTATATGCTTTTGTTTTTTTTCTTTTTTAAAACACTTTGCCTAAAAGATCGAAATAATACAGCTTTTTGATTTGTCAATATCAATTTTTATCGTTTATTAAGAAAAGGTTCAAAGATATTGCTTTTATAATTGTTAATTTCTTTAAAATTATTAGTTTCTATTAAAATAAAAAGTTGTAAAATTTTTGTTTTTTAATTACAATTGTTAACCAATTTTTTTCATTTTAAATTAATAAAAAAAATGTGTAGGAAGAATTTGTGTATCTTATAATTACAATTTTTATTTCTTTATGTATATAAAGATATTTTATATTTTACTAGCTAAAAAAACGTTCGTGTACTTTCTCATTCTATAATGATAATATATATATATAGTAATATAATAATCATATCTGTCCACAATTCACATTTTTTCTATTAAAAAAAATATTTAATTTCATTTGAAGAATTTCTTTAATAAGATTTAATTTTTTAACCTTCTAAAAATGAATTTATTTTAAGTTTAATCTAGAAATTAATGAAAAAATTTGCATAATATCTTTTTCTTTATTTAAAATCGAAGAAAAAATAAAGTATTTTGAACTATTTATATTTCTCCATCAACATTTTATTTGAAACAAAAAATATTTAACTAAATCAAAATCATGAAAAATTCTTTCATTCTTTTCTATTAAAAAAAAAAAAGATGTCAAAAACATTTTGTCAGACAAATCGAATTTCTATAGTTTCTTTTATTTATTTCTAAAAAAATTTGAAAATTATTTAACAAAATTTTGATTTTTTAGAGATAGAGGATAATAAATGTTTTGGCTCAATTAACTATTTTTTGTAATTTCTTTTTTAAATTTTATACTGAAAATAAATAAGAATAAAAATTGTATAGCTTTAATTAACTACACTGAAAAAAAATTTATTTGATTCAAATAACCGATTATTTGACTATTATCAAATAAATATTTACTTAAATCAAATAATTTATATTTGAATCAAATAAACTGTATTTGAATCAAAATTTCAGTATTTGAAGCAAATATTATTTAATTGATTCAAATAAAAATTATTTGATTTAAGTAAATATTTATTTGATAATAGTCAAATAATCGGTTATTTGAACCAAATAAATTTTTTTTCAGTGTATCAATTGTATTCTTTTAATGGTTGACCTGAAATGTGCCCGCGCGTATCTCACATTCTTTTATATTAATTTTTATTTGCTGATCATCTTAAAAAATGTTTATTACTTTAAAAGAATTATGTATAATTAATAATTTTTTTTAATGTTGTGCCAAGTTTTAAAATGATGTGATAATCATGAAAATTTATAAAATAGAAAATTTGCAAACTTTTTTTCTCTATTTTCTTAAAAAAAAAATTATAATCTTGTAATAATAATTGGTAAATCAACATCACGCAAACTTCTTTCATTTTTTATACAAAAAAAATTAAAGTTTTGTAACAAAATTTTGGTTGATAATCCAAAATTATATATTTTCTTTATTTATTATATAAAAATTTTTTTTTAATTATTTTACAAAATGTTAAATTATATTGAGAAAAAGGTAAACAATTTTGAATAATATCTTTTCTTAATTTTTCAATCAGGACTTTCTATAAAATTCTGATTTTTTGGAAATAAATAATATATATGATTACAATTTCCATTTAATAACCATAATATTTGTTAAGCTATGTTTGTACTGCGTACTGAAATAAGTCTGATTGTTTTAAATTTAATAATAAAAATTAATTAGAATATAAATATAAATTGTCATTTTAATTCGTGATCATTCACTGAGAGGAAAATTTATTTGATTCAAATAACCGAATAATTTAACTATTATCAAATAAATATTTACTCCAATCAAATAATTTTTATTTGCTTCAAATACAAATTATATGATTCAAACAAATATTTATTTGATAATAGTCAAATAATCGGTTATTTGAATCAAATACATTTTTTTCAGTGTAATTGTATTCTTTTAACAATATTGAAATAGAATGTGAACGCGCGCTTTAGCGCGCGTATCCTATGCTAGTTATTAATTAACCATATTAATCTCTGTGGATTTTCATTCATTCTGTTCGCAGTGTGAAGTTAGTTTTTGTATATGTTTTTGTTTTTTTTTCTTTTTCAAAACACTTTGCCTGATCATAATGTTGATTTATAAATTTTATAATTATTTTTTTGTTTCTTTGTTTTAAATTATTAGTTTCTTTTGAAATGAAAAGTTGTGAAATTTTTATTTTTTTATTACAATTTACAGTAATAAATAATTTTGTACTTAAGGGCATTTGAACCACTATGACGTAACAATGTATGAAAAGCATGAGTTTTAAAATTGTGACGTCATAATGGTTCAAATGCCCTTAAAAAGTGATTTTTAAAAAATTTTGATTATGAAATTATTTAAAATATTTATGTTTGTTAATAAAAATGAGTCAAACATCTTCAAAATTTTAACTTGTATAAATTTTTTGTATGTTACAATTCAAATTAAACTAAGTTACGTTTGTAATTTTGACGTTATGTAAATTGAAAGCACTAAAAAAATGAATGAAAAATCTTAAAAGAAAGGATTTTTAATTTGTCTTTTTGCGTTCGTAATAGAGGGAAACTTGACTCCCGAACTTCTTGTTATAGCGAAATTGTCCAAAGATAATTGACTATACTTTATAAATGCTTGATAATAATTGCCTTAGAATATTTCATCAAAGAGTATTATTTTATATTCTGAGACTTATTAAATTATTATAACAAAATCAAGTATCTTATTCTTTTTGTAATTTAATATTAAATTCGTTTATTTATTATAAAACATAACGTTTTTTATTTCAAATTATTGCAATATTTCTATTTTATTTTAAATAAATATTATTTCATTTAATTTTTAACAGTTACAATATTTTAATAAAGTAACTATTGTAAAAGTCCCGCGAGATTATACATGCATATAAGTCTTCTATTTAATCATTTATTTAAATATTAAAACTATTTTCTATTACATTGTCAATTTTTATAAAGAAAAAAAGCTTAAATATTAATTTAAAATAAAACCATATATATTCATTAATAATTTTTAAATGACTTGAAGTATGATTTTTATAAAATTCCAGGAATATACAGTACCGGCAAAATTGTCAGTCCACCTATTTTTGAAGGAATAACAAAAATTTTTTAACATAAAATTTATGAAAATAAAATTTTTTTTTGCTTTATGTTTTAAAAGACAGTAAAATTTTGAAAAGAATGAGACCTTACAGATGTCATTTGGCCAAAATGTGTAGAAGATATTCTTAAAAACCGTCATTTTCAATGTTTTACAAAATTTTGAATAACTTCTAAAATAATTAACGCTTTTTAATAATCTTAGATTTATTTTAAAGGTCATTTTCAACGGAATAAGAATTATCTATAGGCATATACCTGTAATTTTTTTCTTGGAATAAGCATGACGTTAAAGATGACCAAAAAAATTCAAAGAATTTGAAATAATATCATTAAAAGAAAAATAATTTATAAAATTTAAACACATTTTTTTTATGAAATTTCCTTGAAGAATCTATACCATATCATGTTTTATATATGTTCTAGAATAGTTTTTAGTACAAAAAAATTATATCAAATTTTTCCAATTTTTTTGGTCATCTTTAACGTCATGCTTATTCCAAGAAAAAAATTACAGGTATATGCCTATAAATAATTCCTATTCCGTAGAAAATTACCTTTAAAATAATTTAAAGATTATTAAAAAGCGTTACTTATTTTAGAAGTTATTCAAATTTTTGTAAAACATTGAAAATGACGATTTTTAAGAATATCTTGTACAAATTTCGGCTAAATGTCTTCTGTAAGGTTTTATTATTTTTAAAATTTTATTGTTTTTCAAAATATAAATCAAAAAAAATTTTAGTTTTCATAAATTTTATTGTACCCACACTTACCATATTACTTTTTTTAATATCATTTAAAATTTGTTATTCTTATTTTAATTATTTTTGTTACTGCTATTTCCATTTTTAATATTATTTTTACTTATTTATTATTTTAATTTTTCTACTTTTACATAGATTATTGTTATTATTAAGGACATCCCTGTCAGATTTGAATAACCAAAAGTGAACCCAGCTGGGTGCACTTTAGGTGCACTTTTGGTTTTTTCATAAAAAACTTGATAATTTGAGTAGATAAGTACAAAAAATGCATAAATATAATTGAATAGATAGTTGTAGAGAAGATTTGTATAGTAATTATAATAAATAAAGTAATAAATAGTAAATAACAATAACAAAAGTATCGTAAATGTCAGTTCTAATGTAGGATGTATGTGTGTGTAAGATCGATATTGGAATAAATTGTTGATATGTCGCCGCGCATTTCGCGCGACAGATGGCGGAGGTGACATTTGTCCATGGCTTTATATTACATACTCCATCATAAAGAAAGCTATTTCTTTATTTTTTGGTTAAGTTACACAAAATGAAAAAAATATTTATATTAAAAAAAACATATATAGTTTCAACCCCCGAAAAGAAAAAATGAATATTATAGACCAATAAAAGAATAAACAAACTCCTCCTACTTTTAAGATCAATTTTACTATTTGTTGGTATAGATTTAAACAAAATGAAAAAAAAATTAATATTTAAAAAAAACATTATATAGTTCCAACCCCCCAAAAGCAAAAATGGATACTTTAGACCAATAAAAAAAAACTCCTTCAATAAGAAAGCTATTTTTTTATTTGTTGGTAGATTTAAACAAAATGGAGAAAAAAAGTTAAATTTGAAAAATAAAACATATAATTCCAACCCCTAAAAGACAAATGGATATTTAGACCAATAAAAATAAAGTTAAAACTCCTCCTTCATAAAGATAGCTATTTTTTTATTTGTTGGTCAAGTTACACAAAATGGAAAAAAATTTATATTTGAAAAATAAGTCATATTATTTCAACCCTAAAAAGACATAATGGATGTTTTAGACCAATAAAAAAATAAACCATCTTTTTTCTCTATTTTGTTTAAATCTACCAACAAATAGAAAAATTGATTTTAAAAGTAGGAGGAGTTTGTTTATTCTTTTATTGGTCTATAATATTTATTTTTTCTTTTCGGGGGTTGGAACTATATATGTTTTTTTTTAATATAAATATTTTTTTCATTTTGTGTAACTTGACCATCAAATAAAAACATGCTTTCTTAATGAAGGAGGAGTTTCAGCTTAATTTTTATTGGTCTAAATCATCCATTATTTCTTTTGTGGGTTGGAATTATATGTTTTATTGTTCGAATATAAATTTTTTTCCATTTTGTGTAACTTGACCAACTAATAAAAAATAGCTATCTTTATGAAGGAGAAGTTTCAACTTTATTTTTATTGGTCTAAAACATCCATTATTTCTTTTGAGGGTTGAAATTATATGTTTTATTTTTCAAATATAACTTTTTTCTCCATTTTGTTTAAATCTACCAACAAATAGAAAAATTGTTTTTACAAGAAGGAGGAGTTTGTTTATTTTTTTATTGGTCTAAAATATCCATTTTTTCTTTTGGGAGGTTGGAACCATAAAGGTTTTTTTTAAATATAAATATTTTTTTATTTTGTGTTACTTAACCAACCAATAAAAAAAATTGCTTATTCTAATTGAAGGAGGAGTTTCAACATTATACTATTATTGGTCTAAGTCATTTTTTTGGGGTTGGAATAATATGTTTTACTTTTCAAATTAATCTTCTTTTCTCCATTTTGTTTAAATCTACCAACAAATAGAAAAATTGTTTTTACAAGTAGGAGGAGTTTGTATATTTTTTTATTGATCTAAAATATCCATTTTTCTTTTGGGGGTTGGAACTATATATGTTTTTTTAAATATAATTTTTTTTCCATTTTGTTTAAATCTACCAACAAATAGAAAAATTGTTTTTACAAGTAGGAGGAGTTTGTATATTTTTTATTGATCTAAAATATTCATTTTTCTTTTGGGGGGTTGGAACTATATATGTTTTTTTAAATATAATTTTTTTTCCATTTTGTTTAAATCTACCAACAAATAGAAAAATTGTTTTTACAAGTAGGAGGAGTTTGTATATTTTTTATTGATCTAAAATATCCATTTTTGCTTTTGGGGGGTTGGAACTATATAATGTTTTTTTTAAATATAAATATTTTTTCCATTTTGTGTAAATTAACCATCAAATAAAGAAATAGCTTTCTTCATAAAGGAGGAGTTTCAACATTATTTTTATTGGGCTAAGTTATTTATTTTTTCTTTTGGGGTTGGAATTATGTTTTATTTTTAAAATTTAACTTTTTTTCTCCATTTTGTTTAAATCTACTAACAAATAAAAAAATAGCTTTTTTAATGAAGGAGGAGTTTTAACTTTATTTTTATTGGTCTAAATATCCATTTGTCTTTTAGGGGTTAGAATTATATGTTTTATTTTTCAAATTTAACTTTTTTTCTCCATTTTGTTTAAATCTACCAACAAATAAAAAAATAGCTTTCTTATGGAAGGAGGAGTTTGTTTATTTTTTTATTGGTTTAAAATATTCATTTTCTCTTATGGGAGGTTGGAACTATAAATGTTTTTTTTAAATATAAATTAACCAACCAATAAAAAAATAGCTTTCTTATTAAAGGAGGAGTTTCAACATTATACTTTTATTGGTCTAAGTGATTTATTTTTTTTTTTGGGGGGGTTGGTATAATATGTTTTACTTTTCAAATTTAACTTTTTTTCTCCATTTTGTTTAAATCTACTAACAAATAAAAAAATAGCTTTTTTAATGAAGGAGGAGTTTTAACTTTATTTTTATTGGTCTAAATATCCATTTGTCTTTTAGGGGTTAGAATTATATGTTTTATTTTTCAAATTTAACTTTTTTTCTCCATTTTGTTTAAATCTACCAACAAATAAAAAAATAGCTTTCTTATGGAAGGAGGAGTTTGTTTATTTTTTTATTGGTTTAAAATATTCATTTTCTCTTATGGGAGGTTGGAACTATAAATGTTTTTTTTAAATATAAATTAACCAACCAATAAAAAAATAGCTTTCTTATTAAAGGAGGAGTTTCAACATTATACTTTTATTGGTCTAAGTGATTTATTTTTTTTTTTTTGGGGGTTGGTATAATATGTTTTACTTTTCAAATTTAACTTTTTTTCTCCATTTTGTTTAAATCTACCAACAAATAAAAAAATAGCTTTCTTATTGAAGGAGTTTTTTTTATTGGTCTAAAGTATCCAGTTTTGCTTTTGGGGGGTTGGAACTATATAATGTTTTTTTTAAATATTAATTTTTTTTTCATTTTGTTTAAATCTATACCAACAAATAGTAAAATTGATCTTAAAAGTAGGAGGAGTTTGTTTATTCTTTTATTGGTCTATAATATTCATTTTTTCTTTTCGGGGGTTGAAACTATATATGTTTTTTTTAATATAAATATTTTTTTCATTTTGTGTAACTTAACCAAAAAATAAAGAAATAGCTTTCTTTATGATGGAGTATGTAATATAAAGCCATGGACAAATGTCACCTCCGCCATCTGTCGCGCGAAATGCGCGGCGACATATCAACAATTTATTCCAATATCGATCTTACACACACATACATCCTACACTAGAACTGACATTTACGATACTTTTGTTATTGTTATTTACTATTTATTACTTTATTTATTATAATTACTATACAAATCTTCTCTACAACTATCTATTCAATTATATTTATGCATTTTTTGTACTTATCTACTCAAATTATCAAGTTTTTTATGAAAAAACCAAAAGTGCACCTAAAGTGCACCCAGCTGGGTTCACTTTTGGTTATTCAAATCTGACAGGGATTCGAACCATTATATGACGTAACAATTTGTACAAAGCATGTGTTCTAAAATTGTGACGTCATAATGGTTCAAATACCCTTATTATTATTATTATTATTATTATTATTATTGTTATTATATTCTCCTTTGAACTATTTTTGTTATAATTATTTTTTTATTATCATTATTACTATCATATTATTATTTTTTTAAATTAATATTGTTGGTGGTAGTTATTACTTCTCCTCGTAAATAAAAAGAGAAATTCATTTCCGCATTCTACATTTTCTTTTTATATTATAAATAATTGATGACGAATTAAATTAAAATGTAGGTCAGATGAGCGTTTTTTTTTTGCACAAAACTTATTGCATAATAGAATTGACTATGTAGATAGGTAAAAAGCTTTGACACAAGCACTGAGGTTAATAGCATTATACGAAAATACTCTTAGAGTATTTGCCCTGCCAAATTCTTGTCGAAAATAACTTTCGCGATTAAGATGTCATGAAAATTTAAAGGAGGCACTAGAGAAGCATAAAGTATATAAATTTCCATATTTTTGTTGCAGACAAAAACAAAATAAATAAATATCAAAAGTTTTACAAAGTTTATCGAACACTTTAAATGTTTTTTCTATTTTAATAATTCAAAATAAATTAAATGTAGATGTTCAATTCAATAAAAGTAACATGTAAATTATAATATTCCCGCATTAAAATTTTCATGCAAAGAATCATTTTTTTCTTTCAGGACGCTTTTTTGAAAAAAAATTTGAAACTTCTAAAGAAAATAAAATTTTTAATTCAAATTAAATTAAATTATTGGAAAAAATTATATTGTAGTTATTTTGATATTAATTTAAAAATTATGTTTCGAGAAAAAAAAATGATTACCAATTTACATACAAAGTTAATAATAATGAAAAATTATAGTAACAACAATTATAATAGCAACAATGACAATAATAATAATAATAATAATAATAATAATAATAATAATAATAATAAAAATACTAAAAAATAACAGTATTAGTAAATAACAGAAAAATCGTAATGAAAAATGAAAAATTAGAATAAAAAAAATAAGAAGACTAAAACTAATAATAGCAACAATTATTGTCGATGAGAAATATTTTTCGTAGGAAAAGTAAGAGAAAATTGCGATGAGAATTATTATGAAATGAGAGGGCAAGCTATAAGTGGACGTTAGGTAGGCTGCTATTAGTAGGCACAAACAGACAAAATGGTCATCGTGGCCTGCTAGAAATAGAAATAGAACGATTCGCGGGCAAACGGACTTAATAGATAAGTCCTCTTTTCTCGCGTGCCTGAGATGAATCAGTACAAGGGAGTCACGCTCGAAGTACTTCGAACAAACTTGACCGTCCTTGCAAGCCAAACTTCTTTTTACATTCTTTTCCAATTCTTCATATAATAGATTACTATAAAGTTCAATTCTAATCGCTGGATTTATTTATATATAAAAGACACACAAACACAAAAAGCTATACTTATCAGTTAATAAAATATTTCTATTTTCTAAAAATGTATTTTTCATTGCCATTTTTTATACACTTTTCAATTTTGTCAACAAAATTAAATTTCTAAACAATCAAAGAATGGTAAAGTAATGCAAATTTTTTTTTATTTTTACTATAGTTATGAGTTTTAGCAAAATTAAGAAAAATCTTTAAAAGAGGTTAAGGATTGTCACCTGTAAATTAAGGAAATGAGAGAAACTTTATAAAAATTTGACTGTATTCTTTAGATTATTTTAGAAACATATGAGTTTTTCAGAATTATTTACAACATATTAAAAAAAAAAAATAAATTGGCAATTCAACATGGGCTCTTATGGGAGCTTAGATAAATTTTAGAAAAAAAATTATGAAGGAAATGAGAGAAAAATCAGTGATTTTGTGTACTGGTAGACAATGTTAAAAAGTTAAAACTAGAAAAGTTTAGAAAAAGTTTACCACAGATTTAATGAATAAATAATTTTTTTTAATTTCAGTTTTCAAAGCAATAAAAAAACACATGAAAATGTGCCAACATCACAATAACACATAACCTCAAAAAAATACAAATTTGATCTGTACACTTGAAATTAACAATATTCCTTATTAACAAGTTAATAATTTTCATGTTTCTTTTGTATCATAATTATATTTTACTTTTTTTATCATAATTTTCGTGTTCCCAACACTAAAAAATTAAAAAACACACACATAAAGATTTTATTAAATGAAATTAAAAAAAAAAATATATGATTTGGAATATAGATTATTATTATACTATGACAATCACAACAATAGTATATTCTGAGATAGAGGATTCAAGAAAAAAATTAAATTTTTAGAATTTATAATAATATTCTGAATTTTGGTGTATTTTTTTCATGAAATCACCATGAATTCCTATACATAACTTTCAAATTTTTCTATTTCTGACATAGATGAACTTCGAAAAGCTTTCATTTAAAATTTTATCAAATTTCAATTTTTTATGCATCTAATTAGAAATTTAAAAATTTAGATTTTTGCAAAATGTTAAAAACTGTTCGACTAGTAAACCATCATTCAATCAAACCAGTCGCATCGTGTCTCGTATCCAGGGTTAAAAAGGACGCCTAATCAAAAACAGGCTTCATCCCAGGTGCGAATTTAGGTTGGCCGCCAGAGTTTGAAGGTTGGCCCACGGTTGGCCTAACTTTGGCAAGCGAAGTTTTGGTTGCCAGAGTTTGCCCAACTTTGGCAAGTACTAGTGCCCACAGTTGGCCCGACTTTGCAAGCCAACCATTACATGCAGAGTATAACCAACCGTCGGGCCAACTTTGGCGGCAAAGGTCGGCACAACTATGGGGAACGTATCTCATATGACTTACAAATTTAGGTTGGCCAAACTCTGGGCCACAGTTGGCCCGACGGTTGGCAAAACTCTGTAAAACGCAGTTTAAATAACTCAAACTTTATGGTTGGCCAAACTCTGGGCCACGGTTGGCCCGACGGTTGGCAAAACTCTGTAAAACGCACTTTAAATAACTCAAACTTTATGGTTGGCCAAACTCTGGGCCACGGTTGGCCCGACGGTTGGCAAAACTTTGTGAAAAACAGTTTAAATGACTTAAACCTTGTCGGTTGGCCTAACTCTGGGCCACGGTTGGCCCGACGGTTGGCAAAACTTTGTGAAAAACAGTTTAAATGACTTAAACTTTGTCGGTTGGCCTAACTCTGGGCCACGGTTGGCCCGACGGTTGGCAAAACTTTGTGAAAAACAGTTTAAATGACTTAAACTTTGTCGGTTGGCCTAACTCTGGGCCACGGTTGGCCCGACGGTTGGCAAAACTTTGTGAAAAACAGTTTAAATGACTTAAACTTTGTCGGTTGGCCTAACTCTGGGCCACGGTTGGCCCGACGGTTGGCAAAACTTTGTGAAAAACAGTTTAAATGACTTAAACTTTGTCGGTTGGCCTAACTCTGGGCCGCGGTTGGCCCGATGGTTGGCAAAACTTTGTGAAAAACAGTTTAAATGACTTAAACATTGTCGGTTGGCCTAACTCTGGGCCGCGGTTGGCCCGACGGTTGGCAAAACTTTGTGAAAAACAGTTTAAATGACTTAAACTTTCTCGGTTGGCCGAACTCTGGGCCACGGTTGGCCCGACTGTTGCAGCTTTAATATACATTTAACGGTATGGACTCCCATGTGAGCGTAGCGTAGTGGTCAGTGTATAAGTCTTCGGCGCGTTAGGTTAGGGGTTCGATCCCAGCGAGCGTTAGATATTTTCGAAAATGTATGTATGAGATTGTGTTTAATAATAATAGGGAAAGGTTATATCTGATGTTCCCGCTAATAATAACGTGTTAATTGTTTAAATAATTTAGTTTTTTAATAATTTTTTACCTCTGGCTGTTAAAGTTGGCCAAACTTACGCATTTAAAGTTGTGCCAACTTTGGCGTCAGTCTTTGGACCAACCATTGAAATGTATAGTTGGCACAACATATGCATTTTAAGTTGGGCCAACTTCCTTATGACTTGTCGGGCCAACCATCGTCGCCATTAGACGGCCAACCGTTATCATCTGTATGGTTGGCCCAACCTCTGGCACGAGAAGTTGGACCGACCTTGTAAAAGTTGGCCCAACTATGGGCCAACCGAAAATTCGCACCTGGGATTAATTGCTTGATAAATAGTTTTTTGCAACAGCTGTGGTATACAATATGAATAATAGTTAATTAATATTTTTAAATTATATGAAACTTAAAAAATCAGTTTTGGAGGAATTTTGTTATTTATTTTATTGACTATTTATTACTGGAAGTACTATTATTTAACAAATATTTAAATCTAAATAATAAAATTAGTAAGAAAATTATAACATCCTACCCCGGAAAAGGAGAAAAATTTTTATAACCAATCATATTCTTATAGAAGTTTTTAAGGACAACAATTTTTTTTATATTCATTGAACTATCTTAAAAATTGATGCTCTGGAGTTTTTTGAGTCACTGATTTTTTAATTTGTTAACCCTCCTGCGCATACGCTTCCACCCACAAAGTCGCTTGCAAATGCATACATTTTTCAGAACGCAGGATTTGCACGGCGATCGGAATCTAGGGGTTTTCGGGGTCACTGATTACGAATCCGGGGTCAGAATTCCAAAATCCATAATTTTATTAAAACTGTTTTTTGACATATAGAATTGTCCATTTAGATTTTTTAAATTTACCCTCCATATTTGTAATCAGCGACCTTAAAAAACCTTAGATAGCGATAGACGGGACGATTAGAAAACTTTTCCATAATTGTCAGCCGCCATATTGGGTTTGCTATTTTGAATTATGAAATTTTGACCTCGGATTCGTAATGAGCGACATCAAAAACCCCTAGATAACGATAGACGGGACGATCAGAAAACTTTTTTAAAATTGTCATTCGCCATATTGGATCCGCCATTTTGAATTTTGTCATTTTGACTCCATGTTTGTAAGCAGCGACCTCTAAACCCTTCGATAATAAGTTTTGGTAAAATTCTATAAATTTTTGTAAAAGTCCACTTTTAAAAAATATAATTGTCCGACATTTTAGATTCGCCATTTTGAATTTTTGAATTTTGACGTTAAATTCGAAATCAGCGCACCCAGAAACCCTTTGATAGACAATTTTTGGAAAATCCGATTAACAAACAATAATTTATAAAACAGAAATTTTAAATTTTTTTTTAAACATTTTATATGCAATATTTATTGTTAAGTAAATAATATATAGTGTGCTTAATAATTCAATTAGCTTCGTTTGTTCATTAAAAGCAATTTGCAACTTGCCCGATGTCTTAATATTTACTATAACAAAAGTTTTTAACAAAAATGTTTGGACGAGTATACTCGTCCTCATGCATACGGTAACGGTTCAGTTTGGACGAGTATACTCGGCTTTATGCGCAGGAGGGTTAATACATAGGGGAGAGTGGGGCAAACCGGACCGTTGGGTAAACCGGACCCCCCTCAATATTTCCGAAATTGTCAAAAGTGCTATTTAGAAATTTGAAACAACCTTGTGTAGTATACCTTATTTTTTCAATTTGACATTTTTTACTTTTGTTTGTGCAACGCTGGGAGCAAAAGTTTTTTTTTAGTTTTTTTCTACACTTTTTCGAATTTTTTCTTAAGGAAATTCTGAGGAAATCGTGTAATATTTCCAAATATTAGGTCTTGGGTTTTGAAGGTACACACCTCAGAAATATTTACCACCAAAAACTTTGATGAATTTGCAAAGCGTTTCTTTTTGACAAAACATTTATTCTCAAAATGGGCCTGTGGGGTAAACAAGACCGTTTTCGGTGGGGCAAACCGGCCATAGGATATTTCCATTGAATTAAAGTTTCATAAAAATTATTTTTTAATAAAATGTTTCTTTCATTAAAATAATTACAATGAGAATTGGACCCTTTAATATTGTTTCTCTGATAATAACAAACATTTTTATTTTTTTATTTAAAAAAATATTTATTTAATTAAAATTCAATCCCGAATTATTATTTTCATTACTACAACCATTGTTTACATGATTCTTTATGTTTTTTATTATTGTAGATTATGTAAATGCAAAATTATAAATAAAAAACCAAACGGTCCGGTTTGCCCCATGGGGGTCCAGTTTACCCCAGGGGTGAGGCAAACCGGACCGTTTGCAAAAATTTTTTAAGTTAACACAGCAACTAAACAATAAAAGATGAAGTATATAGGTCTCTGGGAAAAAGTTGCGCAATTAAATGATCTTTCAAACAAGCCAACCGAAAATGAAATCGGTTGATTCGTTTAGTCACAAGAGTCAAAAAACCGTTAGGGGGTCCGGTTTCCCCTCTCTCCCCTATTCAAACAGTTTAAATAGATGGTGGCAGATTGACTTACAATTTTTACTATCATCTATTGGTGTTAAGACGCAAATATACCATGAATTACGTGAATTTTGAGCAAGCCGTCTAAGCGTAACAGCAACTAAATATCCTTGCCCCATCCTCCTCTATAATAATAGTGCGGAAAAGTGGTCCTAAGTTGGTCACCTAAAGCAATTGGTCGAAAATAAGAAAGAAATGCATACTGTTTTGAACTTAATAGAAATTCTACAAATTTGATACATTTACTCTCTAAATTTGAATCAGCGAAAAATCGCTGATTATGCAGCTGATTCAATCAGCATATATACACTAATGAAACAGCGAATAGTCACTGATATTTCAACCTATATACGCTGATTGAATCAGCTGCATACTTATAGCTGCATAATCAGCGACTTTTTGCTGATTTAAATTTAGAGAGTAGGAGAATAAATACGCATTATTTAACTATTTTTGTTTAGAAAATGAAACATTGTTTTATTTTATTTATTTGTAGTGGTGGATGGCTGCGGAGATTGTGGTTCTTATGTATTGATGTATTTTTTATTGTTTTCTGTCTATTGTAAAAAAAAAAAAATTTTGTGTAACTAAAAGTATAGTTTGTAACAAAATAAAAAAACAATGTTCGTTTTCGGTGAAAAACATTTTTATTGTTTTTGTAAAATATTGCAAGCGATTGCTAGAAATTTTCCCTTCAACAAAAAAAGATGCTTTTTGGTTCTTTCTTTACAAATAAAATGCAGAAGATCACTTTCCAAATCACGCATCTCCTCTTTTATGTTGAATTCATGAGAGCTTATGCGCACTTAGGATGGATTTTTGTGTATAAACTGGAATATAAAAGTTTGAAAACTTTTCTCAGCGCGCGACGGATTTATAGGCCCTCCTTGAGAAGAAAAAGTGATATTATACATATACATATATGTATTTCTGAGACTATTTTTCATGAAAAACGTTGCGGAGGGTCACCCTCCGTTACGCGTCAATAAGAAATATTTCCGCTTTGTAGAGTAAAATTAAGCTGAAAAGATTTTTTGGATGGGGTAGAGAGAGAGAGAGAGAGAGAGAGAGAGAGAGAGAGAGAAAAAGAGACACGTGCGTGTTAGAAGAACAGGGGTAAATTTTAAAGCAGAAGCTGTTTTGTTGTTCCACTTTTCTTTTTCAAAAATTTATTCCTCTTGTCGCAATGAAAAGAATTCATGTTAAAAAAATTAAATTGAATACACAAAGAATATAATTAATCAGTTAATGAAAAGAAGTATTTAAGTATAAAGACAATAAATTAACATCTGCAATATTTTAAATATTTCTATACTGCATTTAAACCGATTTTTTAAAAATACTATTATTATCATACTAAGTAACTTTTCTACATTCATACAGTTTTTCTATTCATCTACTGAAACCTACTATTTTTAAAAATTTTGTGCAAATTTAAATTCTGTAAGAGTTGGAATAAAACAAATAATCTCAAAAATTTTAATAAAATTTGTAGAACTATGATTGAATTATATTCATAAATCTTTTGTAATTCAATTATTTTCAATATTTACTATTTTAGTAAAATTTTTACACTAGTTTACAAAAAAACACTAGTTTACAAAATTAAAAATATTTTCTGATCCGCTGCATTTCACTGCCACTTCTTATGTAAAATTTGCTCCCGAATCCGAATATAAAGCCAGAAATTAAGAAAGGAGAACAGTTTTCAGGACATATCTATATTTCAAGTTTTTGAGTTTCGACAAAAAGTGGATTCACTTATTTACCTTGTTCTTTGAAACAAATTAAAGATATTGAATTTCCTATAAAAAAGTGTCTACAACATTGTTTACTTGGACAGATGGGTTAGGAGTTATTTATGAATTTGTTTAGATTTATAAATTATTTATTATTTTTTGTTCGTCAAAAGTACCCCAGACTAGACATCTATAAAAAAGTATACTTAAACAAAGACACTATAATAATCTGCTACACGAACCCTATGAATCGGATCGTACTTATGTCGAACTAATAGTAGACGCGTTGGCGGCACTCACCGCTCTCCTTGCTGTAGATGTAGAGGTAAAAATATACAAGATCCAGAAAAAGAGGTTCCCAAATATGTACATACTCATTAACAACGTCAACCCTATCATCCCCAAACATAAAAGATGAAGAGTTTTTAGCCGAAGAGTTTCCCGATTCACTACAAGATTTTTGAGCTGACAACAGGAAGATAAAGATTAATAGGAATAATATAGGGTTAATAGATTAATAGGAAGATCTAATTTTCTAATCAATTCACTAGGGGTATCAGAGAGCAAAACAAAATCGTCCGCATATCTCAACATTAGGACTACTGTTTCACTATCTATTGAGAGACCTCTACAACCATATTTAATAAAATAATCTGTGCAAAAAATTTTGAAAGACTATTGGTTAAAGTGACTGGTCTACAGTTGTCAGGATCTTCTGGATTTCCTTTTTTAAACAGCATAGAAGTGTATAATTTACACCATTGCTTAGAGACAGATTCCTGCCACATAATCTTACTAAATAAACATTCAATATATAGGATCCAATTTTGTGGTGAGTTCTTATAGAATTCATAAGTAATACCACCAATTTCGGGGGCCTTTCCATTCTTACGAGATGCTAAACTTTAAAGGCCTATTTAAAAAATAGGCCTGTCCCAAATAAGATGAGATATATGTAAAAAAGTGTGGTAAACATTGAAAACTTCATCCAGCTTCGGAAAGCATTTACATAGATAAAGATACTCAAACCAAACATTCAGATCGACAAAATCATGTTGCGCTCTTTTTTTACGTAACGAATTTATATTTTCTAATTTTACGACATTTGTATGGACAAAAAAATTGTGATCTAAAGATTGCGATTGGTATGTTTTTAGCCGTGCGTGTTCAGCCGTATCGATAATTCCCGAAGGTAGTGTATGAATATTGAAAAAAGCATTTTTTCCATTAAAATAGTACTTATTTATTATATAATATTTAGACCATCAAATTAGCTCAGTCGGGTAAATGAATCGCTCGGAGGACGTTGCAGGACCAATGGTACTTGGTTCGCGCCCAATAGCCTGGGTATTTCCAGCGCGTAAGATAATCTGAGCGGAAGATATGGCCAGAAAGGCTCAGGTGAATACGTGTAAACTTTTGTGCAATTTGTGCTAAAGCAGTTTCTAAATTTTATAAATTTCGAATTTTAATGAAATTCATTTTTCTTCCGTAAATAAACAAAATATTTGAGAGACTGGATGCTATAAGGGGACGGGCATAGGTTTCGTTGTCTCCTTGTTCAACCACTGTCTCGCTTTACGTGGATACTTCTACTTTCACGCTTATCCCCTTATAGCATCCAACCCTTCATTCGCATAATTTTTATTTTATACTCATATTTTTGTAATGTTTTCTGTTTTTTTAATATTTGAAATACTTTTTGTGACTACACATGTGCACTTGGGGTCAATTATTATAAATTTCAACGAAAAATCTTAATTTTTTGTCGGATTACACCTAGGCAGAAATCGACGACCGGCATCTGACACTGTAAAAAAATTGTTTTGAATTTTATAGAAGGCCCGTCCTACCTATTTTCCCGCTCTCCTTGTTCAGCGCAGCGTCTTCAGCTCTCTAGTACTTCTTACACATTACATACTGGGACAGTTGTTGATAAAATAAAGAGGAAAAGTAGAAGCTGCGTTGTGCGGTGTACACTCGTTACGAGGGGAAAAAGTGATGGAACAACGTCTTTAAAAGTAGTGAATCGAAAATCCCTTTTGTAAAATTAATACTTTTAATGTGTCAATATTGCAATTTTCTGTAAAGGGTTTAGGGGGTTAAGTATGCAAAAAATGCCCCCGCTTCTATTTTTCTCAAATTTGGCCTATATGTTACTATTTATATGACTATAACTTTCTGCAATTTTGAACTCAAAATTTTTTTTCAACAAATTTCAAAATGAAAGTTTTTCGAAATTTTCAAAAAAAATTTTTTTAGTTCTATTAAAGTGACATTTTTAAGTATTTTCTCATTTCATTCTCTTATGTGATCTACTAAAAAAAAATTTTGCCCGACATGATTTCAAGATGTGTCACGGTAAATAACTCAAAAACCCTACCCGGAACATTTTTATGTTGTATGCAAATGGTTAACTAATTAATTATTTATTTAATTACAAAATAATACTTAGGGGTTTTCTGAATACAAGCCTGAAATCGATGTCAACAAAATTATTTCCAAAGAAAAATCAAAAATATTTTATTTTTACATTTTACATTTTTTTCTTTTTGGATCGTTGAAGCGGTACATCACACTTTTTTTATTTAACTTCTTTAACAGTCTTACTTTTTAAAAAATAATGGCCTACATGATTTTAAAGTGCGACACGGTAAAAAAACTCAAAAAATCCTAAAATATGATTTCAAAATTTTCGAAATTTTGTTGTTTGTCTAAAAATATTTTTTTAAATCAACTTCAGATTTGTATTTATCAACCTTAATAGGCCACTACTAAAAAGTTGCAAAAATATTTGACAGTTTTTTTAAAATTAAACATTTGCATACAACATAAAAATGTTCCGGATAGGGTTTTTGAGTTATTTACCGTGACACATCTTGAAATCATGTCGGGCAAAATTTTTTTTTAGTAGATCACATAAGAGAATGAAATGAGAAAATACTTAAAAATGTCACTTTAATAGAACTAAACAATTTTTTTTTGAAAATTTCGAAAAACTTTCATTTTGAAATTTGTTGAAAAAAAAGATTTTTGGAATTTTTTGAAAAAAAAATTTGAAATTTTTTTTTGGAATCTCTTTAATTGTCTTTATAACATATCCAAAGCTGATTAAAATACATATAGTAGTTTTTGAGGAAAATGCGTTTTTCGATTTTTCCCCTCCATAAGTTCCAAAAAACTCAAAATTTTGAGTTAAAAATTTGAAAAAGTTATTTTTAAGTGGGTAGGAATGAATGGGAAAAATATATTCGGGTCACTTTTTCCATACTTATTTAGCTATACTCTATCACATTAATATGACCCATATATATATATATATATATATATGTGCATTACCGTACGTGACAAATAGCATGACCATGGTTTTTGACATTTTACTCAAAAACTATATTTTTAAAAAATTTGAAAAAAATATATGTTAAAAGGGACATTATAAGGTACTTTTTACAACAAAAGAGAAAGTGGTCACTTAAAAAAATAACCCTAAAAAAAATTTTTGAAAATTTCAAAATTTTTTTTTGAAAATTTTTTTTTCTAAAATCGTCTTATCTATATTTACAACCTCTTAAAATTTCATTAAAATCAGTTCAGTAGTTTTCGAAAAAAATAAGTTTTTTGATTTTGCTTTCCCCCTCCATAACTCCCCCAAAAAACCGAATTTTGAGTTCAAAATTGCAGAAAGTTATAGTCATATAAATAGTAACATATAGGCCAAATTTGAGAAAAATAGAAGCGGGGGCATTTTTTGCATACTTAACCCCCTAAGCCCTTTACGACTCTGAAAGTAGGTAATAGAAAGACAAAAATATTACCTACACTGAGAAAAAAAATTATTTGATTCAAAGAAATTTTGTTTAAATCAAACTTAAAATGTCTTTGCTATACAGTCAAACATATTTAAGATTAAATGAAACATATTTTCTGGTTCAGTTTAAGAGATTATATATTGAAATCAAACATAAATTGTGATTGATTTTAAACTATATCTGTAGTTAACTTTTAAGTTTGATTCAAACATAAAATTTTTGAACATAATTTTTGTTTAAACCGTAACAGAAAATATGTTTGAATTAAATATAATTATTCAAACAAATAATACTTTTAAATCAATGCAGTAGATATTTTCTATATATTGAGATTAAGCTTACAAACTAATTTCAATTAAACAAAATTGTCTAACATTATTTTTGTGTTTCATTTAAGTATAATGTTTTCTCAGTGTACTTTCAGAGTATTAATTTTATAGAAAAATGTAAAGTTGACGCATTAAAAGTATTAATTTTTCAAAAGAAATTGTACTATTTTTTTCAATCAATTTATAAATTTTCTCGAGAATATTTTTAAGTTAATTTTGTCGAAACTTTCAAACAGACACATTTCTTTCCGCAGCACTTTTTTCTTCTGTATGTATGCAATTGCGCGAAGAAATTATTGGTTTCAGAAAACTTGCTTTAAGCATTGAGACCCACATTCCACTGTGACTCTTAATATACTCGGGAATAGATATATCAAACTCGATTTTTCCATTTTTCTAGTTTCCATGTATATATACATATATATAAAGTAGAGAAAAAGTGTGGATGAGGTAACAAACGACCTAGACCTTCGAAAGGAAATTGGCTCAATTGATAAAGGCGTGGTCAAAAATGTCATCGGCTTCTGGTATTAAAGACAGAATATCCCGTCATTCCTCCCGTTATTCGTCTCTTACGATAAGAGCCAAGATATCATATCACAAGTGACTAAAATTATTACATTTTTTCTCGTATATATATACATATATATTATATATATACATATATATATATGAGTGTGTAAAAATTCAGATTCTCTAATTTTATAATTTCCTTAACATCTTGAATTTCTTTTTTTTTAATTATGAAGATGACAAAAATAGTCGAGTGGTTTTTAACAGTTTATATCTAATATCTAAAGAATTTCTTCCGGAATGCAAAGTATCTCCATCTTTTTTTTCTTCTTCTTTTATTTCTATTTAAAGGATAATTTTTTAATTCCGACAGAAGGAAACCAATTGATAATTTTCATATACTTTTTCTAAATATTTCAATTTTTAGAGTGAATTAATAACACAGGCCAACAAAATTTTGTGGCCTAACCAATAGAAGCTGATTTTTATAGGATTTTGTCCATAGAATACGAATTTGACCTTGAAAATATTGAATTGGCTCCAGTTTTTAATCAATTTACGTTTCATTATACAAAATATGCATTTTTGGCATTTTTTGAATGATTGTACAACAATACACAGAAACAGTAAATTTGTCCGCATAACACCAATTGAAAGCTTAAACACTGCTCTTGAATATCCAAAAACAAAAAATGTAATTTATGTACACTTTAACCTATAATGTCCAAAAAAACATACGCTGTTCCATAAACGTATTAAAATTAATATTACTTTTTACCATATAAGGTAATTCAAGTAAAAATTAGTGTCTCTGGCGTTTTTATAATCGCTAGTTACAAATCTGCTATGAAATATAAAAATTACAAGTGGCGGACCAAATTTTTAAAGATAATTTACGCCTTTTATGATAAAAATTTAAAATTTTAAAAAAATTCTGCCATATTGGATTCGCCATTTTGAATATTAAAATCTAAATACAGATCAGTAAGCAGCGACCATAAAAACCCCTAGAGAGACTAATTGTTATATAAATTACCTTACATGGTCAAAAGTACTGTTGTTTTCAATATGCTTGTGGAACAGCGAATGTCTCTTTTGACATTACAGGTTAAAGTGTACATAAATTACATTTTTTGTTTTTGGATATTGAAGAGCAGTGTTTAAACTTTCATTTTGTGCTATGCGGACAGATTTACTGATTCGGTGTATTGTTGTACATTCATTCAAAAAATGCTAAAAATGCATATTTTGTATATTGAAACGTAAATTGATTAAAAACTAGAGCCAATCCAATATTTTCAAGGTCAGATTCGTATTCTACGGACAAAATTCTGTAAGAATCGGTAGTAATATTTTAGGCAACATGCAGTTGATTAAAATTTGTCGGCCTGTGTAATTTACATGCAATAATAGTTTGAATAATATTTGTAATTAATTTGCAATAATGAATATAATAATTTATTGTATTAATCAATGAATACCTATAATAATTGTTTTGTAACAGTAAATTAATGATTATAACAAATAAATAATAATTTCACTGGATTTATTTTTAAATTACAATTATAAATAGTTATCTATCAAAACAAAAAAATTGCAATTTTTGACAAAATAAATTCCAATTTTTAATAATGCTAATAGGAAAAATGCATATTGTGTCAGTAATAAGAATGGCGCTAGTGTATATGATTAAAACAAAGTGAGCGCAACGCGACTAGACGCCGACGCTTTGCTCCAGAAACAGATGCCGATTTAATGATGGCGCCTGTCTAAAAACTTATCAGAAGAAAATTCATGCGAATTATATTTCTTTTCACTCTCTCTTAAAAGAGTAATCTTTGAATTTCGGTTACATGGTTAATAACTGACGATAATTGCTTATGTCATATTTTCTGCGCGTAAAGCAAGATTGCGTACCATCAACTTTTATGATCTACTGTTTTTATTCTAAAAATGACACACGCACATCCTACTTTGTTAGAATAAAATTTACCAACACTGCATTATACTTGTCCTTAAGATTTTTTATTTAATATTTTTTGCAAGGGAAATTAATTATCCTCACAATGAATGATAATTATCACATATAGTAGTATAGTAATTATCATAAAAGAATCAAAAATATTAATCATAATATTTATCTATTTGAAAAAATATATTCATGAACTTTATAGAATCTATACATAATTAGCTAGGGAGATTTTTTTTATTTTTCTAAATCAAATTGAAATTTTATTATTTTTGAAAATGACTAAATTCTTTCCAAGAATTTTACTAAAATAAAAATAATTTAACTCTTCTGAAGAATTTTATTAATTTATAACTGAAAATCCAGGGAAAAATTGTATTATTTAAGCAAATAACTGAATTCTTGCAAAGCAATTTAAAAATTTTTGAAATGAATTTTAGTATTTATGAAAATAATGTAATTCTTATAAATATCAAAATTTTTTACAATAATTAACTTTTTTCAAAGAATATAATTTATTTATTGCAGGGACCGTCTCGAAAGTTTAGTTTCGTTTTAGTGTTTGAGTGGACACGAAACTAAATTAACGAAGTGACTTTAGTTTCAAGTCGACACGAAACTAAATTAACAAACTGAGTTTAGTTTCGTGTCGACCCGAAACTTACGTAAATGAGATTATTTACGTAATTTAAGTAAATTTGACTATTTATGTAAGTTACTGTACGTACGTACAGTTTATTTAATTACGTAAATTATTCTAGTTGTGTAACTTACGTAAGTTTGACCATTGACGTAAGTTACGAAACATACGAAATTAAATGAATTTACGTAAGTTACGTAACTTGCGAAAATGTGATTATTTACGTAATGTTAGTAAATTTGACCATTTATGTAAGTTACTTTAGGTATGTAACTTACGTAAGTTCATTTAATTGGATAAGTTATTCTAGTTGCGCAACTTACGTAAGTTCATTTAATTTAATAAGTTATTCTAGCTGTGTAACTTACGTAAATTTGATTAATTGCGTAAGTTATTCTAGTTACAAAACTTACGTAAGTTTGACCATTTACTTAAGTGACTGTGATTACGTAATTTACTCTGGTAACGTAACTTATATTAATTACTTACGTTGCTCTAGTTACGTAAGTCAGGGGAAGCAATTTTTCTGTGATTGACACTAAATAATTTTGTTTTTCAATCTTTTGTTTCGTGTCGACACGAAACTAAATCTAATTTGTTAATTTAGTTTTGTGTCGACTTGAAACTAAAGTCACTTTGTCAATTTAGTTTCGTGTCAATTCAAACACTAAAACGAAAGTAATTTTCTATTTAGTTTCGTTTTAGTAGCGGTCCCTGATTTATTGTATATATGTCGTAATCACTTTGTGAAAAAATTTTTAATTCACAATGAGTCCAATATTTTTTGACACTTCATGAAGTGCTACAGCCAGTTATGTACTTTGTAAATATAATTATAATTTCATGAAACATTCAAGTATAAAATGCATTTCATGAAATGTCCAAGTCGTTGAATGCCGATAATGAATTTCACAATTGTATCACGTCGATTTTTCGTTTTACTGTAACAAAGCGGGAAATAAAAATATAAGAAAAATAAAATGCCAAAAAAATAATATTTTACATAAAACTATTTGCAAAATCAATAAATAAATTAATGATAGGTTTTAATTTATCATCAATTTAATTTTGTTTACTGTTATATTTCTAACAATGTGTTTATAATAACAACTTATTGTCAAGTCAGTGACAATAATATTTACAACTATAGTTCCTTAATTTTAAATGATTTGAATTTTTTAATTAAGGGAAATGTGCCGATTGTGGGCACCTTTAAGTTTTTGACTCATAACATTTCTCCTTGCGCATATTATACAAATATATGTGTATGAATTTGAAGCTAGAGGTCTTAGGTGCGATTGTCAGTGAAGAAATTAAATTAATTCCTGCAAATAAAAAAGTTTTATTAGAAATTTAGTGAAATGAATTTTTTTTAACCCGGTTGTGGGCACCCTTGAAAAATCCGCTAAAAATGAGAACATATTAAAGAAAACCAACACAAATGAAGAAGAAATGAAAGTTTCTTTATTTTAAGAGACTTCGCCGGCATAAAGAACAAAAATGATAAATTATTAAGCAGTCTTTCTTTTCAAATGTACTAACAACACTACATTCATATATAGATATTGAAACTGATTTGTGAAATAAATGACTAATTGATCGGCTAAGGTGGAAAGTTAAATTTTAATTAGAGATTATACTCACCGTAGAAATAATAGTAAGAATTAATACAATTTCTTTATTATCGGCATTCACCGACTTGGACATTTCATGAAATGTATTTTATACTTGGACGTATTGTGAAATTTTATTTATATTCACAAAGCGCATAATTGGCTGTAGCACTTCATGAAATGTCCAAAAATATTAGACACATTGCGAATGTAATATTTCTTTACACTGTAGCTGTACTTCATGAAACGTCTAGACATTTCATGTAGTGCTGTTTTTAACAAAGTGTCTACGACATCTACAAGCTCAAAGTCTCTTTAAAGAGTAATAGAGAGAAATACAATACATAGTATATTAATCCTAACGCACTTTTACATTGACTCAGAATGAAATTTCTTAAAATATTTCAAATAATTTAATTTTAAGAAATTGCATCCAAATAGTAGGGGAGAGTGGGGCAAAATGGGGTAGGCGGGTCAAATGGGGTACCTCTGTTTCTCCATGATGGGTACATTTAATTTTTTTATCCTCGATATATATCATTCATTTTGATAAGAAAATGTTATTAATTATGAGGGCAATATGAGAAATTTTTTTTGTTGAAAGTTTTACCACTTTAAAGTTTTGAGCGAAAAAAATATCGATTTTTTTCGAAATTAAAGTGCTTATAAAACTTTTTGGGATAATTTATTAAATTTGGCAAGTGTGGAATCGTTTTCAGCACTTATTCTATAGAGTAATTTCCAATAGGATAGATTGTTAAATTGTTTACAACAATTTGTAAACATTACATTTTGTTGTACTATGCAGTGCGGGGCAAAATGGGGTACCTATGTGTTGGGCCATGCCGGGTGGTATTTAATATTCATTGAACTACTTAAAAACGTTATATTATGCATATTTAACAACTTTCCGCAGAAAAGTCAATATTTTTGTTTCGGGGTATTATGCTATCGATGTTTCACTATCGATATATCGATATTTTTCATTATCGATGTTTTTCTGTTAATTTCTAGTAAATATTGCTTGTTTTTTTCATAATAATAAAGAATCTTACTTTTTGTTTGTATTTATAATCTCTTACAACAAGAATTTAACAAATTTTGAAAAAATATTCCATGTTTTGTATGGTAATTTGATACCACCCCATTTTGCCCCACCCATGGGGCAAAATGGGGTTTTTGCACCTTCTCAGAAAATGGGATATAAGTTCTTTCAAACATTTTTTTCTCCGCTATTATCATAATTTCCTCAAACCTAAGAGTACAAAGAAGAATTCTGATGATTAGTTGAATCGATTTATTCGTTTGGTTCTCTGTAAACAGCCAATTACAAAAAGGTACCCCATTTTGACCCACTCTCCCCTAGATATTGAAAGTAATTAAACTTCAGTGAAGAATTTTAATATTTGCGAACATTTTTAATTCTTTAGAAAAATTTTATTTACATATTTATTTAAGTATCAAGGGGCATACAAAAATAAAATTTTATTAAAAGTTTTAGAAATAATTGAATTTTTTTATTAAAATTTGAAATAATTTAATTATTTCGTATAGTTGAATTGAAATTGTAATAAAATTAATTGAATTCTTTTGATAAATTTCATTATAATAAAATAATGTATCCAAATAGTAGCTAATCTTAAAACATAGTATAGTTAATAGTAGATTTCAGTAGATGAACAAATCTTTTTTCTTTTTACACTTGTAAATAATTCTGAAGAAGGAAATTTACAGTTTGTTACATTATGGTAACCGTATCGTTAACACAATGGGGGAACTACCCTTCACCACCGCCCTAATAGCTTTATGGGGTTAATCCGCTTTCACCCAGATTAAATCGAGCACGTGTGCAAAAGGGGTGAGTCAAAAAATCAAATCACTCTTCATCCCATTCGCAATTCTCGATGCCTTTTATAGGCTATAAGGGAAAAGTATATATATATATATATATATTTAAATTATTTCTGCCTATTGTCATACGACGATCCATAAACTTTTATTTCTTGTCGACTTTTATATAAAACGTTTCGGAAATATATTTGTCACAGTAGTAAAGAGATGATGGCGAAATGAAAGGGTAATGTACTGCTAGGTGCTTGGAATTCCCCCTTTGTTGTGCTTTATTGTTGCACAAGACATGTGATGATGAAGGGGGTGTGAGTGTATTTTTTCTACTTTTTTTGTCATAGCAAAGGAAAATGCATTTATTTCAGAAAAAAACTTTTGTATCAGGTAAATTATTTTTTTAACGCATACAGCACGTGGTACTCAACGTCCAACCCTCTAAATAAATAAATTGCATTCTTTTAATTCTCTATTTCTGAAAATTTGGTGTTAATTTAGAAATTAAAATTATTCATGTGACTTTTACAAGCTTCATTATAATCAACGATATTGAAGCAAAAATCAGTTTTGAAACAAATTTTTGTTTGAAAATATAAAATTACAGAGTTTAACTGATTTTCAATGAAAAAATAACTAATTTTCATTAAAAAAAAAACCAGAAAAATAGTTGAACTTAAGGGCAGAGGGAAGGTCTATATTCGGTGAAAAAAGCCGACTGAAGCTACACTGTAAAAAATTTCGAAATAATTTCCGATAAAAATGAAGGAAATTAATACAAAATTTTTGGAAATGTAATTTTTCCTAGCAAAATGGTGGAAATATCTCAGAAATTTTAGAGAAAATCATTAATTTCAACAAAAATTTGAACTATTTCCAAAGGATATGAAATTTCTTCTTAAAGTTAGGAAATAAATTCAATTGTAGGTGGAAATATTCCAAAATTTTTGGAAAAGAAATTATTTCCAAACCTTGTTGGAATTTATTCTATAGAATTTTAAAAATTTCCACATGTAATAGATTTTTAAAGCAAGTGTAGCAAATAAATCCCAATCCTTGTGAAAATATTTCCGAATTTTTCCAGAAAATCGTGATTTTCGACAAAAATTGGAATTTGTTGAATAGAATGAGAAATAATACTTCATAAAATGGATTTTTATTCTGAAGTTAGGAAGTTCACCCAAATTAAGATTGAAATTTTTGCGAAATTTGGGAAAAAATTATTATTATTTAATCTGTGGTACCCTACTTTTATCCCGTTTTCAGTTTTAGAGAGTAAATAAATATAGATCAAAACGACTTTGTTAAAACTGTATATCTGGAAAGAAAATAAATATTAGATGTTAAAAAAGTATTTTGCAAATTGGAGAAAAATACGCGACATAGTATGCTGTTTTATGACTATAGACTCGTTTTTTATTATAGGTCTAAATTGAGAAAAAATTTGTGAAATTTTTAAAATTGAAAGAAATGGAGACCGTATTTGGAAATTTCCGTATTTCATTCTGAATTTTCGCCAAAAGAATCTTCAAGAGCCAATTGCTCTTTAACATTTGCCTGAGAAGTTAAGTCCGCTCATAAAATCTTCTATTTAGCAATTGTTTTAAATAAAAAGTTTGTGTTGTTTCATTGAAACACCGACATCATTATAATTTGAAATGTAAGTTATCAGTTTTTCCTTTGATACTTCTTTATAAAAATAATAAATGCGATCTTATGATATTAGCCATTCTGAAATTTTGAATCTTTGTCATCAATTTTAAAATAACATAACCGCCTGCAAGTAAAAAAATTGTCTTTGGCATAGGCTTTGACGTCTTATTTAACGCGCCTTTTGGAGGGGGCAAGCTCTGACCTGTAGGTAAAACACAGATCAAATTTTGACGTAATGTGATGGCCCACATTAAGGTTTCTTTTAAAACCCGTAGCTCAAAAAATACACGGAGAAAATTTATTCCTGAAAATTTACCGAACTTTGTTCGGTAAAACTGGGATGAAGTGTCAAAACTGTAAGTTTTCAGGAACAGGACTGTAAAAGCAATTGCATTGAAAAATAATTTAATTAGAATAAATCTTATGGTACATGTATTAGCCGTTCACTTACAGTTCGGTAAAACGTAGGGTAAATGTAAACTATACTTAGTTTTATTGAAAGTTCGGTAAAACGTAAGGCACAGTGTTCGGTAAAACTTATATTTATTGTATAGTTCAGTAAAACGTAGGGAAAGTGTTCACTATACTTATTTTTATTAAAAGTTCAGTAAAATGTAAGGTACAATGTTCGGTAAAATTTATATTCATTGAATTACTGAATAGTTCGGTAAAACTTGAAGAATAAAAAATAAAAAATAATGTCATTGCAGTAGTTCTACAGTAATACTGCTGTAAATCTCATTTTACCTCCTTTAATCGCTACCTAAACCCCCTACAATTATTCACGAACAAATACTTATTCATTACACCTGCCTACAGTACATTCTAAACGCATACATTAATACATACATCGCACGCTTTACATTATTGCTTCAGAAAGTTTCAACTGTCCTTATATATGAATCTCAATTTTATTTCACTGCTTGTGAGAAAGATTCAAATTAATAAACAAAAGTTGTATAAAATAAAAGAATCATCCATATTAAATCCATGTTACTGAATAATTTCTAACTATATTTAAGGTCAATTTATGCAATAGTTTCAAATTATGTTTTTATTGTTATGTAAATGGTCAAACTTACGTAAGTTTTTTAATTGCATAAGGTGTTATAGTTACGTAAGTTATGCAACTTTGATCATTTGTATAAGTTACGTAAGTTTCATCATTTACGTAACTTGCGTAAGTTATTCTAGTTACGTGACTTATGTAAGTTTGATCTTTTACGTAAATTACATACGTAAGTTACGTAGAATTTATAAATTACGTAAGTTATTGTAGTCACGTAACTTACGTAAGTTGTACCATTTACGTAAGTTATTGTAGTTACGTAACTCGCGTAAGTTGTATCCTTGACGTAAGTTACTGTAGTTACGTTATTTACTCTGGTTACGTAACATACGTAACTTACTGTAATTATGTAAATTACTGTAGCTACGTAATTTACTTTGGTCACGTAAGTTACATTAATTACTTACGTTGCTTTTGTTAGATAAGTATGCGGAAACAATTTTTCTGTGATTGTCACTTAATTATTATATTTTTCAATCTTTTGTTTCGAGTTGACATGAAACTTAATAGTTTCAAATACTTTTGTTTTTGGATTATTTAAGAACTAAAAGGAAAGTAATTTTCTATTTAATTTCGTTTCAGAAGCGATTTCTGCTATAAATGAAATTATTAATTATTAGTTAATGAGTACAAATAGGTTAGAAACAACTAACTATTAACGTCAAAGTTTTTTTTACTACAGGGCATTTAAAAAAGTATTTCAATCCTGAAAACTAACAATTCAGGCAAGTCAAGGAAGTTTTACCGAACTATTCTTGAAAACAAACACTCGAGTCAAGTCAAGAAAGTTTTACCGAACTGTCCCTGAAACGTTAGTGACCATCAAGGAGGTATTCAAAAGAAACGTTAAAATTTTATTTAATTTTTATTAAACGTTCAGTTTCAATTTTGTTTTAACTTTTACAGTACTAGTTTGTAAGGAATAAAGATATGACATTAAATTTTGAATATTATTCCTGAAAAAATAATTTAAAAATTATTAAAAATTACTGTTTTGCCACTATATCTCAACTTTACTTACGAATCCGGTAAAATGTAAGGAACAAATTTTCTCCGTGTAGGTAAAATTAAACATGTATTTTAACATAATGTAAGGACCTACACAGGGACCACTTTTTGACATATTTGGTAAAAAAAGATCAAATAAAACATGGATTTTGATGTAATGTGAGACCGTTATTTATTTTCTTTTCGACCTATATAGGTAAAAAAATAGGTCAATTTTGACATAAGTTTTGACGGCCTTTACTATAGGGAGCCCTTAGAAATCCTGACTCTGCGGCGGCGAAATGTTTTTATATAATAACTAACGCTTTTCCCCTAATTCTTATATTTATTTTAATTTTTATTTTCAAATCATGTTCTCTTAATATGAATGCATGGTAATAAGTAAGAGTAAATTATATCAGGCGATACTAAAAGAAAGCACTTAAAAAGAATTTTACTTTACGGACATGATTATGATCTTATGGTGCACTTCCCTTGTAGAAATTCGTCATAGTATCTTTAAGGGCACTGGACAGTTCCACTGGAAAATTTCGAGGCACTTTACAGTTAAACTGGCTAAAAACTATAAAGTGATGTCACGCTAATTTGTTCAAGTTATTGTCCAGTCAAATTTTACAGTTTCTGATCATCAGTCCTGTAGAAAAACTGTACAAAATAATTCACTTAGAAATGTCAAAACTTTATTTATATTAACGTTTCGTATTGAACACGCACAAGTTTGAAAATATAACGTTAAATTATTTTGTCAACAAATTAAATAAATTAAAATTTTACGAAACTATATTTTTACTGTTGGTGTATCTATTGTTACGTATAATAAATTATCTGTAAAATTATTTTTTAATAACTACATAATTAAAAAAAATTATGAACATTACTGATTCTTGTACACATGTCTTTTTTTTACAGTAAACAACATTCACTTTTTCCTTGAATTAAGCACAACACTGAAATAAATATTATTATTTTATCACACAATAGACTTAAAAGTAAACCCTAATATGAAGAACTAATTCAGTTCAAACGAAAAATATCTAGCGGTATCGGGGAGCGAACTCGGGTCACACTGGGACGAAATACCTAAACGCACGCTTACGCATCACGGCCGTTCTAGTCGATGGACGATTCCGGAAAAATAATAACCATACTCTACCGGCAGGTAAAGCAGTTCCCTTTTTCATCTTTTCTAGCTCAACTGGCGAATTACTGGACAGCTACTGCATAACACTCTAAAGTTGAACTTATTGATTTTTATTGTATTTCTCATGGTACTGTCTAGGCGTTCCGTGAAATTATGTTTCAAAGTTTGTCGTGGCGTTTGCGCTACCGTCAGTCCAGCAACTGAACAGTGTTATATAGACATTTTCCATAAATACATCAGTGTATACACTGAAAAAAATAATTCGCGGGTATAACTAGAATTATGTCTATTTTTTCCGTAAGGAATTAGTAATAAATTGTTACTGGCTACTGTCATTAATTATAGACAGTTCTGTTATATAGATCGGAGAGCTATACATATGTCAACGTCAATACATCAATGTAAAACATAACCTCACTTTATTGGACCATTTCTAACTTTTTGTATGTAACAGGTTTGTTAAATTAATATTTATACATATAATAAGATTATGTAATCTTGAAAAAAAATTGTCTTCTGAATTTAAAAATTAGTTATTTTAATTAACTCAATTAATTAAAGCGAATTTTAAAAAAGTTTTCAAGTTGTCAACAGTAAAATAAAAGAATAAAATTAAAAATATGAAAACTATAAACTTTAAAACCAAAAGATTTATTTTATAGAAAATATTTCGAAAATGTCAATACACAACTGTTTAGTTACTGAAACCGGCGGTAGCGCTGACGCCACGACAAACTTTGGAAAATAATATCTCGGAACGCCTCGATAGTGCCATGAAAATGACTGTACAGGACTTCTATGCAGTAATAATCAAGTTCAACTTTATATTTTCTTTAACAGTGTTATGCAGTAGGTGTCTAGTAATTCGCCAGTTAAGCTACATTAAACTTCCATGACTAAAACTGTACAGTAATTTGAATAAATCTAGTCATGCCACGACAAATTTCTACTAGGGTTATAGATACTTCATTATACCTAAAGGTAAAAAAATTGGTTAAATTTGGCATAGATTTTGCAGTATCATCAAAGGCATTAATACGACCCTTTTTACTTGCAGCTTTAACAATAAATCAAATATGACATAAATTTTGACATAAATTAAGGGCCATTATATGAACGTTTATGACATGTAGTAATATTGTATTAAATTTATTTTTAGTTTAATTTTATTTTTTCAACAATTCCTTCTAAGCTAAGATCAAACTTGGGAACTTTTGGCTTGTAGCACTGCGCACAGTGGGGCGAAATATATTTTTTTTGGACAAGTCAATGTGGAGACCACAATTTTCAATAGAATTTCAAATACTTTTTTTTAAATTAAAGGTGAGTTAATTCCGCATCAAAACAACGAGAGACATTTAAAAAAAAATTATTTTTGTTTATTTAACAATAAAAATGGAAAAAAAAATTTTTGTTCTATTTAACATTGTCATTTTGTGAAAATCTTATAAATTTCTTTGGGTTTAGTCATTCTTGATATTTTTTTTATGTTATAAAGAATTAAATGATCTATTGATCATTTAATTAATTAAATTAATAATTATTATTTATAATTATAATTAGAAAATATTTAAAAAAGTATTGACAAATTCTTAAAAGTGCAAAAAGATTTATTGATTCATGTTTAAAATTAGTTGAATAATTATTCTTTAATAATAAAACTAGTAATAATATAACATCCAACTTCAATTTAAAGAAAATAAATAGTTTGCGACCGGATAATTGATAAAATAAATAAATATATTTATTTTAACCAAAAGCATCTTACCCTGTCACTGAAAACACGTTCCGTGAATATTAACCCCAATTCACAATTTAAACAACTCTCTCAAGAGAGGCAAAAACCACCAAGACCAACATTGATGCAAACACGTTGAGGCAGAGATCCAGAAAGAAAAAAAATCCAGAAAATTCGCAAATACGATTTTAGGCCCGTCACATAGTGACCCACAATAGACAAAAGTTTCCTCGGAGGTACTTATGGAAAGAACGAACTAACCTAACCATATATTCAAATCACCAACGTTTCAGTAACAAAACACCTTGTTACAAGTTTTAACCTGAAAAAGTGTGCAATTTTTAAACCTTTATATTTTTTAAAGTAGTCCCGGGACCAAAATGAAAATTTTTGAGTGTATAGATTTCGTTGTTATTTAGAAGTTGTGAAAGTGCCAAATTTTTTTATTTTTTCTGCCGCTTCTGTCACTTCTACGCCCGACGCCAGTTCTGACGCCCTGTCGCTCAAGTGGTTAAAAAAACTCAGCTATTAAAGATAGATATGAAACACCACAAAGTTTACGATATTAATTGTCAATGAAATGAATTTAACTTAAAAAAATTTCAATAATTTTTATATTAATCAATTTCTAAGACCAAGTTAAACTTAGAAACTAATCATTTATATTTATAAAAATTTTTCTATTTTCAAAAGTCGAATGAAAAAGTAGTCTTTGAGACAACTTATAGACGTCTAATGGCCAAGACATAGAACATTAACAGGACGTCTTTGGACAAGTGTGCCGACTGGGATATTATATTATTATTGATGTATTTAAAATACTCTCTCATATTATTGCATTATATTCAGTATATTTTATAATTATGGTAATTATTATTATATATTTTATATGTATTCAAACAAATTTATAAATTACAATAAATTAAAGAAAGAAGAGTAATATTTTGAAGCACGTTAAAAGAATAACGATCGTGCACCAATTAGACGACCTACCACAAGCTTCGCTACATGAAAGAAAAAAAGTAATGTTGAACCAAGTAAAAAGAATAATAATTATGCATTAGTTCAACGATCTTCGACAACCACCGACACGTGGAAGAATGAAAAACAACGAAATATATCAAGATTAAAGATTACACATACATGTTCTTTAAATTAAGTCATATTGCAGTAAGGAAACTCAATAAACGTCGAGTGGGTTCAAGCAATGGAATGCGCGACAAAGGTAAAGATTCAAATAGCATTAGATTAATTAAGAAAATTTAATATCAAAATGAGTACCATTTCTGTTTAAAGCAGAAAGTAATTTCTTGGAAATCAACCTGAACTCATCATATCGTCTACAAGTGAATTCAAAGTACATTGATTGAAAGTGAACAGTATATCCCCAAGTATTTAATTTCAAGTGAACTTTAAATCAACCTCTTATAACATACCAATTTGCAAAGTATAAATTTTTACAATTTCCAAAAAATGTTAATGTGGAAATAAACTCAACTATTAACGAAGATCTAATATTGAAACAAGACATTCCAAATTTCGAAGTATCTAAATTTGCTCAAGAGGCGACAACCATCTATCTGGAAAAGAGCATATATTTCCACAATAGAATACACTATCTTATTAGTGTAAACAAGAGAGCTAATACTATAAACCTTTAAAGGCAGCAGTCGGAAGGCTCGTTTACGTCTAACGTTCAACATCATTGAGATTGTTTTACCAGATTATCATTACACCTCCAATAATTGTTATTCTTTGAGTATAAGATTTAAAATTCTAATTATATTTACTGTATTTTTGTCATTTTTTTCTTTCTTGTTGGATTTTTAAATAAATTATTCTCTCAATACATTTAGTAGGCTCATTTACTTATCCTCATTCCACATCCCAAATTATTTAAAAGGTTTCTTGTTTAGAAGTAACAGCATTTTGGGCGTTCTACGTTAGACGTACAACATCATACTTCTAGTGGAAAAAACTCTATTTTCAAAATGCTATCATTTCTATTATAATGAATGAAATAAAAAAAATTGCGACAGTATTTTATAGTAAATTTAACCGTCTTTATTTTAGTGAATTTTATTTTTAAAATTAGATTATTTTTCATTGAAAAAAGTAAAAAAAAAACTTTAAACTCTATTTTTGGAGGCATTCGACCATTTAAAAAAATTTTGATAATGGCTTAAAGAATAGTTTAAAATATATACATTATATATGTTTAATGACAGAATGGCATCTTTTAAGGTTCAAAAGTTATTTCATTTATGAAGGAATGGTATTTGCTTGTCATTTTTTTCTTTTGAGTATAATTTAATTTTCTTTCTTGGGTCTTGTAGATTGTCTTGTCCTCTTCAAAATCCAGATTGAAATTTGAAAAAATATTTAAAATTATAAAAATAGGGGATAATTTTCTGAAAATAAATAAGATCAATTTTCTCAAAAACACCACCTTTTTTTCTATCCAAATTTTTACTACAAGTTCTTAAAATAATTGTGAACATTTCCTATGAATTTTAAGCGGGCTAAACCATTCTGGCAATCAGGAGAATTTTATTTTGGAATATTTATTTTCGCAAATTTTCAAATTATTGTTAACGTTCACGTCAACAATGTTATAGCGATTCATTTTGAAAAAAAATGCCAAGCAAAACAATTTTTTTTAACTATTCATTCGAGTTTTACCACTCAAAGTTCAAATGTGCATAACTGCTTTAAATTTAACTTTTTTGAAAAATAAAAAATACGTTTCTCTGTATTTTTCATGTACAATAACATATTTTAGCGACAGCTAAATCTATAACTTGAAGTTAGTCGACCTGCCTGATTTGAAATGGATTTAGCCTATTATAAAATATATAATAGTAAATAAAAATTTAATTAATTAAAATTGTAATAAGATCAAAAAATTAGTATCTTCATCTTCTAAAAAACAAAAAAATGTAGTATTTAATAAAAAATATAAATTTTAATTAACTAAACAGAATTGGTATTTTCATCTTCTAGAAGAAAATCTAGCGATATTAAAAGCAAACCTAAGAATAAAAAATTTTCAACAGCTTTTTCTTTAAATGTAGTTAATATAATTAAAATATTGACCACCTAGAGAGGTGTCATATACGATTAATATTATAATTATTTGTAATTATTTTCATTATAAAATAATATTAAACTTTTATGGTTAAAAATTTTAATTTAAATTAAAATTATTGGGTATCATGTATCACTTGTTTCAACATTACCTGAACAGTGTCGCAAATATATCGAAAAAGTCTAACCATTAATCGAAAATAATGATTTCTTTTTGTAAAATACCATTCCTTTATAAATGAAATAACTTTTGAACGATAAAAGATGCCATTCTGTCATTAAACATATATAATGTATATATTTTAAACTATTTTTTGAATTCATTATCAAAAAATGTTTAAATGGTCGAATGCCTTCAAAAATAAAATTTTAAGTGTAGGGCCTGATTTGGAAAATAGAAATTTAGTTTTTTTCATTTATGTTTATGAAAAAAAACAAAGTAATGTAAACTTTCTCCTTCATAATTAGAAACTGACATTTTTCTTTGAATAACTAAAAACAACAAACAAATTGAAATTAAACCCACTTAAAAAATTATATAAAATAATTAAAAAACATTAATAATGATATCATAAAGAAATTTATGAGTAGAACACGTGCATCAGATTGCCATAATCTCCAACAAATAAAATAATTAACTACTGGAAAATAAATGAATTACAAAAAGCAAAATAATAATTATAGTTAAATATTTTTTTAAATAGTTTAAACTGGGTTTGTAACGTTAAAACCAATGAATTCCCAATGTTAGGAAAGCCCAGTTGAGACCAGCTTCAATAATTCTATTATTATTAGGTATATTGTTATATATATTTGTTAATTATTAATGATTAATAATTTAGCAACAAACTGCGCACGAGGGGAATCGAACCTTCGATCTGCGGACTTATTGACTAACGCTCTAACCACTTTGCTAACAACACGTGTGTATAGTAAAGTTTTAATTTCTCAGTATCATTTAAACATATAATTACTAACTGAAAGATGTGGAAAATATTGTTCAATATGATTTAATAATTTGTTATATATAAAATTAGAAAATCATGTTCAATTATTATTAATAAATTAAATAAAAATAAGAAATAAATTATTGAGTTTCTTTTATGAAAGAACAGAGTCTCGTTGTGCATCACTAGTGTGAAACACAAAACTCGAAACACTACTATAAGTTATTATTATAATTAGCTTAGATTTATAAATTATTAACTCAGAGCTTTACATTAAATGTATTTATTTATGGAGCATATTATTTAGAAATATTGATATAATCAACTAAAGTTTTCAATTTTCTTATTTTTCCTTAAATAGAAACCCAGACTATCATTTGAGAAAATTTCAATGCGGAATATTAATTTAGTATCATCATAACTATAATTAAAGTTTTATTTTTCATATTTTTTCTCAAAATTTTTATTGATTTGTAACAGAAAATACAATTAAATTTCAGTTTGGGAATACTTTGGGAAATACTAGTTGGGGCTAAGTTGGGTTGACCCAAACTTTGTCCAAGTACACTAATGAAAAAAATTTTTAAGCAGCTTTTTACAGTTGCGTTGTTTTATTTGTCTGTCCAGCATATTACTTAAATAGTAATTTAATTAACTAAATTATTTTATTATCTCACTTTTCAAACTTTGGGAATTTCCACGCGGGTATCATTAAAATGTCAATTTTGGAAATTAATAAATTTAGAAAAATTCCTTATGTAGAAAATTAAATTTTCAATTTTAAAAATTATTTGGAAATTAGCAAGTAAATAAGAATTTTAATTAACTAATTAGGAATTTTAAAAAATTTTAATCTCAGTTTTGAAAATAAATTGAAAATGAACAATTAGTTAATAAATTATTTACAAAAAATAAATTTTATATAACATTAAAATCTTAGTCTTTTAAATTAATAAAATCAAAAATAAATAAGACTGAAAAAGCCAAATATAATTGAATTTTCCCAAAACAAATTCACAAACAATTGTCAATCAATTGAAAAAATTGATTTGTTTAAAAAATACTTTAAACTGTTTTCAAAGAAAAATAAAAAACTTGTTTGTTAAAACAATTACACTGTGCTACAAAAACAAAAAAATAGAAAAACTTCTTATCTGACCTATTGGAGGTTGTAAGTTATGACAAACTAAGAAGAATAGTACGATTTATATTTCCCAAACACTCCCAAATTTTCATTATAGAGTCAAAAAAATTAAGAAAATGTCATTTTTTAAACAATTTTTCAACTTTCACTGATATTTTTGGCATGAATTTTATTTTAAATATATTTTCTTTTCCTGTAACGTTTAAGTGTATTAAATTCTGCGTTCAACGAGCCCCAAACAAATGGATTTTGAGGCGCATGAGTAGACCCTAAAACTTATTTTAGAGAATTTTCAGTTGTTACAATTTTATTAGACATAATCATCTTTTAGCCGAATCTCAATTAAACAGAAGTTATGTTTAATAAAATTAAAAATTAATTTAATTTTTATTTAACCGAATTTTTATTTACAAGAATTTTCATTTTTCAGAATGTTCAATTAAAATATTTTTAATTTAACCGACTTTTTATTTTAAAGAATTATTATTTTAATAAAGTTTTATTTACCAGAATTCTTATTAAACGAAATTCTAAATAATCTAAATTTTTAAATGTCAGAATTCCCATTTCAGCAAATTACCATTTTCACGAATGGTCATTTGTAAGATTTCTTAAAATGCTGAATGCTCATTTGGAAGAAATTACAAATGGCTGAATTATTTCAGCGCGAGTTTTAAAATTGACCAATCGGAATGAATTAAAAACTTTTTGATTGGTCAATTTTAAAACTCGCGCTGAAATAATTCAGCCATTTGTAATTTCTTCCAAATGAGCATTCAGCATTTTAAGAAATCTTACAAATGACCATTCGTGAAAATGATAATTTGCTGAAATGGGAATTCTGCCATTTAAAAATTCAGATTATTTAGAATTTCGTTTAATAAGAATTCTGGTAAATAAAACTTTATTAAAATAATAATTCTTTAAAATAAAAAGTCGGTTAAATTAAAAATATTTTAATTGAACATTCTGAAAAATGAAAATTCTTATAAATAAAAATTCGGTTAAATAAAAATTAAATTAATTTTTAATTTTATTAAACATAACTTCTGTTTAATTAAGATTCGGCTAAAAGATGATTATGTCTAATAAAATTGTAACAACTGAAAATTCTCTAAAATAAGTTTTAGGGTCTACTCATGCGCCTCTGGATTTTGTTAAAAATTACCTGAGTTATTGCAGTTTATGTCTTTGCAGTCACAGTAGTCGATTTTAATACATGATAGTTTTCCTTTCTTTTTTAAGCGTAATTGTTTCTTAGTTATGATATATAAAGTTCAGGCATTGTTCTCTTTATTTTTCCATTCAAGGAATCAGTTTTTTCTACAAATATGAATTTCGGAAAACTTATATTTAAGAAAAGAAAGTCGTATTAAGTTTCAATAATAAAATTTGCTATTTTATTTTTGGACACTCCACAAATATAGTAGTTTCCAAGAATTTTTTATTATTATTAACAATATTTAAACTAAAATTAGTAATATAAGTACTAAGGGAACAAAAGTGAATTTAAATATTGCTGGTCACTTAAACGTCAAGAGGATGATTCAATGTTGAAAAGAAAAAGATGAAATAAGCACTTTTGAATTCCAAATAATTTAAATTCACTTTTGTTCTCTTAGTACTTATTACCCAAAGGAAGATAATATTTTTTTTTTTTTAAAAAGTAATTTTGCAAAGGAATTTTATTATTTTTCAGGAAGTAATGAAATTGGCGTTTTTTATCTACTTTCAAATTTCGCTGATCATCCTAATAAAATAATAAATTGTAATTCTATTTTTAAATTTGAAAGTAATTTAAATGTAATATATAGAGAAAATTTTTTGCACACTGAGCATTATTTTGAGAAATGAGAACCATTGAAAAGCTGGTGTGTGACAGTTTGAAGTTGAATGCCATCAAAAGGCACACACAGATGCTGCAAGCGAGAGAGAGAGAAAAGAAGAAAGTAAGAGAGACGGTAATATTCGAATATGCAGAAGCACGAAACTTCCGTTGAAGAGTATAATGTATGCATGTATTCGAGAAAGAGAGAGATGAGAGTTTTCTCGTTTCGCTTGTCATAGACATTTCCAATTCACGGTATTAAAGAATCCCTCCCGAGTTTTATAAAATGGCGAAGTCACTTGAGCTAATGACAAAGAGTATGCCCAGACTTCGTATCGACTGTAAGCCCTAAAGAATAGTTCAGAGAAAAAAAAACGAAATTTTTTTTTATTATTTCAACTATTCTTTAATCGAAATTATTTCAGATATTAATATTTTATTCTTAATAAACATTTCTACATTAAAGACAAAATTTTTTGGTTAAAATAAACGATTTGTCAATATAAAATAGGATAAATGATACAGTAGTCGGCTACTTAAGGACAGGCGGTAGTCAGGTGTTTGAGCTTGTTTTGAGAGGATATTTCGGGATTTCTTTTTTTATTAAAAAATAAAATATGATCGCATTAAATTTTTTTATTATTATTATAAATTATTAAAAAAAATGATTTTACTATTTTATATTGGAAAGATACATTTTCTTTTTTCATTTCTTCTTTTTTTGAATAAAGATAAAACTGGTGAGGTATGAATATCAAGAAATATTGCAATATAAATAAGGGTAGGAATGATCAAGTCATTTAGCACGTGTCACAAAGTTTTCATTTTGAAAGTATGATCCTTCTGTATTGGTTGGTTTCGTAACTACACGCACACACTTGTGGGGATTATTTTTTTTAAAAGGTGTATTCGTATTTAATAATAATAAAAATCCTGCTCCTATACCTTTGAACCCTTAGGGAATTGTATATTGTAATTCGATAGTTTAAAATTCTGTTTATAAAAACTTATTTTTAAAATTTATCTCCTTTCAGGAAATATTTTTTTCTTCTGTTTCTATTCTGGCAAGAAACTTATTATTTGTTATTCTTCACTTTGAATTTACTTTATATTTTTATTATTATAAAAATTATGAAATAAAAATAAATATAAGAAACAATATAATCTCTACTATTTTTCTCCTTGGTAAAATTTAATAATAAATTAGTAGACGAATTAGATATCTTTAGAATACTTAATATTTTTTCGTACTTTTACTGTTATTTTTTTAAAAGGAAATTTAATAGCAAATTAGTATATCATTTTTCTTAGTACGAAGGTTTTACACATGAAATAGAATAATAAATTAGTTCACAATTTTTTCATACCTACTAATACTAGTATTTTTTATTGGGGAAGTTTAAGAAATTAATAAACAAGTTCTTTATTCAACCATTTTTTTAATCTAATATTACTATTTTAATCGATAGTAAAATCTAATAAATAATTCGCGTGTTATTATTTTGATAGTAGGGGAGTGTGGGGCAAAATGGGGTAGGCGGGTCAAATGGGGTACCTCTGTTTCTCCATGATGGGTACATTTAATTTTTTTATCCTCGATATATATCATTCATTTTGATAAGAAAATGTTATTAATTATGAGGACAATATGAAAAAATTTTTTTTTGAAAGTTATACAATATTAAAGTTTTGAGCAAAAAAATATCGATTTTTTTCGAAATTAAAGTGCTTATAAAACTTTTTGGGATAATTTATTTAATTTGGCAAATGTGGGATCTTTTTCGGCACTTATTCAAGAGTAATTTCCAATAGGATAGATTGTTAAATTGTTTACAACAATTTGTAAACATTACATTTTGTTGCACTATGCAGTGCGGGGCAAAATGGGGTACCTATGTGTTGGGCCATGCCGGGTGGTATTTAATATTCATTGAACTACTTAAAAACGTTATATTATGCATATTTAACAACTTTCCGCAGAAAAGTCAATATTTTTGTTTCGGGGTATTATGCTATCGATGTTTCACTATCGATATATCGATATTTTTCATTATCGATGTTTTTCTGTTAATTTCTAGTAAATATTGCTTGTTTTTTTCATAATAATAAAGAATCTTACTTTTTGTTTGTATTTATAATCTCTTACAACAAGAATTTAACAAATTTTGAAAAAATATTCCATGTTTTGTATGGTAATTTGATACCACCCCATTTTGCCCCACCCATGGGGCAAAATGGGGTTTTTGCACCTTCTCAGAAAATGGGATATAAGTTCTTTCAAACATTTTTTTCTCCGCTATTATCATAATTTCCTCAAACCTAAGAGTACAAAGAAGAATTCTGATGATTAGTTGAATCGATTTATTCGTTTGGTTCTCTGTAAACAGCCAATTACAAAAAGGTACCCCATTTTGCCATACTCTCCCCTACTACTACTATTTTTAAAATAGTTAAATTTAATAAAAAAAATTAGTAGAAAAAAAGAAATCAAAGATTAGTAAGTAAGTTTTAAATCTAATTTTTACGGAATTAGATTTAAGAGAGTAAACTATTAATTTATTTCAGATGCAAAACGATTAAAACTACTTTCTAAAATTAACATTGTAGTTATAGCCGTGAAGTAAAAATACTACAAACTAATACTATCAGAGCTGGTATTAAAAGAAGCTATAAATAATGAAACCTTTAATTTATCGGTTCGAAACTTATTCTAAACAATCTAAAGAGCATAAAAGCCTCGAACTATTATGAACATTTTTATTTCTGAAAATGCATAATAATGTACCTAATGAAAATAGAACGATGCTATAATATTATTTTTAATAATAAAAGCACTGACAAGAAAAAAATTTATTAGAAAAAACTAAAACTAATTTGCAAAACGGAATTAGTACTTTATCCACTACTTAATTACTATTAATTATTTACTTACTTGTAATTAAAAAAAAATTTTAATATTTTTGTTAACAAAAACTACTTTTTATAGCAAATTTAGTAATTTTACTACTAATTAATTATACCAATTCAATAGTAAAGATTTTACTAATTTTTAATAGAAATCTATATACATACCTACAAATATTTTCATTATATTATTATGGGAGATTATGACAAGAGTAAATAAGGCCCCTTTTCGTGTGGAGCGCGGGCGTCACATAGCAATATATAAATAAATAGAAAAAGAAAAACTAATTTTCAGTATAACTACTAATAATTAATATTTTTTAAATGCTAGTTACTATAACTATTCATTAATTTGTTGAAAACTAATCCTTTTCATACAAACAACTATTAATTGCTAGTAGTAATAGTACTACACTGAGAAAACATTATACTTAACTTAAATAGAAAAATAATTTTAAATGATTTTGTTTAATTGAAATTAGTTTGTAAGTTTAATTAAAATATATAGAAAGTATCTACTATACTTTGATTCAAAAATATTATTTGTTTGAATAATTATATTTAATTCAAACATATTTTCTGTTTTGATTTAAACAAAAAATATGTTCAAAAATTTTTTGTTTGATTCAAACTTAATAGTGAATTATAGATCATTTAAAATCAATCACAACTTTTGTTTGAATTAAATATATTATTTCTTTAAATAAACCAAAAAATATGTTTCAATTAAACTTAAATATGTTTGACTGTATAGCAAAGATATTTTAAGTTTGATTTAAACAAAATACGTTTGAATCAAATATATCGTTTTCTCAGTGTAGTAGTTGTAGTGAAAATAGTACTAAAAAGTAAAAGTATTAGAGATGTAACAAAAGAACTACTAAAGCACTACTATGTCTAATGACAAATTACTAAAAGTACTACGAGAATAGAACAAAATTAATAATTTTTGGTACATCTAATTGAACAGTATAAAAATTATTAATTTACAGTAAAACTAATAAATTTAATAGGGGAAAGTTACTACTCAGGGGTGCTGGGTCACTGTCATTTTCACTGAATAAATTCTCAATTTGACTATCTTAAATATTACTGAAGAATTTACTTGTTTTACACTTACTTTTTTACTTCTACTACAATCTTGTTGTATTTACTTATAGAAAACTATTTGTCACTTTTAATATTCTTTACATATATTATAAGTGAACATTTTTCTCAGTTTAGTATAATTTCCCAAACATTTTTTAGGAAAATTTCAGTATTATGTGGGAAATTATACTTAGAAAAATGTTCACATATAATATATAAATGAGACTAACAGTAAAAAAGAATTTTCTATAAGTGAGAGCAATAATCAATACAAATAGGTTGTAGTAAGAGTGAAATATAGACATGACAAATAGTAGAAAATTACTAATTAATAATTAATTTTACTTTTAGTAATTAATTAATTATGTTTAGTACAATTGTGAATTTAATAGTGTAAAACTACTAAATGTTAGTAGACTTACTAAATTAATAGTGTACAACCACGAATTGTTAGTAGAATTACTAAATTAATAGAATAGAAAAGAACCAACAGATCTACTAAATGTAAGTAAATAGTGGGAAATTTCTAATATTTAGTAGAACTACTGATATTACTAAATTTCAGTAGACCTACTAAGTAAATAGTTCAAAATTATCAATTTTATTACAACTTCTAATTTAGTAGTAGAAAACTACTAAACACGGATTAGGAGAGTAACTATTTATTACTAAAACTACTAATTAGATAATGTAAAATTGCTCGAGGTGTGCAAAAAGACAGAACCTGATCAGGTAATTTCGGGCTTTTCACTTTTCTGGTCGGGTCGAGCTCGGTGCGGGTCAAACTTTTCTACATACCAGGAATCTTTTAGGTACCCGACTGAATTTGGGTTCTCGAAATTTTCGGATATACTCAATACTTGAAAAATCCAAATTTTCTAATTTATAAAGCTTGAAAATATTCAAGTTCTTAATTTTGTAATGAAAAATTCGAAAAACTACATAATTACAAATATTCGACAAATTATCGAAGATTCGTGTGTATTCAAATTCGTTTGGGTTCTCAGAATTTTTTAGTATATATATGAATGTATTCTGGTTCTCGAAAATTTCGTGTATCCGAATTTTTAGAAAACCCGATTGAATTCGAGTACCCGATACATCGAGAAAATTCAGCCCGACCCGACTTTTCGGAGTTTTTGCACACCTCTAAAAATTACTAAATTTTAGTTCAAATCTTAAGTAAATAGTAGGAAATTACTAAATTTTAGTAGAACTACTAATTTAATAGTAAACCACTACTAATTCAGAGTAAGAGAGTAAATAAAAATTTAACACAAAACGTATGTTTTTTATTTAGAATTACCCTAAATGTTCCACAGTCGCCTCCCGTTGACGAGTATTTAACTAAAAATAAAAACTTAAATAGATGCTTTTTAATTAAAAAATAAGCATTAATGGAAAATCTCTCCTTGACATTATTTGTTTATTATATAAAGCAAAAAAGCAACAAGCAATAACAGAAACAAAGGAATATTTTTAAATTTTACGACCATATATGAAAGGAAGAAAGAATAAAAAAACATAAAGTATATTCTTTGTGAATGGTGAGTTAATTTTAACGATCGCCGATACAATTTCAAAGCGCCATATGCGTATACTAAACAATGGCACGCACATAATCCCACAGATGGAGCTTTGGGTCGAAAAATAAATGGATATAGATGTGCGTTGACTGAAAAATGGTTTGTGACACAATTTCAATATAGACAGTGAGAGAGGGGGTAATGTTTGCAGAGGTTTCTAAATGTGAACACGGATGGATTTTATTTGAACATACGGGGTTGGCTTTAATCAAGTTCTATTCAATGTCCGGTAGTTTGTGGGCACATATATGTGGAGCACAATGGTAACATTTACTACTGACACTTTTATTTGATGAGCACAAGCTGAATTATTTAGTAGAATGGAACAAAAGAATTTCTTTTTCTTGTCATGGGATATTTCGAGTTGGAAAATAAAATTGCACTTGTTCTTAGAGGCAATCGGAAGTAGACGAAAATGATACCAGGGTGAGAATGAAAAGGTGTTTTTTAGTTTTTAGAAAAAAGTTAAAAATACAAATAAACTTTTTACAAAAAAAATACAAATAGTTTCTAAGAAGAAATATTTTCAAGTAAAAAAAATTTTATTTTCTGAAAAAGAAAAATAATTACCAAAAATGGAAGAAGAAGTATTTTTTAGCAAAATATACACGGAGAAAATTTATTCTTGAAAATTTACCGAACTTTGTTCGGTAAAACTGGGATGAAGTGTCAAAACTGTAAGTTTTCAGGAACAGGACTGTAAAAGCAATTGAATTGAAAAATAATGTAATTAGAATAAATCTTATGGTACATGTATTAGCCGTTCACTTACAGTTCGGTAAAACGTAGGGTAAATGTAAACTATACTTAGTTTTATTGAAAGTTCGGTAAAACGTAAGGCACAGTGTTCGGTAAAACTTATATTTATTGTATAGTTCAGTAAAACGTAGGGAAAGTGTTCACTATACTTATTTTTATTAAAAGTTCAGTAAAATGTAAGGTACAATGTTCGGTAAAATTTATATTCATTGAATTACTGAATTGTTCGGTAAAACTTGAAGAATAAAAAATAAAAAATAATGTCATTGCAGTAGTTCTACAGTAATACTGCTGTAAATCTCATTTTACCTCCTTTAATCGCTACCTAAACCCCCTACAATTATTCACGAACAAATACTTATTCATTACACCTGCCTACAGTACATTCTAAACGCATTCATTAATACATACATCGCACGCTTTACATTATTGCTTCAGAAAGTTTCAACTGTCCTTATATATGAATCTCAATTTTATTTCACCGCTTGTGAGAAAGATTCAAATTAATAAACAAAAGTTGTATAAAATAAAAGAATCATCCATATTAAATCCATGTTACTGAATAATTTCTAACTATATTTAAGGTCAATTTATGCAATAGTTTCAAATTATGTTTTTATTGTTATGTAAATGGTCAAACTTACGTAAGTTTTTTAATTGCATAAGGTGTTATAGTTACGTAAGTTATGCAACTTTGATCATTTGTATAAGTTACGTAAGTTTCATCATTTACGTAACTTGCGTAAGTTATTCTAGTTACGTGACTTATGTAAGTTTGATCTTTTACGTAAATTACATACGTAAGTTACGTAGAATTTATAAATTACGTAAGTTATTGTAGTCACGTAACTTACGTAAGTTGTACCATTTACGTAAGTTATTGTAGTTACGTAACTCACGTAAGTTGTATCCTTGACGTAAGTTACTGTAGTTACGTTATTTACTCTGGTTACGTAACATACGTAACTTACTGTAATTATGTAAATTACTGTAGCTACGTAATTTACTTTGGTCACGTAAGTTACATTAATTACTTACGTTGCTTTTGTTAGATAAGTATGCGGAAACAATTTTTCTGTGATTGTCACTTAATTATTATATTTTTCAATCTTTTGTTTCGAGTTGACATGAAACTTAATAGTTTCAAATACTTTTGTTTTTGGATTATTTAAGAACTAAAAGGAAAGTAATTTTCTATTTAATTTCGTTTCAGAAGCGATTTCTGCTATAAATGAAATTATTAATTATTAGTTAATGAGTACAAATAGGTTAGAAACAACTAACTATTAACGTCAAAGTTTTTTTTACTACAGGGCATTTAAAAAAGTATTTCAATCCTGAAAACTAACAATTCAGGCAAGTCAAGGAAGTTTTACCGAACTATTCTTGAAAACAAACACTCGAGTCAAGTCAAGAAAGTTTTACCGAACTGTCCCTGAAACGTTAGTGACCATCAAGGAGGTATTCAAAAGAAACGTTAAAATTTTATTTAATTTTTATTAAACGTTCAGTTTCAATTTTGTTTTAACTTTTACAGTACTAGTTTGTAAGGAATAAAGATATGACATTAAATTTTGAATATTATTCCTGAAAAAATAATTTAAAAATTATTAAAAATTACTGTTTTGCCACTATATCTCAACTTTACTTACGAATCCGGTAAAATGTAAGGAACAAATTTTCTCCGTGTATTTAGCACATGGGGCAAATTTTTTAAGAAGAAAATATCGTGTAATCAAAATTTTAGCAGAAAGAGGATATTAAAAAAAATGTAGGGTGTACTTCCAATTAGCGGTTACCTCCCATTTTTCTAAATTAGTATACTATTGTATTTTAATGTGCTGATTACGAAAATAATAGTGAATTATGGGCTGATACTTAGTGAATTTAGATAGGGAGTCAAATTGACTTTCTGGTTGGTACTAGAAGTTACCCAACCCAGATCCAAAACCCCTTCCAACGTGAGCCAAAAAAGCCTTTTTTAAGGTGCCAGTAAAACACACTACACATAGGCGGGCAAAGCCCGCCGCACCTAGATTTCTTGCACGTTTTAATGTAGAAAAGGAGTCAAATTTACTTTCTAGTTTGTACGAGAAGGTACTCAACCCAGAACCAAAACCCCTTCCAACGTGTATTGGTGTATTTTTTGTAAAATCTATATCTTTTGTTATAAACATTTTTCAAAATTTTGCGTTTTTTATGAGTTAAACGCAAAAAACCACAATTTTATGGTGTTTATAATTTGAGTGAATTATTGAAAGTAAATTATATATTGACGTGTAATTTCAAACTTTTATACCGACGAATTGGAGATTGTCTCAATAATATTAATAAGATCGACAAGGAATCGATATTTGGTCGTTCATATAAGCGAATAATATTCTTTTGATTTTAATAAATTTGGTTTTGTTCCTGGAAGTTACTTGGTTTTATTTTATAGAATTATTTTATTAGGGTTTCCTAACCCTACCCTCCTTGTGATCTTATCTTAATTCATTTATTTATTTGTGTTTTTTTAATTTCATTAAAATTAACTGACGAACCGCTTGTTTCTCAATATTTTATACTTTTCGCCAAATAGAGCTCAAGCAACTCTGAACCCAGTCGCGCTGAATGTGAATAGAATTTATTCTACTTAGGATACACCAGACACTAATCATTTCTAAGGTTGCCATAAACAAATCAAAGTTTTTGCAATAGAAAACAAAAATTTTTTTGTACGTTTTTTGAAAGTTTTTTTAAATGTCCATGTCGTATTCTTACTTGTATATTTAGGGTAAGTCCGGAGAAGATGGCCATAGTTTTTTAAAGGATTGTAAAAACTAAAGAAAAGAGATTTTTGTAAAAACTTTTATTGGTATTTAAACATTAAACACTTTACTTTGAAGTAATGAAAGTTGAAATAAAATATTTTTATAATAACAATCTTAAAATTTAAGTTTTTAAAAAAGTACATTTGGCCATCTCTCCCGGAATGTTTGGGAGAGATGGACACTTGTACGCGGGTGAGATGGCCAATAGGTAATAATTCTCGTTGGTTATTAACTTTAATTTATTGTTAAGTCAATTACTTTAATTTTCTCTTCTTTTTATCGCATCCTCAACACTTGTCAATGAATTCAGTGCAGTTTTGATGTAACGTTTTAAAATTATATATTTAACTGTTTATAAAATTTCAAACATTTAAAATTATTTTTGCAATATCCTTTGACTCCCGAAACAGGCTGAAATTTCCAAATGGAAGATTGGGAACTTTCCGCCTGTCAAAGGAATCAAAATAGGGTCTAATTTTAACAAATTGTATTGAAATCAAACCTACTTTACGACTGCTAAACCTAAAGAAGGACTACATTTTTAGAGGTTTTTAAAGGCTAAGTAGGGTTTAAATTTCGACTCGAGTAAATAAAAATTATTTGATTTATATAAATATTTTAATAAATCGAAAGTTCAGATATAAAATCAATTACATCGAAAAGCACTCTCCAAATCTGTATTATGTCAATATTTGCAAAAGTGCACCTGAAAAATTTTATTCCCAACGAATTTCGTATCGTGTATGTGTTTGATGGGAAACGTACATCTGTTGCACGGTTAGTTCTCTTTAAAGAGTTTTAAAGCCAACGTAACCTGACCTCAGGACGTTCATTTCACTATAGTTTCATGTTACCTAATGTTTCTTTTCTTTTCTTCCTCTATCTTTTTTTAAATATAAAATAAAAATTATTTTTTCATCTCTTGCCTATATTACAGACGCAGACGAATGATTTCGTGACGAGATCACAAACTCTTGGACACTTTGCAAAAGCACCGCAGGTTCTATTCTCTCATTGGAATTCTAGTGTACCATAGAAAATACGAACATTCTGTTGCGAACCGTAAAAAGGATAATAGATGTAATAGCACACAGAGAAAACTCTCCAAGATGACGCATTTTTTTAGAAAAAAATGGAAAAGAGAGAAAATAGTTTTGTAAACTACAATTAAAACATTTAATATATACTTTTTTCCAGATTACATTTCTACTATTATTTTTAAAGTTCAATTTTTAATTATTATATTTGTAATTAACTTGTAACTAAAGTTAACCATTAATCAAACTTTTACATAGATCCAAAATTAACTAGAAGACACATTAACTTGAAAAAAATTAAAAATTAAAATTAAATTAAAATTAAAATTAAAATTAAAATTAAAATTAAAATTAAAATTAAAATTAAAATTAAAATTAAAATTAAAATTAAAATTAAAATTAAAATTAAAATTAAAATTAAAATTAAAATTAAAATTAAAATTAAAATTAAAATTAAAATTAAAATTAAAATTAAAATTAAAATTAAAATTAAAATTAAAATTAAAATTAAAATTAAAATTAAAATTAAAATTAAAATTAAAATTAAAATTAAAATTAAAATTAAAATTAATTTAAAATCCAATTTATTGTGAATCTAAATTAACTCTCAACATAAGTTAACTTTGAATGGAACTGTATACTTGGATCAAAAATTAATATTTGGAAGTTCAATCTAAAATAAATAAATGATATTATATAATATATTAATAATAAGTAAATAATTTCTAATAATATACAATAAATAAATAATATTCTATTATAATCCCCCCCCCCCTTTCGACCGCAAAAATTCTTTCCCGAGAATAAAAAAAATTGTTTGTTAAATCTTGTGAGTGAATTTGTCACATATTTGTTTGCCTTTCGTATTGAAGAAACGTCCTTTGAAAAAATGTCGTTCCATTGAAAAAGAAAAACAATATTCTTTGAGTGGAAGAGAAGGATTGAAGAGAGTGGGGAAGGAGGGGGGATAAAGATGAAATGTAATAAATAATTGATGTCCGAACGTTCATCAAAATGCGAATAAGCCGACGACTGGACCATTTTTTTGTCGTTAAGACCGTCGAGGACCATAAAGGCCCCCGTCATGTTTGGTCGTGCAAAACCGAAAAGTCGCGAAGTTAAAACTGGTTTTCTTCACTTAGAATCGGTTTGTTGTGTGTTGTTGCAAGAATCGTACAATTACATTAGACTTTAAAATTTTCCACCATCTTCCGAGTAAACGACCCTAAACTTGTTTCTTATACTAACTTATATAGAATATGGTTTGTTTGAAAATTCCAATTTATACACCCTTTCCTCCTTCCTCCTCCTCCTCTTAACCCTTCGAAGGACAAAATTACGCTCACTCGCCTTTTATTACGAAACATTCTTTTTTTCTATTCTTCTATATTCTTTCTATTTTTTATTTAACCCTATTTTAATTTAACTATTTTTTATTCTCGATTAAACTATTTTAGGTATTTTAATTATTTTTCTATTTTTGATATTGTAACTTATACAAAGTTTATCTTATTTTACGCATATACACTGGCATTTCCATTAGGTTTTAATGAATCGTTTACATCCATTCGCACCACACAATTGTCTATGGTAAATCAGTAAGACTCAAAACAAACTTTAAAATAAATTCTGTAAAATACTTAGAGTCAATGGTATTTTTAATTTCCATTGAGAGTTGAAATTTATTGAAAGACGTAAAAATAAACTCTCTAAATCTGAAGTAACTTTGGAATTAGTCAAGACTAACTAATTTTATTTATTTTTTATTTTGCTTCATCCATTAATAGAAAAAATTACTTAAATATTGGAATTAAATATTAAAATATTTATTTTACTAAAATGTAAATTATATGATAAATTAAAAGATTGGATACAATTGTTATCGTTTTAAATAAATAAAAAACATAATAATAATTTCCTGGGTGTGAACTATAATGAGGCAAAAATTCTTGAGTATGAATTATAATATATAATAGAGAAAGAAATGAAAATGTATTTTTTTAAGACCGGAAGACAATGATGTTTTCTTGGGAAAATGAGATGACTTCCTCTTATGGTGTGTGTGCGCGCGCAGTTGTTAACACTGACGACCCATTCGGCTGCATTCGGCCTCGATCGTCCTTGCACCAGGTTGTAGGCAACCTGTCTACAAACTACTAACGACCACGAAAACATTCGGGTGTAACTCGAAAGATTAGAAAGGCTTCGAGTTTAAAGGCGTAGGAGGGAATTCCCCTTCTCCTCCTCCTATTCACCCTCGATTACAAACTTTGTTCTCTGCACTCAACACAAAAGCAGTTAAACAAGAAACTAAATTCTCAATTTTGTAATCGATTTTCATTTTCGATTTACATTTTTAAATCATATTCAGGTTCGTTTATTATATTTCATCATTTTAGTCGCTTTTATTCACTTTTATTCTTTTTTATTTACTTTTCATTACATTATTAATTTTAATTATTAGATTTATTTATATTTATAAAATAATAATGAAACCGAAAGTTTACTAGGAACCATATTAACTTGAAACCAAAATTCAATTGGAACCAAATTAATTAAGAGCCAAAACTAACTTGGAATAAAAATTAACTTTAAATTAAACTAAATTTGAAACCAAAATTAACTTGTGACTGAAATTAACTTGAAACTAAAATTAATTTAGAACTCTACTTAACTTGTAACTAAAGTTAATTTGAAAAAAAATTTACTTGGAACTAAAGTTAATTTGAAACCAAATTAATTTGAAATCGAAGTTAACTTATTATGAAAATATAAGCTTGGATTCAAAATTAATTAACTTTATTAACCAAAATAAACTCTTAACCTAAATTAACCAGAAACCAAAATTAACTATTCATTTTTTAATTATGGATATAATCAACTCATTGAGATTAATTTTTGTCAATCTAAAAATACCAACAAAAATTAATGGAATATTTTTATCTAAAGTAGCGTCTATCAAGTTAAATAAAATATTGTACGTTGGTGGTTGAGTTTAAAAGAAAAATACTTTAAAGATCATTATTCATTTTTACAAATAATATTTTTTTGAAAAGAATAAGTCCCTCTCATCAAAAGGTCGAAGGAAAATATTCAAGATGTTTCGCAGATAATGAAACAAAAATCTCCTGTTCTTGGATGAATTGTAATTTGTTATCGAAATTCAGATCAGAATTTTTTCCTCCACTAATTCTTATATTAGCCCTTTTACATAAAAGAAAAATTTCGTTTTTTTGAAATATTTAGATTTATTTATTTCTTCTGAAATACACTGAATATTATTTATTTCAAACATTAAGACTAAAAGTTATAAATGACAAAACATTACAAATGATACACAATGCTCGAAGGAAACCGCAATTATATTGCGTGTTTAAAAAGAGAATACTTTTTCGGTAAAGATTAATGGAAAAAGATTTTAAAAAATGCCACAAATACAAATTAGGTACCAAGGAGTTTACAAAATTTTTATCACCAAGAAAAAAAGAAAGAAAACAATATATGTTAGAAAAAAATGTTAATGACTAGTAATTTATCTAGAATTTTCGTTTCTTTCCTTTCTCTTTTGGTTTCAGGAGTTGATAAGATGCGGTGGAATACTTTTTTCGGTGGGTGTGAAAGTGTAAAGTGATTAAGGAAAGAAACGAGATTGACAGTTATCTTGGTTCGAAACCAGCAGTGCTATATTATTTCGGTTAGATGAGTTTAGATAGGAAACGTGTTCCGACAAGGTACATCAACCCACGACCTTCCTCAATAAATCTACAGATAAAATTTAACTGAAGGAGTTTTTAAAAAGTAAAGGATGTTTTTTAAGAAAAAGGCTTTCACTTCCTATTCAGATATTTAATTGTAGGATTTTAAAAATTAGAAAAACAAAAAAGTAATACAAAATACTTATTTTCTAAAAAATTTTATTTTCATTTACTTATTATGTATACTCTCTAAATCTGAATTAGTAGTTTTCTAATAATGAAATAGTGCGGATTCGTTTACCAATTGAATTAGTAACTGTTTTTACTAATTTTTAGTAGTTTTTTTACTAATTATTATTAGAAAATTTACTAATTTGAAATAGTAAAAAATACGGTCTATACTAATTAAATTAGTAATTTTCTACTAGCAATTAGTAAAATACTACTATAAATTAGTAACAAATGTTACTAATTCAAATTGGTAAACGAATCCGCACTAATTCAGATTTAGAGAGTAAATGGGTTTTATTAATAATAATAAATGTTAATTAATTATCTGCATTAGAATTGAAATTTTGCATAGAACCCCGAGTCAAAATTTAAGACCTACTTTAAGGGGAGGCACCACCCCCATCTTTGAGCCCTTTAAATTTGAGTTATTAAAGTAGGTTATATTTTTTTCTTGCACCATTTTTAACCCTAAAATATATAGGATATTAGTCAAAAATTTGAAATTTTAATTTTTGACGAGGTTAGCATTTTTATCTTTTCACTAATTGCATATTTTTGCAAATCCATGCGAGAGGTTGTTTAAAACTATAAAATAAGCTTAGAAAAAAATTTGCGCTAAAAAATATTGAAAATTGTAAGAGAAGATTAATTTTGAATGTTCAAATTTTACAACTTGTGACATATTTCCTAAGTCCTAGACCAATAATCTTTTTGAGAATATTAGTTCTTACAAAAATTTATTCGCTAAATGCAAAAACCATGTCGAATAACTTATTTACTAGGTTAAAATTTTAATCTAGTAAATAAGTTATTCGACATGGTTTTTGCATTTAGGGAATCAATTTTTCTAAACACTGATATTCTCAAGAAGATTCTTGGTCTAGGATTTTGGAAAAAATGTCAAAAGTTGTAAAATTTGAACATTCAAAATTAATCTTCTCTTACAATTTTCAATATTTTTTAGCGCAAATTTTTTTCTAAGCTTATTTTATAGTTTTAAACAACCTCTCGCATGGATTTGCAAAAATATGCAATTAGTGAAAAGATAAAAATGCTAACCTCGTCAAAAATTAAAATTTCAAATTTTTGACTAATATCCTATATATTTTAGGGTTAAAAATGGTGCAAGAAAAAAATATAACCTACTTTAATAACTCAAATTTAAAGGGCTCAAAGATGGGGGTGGTGCCTCCCCTTAACTCTGAATTTTCAGCGTTAGTTGATAGTGTTAGAAGTAGTAAAAGTAGGTTCTAACTTCAATGCAATTTAGAGCCTACTTTGACTCTCAAAACCGGCGGAAATTTCCAAGTATTCCATTTAGATCAGTAAAGAAGGGCTTATTTAAAATTCGGTAAATCCTACATTAATTCTCTTACACCCTACATTGTAAAGCCTTTTGTAGGCAAAATAGATTACCTTTCTGTAATTGGCTGTTTTCAGAGAACTAAACAAATAAATCGATTTCACTAATCACCAGAATTCTTCTTTGTAGGGGAGATCGGGGCGTAATGGATCATTTTTCACTTTTTGTTGCTTAACTTCATCATTCTTTCTTTAATAAAAATTTCATCATGTGGAAAACTTAGCCTAACATTTCAGCTTTCAATTTCAAAAAAGTAAGTCCTAATATCACTTATACTTTTTTTCTAGAACAATGTTTTTGGAGAAATGCAAGGAGAGCCATTTCGCCGCGGGTCGGGGCGTAATAGATCAACAATAAAATTATAATTTAGATCATCGAAGATTATTTAATATTGACAATTTTGGTTTCTATTGTACATTTATAACAAAGAATATTGAAAATGGAACATATTTAATTTAAACTTTAAACATTTTTTTGCAATTTTCAAATTTTAAAAAGTTGTAGCGAAATGCAAAACCCATTTCTTTAAAAAATCTATTCTCCAGTTATTTTTTTTATAAAAGGTTATTATTGGTACTTATCCTTATTAATAAAATCAGACGTCTGTTTGTACATTGCTTAAAACTTAAAACTTTTAGCATAAACAGTTGTTATTGACATAAAGGATTCCAGAAATAGTCCAAAAAATTTTAATGTATGTATATATGTATGTATGTGTGTATGTATGTCTGTCACAGAAGCTTTGTTCCCTAATAACACAAAAACGCTTCTACCGATTTAAACTAAATTTGGCAAAATGTTAGACCTTAGGCCAAGGAAGGTTTATAAATTTACAGATTTGAAAAATATTAATTAGAACTGGAGATGTTCAATTTTTAAAAAAAAATCAAAAATTTTCAAATTTTACATTTAAAAAAAATGCTTTTAAACTTTCTATAATTGAGTATAACATGTTTTTTAGTCATTATTCAAAATAATTTTGCCAAAAATAATGCCTTATAACCAAGATGTAAGTATAAAAATGTTTTCAAAAAATTTTAAAAATCGAAATTTTTCAAATTTTATATTTTTTAATGAATTGCTTTTAAATGATCTATAATTAATTGTTACATGTTATTTAGTCAAATTTTAGCATAATTTTTCAAAAAATTGTGCACTTTAACTTAAATGTAAATATAAAAATGTTTTCAAAATATTGAAATTTTAAAAATTTTACATTTTTTAATGTATTGCTGTTAAACGCTCTATAATTGAGTTTTACACGTCATTTAGTCACATTTTAGCATAATTTTGCAAAAAATACTATTCCATATCTAAGATGTAAGCATAAAAATGTTTTCGAAAAATTTTAAAAAACGAAAAAATTATAATTATTAGATCCAATTAATATTCAATTAATATTTTTATTTAATACTTATCAATAAAATCAGACGCCTGTCTGCACATTGCCTCAAACTTCAAAATTTTAGCATAAATAGTTGTTATTCACATAAAGGATTCCAGAAATAATCTTAGAAATTTTAATGTATGTATCATGGATTGTTTTTAAACTTTCTATACTTGAGTATTACATGTTATTTTGGTACACTTTAGTATAATTTTGCAAGAAATACTATCCTGTAACTAAGATATAAATATAAAAATCTTTTCAAAAAATTGAAAATTACACATTTTTTAATGGAAAGCTTTTAAAATATCTGTTTAAAAATGGTTTTAATGTCAAAAATTGAGAAAAATATAACTGATACTAATTACTATTAAACTTAAGTCATTAGTATGTTTGGGATCTTTGATTAAGATTTTAACGTCAAAATAATACAATTTAGAATTATTTATTCATCCAATTTTCTGGAATCATTGATGTCAATAACAACTATTTATGCTAAAATTTTGAAGTTTGAAGCAATGTACAGAGAGACATCTGATTTTATTAATAAGGATGGTAAATGATATTAAAAAATATTAACTCATAGCATTTAAATTATTTTTCAATTATTAAAAATGAAGATTTTTTATGATAAAATAGATACTGCAGAAATTCAAGAATACCTGTGATACGATACTTGGATTATGCTACTCCCGTGTAGAAATCACCATGCTATGCCTAAAATGATTATTGGCCCTAGCTTGGACCTAACTTGGCAACCCCTTTTTATATATCCTAGGCTGGTCCTAACTTGGTACTAACTAGGCACGGTGGTCTTGAATCAACTTTGAATGAAATGTCTTAGCACATCATTTTTTTTTGCTGATTTGGGTTATTTGCACTCTAAATAATGTGTAAAAAATTTATAGCCCATAACTTGTCGAGCCGTTTTTATATATATTATATATAACCTTTTCGTTAATTTTTTTTCTGTACAGTAACTGGTATAATTTCCGTAAATTGGCAAAAATATGTGCCTTAACATGTATTGTAATATTTAAACAAAACTGACTTATTGTGTCAGAAATATTATTTAAATTGTTATATTATATTATTTAAAATTAAAGAAAAGTATTAGGGTCAGATGGGGTAAATCCGGACAGAGGGCAAATACGGACAAAAGGTGTTGGATCTTAATTTACAAATTAAAAATTCAGTTCGACGTCAATATTTTAAGCTCAGATCCTTTAAAAGAGATTCTGACTACTTCCATGATTTTATCTCGACAATTGTCAACAGGATAATTTGAAAACTTAGTGTAAATCTGGAAAAGTGGTGTAAGTAGTGTAATTCGATTAATCTTTAAAAAAGTCCGGCATATTGGATCTGGCATTTTGAATTTTCAAAATCTGACTTTGTATTCGTATTCAATCACTGAAAAAACCTAGTCTCAAAATAAGTATCATACGCTACTCATTTTGAGTTGCAACAAAAATGAGACTCTTAGGTGGCGCCACCGTCTATGGCATTTAACATAGTCTCATTTTGAGATGCAACAAAAATGAGACTGGGTTTTTTGTGTGATGATCCCAAAAACTTTTCTTTATCAAGTTTTATTAAAATCCATTAAAATTTGTTAAAGCTATATATGTTTTTGATTATTACTTTTTGAATCGTTAATTGATTAACTTTTATGATACTACAACACTTAACTGATTCAACTTTTGTACATCTAGTATGAATTTTTTTCAAGTTGTTCTATCCCTTAATAGAGTAATATACTTAAGATAACTTTATTTTAAACCTTTCTTAGAAACTAGGCTGTCAGGATTTACCCCAAATTTAAAGAAATTTTTTAAATCTTGGGGTAAATCCGAACAATAAAATGTAAAAAATTAAATATAAAATTTTATAAAAAATAAAAAATTAATCTAGGGAACTCAAGAAAGAAATTAATGCAGTATAAAACGAAAGAATTTCCTTTTATTATAAAAAAACTTACGTCATTTGTGAAAAATAGGTATTTTGTCCGGATTTACCCCAACTGACCCTATTTTAATTAATATTATGCTTAAATCCATAATTTAATACAAATATGTAACATTTTAAATAAAAAACTGATGATTTTTTTTCAAAATGAGTTTTCTCAAAAACGGCTCGACAAGTTATGGGCTATAAATTTTTTACACATTATTTAGAATGCAAATAACCCAAATCAGCAAAAAAGAGGGATGTACAAAGACTTTATATTCAAAGTTGATTCAAGACCACCGTGTAGGAGATCCAGTTGTGACTTAGAAAATTTTTTAGTAAAATAAAGTGTCAAAATTGATACAGGAAGAACATGTAAAAATTGATAAATATTATTCTCAATTAATATTTATAAAATTAATTGATAATCATATTTTTTAAACAATTTATTGTTTGACATAAATCAGAAAATTATACAAATATTATAAAATAAAGTTAATTTATTAATTTATTAATTCAGCAATTGTTTAAAACTTTAAACAAATAATTGTTATTTACTAACTTTTCACACAATCAACCTAGAAAGTAGTAGTTTTTTTAAATTTTGCAAAAAGTAAATACTCAGATTAGTTAATTTCAAAATTTTAAAAGACCACAAGTGTCTAGACGCTTTATTGTCTCAAGAGTTAATAAATAACAACAATTTTTTGTTTAATCAAATGCTGATTTGTTAAAATTATAAAATATCTCTATTTCATACTTTTTAAATTAGTTTATTGCAAAATTAGGAAAAACTGCAAGTTTCTAGGTACTTTGTATCAAGAGTTAATAAATAACAACATTTATTTGTTTAAACAAATAACTGAATTGTTAAAAGGATAAATTATCTTCATATTTTACTAATCGCGAAATTAGAAAAAAACTGCAAATTTTTAAGTAATTTGTAACAAAAATTAATAAAACAGTAACATTTATTTATTTATTAAAACAGGTACAGACTGCAATATATAATTATAATTAGTAAAATATATTTTTAATTTCGTTCGCAGATTTTAAGTTTCGTTTAAGTTGGTGCTAAACACTAGAAGATATTGCAGTTTGAATGTGGGCTGACCCACCCACGTCCAACCCAGGCCCTACCTGGGCTTCCTAGTTTCATTAGCAAAAATTTCTAAATCCAAATTAAAAAAAAATTTTGCAACATAAAATTACTATTTAAAATGATTTGGAATAATGAAAAACGTGTTTTTAACATACATTTTTTGACTTTTTTTTAAAAAGTGGATCACCCACTTAATTAATTAGCAAAAATTTCCAAGTCCAAAAGACCAATATTTTTTTAGACCAACAAATTAATGTTAAAAATGATTGAGAACAATGAAAAACTTGTTTTGAACGAAAATGTATAGATATTTTTTTCTTGATATAATATAAAAATATTAATTTTTGAATTTTTATATTTGAATATTATTTTATTATTATTTTTGTTGTTGTTAAACTATTTTTTTATTTATTATGGTGTATTAGTGTCAATAAATACTATATTGAATCATCAAAAGCAAGTCAACAAGTCACTGACAATAAAAATTTTAATCTCAACTAGTTTCATTAGCATAGTGGTTAGGGCGTTAGTCTCGTAGTCCGTAGGTCATAGGTTCGATTCCCGCGTGCGTTAGATTTTACTTGCTTCTTAGGTTTGCGTTTATTCCGATTTTTCTGCATTATATTCGTATAAGTATGCAATTTAAAGATTATATATACTGTAAAGTAATTTAATTAACAAATTTCTAATTTTTTTATAATTTTTAATGTATATATTAGAGGAATATATATTAATCTCTGCATATAAGTACTAACATTATTTATGAATTCGCTTTTGGTCATCATTTAATTGAAAAAATAATAATTAATTAAAACTAATACTTATTATTATAAATTTAGGTTATTTCTGTAACAAATATTATAAACTAATTAAAATTATAATGAAATAGAAAATACTGTCTGAGATGGTCCTTTCTAGGTCCAAAAATGGACCCACAAACTGGTCCTAACTAGGCTTCCAAGTTAGGACCAAGCTAAAATCGCGTCACCAGACATTGTTGGTCCAAACTACACTGCCTACTTAGGTCCAAGCTATTAACAGGGCAAAATAGGTAGGACCATGCTAGGACCAATTTTCATTTTCCACACGGGCTGGGAAAAAACTTCGATAATAAAATGTTTTGTTATTTTAATTGTAGATTTAACTTTTAGAGATTTTTTGAGCATTGTAAAGGCAAAAGTTAAACAGGGTGTCTATTATTTTTACTGATTTACAAACTATCAGGTTTTTCCCAGCTTTGTCAAAATTATTTTAGGTGTATTTTTTTTATCAAATGTAAATTTTCTTGATAAGTATTAACGATAAATAAAACTTCAAATGGCTACAAAAATTCACATATTTTATAAAAACACTCTTTGATGGGTTTTTGTTTTTACTAATACTTTTAACAGGGGTTCTACTTACTGGAAAAAACGGGAAATATGCAGGAATTTAATTTAATCGAAAAAAACTGTGAATTCAGCTTATGCAATATAGGTATTATTTTAGATTTTAGCAATTATGATACAATTAGTTCGAATTCGACCTTTTTGTTGAATTAGTTAGTCAAAAATTAGTAGAAATTTTGGATTAACTTATAATACTATAATTAAATTTCTACAAATAATTGACAAACATTGTTTTCTGTATTTTAATTAATTAAAAATTAATTATTTGATGATATAAAGTCAATCACTGATTTAAAATAGTAATATTTTTCCAATGAAATAGTTGATGGTAGCTAATTATTATTTTTTCCGGTCGAATTAAATTCCCCACTATTTCCCATTTTGGAGACTGGTAGACACACTATTGAATGTATTTGAAAAAAATAAAACCCGTCGAAGACGGGTACGAATGCTATTAATACATAAATTACAAGAAATTAAAATTGACAGTATTATTTTATTAATATTTTTAATATAATAGGTTTTTCTTAATAAAATAAGCAAAGTGATCCATGACGCCCCGGAGGTGTTTGTTGAAAATTTTGTTATTTTTGATTAATATCGTAAGTATTAAACAAAAATTGTCAATTGTTCCTTAAAAACAAATGTTTAAAGCTCAAAACCTGATATACAAACATTTTTTACAAGTAATTTTGAAACAGATATAACAAAAAAATAAGGCAAGGCACAATGCGCTTACATTATAGGGATTCGTGGCCTAAAATGACAAAAATGATGATAATGAATGAATAAAAAAAACAATCATTATTATAGTAACGGTTGCCATGGCAACGGTTGTTATGGCAAACATTAACATAGCATCCGTTGACATGGCAACGGCTATTATGACAAACATTAACATAGCAACGGTTGCTATGACAACGGTTGATATGGCAACGTTGCCAAAAACTACGGACGGACACCGAAGTCTCGCTATAAGAGTTTGGCCCTTGGCCACGAAACCCTAAAAGCAAAAGCGTCAAAATCACTTTTTCTACCATATTTTTAACAATAATAAATGAATAACAATGAAACTTGGTACAAACTTACAGTATGCCGAGTACATTATTTTGATGAAATACCGAAATTACTTTAATTTACCACTTTTGAATAAATTGAAGTGATTCATTACGCCCCAGTCTTCCCTACTAACTATACAAAACATGTAATATTTTTTCAAAATTTGTTAAATTCTTGTGATATGAGATTATAAATACAAACAAGAAGTAGAATTATGTATTATTATGAAAAAGAACAAGTAATACACTGAAAGAAATTTTCCGTCATTTCTGCCATAATTATGGCTGATTCTGCCAGAATGAATCACTGTATTATAATGAACTACAACTGCCAAAACAGTTTGGTTAATACAGCCATACAAATAACAGAAATAGAGGACAGTAAATCGGCCGACTTTTCCGCCTGGGATGTACGAAATTAACTTGAAACCAAAATTGACTTGGAACTAAAGATAATTTGGAATCAAAATTAACTTGGAACAGAAGTTAACTTGAAACCAAAATTAACATAGAACCGAAATTTATTTTTATACACACAATTAACTAGCAACCAAATTTTACTTTGATCTACAATTTACATAAAACCAAAACTAAAAATAATTTGGAATCAAATTCTATTTTGATTTAAAATTAATTTAGAGCCAAAATTAATTTAGAAGTAAAATAAACTTGTAACGTAAAACATTAATTGAAAAAGGGTAAAAATATATTTATATTATTTTATTTATATTTCGAAATTAGCGATCCCAAAATAGTCATAATAGAGATTCGAATTGAAAACTCAACCATTATTTTCGTTTTAAATTATAATTATTGGCAAGGCAAGCGGATACACTAAAGTGTCGCAAATTTTATTTTAATGTACACGCACATTCGTTAAGACGTATTTTTAAGATATAGTTGTATATGCTTTAGGAAGAAGAAAATCACAGTCGGAAACATATGTCCACATTAAAAGTCAGTGAGCTTTCCTTGCACGCGTATATAGCTTGACTGTCAGATAGCGTTGTCAGATAAATATTTCATTCTCAATCCTAGGTAATAGTTAATGTCATTCTAATTATTTCTTGAAAGTAGCCTGCTAATGTAAATTTCGAGAATAAATCGATAAAACTATATGTATATGAATTATTCATTTCAAGAATATAAAGACATGTGAAGAATGTCTATAACTTATATATATATATATATATATATATATATATATATATATATATATACCAATTGAGTAGCGAAAACATTAAAAATAGATGTTTGCAAATATATTATTTATGACTCTTTCAATAATTACGTCACGTTTGACAAAAAGTAAAAAAAAAATAATCAAAAATTATTATTATATGTACTCAAAAAATATGTAATTAAAATAACTCGAACCTCTCGTTTATTTTGAAATACTTAAATAAACATAAAAAACTTTATGCTGAATTAAGTTAGAAACAACAATTTATTTGATGTCAAAGGAGTCAAAGTAGGGTCTAATTTTAACAAATTATATTGAAATCAGACACTACTTTACGACTGCTAAACCTAAATAAGCCCTATAAATTTTCAGAAACTAAATAAGGTTTAAATTTCCACTCGGGAAATTACTAGGCTATAATGTAGTGACGAATCCCTACTTATAGTTATTGAAGTTACACTTGAATTTCAAGCATATTAATAATTTCGTGCAACTATCAGCCAAAGTTAAAAATTAATTTGCAACCAAAATTTACTTCGAAAGAAAGTGAACTTTTAACCAAATTTTATTTTGATCTACAGTTAACTTGGAACCAAACTAACTTAAAACCAAATTAACTTTTGCAACTAAATTTTACTTTGATCCAAAATTAACTTGGAACCAAATTTAACTAAGACCTACAATTTTCTCGAAAGCAAAATGATTTTTTTAGAATCTGATCATTTTAATTTATTTAAAATTCGAATTTAAAAAAAAACTAGAAACGCATATTGCTAAAAATAATCGATCATAAAAAAGCGGTTGTAATGAACAGATAGGACAGCAAATCGAGAGATATGGATTTTATAGAGATATTGCTTATCTTTATATAGAGAAAAAAGAAGAGCAAAAAGAGAGTATAAGAGAGACAGAGAGAAAAAGTGAGAGAGATAGAGTGATAAAAAGAAAATGAGAGGGGGAACATGAGAGAAAGAGAGATAGAAAAAATTGTCTGATTTCTCCAGAAAATTAAAAGTATATACGCAGAACTTATTAGATTATTAAAAGATCTGGTTATAAAGAAACATGTATGTATATAGCGAAATATTAGGATAGATAGACAAGCCTGCTGGTTTTTAAATGCAACGCAGCTTATAAATTATGCGACTCATTATTCATACTTTAACCGCCATAATTATGCTCAGGATCGTTGACAAGATCCTGTGTGTCTTTCTCTAGGCCTCGTTGTTTTCCTTATAGAACCTTTATCTCGTTTATATCATGAAAATATACATGACGCAATATTCCGTATTTATTTAAGAATATAAAACATTTCAGTATAATTTATGCTTTAATATATTTTCTCAATGATTAATTATAATGAAAATAATTGCAATTAATGTACAACGATAAAGAAACGTTCAGTTTGTTCACGTACATTTTTAACAAAATTTTTATTTCACTCAATTCTTATAATTAATTGAATTTTTTTAATTAACTGTGTTTTCAAAAATGGTGTTTATTCAATTAGATAAATTTTAAATTAAGTCGATTTTCAATTACATAAATTTTTAATTAACTCAATGCAACCAAAAATAATTTGTAAACAAAATTAACTTGAAACAAAAATAAATTCGAAAACCAAATAAACTTAGTACCAAAATTAACTTCATGCTAAATTTAACTTAAGTAAACTTGTATTCTAAATTAACTTGGGACAGTCATCGTTCATTCTTTACTGATTTTACAATTGAAAACTAAATAAAATTTTCAATATTCTTGACTTATTAGTCAAATTTACCTGATCTTTTGATTTAGATTATTTTCATATTACATGAAATATTATATCAAAAGATTGTCACTTAACTAAATATTAACTTAATTGAATTTTCAATAATGATCTGAATAATTTAATAATTGAATTCTCAATTTTTGTTGATTCTTCAAATTTAGTTTATGCAATTTTATTATGCTATTTACATTTAGAATTAAATTTCAGATTGCAAACATACATGGACTAAAACACAGACCAACAAAATTTTGTGGCCTAACCAATGGAAGCTGATTTTTATAGGATTTGGTCCCTAAAATACGAATTTGACCTTGAAAATATTGGATTGGCTCTAGTTTTTAATCAATTTACGTTTCAATACGCAATATACGCATTTTTAGCATATTTTGATTGAATGTACAGCCATACACCGGAGCAGTAAATCTGTATGCATAGGAACAAATTAAAGCTTAAAAACTGCTATTTAATATCAAAAAACAAAAATTTAATTTAAGTATACACTTTATCTTTTAATCTCCAATTGGACATACGCTGTTTCATAAACTTGTTAAAAATAACATTATACTTTTGACCATGTATAAGGCAATTTAAGTAAAAATTAGTTTCTCTTGGGGTTTTTATGATCGCTGCTTACAAATCTTCTATAAAATATAAAAATTACAAATGGAGGATTAATTTTTAAAAACAACTTACGCTTTTTGCGATAAAAATGTAAAATTTAAAAAAAAATTTGTTATATTGAATGTACCATTTTGAATTTAAAAATCTGAATACAGATTAGTAAGCAGCGACCATAAAAACCCCTAAAGAGGCTAATTTTTAATAAAATTGCCTTTCCTGGTCAAAAGTACTGTTGTTTTTAATATACTTATGGAACAGCGTATGTCTCTTTTGTCATTATAGGTTAAAGTGTACATACATAAATTAGTTTTTTTGTTTTTAGATATTGAATACACGCATAGAAAGGGTTTGCTGTGGCAGAGAACATTTTGCTGCCACAGCAAACCTTGTTCGTTGAAATAGGGACAGGGAAAAAGTTCGCTGTGAGATCAAACAAGTTCACTATGACAGCAAACTCGCATAAATTTTTACTAATGTTTGCTGTCTCAGCTAACATGTTCGCTGCCACTGCAAACTTCTTAGCTGTGGTAGCTAATTTTCAGATATTTCACAGCAAACATCTGTTTACTGCTGCACCTAATTTCATTTTTTCCGTGTAGCATCCCAGGCGGAAAAGTCGGACGAATGCCAGATCATCCAACCGTCAAGGATCCGCGCCGATTGATTTGGAGAGTTAATGCCGGTACAGGCAGTCTGTACCGATTCGGGTGTTAATGTCTGCTGGCCCGGTACAAAGACGGATCCGACCGCCGGATCAAAATTTATACTGTGGTATAATGGCTGTGCGTCCGGCTCGGTACAGATTTCATGCCGCCGAACAACCGGCGTTGTACTGGCATTCGTCCGCCTGGCAACCGGAGCGGTGCAGGTATTCTACTGGAACGTGACTATGTGTTGTAATGGCTGTACGTCCAGCTCGATACAAATTTGATGCCGCCGAACAACCGGCGTTGTACTGGCATTCGTCCGTCTGACAACCCGAGCGGTACAGACATTCTACCGACTGCGGACTAATATCATTTATGTTCTTATTATTAAGATTTCAATTAATAATAATATGCTAAGAATATGGCTATCGTCATATTTCACAATGCAAAAATTTAGCTATAGTCTTATTGTTTCAATAAAAATTAATAAAACAATATTTATAGTAATAAAAATTTTTAATCTATTAAGTTGTGAAAAATTTTTGTAGGAGAATTGTTTAAAGTTTAAATATTAAAAAAAGAATTAACAATACAATAGAATATAAAATTTAATTTTAAAAATTAATGAATTTGAAAAATAGGTTTTAATTATATTTTTATTTATTAATTAACAAATAAATTAAAGAATTAAATTTTTTTGTTATAATCAAATTTTTTAAATATTTATAAATAATGATACAGATAATTATTTATAAATATAAAAAAATGAATAATAAAAATAATAAATAAATATAATAATAATAATAATAGAATAATTAAAAAAATAAAAATTTTAAAATATTGTTTTAAAACACTATATTTATTTACATAATATTCATAAAATGCTAAAATATTCCAAAGTATTTGTAAAATTATTATTTATTGTTTGCTTCGTAGCGGTATTACATATCGACATTATTATGCTCAGATCCGCATGCGAGCGAATAGCGTAGTGGTTAGCGTGTTAGACTTCGGTGCTTCGATTAGGAATAGCTTGGGCTTCGTATCCCACTTGCGAGCGTTTAGAATTTTAATGTGTAAAAAAATGTTGAATCTGTTAAAAATGCTGGAAATGATCTATAAATAAATATTAATTAACACGCACCATGCATAGTTAATGAAATATTTTTTTATTTTATTTTTCAATAGAAAATATAATTTAGTCTGGCTAGACGGGCGAATGCCAGTAGAACGCCGGTCCGTTGAAGCGAGTCGTCTTTGAAAGAATATTTGGCCCGCCGCGGTTGCTAGAGCGGGCGAATGCCGGTACAACGCCGGTTGTTCGGCGGCATCAAATTTGTACCGAGCCGGACGCGCAGCTACTACAACACATTGTCATGTTCCAGTAGAAAGCCTGCACCGATCCGGTTGTCTCGCTGACGAATGTCAGTACAGTCTTACCGACGTCTGTACAGGCGCGGTACGATGCCAGTGGTCAATTTCCGCCTGGGATAGTGTTTATGCTTTAATTTGGCCCTATGCAGACAAATTTACTGTTTCGGTTTATGATTTAACTTTCATTCAAAGAAAGCGTATTTTGCGTATTGAAACATAAGTTGCTTAAAAACTGGAGACAATCCAATATTTTCAGTGTCAGATTCGTATTCTACGGACAAAATCCTGAAGAATCGGCTGTAACATTTTTGGCAACATGCAGTTGATGAAATTTTGTCGGCCTGTGAAATTAATACCTATTATGAAAATTATTCTTCTAAAAACAGTAACAATTCGAAATATTTTAATTGCGTAAAGATTAAATTTCTCTTTCTTCAATTCGAACTCTTGAATAATAATAATAATTCCCTTTTATAAGTTCAGCTCCTTAAGAAAAAATAAAAGGGAAAGAAAAAAAGAGATAAAAATAATAAAAAGAAAAATGCCTAGGAATGCATGCAGACTCATCTTCCATTTTTCTTTCCACATTCTTTTGCTCTCATCATCTAGCTAAACATGCGACCCCGCGAATCTCTTGAATCTCGCGACTCTCCCGATGCACATTGCAGGATGATATATAGAAGAAAAATACAGCGCAATGCACGCGACGTTCTCGGACAAGTTCGTACCGGTTCGTACATATTCGTACACGTTCGTGATTCTACGTAAATTGAAAAGAAGGGGAGTCCCCACCTGTTTTAGGCTTTTAGTATACAACACACTGGAGAAGAGAGCGAATAAACTAATGGTGGGGATTCCAGCGGGTTCCGCGCCGCGTTCAAATGTTAGTCGGCCGTCGGAGAGAGTGGTCGTGCGTGGGAATTCTCTCGCGTATACAAATAAACGTGTGATTATTTCCATTCTTGGTGTTCTCTCACTAACTCGGAATTCGAAGAAGAAAAGAAAAATATCAAAAAGTGAAAAAATCCTTTTTTACCTTGGAAAAAAATGTTTTTTATGAGTAAAAAAATATCAATGACAAGTGACGTGATATTTCTCGGTGCATAAAAAAACAATTGTGTCTATTGTTTTTTTTTTTGGAGAAAAATTTGAAAAAAAGGATCGAAAGTTGTACTTAGTGTGAAGGGTGTATTTTTATTCCCTCAACGGCGACGACAACAAATTCCTTTTTGGATTACTGTTTTTTTTTTGTTCTTTACGGTATTTTAAATGATTTTGAGTGAAAAGTTTTTTTGAAAAATTGAAGAAAAAAAAAAGTGAATTTATTTCTTGGAAAATGACAGCGGACGGTCTTTTTGAGACTACCAGCATCCCAGGGCATCTCGCTCCCACGCCAGAGAGACTGGAGAGGCTCCTCTCAAAACAGACCCTCGAGGAACTCTACGAAGTTGAGGAACAACCTTTCGCACGGTACGGATATATCTTTATTTTTTTATTCCACTAATTTCTCTTCTCCTTTGTAAATACATAGTAATCTTGACAAGTCTCCTATGACGAAAATTACAATTTTTTTTTTGGTTCCAAAAATAAGAAAACATTGGGTTCAAGAGGAAAAAGTTTGCGAGTTGTCTTTGTAGTTCTTCTTGTCATTCCTTTTAGAAATTATAACTTTTAAAAGAAATGATGAAAAAAAAGAGAATGAAAGTTAGTAATAAATTTTGGTTAACAAAACTTTCCTTTTAACAATTTAAAAAATTTAACATAATTACAGTGGAATTGGAATTTTACTTTCAAACAATAATTGACTCGAAATCAAAATTACCTTGAACTAAAGTTAACATGGAAAGCAATAACTCTGGAACCATATTTGACTTTCAACTGAATTCAATTTGGAACCGCAAAGTTAACTTTGAAACTAATTTTTCTTGGATCCAATATTAACTTGAAACAAAATCAACGCAGAACCAAAATAAATTTGGAAATAAACTGACTTGAAATCAAATTAACCAAGAACCAAAATTAACTTGAAACCAAATTTAACTTGAATTCAAATTAACTTGGAACCAAATTAAATTGAAAAAAATTTAACTTAAGAGCAAAGTTACTTTGTTTCGAAGTTAAAAAATCCTTAAAGTTCAAGAATCGTTAACTTTATGTAAAGTTTAAAAATATTTAATTAACGGTTCTGATTGAAAGCACAAAATGAAACTTTTTACGATGAAGTAAAATAATAGTTCAAATTTTTTGGTAAAATGTTGTTCTAAAAAAACACGTGGTTTGGAAAACACTTAATTTAATTGACAATTTTAACTTATACAAGAAGCATTGTGAAGAACTGGATTTTAAAATATTCTATGAATAATATTTAAGAAATAGAAAATCATAAAATTTGGAAAAGTATTCAAATCATTCAAAAATTTAAATACTAAATAAATAATTTAACAAACATTTAAATATGATAAAATAATGAGTTAACTAATGAGATATAGTTTTTTTTGTACTTTTCATTTGAATTTAAACAAAAGCACTTGGATCAATAAAATTATCAAAGCGATATACTGGAGCACAAAAATGGGAATGGTCGAAAAATTGTTATTGCTTAGAAAACTCTTTTATTATAATTTACAAGTAGGAATTTTTTTTTGGAAAAAATTAATAATTATTCAAATTTTCAACTACTATGGTTCAAATCTAATTATCAAAACTTCTCTCTAAAACTAAATCAGTGGAATTTCGTTGAGAATCAGTGAAATATGACTAAAAATTCAATCATTTTGAACTGATTTTCAGTCAAATTTCACTGATTCCAATCTTGAGAATAGAGTCACTGATTCTCATTGAAATTTCGCTGATTCAGTTTTAGAGAGTTCTGAAAGAAATTAATCATGAAAACAAAATATGTTCAAATAATAGTAAAATAATTACAGACTTTGTATTCTCGTTAATAGGAAAAATATCACCAGTTTATCAAATACTAAAATTATTACCTTCATTTATGTTTCACCTTTTTATCGGAAATATTTTCCATTGTTAGATACACTTGTATTTAACAGTTAACTGGCAGGTTCGATAACCCTGAGGGGAAAAAGGCGATATACTTTGAATGTAAATTTTGTTTAAATATTTCTCAATTTTTTCCTAATTGTTATAAAAGAAAAGAATTTAAACACACTTCTTTTTGTTTCCCAATTGTTAAAAAATTGCGTACAAAATAAGAATTTCTGACGTTTATGATTTTGTAGCTTCACAATTTTTTTCTGGATTTGTTTTGTAGATTGAAAAACTTTATAAAAATATTTTTTACGTATTATATTAATTGGCGTGGATAAGCAACAGTAGTTTTAGACGGAAATCAACTTGAAAATAAAATGGATCATAAAACTAACTAGAAACCAAATCTATTCAAAACTAAAATAAATTTGAAACTAAAATTAACATGGAAAAAAACTAATTTGAATCTAAATTAATTCAAGTACAATTAATTTGGAAGCAACTTTAACATAAGACCAAATTAACTTGAAACCGAATTAATTTACAACAAATTTACAACTGGTCTATCAGTGTTGCCAGACAGCACTGGGCCAGTGCTGGCTGAGAATATCGTCGCAATAAATACCGTATTGTTATTTATAGCTGTAAATGAATAATTATAAATTTGTAACAACAAAATGTTCAATAATATTGATAAATAAAGTAAATAAATTAGAAAAAATTGTTTATAACATTTAAAAATTAAATAATAGGTAATTATGGTATTTTCGAATTACATTTTTATATTTTAGTACCTAACGATTGGAATCTAGAAATATCGCAAACCTCAGACTTACAATTATTGAATCAAAGATGAGAAATAATAGGGATATGTTAGAAGATCCTATAAAGTTTTGAATGTTCAAATGAACAAAATTTATTTATTTCTTCTGAAAATTAAATTTTTATTGTAATTATTTTGCTTCACTATCAAAAAATTAATAACTGACTTTGTAAAACGTAAATTTTAGTTTTTAAATTTTGTTATGATTAGTAATTTACTAAAATTTCTTCAATAAAAAATATTTCGTTCATTTGAACGTTCAAAACTTGGGAATCATTATGTTAGAAATAATAAATTACACTAAATTTTTAATTAAATAACTGTACTTATTGCATTTAACATTTTACTAGTGGTAATTTTTAAATACACTTTTATTCACAGTAAGTAGTATAATAATGCTTTAATAAGAACCAAATTATTGTTGAGATTAAAATTAAATTTTGTTAATAATTTTAATTAGTTTAAATAAATTATTATTCACAAAATTAGACAATTATGCAAAATTATTATTAAGATTAAATTTTCTATACTCAGCCAGTACTTGCCGCCGAGGCTTGTCTAAGCTTTGGCGAAACAAATATTCTGTACTGCGCCAGCACTATTTGTCGAGGCTCAGCTAGACTACGGCTGAACAATCGTCTGAGTACTAAGCCAGTGGTGAGCATCGGCACTACACTGCCATTTCCAAATGGAAAGTTAAATTTTTTATGAAATTAACTTGTTGACAAAAAAACGTGGAACAAAAATTAATTTGGAACTAAAATTAATACGAGAACAGAATCAACTGTGAACCAATTTTTTTTATTCAATTTTGTCCACAAAACGTTTTAAATAATTTGCATTAAAATAAAAGAAATCCGCTTAAAACAAGAATATTTTTTATTTTAATGTATAACAGATAAAAATATAATTTATTTCTTCTGTTTTAATTATTAATATTTAGACGATCATAGTCACAATTTTTTTTCTCACCATTTTTCGTTGTAGTTTGTATTGTTTTGAAACATATGTAAATAAAAAATAATCCTTATCGAGTTTCAGTCGATTTGTCGCTTTCTCCATTTGCAAAGCGCGGAATTGCGTTTTTGAAGCTCCACCGTTGATCCTTTCGGACACACTTTACACACTGTAGAAAGAAAGTTTCCAAGTTATCGAGGTCGCTGCGGGTACTCTTTATGACCTTAAGTCTTTGCGGGCTCTCTCTCTCAAAAAAAGACGAAAGAAAGAGAAAAATTTGGGCACTTCTCTTTTTCTTGACCGACGGACCTTCAAAAATGCGCAAGGTCGTGACTAGTTCCATTTCAAATCACCTTTACGTTCCTTTTGTATATTGTGCAATTCACTCGTAACAGATTCTCTTGCCAGATTCCTAAACTATTTAAATATCAAGGAGCACACTTTTCCCCACGCACACACAAGTTAAGTAATTGTATTTATTTATTTACTATTAAATAACAACCTGAGAAACGTAATATTATTTCTTATTCATAAAAAGAACAGATGAAGTATTAAACATTTTTTATCGTACTGAAATGATTTTTGAATGAATGATTCGAGTTAATTTCTATTGTGTTTACAATTGATGGGCATAAAAATTCGATGCTCTACTTGAAAAGGGAAGTTGCGGTTGGAACAAATATAACTTTGGACCTTGATATTTTTTTCGTCTCTCTTTTTTTGGCTCTTAAAGCGAGAAAATGATTGTTTGGTAATGTTCTCAGAGATCTTTTACGGGCAATTTGCCTGACAGAATTCAGAAGGTTGTATTACGGTTAAATCGTCACGATCAGGCGCATTTATCCTCGATTTGCTTCAGTGCTATTTTGATTTGAGAGTCGATCTTTTTCTCTTTTAAATGTGAATCTTGTGGAAAAATATTTTGCAAAACGGCATTTCTTGTTTTGCGCCACAATCGAATTATTCCAGTCACGTTCTATACGTTCGTTCGCTGAATGCTTTTAATATACCTAGATTTTTACGTCGATTCAGAAATTTAATTTCCAATCAATATTAAATTCGAAACCAGAATTTGCGTCCGAAATAAAATTGGAACTATTTAAATTAGATTTAATTATTTGGAAGTCTTTGATATTTTGGTGCAAAAATTATTTGGAAGTAGAATTTAACTTTGTCCTAATTTTACTTGGTACCAAAATAACAAGGAACCGATTTTCACATGGTGCCAAATTAACTTGAAACCGAATTTTACTTCGTACAAAGCTAACTAGGAACTAAAATTAACTTGGAACCAAAATTAACTAAGAACCAAACTTAACACTGATCCAAAATTAACTTGGAACCAAATTATCTTGAAGCCAAAATTTACTTGAAAACAAAATAAACTTGAAAGCAAAAGTATGACTGAGAATTAAATTAACTTTGAACCAATATTAAGTCCTAAAAAAATGGTACCGAAACGTATAATAATTAAGGCAGTGGCTCTCGACTAATCTTGAAGACCTTATTTCAATAAAATTTATATCACTTTATTTTTCCGTTCGATAAATGATTTCTCTCTTATATATTTTTTCTTCTCTTCTGAAACTCATGCGCAGGTTGCAACATGAATCGTGATCAAATCGATCACTTATTTAGTGATCGTGATCGTCGGCAGCCAAAGATTCACGCGAGCGGCTTCACCGAGTTTGGATCTTTGCTTTATGATTTGACTCTTCCTCATTCCGTTTATCGGATTTTCCTCGTTCTTCAGTAAACTCCCTTCCTTTCGGTTGTAGAGTAGAAGAAATCCGCAGTTGTATTGAGAATCGATCGTTGACGAGGAAACGAGCCATTTCCCATCATATCAAGCTGGCTGCTACTCAACGTAATCACTGCAGCGTAATGTGCATGCCAACATTATCCTCACGCATCGTTACACCATATATATTCACATATATATGAATCCCTTTCCATTTTTTCTCATCGTCAACTATTGGTGCGGCAGTGGTTCTTACGAAATTTGCTAATTTTAGTACCAATGGTATTCACTAGATTTGGCAACAAACTTTTGACTCCAATTACAGGGGATGTGATATACCTTAATACCACGTCGGTGAAGTTTGCAACGTTTATGATCAACGATTAAAAGAAAAGAAATTATCTTCTACCAAAAAGAATAAAAATTTTTGTTCACAAATATTTTTTTTTTGTAAATCATTATTAAAAATATTAAACACACTATTTTCTGTACAAAAATTTGTAAAAATTTGCTTAAAAAAATATTTTCCTTCAGAAATCGTTGATTATAAACGTTGTGAACTTCACCAACGTAATACCAAAAATCAGTTTTCGACGATAATTTTAGGAGCATAATTCTTATTAAAGAAAATACACACACTGAGAAAACTGAAGGTTTGGACTGAACATTTGGAGGAACTAATTGTTCATATTTTAGAGTTTATACACGGAAAAAAATTGCTTTGCAGCTTGTACATTTTATAATAACAGCGTCTGCGCCGAAAAAGTATGTCTGCTATTCCAAAAAGGCACACCAGACGCGCTGAATTAAAGCACACGACTTGTCCTACTCGTTGGCGCATCTCTTGTGCTATTCTTTTTTTCGTGTAGATAGAGGAACAAATTAACCATCTTGAGAAATCCCTTCCTTATCCTGTTTGGAGTGAATAAATATGGAAATAACCAAAAAATTAAATACATTAAATTTCACAAAAGAAAACAACTATTATATTAATGTTAATCAATTATTAAAGAATCAATTAATTGATTAAAAGATTAAGTTGAAAGATTAACTTGAAATATATATATAATGTAAATAAAATGATTAATTTAAGCCCATATTGTGGCTAGGTGATAAATTTTATACTGAGAACTGTATAGATTTAAGTCTATATTCAGATATATTCAGACTTGCGGCTAACTTCAATTTCCAAAAGTATCTCATTGTTAGCCCTGTGGTAGGCTTAAAGTGAAACTTTTACTTCAAACTAGCTTAAAGCAATATTAATCTAGTTTGTGCTGCATATTAAAACTATATAGTCTCTTTTCGGTTTTAAAATAAAACTTATCTTTTCCTCTATTGGTTGAACAATTTAATATATAAATTTTGTTTATAAATCCAGTTTTCTCAGTGAGAGAAAAAATTATTGAAATAAGCATTGTACCGAAAACCCCAAAACTTTAACCCCTTCCCCCTCAGACAATATTGGACTAGGTAAAAAAATATTTTCACCAAAAATTAGTATCTAAAAGCCCCAAGTTTTGGCACGATTGGAGAAAAATTGTTGTCCACCTTGATCACTTGACATGGAATCGAGTGTGTATATTCTTTGTGAAGTCAGTAATTTTGTCGTCATGTGCCCTGGGATTTGCTTCTCTTTTGACAAGCATAACGTACGTGTGTGTATAGATGAAAGAAAACTCGCAAGTCGTCTGAGTGACGCCATAAAACGCTTACCCAAGCGGTTTACGCGGATAAATATTATGCTTTTATATATACATATATATATTTATATATATGTGTGTGTGTGTGTGTGTGTGTGTTCCTCGCCGTATATGTATTTACAAAATGTCAATAAACAGCTTGATGCTCATTATTCTTCATATATGCCCATACATTATAACACAATGTGTATGAAATTGATTCGCTCATACAAAAAATATAATAATCCGAAAAAAGAACGTAAAATCCACCACCGGATGTTTTGTTTTGTTTTTATCTTTCCGACACAAGGCCAATGAACTTTGCCTTGGTGTTAATTCAGAAAAAAAGTTTTATCTGTACTTCTCTTTTTTCCTCCTTTTACTTTACGGACAGAAAGATCTTTACGCGTCATGAACAAGATTCACGCGATCTAGAATTTTCTGCTTGGTAAGAAGAGCCAAATTTTTTTCTTTTCTTCTTCTTCTTGTGTTGCTCAACAAAGTTTAACGCGTTTCTGACTTTTGATAGTGTTTGGATATACAATGTATGGTAGATACTTCCCGTGACGAGGAATTTTAATTTAACTCTGAACTGAAAAATGAGATACAGATTACGCACAGTTTTAATGAGAAGTAATTAATAGTTAATTGATACAAATTAGGTGTATAGGAATGCAGAAGAGATGCAATATGTACTGTTATGAAACATGGGATCAAGTTGAGTGGGAAACGGAATTAACATGAAACCGAATTAACTTGGAAACAAGACTAACTTAAACCAAATTTTACTTGGAACTAAATTAATTTGGAACTGAAATGAACATAGAACCATAATGAACTCGGAACCTAAATTAATTTGGAATCAAATGAACTTGAAATCGAAGTTAACTTGGAACCAAAATTAACAAAAAATTGTGAATATAGAAAACATAGAAGCAAATTTCAATTTAATGTAACATTGGCAGGAATTAATTATAAAGATAAGGAAAAAGATAAAAGTAAAGACAAGAAAACAATGAGAAGAAAAACCAAAAAAATTTCCAATGAATAATTGATATTAAAATTCGGTTAAAAAATGAATTGATAGGAGTACAAGTTCAAGATCGTAATGCTTTATATATATATATATATATATATATATATATATATATATATATATATATATATATATATTAAAAGCATTTGCGGCGTCTGGGCAGTTTTGCATCGCGAATTATTTGTGAGAAGAATTCTAATCTATAGAGTGGCACGCGATGAACGTTGTGTAGGGAACAAAGAAGGCGGTCTATGCTCTAGACGATGCACACTGTTCGACTAAAGGCGGTCATGGCAACCAGTTTTTTTAGTCCTTTGTGCTAAACAACGCGATGCCAGCGACAACACGACGAACGCCAGTTTGTTTGTTACAATCCATTTCAGTCTCCGAGCAGACGAGACTGACGCATTGCGTGTCGAGGTTTAGCGCCAGCTTTAAGGCGTCGAGACGCATTCCAATTGCCATACAACTTTTCCTATGACTTATTCATTAACGCCCCGATATGTCAACTTTTGTATTTCCCATTAGAATTTGCTCGTTATTCCCGAAGGTGGATCATCCCACCTTTAGATTCTTCTCCTTCGGCCAAGATAATAAAAAAGCATGAAAACAAAACAAGTGAATTTTTCTATTTTTAAAAATAATTTTTTTTATGCTTTTATGATAGATATAAAGATTTCTTTTTATGAAAATAATAATCAACAAAATCATTTAGTTCCAAAATTATATTTTAAGTATTCAGAGATCATTAGGCATGCACTTGCTATTTATTTATAGACCCGACAGTAGACAACGATTTTTGAATATGTTTTGACTACAAACCGAGATAAAATAGTAAATATAAAATTTCATCATTGATAAATTCTTCACGAGAGAAGAATTCGTATTTTTATGGAAAAAGAAAGTAGCATAGTATAATTTCTCTACGGAGGATATCTTGTATGAATTTTTTTCCTTCGCAAAGATAATAGACAACACTTTTCAAAACGATATATACTCATATGCAGACGCGATAGTTTTGAAAAAAGGGAAAAAATAATGATACATTGCTTTCATGGATGATAATGTGTCGACTGCATATTTTATATAGAGACTGTGTAAATACAACTTTAAAAGATGATGATAATATGTTGATTGTATCTTCCATAAAGATCATAAGGTATGTTCTCTGTGTCCTTTTTAAGAATGTTTTTTCTTCTTCGTCTTCTTTTTTTTCTGTATTATCTTTTTCTAGAATGTCTTTTATGGGTCACAGTGTATCGATTGTGCACCTTTTTGGAGAATGATAGTGCATTAAACACGCAGCTTTTAGGGATCTTTGTGTGTATTTGCTGCTTCTTTCGAGGATCTTCAAGTCGTACTTATATTTCTTTTAAGGATTTTCTTGCATTAATTTAGGGATGCTTATAAGAATTGTAGTTACGTTTTTTTACAGATGCTTCAGGATTATTTATTTATTTTAAGGATATTCCAATATTTGTTACAGTTTTTTGAGATGTTGAGGCATTTATTTTTTTAGGGATGTTACAGCAGTGGTTATTTAAAAAAAAGTGATACAACATTGGTATTATTCTTTTTATGAAATACGATTATTCATTAGGAACATTTTTTGAAAAATGTTACTGAATTAGCTACAACTTTAAAAAATCTGCCGACAAAAAGTACAAGTACTTACAAAAACCTTACACAAAAAATTAGCCAAATACCTTTATGACTCTTCAACAATAACTAAATTTCCTAATGATAACAACAAATTAATGCCGACCGTACATCAACTCCACGTTTTAATCATCTTTCTGTGAATGTTTTATCAGCACTAATGTTTATTAGCCTTATTCTGCAATGTAATGATAAAACCCCTTTTAGGATCATTAAACACTTGACATCTTCTAAAGACTCGCCTAAAGACTCTCTTGAAGCATCGTCTAAAGATAAACAGGAATAACAATATAAAAAATCGAAAACGTAATTTGTTTTAAAAGAAAGAAAAGTAAATTCAAGGATGTTCGTTTCCCGTAAGAATAAAATTTTTCAACTTGCGGTCGTCTCTTGTAGGTAAAATTTTGCACATTCACGCAATTCACACTTTTGCAACTTTAATTACGAACAGTATTTTAACACCCACTCAGTCGGGTATAAGTGTCGTTTGCTTTTTAGGAAATGAGCTTGTTTTTACTCGCTCCATCTCTTTCTCGCACATTTTGAAAGTGGACTTTCATCATTTAACGCGGATAAGACGAACAACTTTAAATGTGCGTTTAATTGCGCCTCCATTATTTATTATTTCTTATCCAAAGTACTCTTATTAACAATCTTTCTGCCCTTAGAATCAAAAAGAAAGTTTTCTTTTTTATTTTCTCTTCTGACTTCGGTTTCTTTAGTCTTTCTTTTCCTCTATATTGTATTTTTTCTACTCTTTTTTTCTTTCTTTTCTTTCCGATAACACATTCTGAAATAAAATTTTGCTAGAATATGGTGAATAAATGAGCTCGACCCGAATAAATGAGTTTTCTCTCTTAATGTGCGTCTAACCGTGTTCGTAATAATCGAAGGGATTCTCTTGGTTGACGATCGCAATGTGGATTTCACTAATCGAGGACGTCGATGCCGTAGAGAAGAAAAATCCCATTGGGGAATGCGGAATGTGAAATGCCATAGACGGATGGTGACAGAAACGGAGATGCAATGCCATCTGGAAAGTAACGGCATTTGTAATTAGTGCTGATGCTTCACACTTTACGCGATGTCTTGACACTACCTACAAAACGAAATCGTCACCTCCTAAATGTTCCTCTACTTCTTTTGTTATTTAATATTTTCCCAATTTCGAGCATTTTTGGAACCACAATTGTACATTTTTGAACATGTTCCCGAGGTTTTATTCACTTTAGGAAATTTAGTAAAGTAGGAATAGGAATGGGATAAAAGTGGAAACAGGAAGAAAAAAATGTTGCTAAGGTGGTTTTAGAAATGAAAAACAATTATATTCTATATATATATATATATATATATATATATATATATATATATATATATATATATAGATCGAAAGCAATCTGCAGGACGCAGCTGTTTTCGTGACGGCAGCTGCTGTTTTCTACCATATCTTTTCCCTTCGCGCCAACCAACAAACCAAGTACCTTGCCGACCATAACGTGTCACGTGACATGCTTCTTCACTTAGCATAACAATGCTCTTCCTTCCAAGAAGGCATAATACAAGATCCTAAGCTGCAAGATTTGCTGTGGCCAATCAGAGTAATGGCCTCTACATATGGAACTTGTCTCGAATTTTCATCTACTTCATTCGCGATGACCTTCAGTTTCAAACAAAGTTAAACAATATGTAAACTAAAGTGTACTAATCCATTAAAGGCAACTAACAACTCTTTCGTTTTATGTTCACTTTTAAACACTATTTCTTGATAATTTTTCAAATAAACTGTTTCGTTTTATAATTCTTAAGCACTATTTCGTTTTATGATAATTATTAAGTAGGCATTAATTTCCGAAACAGATAATGAAAATGGTGCTTTCGTAAAGATAATTTTCGCTGATGATCATTTGCATCAACGTTTACTGCAATAGATATAATTTTTGCCAGATCGTGTTTTGAATTGGTAAATTCGTAACAAATTTGGATTAAAACCAATTTGATGTGGAATTTGGTTGCAGCGATAGTTTCTTCGATTGGAAACAAGTGCATTCACCGCGCGGTTCAATTTTTTCAAATAGAGAACGAAAAAATGCATTTCCTGGGATCGGAATCGATTTCTAAAATCGGTTTGAGGACAGGATTATTTTTGTCGTTGGAAGAGTCAACGATGTTTGATCTTTCCCATGAGCCTTTGGCAATGAAGCCGTAAACTATGAAATATGTCGGAATCGTGCGGATACAATGGCGCAGAGTGATCTAGGGCAAAGGTGAATTGACAGGATCGTGACCCATAGATCATTGCTACATCGTAAATGATCTAGTTGCTGCGCGTTCCTCTTTCTCTCACCCTCCTGACCGCAATGCTTTGGAACCTAACTTACACCTAACTGATTGTGAGAATCGTGATCGATCGATCGATCTTCCGGTATCGTTAAACATTATTACGCAATTAAAAGTGATCCCCGGGACACTTGCTCCAGATATCGGTATTCATTTTGTTTTCTGCTTCCTCATAGCGGAAGGATTGTATTTTTAAACATTTTTTTTAAAGGTATGACATTCATATTGAAATTTTGACTAAATTGTTTTTTTTTGCTACCAATGTTTACAAAACTAAAAATTCGATAGAAGAATGTTACATGGTTGAGGGTATCTTTTTTCGCTTCTCTTGTTTTCCTTTTCAACTTCGATCTCCTTTCGTTAGAGAGGCTCCTTTCATTTTGACTCGTTCCTTTTTCTTTTCTGTCTTGTGTGCTTCGTTTTTGCCTCTTTTCTCCACTGTTGCCTGTATTGCGCTCTCTCAAGATGGAAGGCTCAGGAGAAACCGGTATCCCGGAAGTACCTACCCGTCTACTACTATTACGAGATATCTTCCCTCTTTCTCTCCATGTGTCTTGACGCAAGCATCAAGGATAAACTCCTTCGGTCAATTAGGATTAAATTAGATTCATCTTGACGAAATAAAGATACGACTTTCGCTTTAGATATATGTGTGTATATATATATATATATATATATATATATATATATATATATTTAGAGAGAGAGAGAGAGAGAGACCGACATGAAAAGTACCGCGCGATTCTTGACAATAAACAGTTTTTTTAATTAGAACATTATTATTATCACGCGAATTGTTGCAGTACCTTTAGAGTTGAAGGGATGTTGGAATTTCGAAGTTGGCAGCAGTGCTCAAGAGCAGTTACCATGGGATAAGGTGTGCGTGAAAAGTAGTCTTCTGCTCTTTCCGCGCACACATGTTATAAATTGTACCATTTCGTTAAACGTTTTTAAAACATACCATTTCGAGAAAAAGAGTTTTTTGCTTTTTTTCCAAGTTTGTCAACACTGCTGCTAGACGTAAAAAAGGTTATGCATTTTTAAATAACGGCATTTTAAATATACTTTTATTCATGTTTTCAATGTATTAATTCAAAATTTATAATAATTTAAATTAATTGCTTGTTAATCGTTAGAAATTCTTTAATGCAACGCTCTTATAGATCTTCATCGAAATGGTATGTTTTATAAAAACCTTTTGAAATGGTATAGTTTGTAACGAATTCTTGAAATGGTACAGTTTTCCACTAAGCCGACGATTTCGTCAAATTATATATTCTAAAAATTTAATTTTATACAATATTTTTATAGAAAAATCTCCTATTTTTCCCTGAATTCCCTGTCCTGTGTCAATCCTGCTAATAATAATGGCTTTTTTCATGAATCAAACAAATACCGGAAAATTCCCGAAAGCCCGGCACAAAATTGCCTGCTAGAAAATAATTCAAAGAAATTAGTTTCACAAATTTGCATTTTCTATGATGTGAAGTGTTGTATTATTTCTTGAGGGGTTCAAAAATTGGAAAACGTTGATTTTACGCGACACAGTTTCCCAAGATCTTGATTCAATCTGTCATTTTCGAGTGGAAATTGAAAAAGAAACGAAGAAAGGCGCAGAAGAAGAAGAAAAAGGCGAAAGAATAGAGGAAGAAAGAGCAAAAGATGAAAAATAGAAGAAGAAGAAGAAGAAGAAGAAGAAGAAGAAGAAGAAGAAGAAGAAAAAGTGAAAAAAGAGGAAGAAGACAAAAGAGAGGAGAAGAAAGAGAGAAGATGTTGATGATGATGAAGAATAAGAAGTCGCGGGAGAGTCAAGGACTCTTTCTTCGTTAAAAGGATATTCTCAAACGAAAGATCTCGTTACAACGCGGTCCCCTTCAGTTTCCGTTCGGTTAACCGTAAATTACAACCGACCGGTGTAACGAGCATAATGGCGTCGAGCATAATAGTAGTCGGGTGAAGGTCGGCCAACTCGAGCATAAGAGAGCGGTGTTATCGTTGTTAACTATATATACATATTCCTCCTTTATACACACTTTATGTTGCATTTTCTCGTATGTCGAACTCTAAACCATTTCGTAATGCGGCAATTAAAGCAACTTGAATTGTAAATCGTTTCAACTTGGTTGAATTGAATTGTAAATACTCGCCAATCGTTTATATATACATAAATATAGTAGCTTCGCCTAATCGATGTCTCGTTAAAAATCTACCCTTTACTATTCTAAATTTTTTCCCCACTTTTTTCAATTTATTTTTTACACACATATATATCCAATCTTATTTTCTACACGGTTCACTGATCGTGAAAATTGATTAGTTTACATCTATTTTTTTATTGCTTCTGGACCTTCAAGGAAAACGACTTTTCTTTTTTTTTATTTCGATCCGTTTTGAAAGTACGATTCGAATCAAAAACTGATATTGTTCTGCATTCAGAGCGAAATTTACTATGCGTTAGGCAGAATTTTCAGATTTTAAAGAGTTTGTTAAAAACGATATTTTTCTTGTGTTCTTAAATTCAAAAGAATTAAAAAAATTTCGTTAGAATCGTAAAAGTAGATTTTCTCCAAATTAAAAAAGAGAATCGTTGACCTAATTTTGACGATGGCGCCACATAAATGAAATTGTTCTTTGACACTTTTCGCATTTCCTTTCGAATTGCAATCCCAACCGGTTGAAGACCTTCGAGCCGATCGACTTTCGCTTCAGGAGACTCAAATGTACAGCAGCTTCGTGTACTCACATACGTATGTATATATACATAGAGTGGAACCGAAATCAAAGACAACAACTCACATATGTATAATCTGCAAGGAATGCAGTTACGCGACGGCTTACATCCTGCCTACGCTCTTTAACGAGTGACGCGTAACAATGGTCCTTGTTTGCTACAAGAGCATTGTCTCCTGACACTATTTTGTTTATATGTTTCATAAAAGCCAACACAAGACAATCTTTAGGAGCATTCTTACACGACCTTGGCACTAAAATTATCCTGCAAATTGCAATTATAATTTTTCGCACCATCGATTTAAAGTGAAATGGCGTCGATCAATGGACCATTGTCTCAAATACCATTGACCCAAAGTACCATTGACCTGAAATCGCATTGATGTGGAGCAGAGTTTATTGAAAATAGTGTTGATTAAAGGATTGTTTAGCTCGGATAGCGTCAATCGAATGAATTAAATCGACGCTCTCCCAGCTCAACGATTTCAAAATTGACCTAGAGGAGCGTAGATCTGAAGTAACAGTGCCTTAAAGTGTCATAGATCAAAGACCATTGACCTAAACTAGCGTAGACCAAAGACAATTGACCTAAAGAAGCATAGCATTAAAGTAACACTGACAAAAATTAGCGTTGATCAAAAACCATTGATTCAAATTAGTAAAAAACATTTAACATTGCATTTACCTAAAAGATCGCAAATCGAAATTTTGCGAGTATGAAGTGAAAAGGGCCCACTAAAATTTAAAATCAAAAATTGAGCCGCCCGTTAGGGGCACACAAGAGAGTTCCTAGGAGTGAGAGATTGTTGTATTGCGAGCCAGTTTCTTCAGGAGAAAGAAAAGGACACCCACGCCGTGTTGGAATCCCAAGGGCGACATTATATGTGCTCTTGGGTTGAAGTAGTTTTGTGCACAGAGAGTTGTTCTCGCAACATGGCACAATCACTATTCCAACACACACGGTACAATCATTTTGGTTCTATAAACCAAACAGACACATATATATGTGTGTTCTTTAACATGATCAACACGTGTTACATTTCGATTTATATCCACACACATATACACCACTTTTTATACACCATGCCCTACATTTCCAAGACGTTGTAATAAACTATCAGCAGATGGTCAATCGTACTACACAATATATACTTCTATATATATATATATATATATTGATCTCCGATATATAATCCTTTGGACATTTCTGCACCACATCCATCCAATCTATTCAAATTACTATAACGGCACTTGATTTATTCGGGATATTTTTGCGCTATTGTTATATATCGTCCTATTCTTTTTTTTGTTCATTTAAATAGATCAGTTTTCTTTTCTTTCAAAGAGCCTTTTTCTCAGTTTTTAATTTTTCTTTTTTTCGTCATAATGTAAATTTAATTCAGGTAGGAATGCACAATTTTTTTTGTCCATTCCTTAAAGGAGTGCTTTTGTTGTCGACAATTGATTTTACGAGGATGCATGCTGAGAAAGAGCCTATAACGCGGATCGAGTATCACCCTGCCACTTGCAATTGCAATTTGCATACCGGTGTGCGAGAGAAGATGAAGAAAAATAGCCAGCCGAAAGTGCATTTTCGAGCGGCGGTGGAGACTGCGTCATCCGGTGAAATCATGGTGGCCAAATTTTTAAAATGGAAGGAAGGGAAATGAAATCGCATGCGAGCATGCAATATACACACATACACACACACACACACATATATATATATATATATATATGCATCCGAACAAAAAATTTCCATTCTGTCACATTTGTTTTCTCCCCGAAATTAACGATTTCTGATTATTAATCGCTTGAAAAAATTAATTACTTAATAAGAATAATTTTTTAAATAATTAATTATTAAAAATTATTTCTATTCCTTTGTTTTCATTTTTTGTTCTTTTAAGTAGAGCCCCGCAGGCAATAACTCTATTTGCACTCGGAAGCAAGCGCTAGTACCAGTTGGGGAGTAGTGAGCGCCTCTGGGCCACACACTGCCAAGCGACTGATATTAGAGAGTGTGCCCGAGCGCAAATCACGTTTTTGCCTGCAGGGACTCAATTATATTATTTACAAAATCGGAAAAAAAGTTAGAATTATCTTACCAAGAGTCGACTGTAACGTCTTTTTTTTAATTACCTACAGTAAAACCTGTCGGAATGAAACTTTATTTTTTAAATTTTTATTTCAGTATCCTTAAAAAATTGTTTTAAAATTGAATTTTGTTAAATTTTTCCAATATTGTGGAACTAATTGAAAATAATTATTATTGGGAATTTTTAGAAAAAAATTTTTTTTTAAATAGAGTTGAGACTACTTAATTACATAATTATTTTTTAATTATTCTTTTTCTGAACAATTTTTTTAAGTTTATTTTATGCTCAATGATTATTTAATGAATTAAAAATCACCATATCTACCGTAATAATTTTAAGATACATTTTTTTTCATCATATAAATAAAACAAAGCAGATTTGAATCAATCGATTGCCGCGCTTTATATATATAAATAAAGAATCGCGGTCGCAGTTTGAGAATACAAAACTGAGATTTCTCGTGTTCGCTTGGGCGTGTCCTTTAAACATGCCAGTCTCTCTTTCTCTCACAGCAAACCTCCCCCTTCTTTTTTACCGTGTGCAACAAATGCATACATTCGCACAAAAACGTGTTTTTAACCTTCTCACCGCGTTCCACTTTGTCTCTGCGCGTTATACAAACCAAACTCTTGCGATGGAGTGAAATGAAAAAGAAATGCAAGAGGAAAAAATAGTTTTTCTGCAAATGTCAAAATAATTTCCCCGCTATTTGCATATATGTTAAAAAAAAATTATAAATTTTCACCAGGTGAAAATTTATTTTTTTTCTATTATTTTTCTACGTATATTATAAATTAATATGTATAAACGTATATACACTGAATTACGCGCAGAAATTTTCTTGAGGCATAAAACGAGAGACATGAATTATTTAAAGTGAAGTTTTTACTGATCAATAAAATATTTAATAAATTGCATTTCATTTTTTTCTTTATACTGTATCTTTCAGCATACATCTAACTACCGTAAAGAATATTTCCTTGATAGATCTGGAGCGTCGTTTATAATTAAATGTTACCTGAGAGGTAATTCATTATTTAGTGTGTATTTTTCTTTCTCTCTTTTTTTATTATCAACACTTATGTCGGTAATTTAAAATAACGTCTTTGAGTCTTTTCATCGAGATGTTTTTCATACGAGTCATTCTCTCTCTCTCTCTCTCTCTCTCTCTCTCTCTCTCTCTCTCTCTCTCTCTGTCTCTCTTTCGTGGTGCAGTAGAACTTGCAAAATTTACTGGGAAATGGCACGAGAGAGAATTGTATAGACAAAGTATATATTGTATATATATAAAAAATTCGCAATAAGCCAAAACTGGTTACTTACATTTCGATTTTATGGTTGTAAGTAAGTCACTCAATCAAGTGAGAGTTATTATCGGTGTATTAAATTTTTAATGGAATTTTACTCAATTCGAAAATGATCCTTCAATTATTTTGTGAATTATTACAAAGGATATTGCGTATTAAGGATTTGTAAATGTGAAAGAATTTACAAACTTCCAAGTATTTTTTTAATCAAAAGAAATAATATTGCTTCTTCTTCTAAAAAAAAATATTTGTTAAAATTTTATTTAGTTTTTAAATTTAATTTTTAAAATTACAATTATATTTTACATAGAAAATTATTTTTCGTTATTTTTTGTCTTTTTTATTTAATTTTAGTTGTAAATTTATTTTTAATTAAAATTATGATTTTATTTTATATCGAAAATTATTTTTTGGAAACTTCTTTTCCATTGTAAAAACAAGTGTCTCATTTTGAGACGTTTTGTCATATACAATCTTCAAAATCACAATTTTTCATGGTAAATCAGCTCACTTTATTTTTTTAAGACGGAACAGACAAAAAATAATTATAATAAAACAATAAATTATAAATCTATATTTTTCATTATAAATATAAATGTATTTTTTAATTTTAATGTTACAATTTATTACATTGAAGTTCATAATATATAATTTTACAAGAATTAACATTTCAGAAGGGTTACAATTAATTAATTCTCTTCATAGAAGCAGGAAGTTAAATAAAGAAATAGAGACGAAAGCATTCTAAGAATTTTTTTGTTTCTTATGTATGTGAGTTTATTATATCACGTCCCATTTTATTTGTACTGAAAATAGTCATAACTGTTAGTAATCTTTTAAAATCTAAAAGTCTAATTGCAAAATCACTAATATTATTTGAAACAAAGTAAAAAATTTGCCCTGAAAAATTAAAATCTGAAAATATTATTACTTTTTTCGGTTTTTATAATTTTTTATTTTTTTTATTTTTATTATAATTGTTTTCTATTATATAATTTTGTTTTCTGGTTTTTATTATTTGAGTATTTATTTTGATTATTTGTTTTCTTATTTGTATTGTTTTAGTTTTAATTATTTTGTTTTTTATTTATTTATTTATTTTGAAGGAAGTAAAAATATTTTATATACAATTACATATAACACTAAATTACTCGTCTCTTTCTGCACTCCATTAATTGGCAAACGTTTCAACATTTTTTCCCATTTTTTTTATCTAATTTTTTGTGCAATTGTCTGCTGACAATTTTATTCCCGCTCGTATATAATTCTTGTCCCCTTTACGTGGGACATTTCTGACCTTTCTTTATTGACCCCAAACTTCGCGTATGTCGAGCACTCGATGGGGCAGATAAAAAGAAACAAACAGACGTTTTAATTAGCTCCGAGTAATTAAATATAACCTTGACGAAGTCAGTTTAATCATATTTATCGCTGTTTTAATCAAGGGAAGATTGAAATCTTTCTTAAGTCTGCGCGACTTCTTTTTATTTTTTTTTATTTTTTCTTCTTTACCTGTCATCATTTCACTTTTGGTTTCGTATATATATATATATATATATAGATATGAAAATTTATCCTTTTTCGAAAATGAATCCTATCTGATTTATATATAAAAGGAAGTGTTTATTACAAAAAAAAGTTTTAAAACTGTTAAAAAAATTGAATGAAAAGAGGAAAACCTACTTTTTTGTGGGGTGAGAGAAAAATGTTTAGTCACGGACAAAGTTTTAGTTTTCTCTCGAGTTTTTTTTAAATGTTCAGTCAAACGATGACCTGAATACACTGTATCTATAGAGAAAACGTCGTATATATACGTGCACAGTTCTTGTGCCCCTTCGGGCATCCAATTCTACGCTCTCAACTAATTATGATTCCATATAATTATTGGCCTTCAATCACCCTCATAAAATCAAGAGTTCGATATTAATTTCAACGCAAGTAATCGCAAACCATAAACTAACTTTGTTATACTACATGTGTGTCTTCAAAATGAAAACTATAATACAAACTTAAATACAGGGTTTTGTTGCCGTTGAGCAATCACTGTTCGACAATCATTTTATTAAACCAGAAGTCGCGAGAAAATTATTTAACTCTCGTCAAAATTATTTTATTCTTTTGTACGATTTATTGTACAAAATTAAAAATATTTTGTGGATACAATTTGGGAATAAAGTACAGTAAATTAATATTCATGTCGAGTATAGAAAATTTAATTTCCATTTTTTTTTCTTTGTATAGTGAAACATTTAAAAGTTCCTAATATGCTAATTTTGCGTTATAATAAGAGGCATTATATCTTAAACAAATGAATGAACAAAAATTTAGTTTTTTTTCTGTCATTTTTCACTGATTCGCCAATTAAAAAACAACTGAAATTTTCAATATGTGTGACTGAAATTTCCAGTAATTCTTTCATTGGTCAATCAGTGAAACTCCACTAATTTAAATCGCGAGAATACAGTCACTAATCGTCAATCAAATTTCACTGATTCTTAGTTAATTCCATTGATTCAGTTTTAGAGAGCAGAAAACTGTCAACATTGAACAAACAAATGTCAGTAGTAAAAAGCAACAACTTGTGTTTTTAAGTTATTAAACGTTTTTAAGAAAAAACTATAAAAATAAGTGAAATAATTTTATTCAGCCATTTATTTTAAGGAATTTGATATATTGTGGAATGTTGGTTATGGTTTACGTTTTCGAAATGCCAATATAAGAAAAAATTACAAAATAAAGTGATCACTTCTCTTTCACATTTTTATAAAAGTAAAATAATCTTTTTAAACTGTTGTTGTTTATATCATATGGGCAACCTATAATATTTAAAAGTACTTGATATGTGTTTTTATATTAAATCTCATCGTTTGGAGATAAAAAGAAGTAAAAGGGCCAAAAATGAAAAAAATAATGAGAAACGAAATGTTGTTAGATCTTCGTGAAACGATTCTACGGAAAATCTGTACGTACGGAATTATTGCAAATATTCCATTTTTTAATATTTTATTATTCAAAGGAAACAACATAATAACAGTTGTTTAAAAGTAATTGAAAACTCTACAAAAATATACAATGTAGAATAAGTGCAAAAATTCCGTTCGGAAATTTTTTATGCTATTCCGTATGTAAGTTTTTAAGGAATTCCATACAGAATTTCCGTGGAGCAGGTTCCATAGAATCGTTTCACGTGTGGAAGCACCAATGGTCAAGATGTACCCGAAAAACCTCACGAAAAAGTTATTATTCTTGATAATAGAATTATTATACCAAGTTTGTATTTCTTTAATTTACTGATTTCATTAATTAAGAAATGTTTAGCATTACCTGAAAGGGAAAGCTCAAATTGAGCAGGATTGAATGGTATAGAAACTGACGGAAACTGATTCTATTTTGCAATGAAGAAAACAAAAGTTATTTAAAAAATACTAAAACCTGGGAGTGAATCCCCCACTGGGTGTGTGACGGAGGGAATTTTCTTGCTTTACACACATACTATATAGTGGAGTCTAGATAAATTTGCACGGACGCCGTTTGTGACTATAGGCAAAACGGCGCGCATTAGATCGGCGCCAAGACTGCACGCACATTTATGCGTCAAGGAGAAAACTGTGCTAACGCAATACACACGTGTAAAATCCAAGTAAGTAATGTTTATCGATCAAGCGAACGAGTCAAGTGTTGGGGCGTTAAATAGCTCACGCTATTTCTTCCTCGCACGATTAAACATCCACGGAATCATTATAAGTCCTCTTTTTTATTAAAATAAAAGAAAAACAAATATTCATTGTTTCTCATTTTCTGTAAATTTTTTCAATTTCAAGAACAATTTTTAACAATGCACAAAAAAAAGATTGAAAAATAGAAGGAAATCAAGCGACAATAAAGTATTTGATATTCTGTTTTAGAATATTTACTATTTTTTCCTTGTTCAATTTTATTTCCACTATTTTATTTATTTAATATTTTTAGGTGTTGGACTGATAAGGACACTATTGATATTTTTTGAAACGGTTATTACCTCTTACTTTTATTGATGTCAGTTCAGTTTCTTCTTGAAATTTTTAATGCCATCTAGTGGTGACCTTGACGTTCTCAAGTGGAGAAATTAAACCACCATTTTAACGATTACATTGAATTCTATTTTTATCATATATAACGAAAAAACAATTCTACACTTAAATTTAATATTTTCCCTCTCTAATTAAAAAAAAATATATTTAATCCCTACAAAAATCCCCTTTTATTTATTGAATTAAAAACTAGAAAATTTAAATTATAAAATTTTGGTTGGAGAGTGTTTTTTATCTCATTTTCAGAATATAGAAAGCTTGTGTAATTTTCCCGAAAAAAGGATTAAAATATTAAACTTTTTAAAAAAAATCAAAATAGATGCTCTATATTTTGTAATTTGAAAAACAGCTTTCTAAACTGTCAATCTTGCAATCTACGTGTTTTAAGCTTTTACAAAATCTCAAGCTGCTTGTCGACTTTCACATATGTGTATACGTTACCGGATGCAAAGGCGACCTTGATACACAAGACAAACGCGTGAGTAGAACTTTCGGCTTACCTCTGTAACAAAGAAAAAAAGAAAGAAAAAAATTAGCATCGGCAAAAAAAGAAAAAAACGTGAAACAGAGAATAAAAAACTAGTTCTAAAAATAAATATCCCTATAAATGGATTTAATTTCAAAAAATAGCTCCATCGATTAAAATCACAAGTCAATTAGACAACATTTTTTTCTTTTTTACGTTTTAATAATTAATTCTTATTTTATTAGTTTATTAGTTATTTTAATTAATAACGATTAGTAAATTATTTACCATTTATGATATTTTTAAATTATTAGTTTTAGAAATTAATAGAAATGAAAATGATTAAAAATTAAACTCTAATTATTAATTGTGTATACACTAATTACTATTAATTATTATATAAATATATATATATATATATATATATATATATATATATATATATGGGGCATTTCATGTCAAGTGATCAAGGTGGAGAAAAATTTTTCTCCAATCGTAGCAAAACTTGGGGCTTTTGTAGTACTCATAGATAGTAATTTTTCGTGAAAATATTTTTTTACCTCGTCCAATATTTTCCGAGGGGGAGGGGGTTAAATTTTTGTGTTTTTCAGTACAATGCTTATTTCAATAATTTTTTACTCTTAAACAATTAAACATACAAATTTGACAAAGTACATTTTGGAAAGGTTTTTTCATGCTCTTTCGATTGGAAATAAGCATTTTGAAAAAAAAAAATTTTTGACCCAAAAAAATCAAAATTAAAAATAAATTTCAATTTTTGGGGGAGAAAGACCCAATTTTTTTTTTTTTTTTTTTCTTTAAACGAAAGCTGAGGTTTTTTCCTAAAAGGACATATAAATGGTAAAGTGGGACTAGAATTTTTAAACATTGAAAAAATGAGTTTTCTACTCGCCGGAGCGCTCAAAACCCGGTGTTAAGCTCCGTTTAGGAGAAAATTCTTTTTTTCAATGTTTAAACATTCTAGTCCCACTTTACCATTTATATGTCCTTTTAGGAAAAAACCTCAGCTTTCGTTTAAAAAAAAAAAAAAAAAATTGGGTCTTTCTCCCCCAAAAATTGAAATTTATTTTTAATTTTGATTTTTTTGGGTCAAAAAATTTTTTTTTTCAAAATGCTTATTTCCAATCGAAAGAGCATGAAAAAACCTTTCCAAAATGTACTTTGTCAAATTTATATGTTTAATTGTTTAAGAGTAAAAAATTATTGAAATAAGCATTGCAACAAAAGACCCCTTGAAAAAAATATTCTGAATTTTAGAATACATACTAAAATAGGTGCCAAGGATATTCCCCACTTAAATTAAATGGTATATATTCTTACTATTAGAATATATTCTTATTGTAAGAATATTTCCCACTTAATTTAAGTGGGGAATATCCTTGGCACCTATTTTAGTATGTATTCTAAAATTCAGAATATTTTTTTTCAGTGTATGGACGCGATCTGAAGAAAGGGACCTTAGAAGCAAAAAATTATAGGTTATGTATGCAATTTTTGAAATGAAAATACAGAAAAAATGATCAACTGTTAATGTTAATCATAAATGTTTAAGTTTTCATTTTAACTGAAATATTAATTAATAAATACTGATTTTAATTTACAAAAAGTAAAAAGAGACTTTTAATCAACAAAAAAGTAGCACTAACATAACCTTAAAGTGATTTGCTTCTAAGGTCCCTTTCTTCAGATCGCGTCACATATATATATATATATATATATATATTTTTTTTTTTTTTGCCTCTTGTATATACACTGGATCTTTACTTATTTTCAACTAAACAAAATGGAAAAACAGAGTCGCACTTATTTTCACTCTGAAACGTAATATTCGAGTTGATTTAATTGATAGATTTTTTAACAGCAACCAATGGGAATGCACGGAGAACCTTTTAAGTGCAAATAAGTGAGACTGGAAATTGAGGAGTTGGATTCTAGAACCGGCTCTTCGCTCGGAGCGCAAGCACTAATACCAGTCAGTGAGCAGTGAGCGCCTTTGGGCCACTCACTGCCACCCGACTGGTATTTTCGCTTGCGGTCCGAGCGAAGAGCCGGTTCTAGAATCCAGCTCCTCAATTGTGAAAATAAGTGCGACTACAAATATGTGAGACTGAAAATAAGTGAAGCTCCAGTGTATACCCTTTTTTGGTTTTTACAAATCTTAACTCTCTCAGCATTATTAATTATGAATTAATTATGTTTATAACCAAATGAAATAGTTAAATTTTACAAAGAATTGAGAGAAATTTTCAATAATTTGAAATAGTGGACGATTTTTCAATAAAATGGTAAACATTATTTCATCAATATTTAATTTATTTTTGGTTAAAATCATAGATTTATATTTAAAAAATATTTAAATTTATTTGTTATTTTGAATGAAATGAATTATTTATAGAATTGTTATGATTTTATGTATGAAATTTATAAAAATTAAAAAAAAGATAATTTTGTTTCTTGAGTTTGCACCTACGTATCTTGATTAAATCTTTAAGGTCAGATAATCGCGCAAGACTATATATATTTAACATATACGCGACAGAAAGACGACAAATTGATATAAAGTTTCTACTTCCAGGGCCAGAGTAAAGATTACACAAGTACAACATTTGTGCAGTTCAATTGTATATTAAAAGCAAAAAAACCACGCAATAACACCATCGGTGTTATTGCGTTTTAAAATTTGTTATCTTTTTTTATTTTTTCAAAACCTAATAAAGAAAAATATACCCCGCGAAATATTTTCACGTATAATTTCAAATTTATTTTAGAAGAAAATCTAAAATAAATTAAAATATGATCGAATAGAAAAAAGTAAAGAGAATAAAAAAGTAAAATAAATCGGAAAATGTAAAATAAAAAGTAACATGCAATTTTAAAAAAAGGTAAAAAAATTTTAAAAACTCTTAACAGAAATTCGAAAATAAATAAAAAAAGTGAAAACTATTAATAATAACAACAACAACAACAACAACTTATTTTCACCGCAAGACAAAGGAGTGAATCGATTTTGTATCTATACCCTCATCGATTTTATTCTTTGATTCTTCCGAGATTGTAATATTATAATCTTGTCTTGATCTTTGTCATTCTTCATTCGTGCCTGACGCCCATTCAATGCTTCTCACTCTCACTCTTTATATTACATCGCGAGTAACATTTATTATTACTCATAATCGTTCAACTATTGGGTGGAAACTGGGAGTAACTTATTTTCTACTTTTATATTATATATAGTATAAGTAAATAATATTACTTGAATAATTGCACTCTTATGATAAATTACTTCACTTAGATGTATTTCTTTCTCTCTATCATCATATATGTAATATAAAACAAGTTTGAAAAATTTTTTTATTTATTATTCAATTTTATAGAGAAACGTGTGTGAGAATTGTGAATGCAATTCATAGTTATCAACTTTCATTTTAAGAGAGGGGGTGGGTGGGTTATTAATCAGCAATTAATATTGATATTAAATTTTTATTACTGTACTAATTTTAGTAAATTTTAATTATTTCATTAAGTATATTAAATTTTAATGAATTTATTATTTACACTCTTTATATTTACATTAATAAAATTTTCTTCTAATTAATTCGTTTACTAATTTAATGGTAAAGATTATCTAAAATTTTTACCAATTTTTACTGATTTTCAGAAAAAACTATTCATTTAATAAAAAAGTATCTATTAATTGAAAGAGTAAAGTTTTAGTATGTAAATTAATAAATTATTATTATAATTAATAAATGATAATTATATCATCTTGAGTTCAGTTTTTTCTGTGAAACGCATTCTCTAATTAGTAGAAAACTACTACATTCATATTCAGAGAGAATATTGTGAATATTTATTTATTATTTACTAATAATTAACAATTGTATAATTATAATATAGTAAAGAAGTTTCCAATTTCCTTGGAAGTCTTCTTGAATTAAAAAAAATACGAATTATCATTTTTAGTGCTCGAAATACAAAACAAACATAAAATATTAACGATGATAAAATAAACAATTATTACATTAATTAATTAAATTTTTAATCTAAATTTCCTTTTTGCATGTACAATTTATATATATATGTTTATAAAAAAATAAATAAACTTTTATACAAAGTGAATAATCAATGCAATTGCATAGAACATGGCGTACACATTTATAAATTGAATCACACACTTATTAGTTATCTTTTTCATGACCTCAATTAAGTTTTATTGAAGTAAAACGTTTCTCATGTGTATAGATACAAGAATAAACCAAAGATGTTTAATTTATAAAAATTAACAAAGAAAATTGTTATATTTATATTTTGAAAAAAGCAGAGGGGGAGGTCAAACACGTGGGTGTATACCAACTGTTATTGTGTAGGTGTTAATTGGGACTCGAGTATTTTGCGTTGTACCTTGCTGCGCACATTGTTTTGTAATGTAGACAGCTTATATTGTGGGTGAATTATCGAGCTGTTCGAAAACAAAAAAAAAGAAAAAACTAAACTAAAACGAGTAATATTTGTCAATGATCAATGTTTACAAATGACAAAATTACCTTCGAGATCTAAAAATAACTGTGGCATGTTTAAAATATTATATTGAAGAGCTTTTCAGGTGAATTTTCAAGATAAATATTAATATTTTTTTATATATTCTGTTTTATTTGTTGTTCGTTGAGAGCTTCTCGACAATTTGACCAAAAATATTAATGTTTTACACTCTCTAAATCTGAATATGTGGAATTTCACTTATTATACGTTATAAGTCGTCTTCTCGATCAATAAGTGCATATACACTTGTAAGTAAGTGAATTCTTCACTTATTTTGAGTGAAATTTCACTTATTACAAGTGACTGTCACAGATATTGACTGTTAATATCTAGATATTAAAGCTCAATATCCATTTTTCTCAGTGTATCTAACTAACCAAATAAGATTTTTGAACTCTTTTGGTCTTAAATTAAACATGAGACTTCAGTGAACGCTCCGAAAGTATTAAAAGTTACCAGAAATGGTAAGTTGCCTTACATTCTTTGGCATTCAGTAGTAGTTATTGTAAATTTTTTCTGTATAATATAAAAGCTACTATTTTTTTGTTCGTTATTGCTTCCTCATAAAGGAAGCCTTATAGTGATGTCGATTTTCGAATTTTTTGAAATCAATTATTTTTACAAATTTTTAAGTGTAGTATATATAATTCGTCGAGAGGAACAAATGCCTGGATGTATGTGTGTGTGTATGTGTGTGTGTGTGTATGTCACCGATTCTTGTGGACAAATTTTCTCTTACACATCTTGATGGATTTTGATAAGATTTTGTAGGTGTATTACGGTCATGAATGCCAAGAATCAGACAGAAGGATTTTCAAAAATATATAAAAAAAAAATTTTTTCAACATTTTTTTAATTTTTGAAAAAATTAATTTTTGGATTTTTTGAAATTACTTTTTTCTATATTTTGTATTTTTTGACATTTTATCATAATACTTTAAAAGAACAAATATAACATATGTTTTAATATAGATAAAATGTATCTGATTTTAAAATTAAAATAAATCGAAAAATTTTAAAATTTTGTGTTTTAAATTTTGTTATTTTAAATATTAAGATAATTTTGAAAATTACTTTAGTTTTTCAGTTTTACTCTAATAATTCCTTTTCGGCATAGTAAATACCAGACCTTAATCTACAGATAGAACAACAATCCGTTATCTATATATATATATATTTACACTGCAAATAATTATTATATAAACCTTGAACCAAAAATTTTAAACAGGATGTCCGTTTAAAAAATATGTATTATACTCTACTCTATCGTAATATCAAACGCAAATAAAGCTTCTGTATTTTCTAAAGGCAGAAGAAGAAGAAGAGAATAGTTTCTCGATATTCACGTTATATCCGGCTCTTTTTTTCTTCTTTTTTTTATTTCACGTGTGAAGCGTGCCAGCTGTTACGCACGCGAGATCTTGTACGCGAGTAGTTGTAACGATCGATAAAAGCGCGTTAATCTCGTCCTGAAACCAGACACCACCCTCGACATATATGTATGTATACACTAAATGAAGGACTTTCTAGTTGTGCAACCATCGAGATAAATCAGAATCGACATCTTCAGACAATAAAAAATCAGGTAAAAATAGTTGTTTCAATCATTTGTTTTCTTGTTTAACATCACCAAGTATTATGTTACACAACGTTTCCCCTATCGTCTTTTTTTATTCGAGGAAAATTAATCCACTATATTATTACCGAGAGAGGATAATTGCCCTCAGAGAATGTATAATAATTATGAATAAAATAATTATAATTACAAAGGGGAAATGTAAATTGATTTATTTGAAAGATTTCATTTTTCTTTTAAGATTCTTTCGCGATTCGGTTAGGAAGAAGTTAATTCGTAATATATGTCTTTCTGTACTCTGCATGGAAATAATAATAAAAAATTTTCTTCAGTTGTTGCCAACATATTACAAAAAACTAGAACCTGACATTTTTTAAATTTCGAGTCACTTGAAGATGTCGATTACTATTATTTTATTTCAAGACCGACTTCCAAATGAGTTGCAACAAAACTGACACTCAATTATGTCAGCATTCATTTAATTCATGTTTCATTCATTTTTCGGGAAATTAAAGTTAAATATTTTTTTGTTTGAAACGAACATCAAGATTTGAAAAATTAATTGGAAGCTGATAAGTAGGGGAGAGTGAGGCAAAATGGTATACCTTTTTATAATAGGCTGTTTATAGAGAACCAAACAAATAAATCGATTCAACTAAGCATCAAAATTCTTCTTTGTACTTAGGTTTGACAAAATTATGATAATAGCGGAGAAAAAAATTTTTGCCCCACCCGTGGGGTATCAAATAACTATATGAAACGTGAAATATTTTTTTTAAATTTATTAAATTCTTGTATAATTAAATACATTGTTCCAAAAAGTTTTGTAAGCGCTTTAATTTCGATAAATATTCATATTTTTTTGCTAAATACTTAAAAGTTGTACAACTTTAAAAAAAAAATTTCTTAGTGTCAGCATATTCAATAACATTTTCTTATTACTATGAATGATATATATATATATATATATATATATATATATATATATATATATATATCAAGGATAAAAAGATTAAAAGTAGGTATACCTATCATGGAAAAACAGGGGTACCCTATTTGACCCGCCTATCCCATTTTGCCCCACTCTCCCCTACTACGTTAAAATTAAATTTCAAAAATTAATTCGGTACTGATAAGTTGGTACCACTTTCAACTTTGTTCAATTTCAGAACAATGATTTATGCTTTTATACGATACAAAATTTTCGAACTGAACCTTCACTTTCCTCAAAACGGGACCAATTTGACTAAAAAATACAAAAAAATACTTTAAAAGAAAAAAAAGTTGTTGTAGCAGATAGTTGATTCGAAAATGGTTTAAATGGTGAAAGTATAAAGGAATTTTACTCCTCTTGTTTAGAGCTTCTTTCTCGAGAGAGAGATGCTTCTGGTTTTGCCAACCAATTCAATATGCATACATGTTTTGAATGGTAGCGTTTAGATGTATATATATATATATTGCAGTAATCGTTTTTAACAAACTAGAGGAGACTGGTTTGGCTCCACTTTTTATTCAAGTCAGCATTTTCTAAAATAACCACACATACCTGTGCGAAATCTAGGTTTCTGGAACTGTTGTAATATGCAACGAAACTATAAAAGGGAGCCGAAAGGATAAACCAAAGTGGTAAAAAGAAATAGAATTTATAATAAAATTGATAATTTTATTTTGTTTTGTCAATTATTCCTCTCTCCTGGAAAAATTATATTCTGACTATGAAAATTCCGCCGCAAAAATGATCGGTTTTATTGAAGTACGAACATAGTAGTTTAGTCTCTTGTAGTTTATCCTCCATGATTCTTGCTTAAAAGTCCTTTTTTCACGTAGATTTGAAACCAGTTTTTTGGAATATTTTTTACGTAACAATGATTTGAATAATAATAAAATTCATGGCAATAATTGATTCTCTTTCTGTATTTTTACGTTTTTTGTCTGAATTTGATACCCTAATATATAACTTTTAGAAAGATAGAAATATTTTTAAATCCTAATTTTAATTTTTAAAATAATAATAATAATTGAAAGAGAATAAAGCTGAATAAATCGAATATTCAGATCGGATATTTGAAAATAATAATAATAATAATAATAATAGTATCCATTATACCGTAGTGGCAAATATGAAATTGTCTTCGTGCATGTATAATCGCGCAGTATCTTATAGTATCTGCCTTATTTGCACTGAAATTTCCGGATTCGTCTCGGCAAAGTGCTTCCCGGTCATCAAACATGTAAATGTCATATTCATTAATGTCACCAATGTGCGTTGTTCATGCAAGTATATATATGAATTACACACTTCATTTCACATCAATTCGACATGAAAATTTTTATCAATAAATGAAGCATAAAGACGGTCTATCATTTTTCAATGAAACAAAATAAAAATGGAATTATTGCAGTTAATGATCCTGATAATTAAAGTCTTTTTTTCTCTTCGCAAAAAAAGTAAAAGGAATTTATAATTTCTATTTTCGTTTTTAATGTTGAATTTGATTTATTTATAAATAATAATATTAATTATTATTTAATATTATTATTAATTATATTTAATATTATTTAATAGAATGATATTTGTTATTAATAATAATAATAAATATTATTATTAGTATTAATACTTATGATTTTTGGAGAAAAACATATTATTAAATTATAAAAATTATATTATAAAGCAATTATTAAATTATTTTATACCTTTTGGTACCAAATTGATAATTTTGCTAGATATTTGTATTACCCGCGTGGAAATGAAAGTATGGGCAAAAGATGGCAAAGTATGGGAAAGTGTGGGTAAAGGATAGCGAAATGTGGCACTAAGTTTGACAAAGTATGGCAAAGTATTGCTAAGGAGCGAATCCCATGGTTTAACTATGGCAGCAACATAAATCAATTTTTCATCAAACAAAATAATAAAAAACACAAAAACTTTTAATATTTTTCATTTTTAAAACATAAACAAAGTGAGGCATATAAAAAAAATATTTTTTAAATGGTTTTTTTAATTTAACTGTTAAAATGAACTATGGGCAAAGTATGGTGAATTATGGGATGAAAAAAACTATTTCCTACACATTTTCGAACTATGGGCAAAGTATGACGAACTATGGGACGAAATTTTTCTTTATATATTTAAAGTAGGTACAAAGGATGGCAAATTATAGAAAGTATATATATATATATATATATATATATATATATATATATATATATATATATATATATATATATATATATATATCAGGGACCGCTTCTAAAACGAAACTAAATAGAAAATTACTTTCGTTTTAGTGTTTGAGTCGAATTGAAATTCCGATCCCATTGGGATATTCAGAATCCAAATTGGAATTCTGACAGAATTCTTATAGGAATTCCAATTAAAATTCAGATCAAGATTAATTAAGGAATTCCAATCAAAATTCCGATTACGGACGGAATTCCGATTTCATCGGAATTTTCAGAATACAGATCGGAATTCTGACAGAATTCTTATAGGAATTCCAATCGGAATTCCGATTTCTGAAGAAATTCTGGTCCTATTACAATTTTCGGAATCCAGATCGGAATTCTGACAGAACTCTTGTAGGAATTCAGATCCCATTAGAATTCTGACAACATTCTTATAGGAATTCTAATCAAAATTCAAATCGCTATTCCGACAAAATTATTTTAGGAATTCCAATAATAATTTCGATTACTGATGAATTCCGATCACATCGCAATTTTCAGAATCCATATCGGAATTCTGACAGAATTTTTATAGGAATTCCAATCAAAATTTCGATCCTATTGGAATTATCGGAATCCTGATTGGAATTCTGAAAGAATTCTTACAGGAATTCTAATTAAAATTTCGATACGAATTCCGACAGAATTCTTCTTGGCATTCCAATCAAAATTCCGACAGAATTATTTTAGGAATTTCAATAAAAATTCCGATTTTTGACAGAATTCCGATCTCATCGGAATTTCCAAGTGAAGGTAAAATTCCCTGTAGAAGACGTGTCGAATTTGCACCGTATTTAGTCAAGTTGTTGTTGTCCATCTTTTGCCCATAGTTCGAAAATGTGTAGAAAATAGTTTTTTTCATCCCATAGTTCGCCATCTTTTGCCCATAGTTCGAAAATCTATAGAAAATAATTTTTTTTCTTATCCCATAGTTCGCCATCTTTTGCCCATACTTCGAAAATGTATAGAAAATAATTTTTTCTCTTATCCCATAGTTCGCCATCTTCTGCCCATAGTTCGAAAATGTATAGAAAATAAGTTTTCTTTTATCCCATGGTTCGCTATCTTTTGCCCATAGTTCAAAAATGTATAGAAAATAGTTTTTTTTCATCCCATAGTTCGCCATCTTTTGCCCATAGTTCGAAAATGTATAGAAAATAGTTTATTTTTCACCCCATTGTTCGCCATACTTTGCCCATAGTTCGAAAATGTATAAAAAATATTTTTTTTCATCCCATAGTTCGCTATCTTTTGCCCATAGTTCAAAAATTGTATAGAAAATAGTTTATTTTTTATCCCATAGTTTGCCATCTTTTGATCATAGTTCGAAAATGTATAAAAAAATTTTTTTTTCATCCCATTGTTCGTCATACTTTGCCCATAGTTCGAAAATGTGTAGAAAATAGTTTTTTTTCGCATAGTTCGCCATCTTCTGCCCATAGTTCGAAAATGTATAGAAAATAAGTTTTCTTTCATCCCATGGTTCGCCATACTTTGCCCATAGTTCATTTTAACAGTTAAATTCAAAAAACCATTTAAAAAATAATTTTTTTATATGCCTTACTTTGTTTATGGTTTAAAAATGAAAAATATTAAAAGTTTTTGTGTTTTTTATTATTTTGTTTGATGAAAAATTGATTTATGTTGCTGCCATAGTTAAACCATGGAATTCGCTCCTTAGCAATACTTTGTCAAACTTAGTGCCACATTTTGCTATCCTTTACCCACACTTTCCCATACTTTGCCATCTTTTGCCCATACTTTCATTTCCACGCGGGTACTTTTGGTGCCAATTCGGTTCTTTTCGTATAATAATATATATAATAATAATATAATAATATAATAATAATATATTATTATATAATATATAATAATATAATACTATATTAGTTTTATTTTAGTACCAATTTTCTCCTTTAGACCACCAACTGATTATTTTTGGTACCCATTTGTTTTACTTTAGTACACCAATTTGCTACTTTTAGTACCTATTTGCCTTATTTTGGTAACAATTTATTACTTTTTGGAACCAATGAAATATCTTTCGGCACATCTTTGTTTTATTTTTATACCGCAATTTGTTTTGGTACCTATTTGATTTATAACTTGGTATCAATCTACTACTTTGTACCATTAACTGAATATTTTTGTTAATCATTTACAACTGTTGGTACTAATTTGATACTTTTTGGTACCAATGAAATAAATATCTTTTGGTTTCAAAATTTTGTAAGAAATATTATCAAATCACCACGCCAGAGAAATAGAGACTTTCATCTAACCATCTCGACTAGATATTTTCCTCTTTAGGACACTTTCACCTCTTTCTCGAAGATTCTTTTCCTCGAAACAGTTATTTCCTAAATAGAAGAAAAGCACAAAAAAATGCAAACTATCCCCGAGATCTTTTCCCAAGCACGATTTTTAAAGAATCAATTTTTTCCCCGTCGTCTTTCGCAAAAAGAAAAACAAAATTATGCAGGAAGTCATTTCTTCACGAGTTTCAAAAACTTTTCTATACTATAGAAGAGATTTTCGTCCCTTAGGGCATATACGAAAAAGAAATAAAAAGTACCAGTCAAGTACCATGTAATCATCATTGGGATTTTGCATCAGGACGAATTCTATATACGATCTAAAAAGTTTTAGTCTCTAGAATTTATCATTCCCATCGTGTGCACTTGTGGTTATACGCCGCCGCCGATAAATCATTGCTAGAGAGAGAGAGACCCTTATAACGTAACGGAAAAACGATTACTTGACTATCGCGTGCACCAACTGTCATGATTCACAAGGTCTTCCAATATAACATAACCGGGGAAAACAGGCCGTGTGTGTTTATATGTATGTTTTAGAAACTGATTTATCTACTCCTTGGTGGAAAAGGACTCGTTTCTCCATGCACTATTGAGACGTCATTATCGCATTGACGCTTTGAAAATAATGATAGTATACCTCTATTATAAGTGAACATATCGTGTACAACTCTGATTACAGCTTGAAAAACATTCCTCTATTTTCTTATTATATGTATATAGTTATAATATTTCGTAGTATCAATTTACAAGGAATATATTAACTGCAGTTAATTGTTTAATCTCTCTATGAACATTTAGATATTTAAACTGCATGATAATAGTCTCTCTCTCTCTCTCTCTCTCTCTTTCAAAAATATATAAGTGTACTTGAATAAAATTCGAAACTATAATATATTTTACCAAATAAAAAGTTTACACTCTATTCAACATTACTCATGCATATAATCATAATAAATTTAAATGATATTGATTTGGACTTCCTTTTATAGAAAAATGATGAAATTATCACCGCTTGCGAGAGGAAAAAGTAATTTTTGAAGTAAGCAAAAAGAATATTCAATGAAAAATAGGTTTTAAAGTTAATATTTTGTTGTGAAGTGACTTTTTTTGAAAGTTTATGCATTAAATTGTATACTTTAAATAATAATGTAATTCTTTTCATAAAATTATTTAGTACATTAGTAGAGCTTCTAAAGCGACTGTCAGATTTACGTACTTTTTGCATGAACGGGAAAGTTACGCACTTTCCAAAACAATCCGCTAACTTAAATGATTTCTGAACCAACTTGAAAGATAAGTAACTTCCAAATTGTCTTTTAAACATATAAGTACATTGTACTTGGAGTAAACGATATATATTATATGCATCTATAAAAACTGTAAATACTATTTATTAATTTATTAAAATTTTTTTAAAATAATTACAACAATTATTTCAAACTAACTAATATTTTTTAAATAAAATAGTATCAATCCTTTATCTCAAGCATTTTACATGTTTCATTGGACAACATTATGCTTCTAGTTCTAAACTATGAATCATTATATTTTAACATATATTTTCTTAATTCAAAACAAAAAATATTCTTTCAACAAAATTGACATATTGACGCTAATGAGCCAATATTTTTTTTCTCAATGTACCAAGCTTGTTTACATTATTACTAAAACTTATCAAATTGTCAGAAAGTAAATTTTATTAAATTAGTACCAAAGATTAGAATATTATCACTAAAATTTAGCAAATTGGTACCAAAAATTACTTTATGGTATCATAGCTTATCAAAATGGTGCAACAAATTTTCAAATTGATACCAATAATATTAAATTGATAACAGAAAGTTTCAAATTAGTCACAATTTTGTTACCAAAAATTATTATATTAACACCTAGAAATTATCTAAATGGTATCAAATCTTATTGACTTATTGTTTATCACTAAAACTTATCAATTTGGCAACAAATTGTTACTAAAAATTACTTTATTGGTAACAAAATGTATCAAACTGTCAACAATTTGGTAAATTTCTATTTTTTATGCAAAAACTCATTAAGTACCAACAAAATATCAAATTGATACATAAAAATTTATCAAAATTGTACTAAAAAGTTATCAGCTTGGTAACCATTTTGGTACTGAAAATTTCTATATTGTTATTAAAAATTACCTACCTGGTACCAAATTCTATTGTATTAATACTTAAATTTATCAAATTGGTTATATTATATAATTATAATGGCTCATCAGCGTAATTCATGTAACAGTTGAGAAAATCGCAATAGTGCAAGATCACGAGTCGAATAATGATACAACGGCGACATGATGCACTTTATGTTTGTCAGCCTCCACATGAGAGGCCTACTTGCAACTGACCCACTTCAATAACCACTCGAAAAATAATATCGCAATAGAATTTCACCTATCTGGTAATAAGTTAGTATTTAATAAAACAACAATCAAAACTTATTTTTAAAAAATTTAATTCAATAAAAAAAGAAGTACGAATTGAATAATAAGGATAATAAATTCAAATTCAATCTTAAAGTTCTTTTTCTATTTTTTTCTTATTAATTAATTAATTAATTAATATATTTATTTATTCATTTATTTATTTATTTATTACAGTAATTATATTCATATTCTCTTAATTTCATTTAGTCCTTATAAACCTTTTTATATTATCCCTTTCTGTAAAAGTTAATACTCTTCCCACTCTTCATAATTTTTATTACCAATTTAAACTATATTTTATCACTTTTTTTATTGCACTTTCTTTCACTGTTTCTCTTTCCTTTTCTTCATTTTATTTTTTTCTCCATTTTACTGCCGCGTGTACGACATTAAATATGCATGAATATGATAATCGATTAAATGGTGAAGAATATTATAACTACGGGGGAAAAAAGGATAAAAAGCTTCAACGAAACTTCAAAAATTAACTCCCGAGGGAAATTATAATCGATAGCTCATCTAACTGCATTAATAAAATATATCTTGTCTGTTATCTTAACCGCATCTATTTTCTGAATGTGCTTTTATATACTTTCTAAAGAAGTATTCGAAAGAGCCAAAGGGTTCAAATCGACAGTAGTAACTGTAGACATTAATTAATTATTATTGACTTCAGAAACGCATAAAAATGAAGATAAATTTCATCTTTATGTTCCGATGCATTGCCACAAATCAAAAAAATGATGATAAAAATCATTAAGAGACTAATGTAATATTTTTTCCTTTTATAAGAAAAATTAAATTAATGTATATTTTAATTTTTTTAATCTAAAGTAGAATTTTTATATTCAAAATATTCCTTTTTTGTTTGAATATAAACTTTTATTTTGAATATGAATTTATTTTCTTTATATTGACTTTGAACAGTTTTTTAATTTAAATTAAAAATTTTTTTTTTTTTTAATAATAAAATTGAAAACTTATAAATGAACAAATTATAAACTAATAAATAAATAAAAATTTGTATAAACTTGTGTACCTATTTTTAATTTATTATATATATATATATATATATATATATATATATATATATATATATAATATTTAAGCAAGTAAATGTTTATAAACTTTTGAATATTGATATTATTTTTCAAGCAATTTCAAACATTGTAAACTTCAGGGAAATTTTGTAAACGAATTTCCAAAAAAATAAATAAAAAGATTTGAGAAAAGACGAATAAAAAGTTTAAAAAATAAAAATATTTTGAATAGTAATAAAAAAAGTGTAAAAATGTAGTCAAGAATATTTAAATATTAAAAAAGAAATAGAAAAAAGAAATCTAATAGAAAAGAGATGATAGAAAGTAGTGAGAAAAGGAAGAAAAATAGTAAAACGGCCAAAAAAATAAAGAAGATTTCAGAAGAAAGTGAAAGAGAAAAAAAAGAAATGTAAAAACGTGCTCGAAGAAAGGGAAGATTTTCACGTTTTAAAGGGAGTGAGAAACTGAAAACTCGTCGAGTCCCAAGGTTGTCAAGAATAGAATTTGAAAAATTGGAATCTCCAAAGGAGGATGATTCCATGCGTCACGTGATGTCCTCACCTCGTCTGGGCGACGGGGACCCAGAGACCTGAATAGCCATAGCCGGGGGGGCCCGACGGGGCAGCATAACGGTCCACGGATGAAGGTTAGCATTTTATATATATGTATATACACACGAACGAAGCCCACTATTCTCATGAGAGGATGAAAGAAGAAAGAAAAAGATTCGACCGATCAAACGATGTTGGGCCAAAATGGCAAATGGGTCAAACCATCGTTTTTCAAAGGAGGTGACCCACAGATTTTACATGATAAGATCGATTCTTGAAACTCATTCATGCAAGCAGGTTACAACCTTATAATGCAATTATGCTAATGCAAACAGGATCGTGCGACAAGCATCAATCAAAATGTTATTTCACTTTGTGCGCGCAGGGCAAAAAGTAAAAAAATCGAAAAGATTCATTCGCCCTATATTTAAAAAATTGGTATTAACTGCTGCTTGGGAAGCTTATTTTCCTCTCAGCAAATTTAAAAATTTTATATATAATATTATATCCTACAAATAAATTAAATATTTTAGGTAATTTTGTTGGTTATTATCATGGCAACGTCGACAAATGGGAGAGCCTCGGCAATTGGTACACTTACCCTATTTCCTTAAAATAATTTAATTTCGATAGAAAATATTTTTTTTCTTCAATTTAGAAAATGAATTCCTTACCAAATAATGAGAAATAATTTTCAGAGAATGAAAAATATTGAAAAATAATGAAAATATTAAAAAATAAAAATTTTTAAGGAATTAATAATTTCAAATAAAAAAAAATGAAAAATAATATTCCAAAAATGGAATATAATTAAAAATAATGAAAAATTACAGAAATTAAAAAAAAATAATTTCAAAAGAATGAAAATTAATAAAAATTATGGATTAATTATTATAATGACCCATGCAGAAATTACCCTACTAGGGCCGTAGTATGGGATGAAACGCCGCGCCTGATCAGGGCCAGATCAGGGCGACAAGAAAGTGTGGATTTTCTTATCAGGGCCACATCGGGCGCGGCGTTTCATTCCCTAATAGGTCGGCCCTATCAGGCCCTGATCAGGGCCCCAGCGAAATTTCTACACGGGGAATAATATAATACTAATATAATGAAAATTAATGGAACAATATTTTATAAAGAATAAAAAAAATAATAATTTAGGTAAAGTGGAAAATAATTTCAAATGCATTGTAAAAAATGTAGAGAGTTGACGGTAACGGTTGTTGGGAGTAAAATTTTGCGAGTTAAAAGTCAACTCCAAAAGAGAGTTAATTTAAAAACTTGTTATTTTTACTGTGTAAATTTAAACTACCTTCACTTTAACTCTCAAATAGGAGCGACTTTTATAGGATTATCTGGGGAGTTAAAATTTAACTTCGTCTTTTACAGTGTGAATGAAAACAATGGAAAATAGTTTTAAATGAATGGGAAAGAAAAAGATGTAATGGAAAATAGCATCCAAAGAATGGAAAATATTCCAAAGTAATGGGAAATAATTTCGAAAGCAAAAATTGTTTTCTTCCTCAAGTCGAAACGAAAAAAGAGAAAAAATAGTTTCAGCGTGTTTTCTAGGATTACTATACATGTTAAACTTGCAGTGGATTAAAGTGCACGCGCACACATAGGATAAAGTTGAGGGTTCCTTCAGGTAGAAACGAAGCTATGCTTCTTTATACGCTGTCTTTTCAAATAAGAATATTTTACAAAAGATGAAATCCTTTTAAAGATTTTTCTACCGCGATGATTTGCTCCAAAAGCACGAGCTACTTTTATCGTTTGCGGACGCATGAAAAACACGAGAAAGCTCTCTCTCTCTCTCTCTCTCCTTGGCGTTCGTGACTTTTACAAAATTCTGAATTATGCACAGTGGATATTTTTTTATTTCTGATTTTTAAATATCTTTACGATCATAAAATTCCAAAGTGGGTTTTAAATTATAAAATCAAATGAAACAAGAAGCATAGTTTTTTGTTTAGATGTACGAGAAAAAAATTTACTTTTTAAATAATCGAACGAATTCCAGAACACTTACCTTTTAATTTAAATATTCAAATGAATCCGAGAATTTAATAAAACTTGACTTCACCTAGAGAAATGGTATATTAGTCTCAGAACCAACTAGACATTTTATTAGTTTAAAAAAAAATTTATTTAGTTTAAATAATATTTTATTTCATTTAAATATATGTTTTATTAATGTCGAATAAAAATTTTATTTAAAATGAATAAAAAGACTAGTTGGTTCTGAGACAAATTTACGTTTATTTAAGTCAAATAAAATATATTTGGTTTAAATAATATTTTTCTCTCAGTGTTCTCATTCAAAAACTCAAAAATTGTAATAAATTTAAGGTTGAATTGTTTAATATTCTTGATATTGAGACGAGAAATTAAGTCGATTCACGTCATTCGGAAAAAAACTAAAAGAATCACTTTCGAAATCTGTATCAGAACTAAACGTTTGATTGTATATCGAAACAAAAAAAAATATCCGCACAATTACAAGTTGATTTAAATATTCAAATTCGAGATTTAAATTCAAAATTAAAGATTTCGAAGATTTTTAATTCTAAATTAAGCGTCTATATATAGAAGAAGGACGTATTCTTTTTGTATTCGAAAACCATTTCCCTGCGGCTTGCGCCTTTTTTGTCAGCCCGACACAACTTCCGCTGATCCCTTCGCCTATTGGAGTTATAACCGAAGAGTTGAGAGTCGATAATAGTGACTGTGGTATAATATTCACGTATGTTAGTCATCGTTTGACGGTTGGTCATGGGATTCTTGCGAAGATGATGATGATGGTGACTAATCCCGATGGAATTTAACGGTCGTCGCGAACTCCATTTCACAGTGGAAGAAATATGTCTATTATCGCACTATAATCTAGATAACACAATCTTTCTACTACTTTTGGCAAACATATGGGTAGTTCTACAAACGAATGAAGAAAATGAAGAAAATTTTGGCACAACATTTTTTTTACGTTCAAGTTTTAAAAAGTAGGTTAAATTCAAGTTAAAAGTATTATTAAAGTTACCTAAAAATGGCCACTCAAAAAAATATAAATTGTACAGTAAACTGAGAATTTGGTCATTTTTCGTCTAAAAAATTAAAAAACAACGCTCAATAACAAAATTCAGCATACTGATCAACAGGGAATATGGTTCTACGACACCTCAAGCAACAAAAGTATAAAAACATAAAATATTTTTTTTAAATGCATGCCAGGAAACTGAGAATTTGTCTGACCAAATGGTCGTTTCGATTCGAGGGACAAAATTTAAGATAATACTTTTTAAATAAAATATAGAGGAACGTAACAATTATTTAAATCTTTGTAAAGTACAACTATTTAAAATTATTATCCAAGTGTAAATTTGTATTTAAACTCTTAAAATAATATTTATATAGTTTATTAACTTTCATTTTCACATTGGGACATGCCAGGAAACTGAGAATTTAGGACTTAAATGCTTATTTTTTGAAACCGGGTAACGTTTAGTGTCTTAATAGAAATCATTAAGCACTATAGTTCCCATTAAAAATAATGTTATTTTTTTTAAATGAATATAAAAGACAAGCTTGGACATCATGTATTCCCTCTCTTGTAGAACTATACCCATATATTAAAAATTAAAAATTCCTTTACATTTATACTTTTTTGCAAAAGGAATTTGTATCCACTCTGAGAAAAAAAATTATTTGATTCAAAGAAATTTTGTTTGAAACAAACTTAAAATATCTTTGCTATACAGTCAAACATATTTAAGTTTAGTTCAAACATATTTTCTGGTTTAGTTTAAGAGATTATATATTGAAATCAAACATAAATTGTGATTGATTTTAAATTATCTGTGCATACTCTTTTGTTCTAAAATAAACTTCTCTTTATCTGTACTAAAAGACAATCAATACAAATTGATTGTATTTTAGTACCAGAGGATTTTATTTTAGTGCAAAAGTATTACATAGGTACTAAAATACAATTCTACATAAGTGAAATAAATAAAAACAACTCTATATCAACTGAATACAAATTGCATAGGTAATAAAGTACAATTCTCTATAAGTGAAATGAATAAAAATAACTCCATGTGAACTGAATACAAAAATGATTTTCTTTATTCTCAAATATTATTATTCCTATTATTATTTTTTTCAAATATTATATCGAGGAAATGTCACTGGTTTGACAGCTGTCGCGCGATAAGCCATCGAACTTGCAAACGTGGCGCATGTGATGTAAGCTCGCGATTACAATTGTCAATATTCTTTTGCTAAAAATTCAACTTCTCTCTTATTGTCAATACAGCTAGTTAATAAGAAAAAAGAGAAATGTACTATATATCAATATCAATTTATCTCAGTCAGATATTTAAATATTTTTTTCATCGTAAAGAAAAGGTGAGAATCAAACGTGAAAAAGGTGTTTATATATGTTAATATTTCATCAATAAACTGTCACCTGTAATTTATTTTAATTCCTGTGAATATAAATTATTTCCCATATAATTCTATAATAAAAATAAATGTAAATATAATTATTTATATATTTTTATATGTACATATGTACATGTAGTATAAAGTGTATAGATGTAAATATATGCATCAGGAAATATCTTGAAAGTTTATAGATTTTTAAAAATGACATTAAACGTCGCGAAAGGTGTACATAATAAAACACGAGGAGAGTTTAGAACCGTGAACAAATATGTCGCCGGGGGATAAATTCGTGCGATGGAAACATATCGGGTGGAAAATATTAAATCTTGTCAAAGATAGAAAAGAAGAGTCTTCAGTTATTCTGACGTTTAATACACATATATTCAGAGCAATGAAATGAAAAAAAATTGTCTTTTGAATCTTATATTAGAAATTGAAATTACTTGTAATTACTAAAATTACTGTGGCAGGTTATTAAAATTATTCAAAATCAATTTAATAATAAATTTTAATTTTTAAAAAAACTTTCAAAATTCGACCAATTTTTTTTTATTTCTAAGGGCATTTGAACCATTCTTCAAAAGATTAATTTAAATTATTCTTATAAAAAATTTAATTATTTATAAAAATAATATTGAATTCTGTCAAATTTTATTAAAATTTTCTCAAATAAATGAAATTTATGTGTAGTATGTATATGAATTTTTATAAACAAGTTTCATCAAAATCTTTATAAATAATATATTTCTTTAAAAAAAGGAATTAAAATTGTGTTCTAATTTTCAAATAATTCACGAATTTCATGTGAAAACTATGTTATTTAAGAAAATAATCAAGTTTTTATCGAGAATTTTATTAACAAATGTTGTTTTTAATAATTGAGTGAGTACTTTGTGAAATTTTATTTAAATACATTATATCAATACTGCTTAAACTTCGTCGAAGATTTTTATCATTTATGAAAATAATTGTGGACGTCTTCATGAAAAGGGCCCATTTTGTCGGTACTAGTTTTCGAGTTATTTGCAATTTAATACTTTTTTGAGAAAAACCTTAATTTTTTTTTATTTTTTATTATCAATCTACATGTTTTGACAAGTCAAATCATGAGGTTTTCATTAATTTATCTTTAATTTAAGTGTTTAACTATTGGTTCTTTAGAAAAAGAAAAGGGCACATTTTGTCGGTCTTTTGCAAAAATATTCCGTATTTTTAAAATGGAGGGTCAAAAAAATTAACACCTCTTGATTTGTCATCTTTAAAGTACCCTGAACTCAAAACAATTATTGTCTGAATAACTTCCCAAAAGAACCAGAGATATCACAATTAATAGGTATCACAATCTTTAACTTCGTCTTTCACGAAATGAGGTATTTGTCACTATAAACTTTGAAATTCTGTAACTCATCGAATTTTTTACCAAAAAAGTTGTATGACCACTCAAAATTTTCGTAATTTTGCAAGAAATTCGTCCATATAGATAAGTCCAATAGTGCCAAAATGGGCCCTTTTCATGTGGACGTCGACAATTATTAAATTTTAGCGAAAAATTTTCTTTAAATTTTCTAAATTGATTGAAACGCTTCAAAGAATTTTACTAGAAAATTGTTGAGAATAATGTTTATTTTAACTATTAGTGGATTAAAAGTAATAAAAATTCATAAAGAAAAAAGATTCTTATGTCGTTATTTATTTGTACACATTTTCACACGGTCAAAATATAGTTGATCTTAAATTGGTTACAGATATGAAAGGTGAAATATTTAATATATAGAGTAAAATAAATCACATAAACATTTACATTTGAAATAAAATAAGTCAATAAAATAATTGTTTTCATATCAAAAGAAACATAATTTATTTCATTAATTTGTTGAGTTTCTTGCTTTCACACTTTTCTTATAAATATCTCAAATTTTAAGCAATACTATTTATTGTAGGGGAGACCGGGGCTAAACCGGACGGATTTGGTCTTTGACCAGAAAACTCATACAAAAACATACTTTTTGCCAAAGTGTAATATACCGTTTTGGAGCTTGTACTTTCACCTACAAAAAACGCACTTGTTCGATTTAAAAAAAGTACAATAGCTTTAGAGATATATTGCTTCGAAGGTGACTACCTCAAATTTGAAAATCCGAAAATCGGACACGGCCAATTAATTAAAGAATGAGATACAAATTTTCTTTTTTTTTGGTCAAAAAGTCAAATCAGTTCTTTTTTTATATAATTGTAGATAGTTCTATACAAAGAATATAATATAATATGTAAAATCGGTAACAACTATAATATAAAATGAATTACAGTTTTCAGGCTTGTCTGTTTGTAGCAACTCGCTTGCGAATTCGAGTTTTAAAATAAATTCTTTATTTATTTATTTATAAAGTGGTTCTAAGCAAAGAATATAATATAAAATAGTTAATTAATATAAAATAAATTAAAGAATTCAAAAATTTGCTTGTTTTTAATCACGATGTCCGCCTCAGCCCCACACCGTCATCTAATAATTAACCTGCAATATATTTTTTCTTCTTAATGTTTTCCATTAAACTTTTTTTCTACTAAACTCAGTACACCTTAAGCTAAAAGAAAAATGGCCGTATGATATTTGCACTTTAATTTTAACGATAAAAACCCCCAAAAAAATGAAGAAAAAAATTTTTTACTTTTACCTCAAGAAATGACATTTTCGCATATTAACGGCAACTATTATTAAAAGAAAATTGACACGTCCCTAAAACCTCATGCAGCATATGCATCACGAAAATGCGCGTTCATAGGTTTTTTACACGATTTGAAATTCTTCCCGGTTTCAGAAATATTTGACTTGTCCGGTTTAGCCCCGGTCTCCCCTACTAAATGTGATTGGTTCGTATAGTATTTTCCTTTCTACAAATTAATTTAATTACTAATTGTCAAGCTATATTTTAGATTTTTTCAATAAAAAACTTGGGAGTCGCAGAAATTATTCCATGAAAATATCAAATTCCACACACTTGTATTAGTTAAATGTTCTGCCACCTGAATGCGTATCGCAGTATTTCAGAGCCCTATTCTTTCGCCATTTTGAATTTCTGAAAACAATCATCAATGGGGGGATGAAGTTAAATCTTACGAACGGTGGGGGGAGGGGGAGGGGGGTTCCAAATTTCTCAAAATATGCCTTACACAGTTTGTGTAAGGTCCCTAACCAGCGACCCTAAAATCTCAAAGTTGTAGTATTTTTTAGCAGATTTATACTAAACTTATAATTAAAATGACTGTGCTTTTACAAACACACAATTTGTAAAAATGATTTTTACCTTTATCTTTCTCGCCCTAAAAAATAATAATATTTACAAAATAACCTAAAGAAGCAAAGTATTTACAATTGAAGAAGAATTTTTTCTCTCTGAGTTTTTCTCAAGTTTTCTACTCATTCAAAAATATGCATATTGACGAACGTGTTTAAACAGTTGTTACGAAAATTCGCAACTTCTTTTGAACCACGCAAAAAAGAGAAGATGAAGAAGAAGAAGAAAAAGAAAGAAAAAAAAATAAAAAGGATAGAGAAACTTGTCGGACGTATAGAAAATAGCTGTAAATCAAGCCTGGAGGACTAATCTGGACTTAAGGCTCTCCATTTACAAGAAGGTCATAATTCTTAGGCGCTGAGGATAATTAGTCCCTTCCTGAATGCATGTACCGGCATAAGTAGGTACCTGCCGATAAGCAGGGGTATTTGCCACTTATCACCATACACACGCTATTATATCGCATAATACATTATAAGGAACTTTATTTTTCATTGGGTTTTAAGTACCAGTTTGGGGGCGCGTCTTCTTCGTTTTTCTATTTGCAAACATTTAAACGAAGAGAGAGGAATTACAATCTTCAACTGTTTATGGTATACCGTTAGAAATAATATACCTTTCATTCAAAATCTGGGGTTGTAAATTTGAGAAAAAATTAACTTCCTTACCCGGATCAGAGACCAATGATGATTATGATGATGATGATGATGATGTTGATGAGCATGCGGGTAGTCATCGATTGCATCCCACACGGGATGCAATCGCAAATTTTTATTCCTTAATTCTGAAAAATAGGATTATTGAAATTTTCCAATTCTATTGTTTGAAGACAATTGTATTTTTCTAAACAAATAAATAAAATACATTCCTTTGTAATAATAATTAATGTTTTGATTTAATTTTTATTAATAATCAGAAAGAGGCTGTTATGAATAGATTCATTTGCCTTCTGCAGTTTAACAGCGATGTGCCTATGTCATTAATTTCATATTAATGATGTACCACGGGAGTATGAACTCACAAAGTATCATGCACCTGAGGGGTGATGACCGCACTAATTACCTCAGTTACAAGAAAATATTCATTTTCTCCAATCCATTCGTGGTTGAGAAGGGGAATTCACTTCCCCTCACGGGACGGAATCGATGATCGTCCGAGCATGCTCTTTTATTAACTATTATAATACACAGTAGCAGAGTCATTATTGGATGGTTCCATTCACTAGTTTTCTTATTATCTTTCATTGGTAAATATAGAAATAACTTTTTTTACACTCTTCTTTAATTTTTCTTGACAATGTTTTTATAATTTATTATTTTTCTTTTGTTGCAGGTAAGCCATCGTTTGCTTCTTTTTCCAGATCACTTATTTTCACCACTGGTGAGATGACTATTTTTTATTTCATTTATTGTTTTTGTTTTACTTTTTTTATTTTTTCAACTTCTTTATTGTTCGTATTATTATTATTATTATTATTATTATTTTCGGTTCACAACTTTATTATTACTTCTTTTCTAATTTATTATTCATTATTAAATATTCATTTATTTTTTATCAAACGTAAATTTATTATATATTTATTTATTTATTTAATACTTTTCTATTCTTCATTCACTAAAAAAAAGTACAAAATTGCCAAGAATGCAATAAAGTTCAAGACAATTTTCGTTGTACTTATTTTGTAAATAAGTAAAACTATATATTTTTGTCCGTGAATAAATGTTTTTAGAGTTCTAATTCGTAGATTAAAAATTTATCAAACAAAACTTTTACAATAAATTTCTTAGAATATAAATTTGTAGAATAAAAAAATTTAATATTTAAATATTATTATAGTTTTACAACAATTAGAATTTTCAAAGAGAAACAATTGAAAAATCTTTAGAAATTTAATTATTTCTCAAAAATTTAATTCTTTTAAAGAATTTTATTATTTTGTAAAAATAATTGAATGCTTACAAAAAATTATATTACATTTTTCTAAATACAGTAGAGACTCCATTATCCGGACCCCTATTATCCGGATATTCGATTATCCGGACAAATTTAAAATTAAAAATTTTTTTTTTAATATAAAGTTTATAAGGTCTCAAGCTGTTAACAGACAATAAAAAATAAATACCATATAATTCAATTCAAAAACGTGAATTTACTTAAGACGTAGTAAAAATGATTAAAAAAATCAAAAATATCAGACAATAATTTACACCAATATGATAATATAAATAAAATAAAAAACTAAATAAATAAAATTTCAATTTTTTTTATTTTTAGAAGCATAACTTTTTAATCTTCTTTCTTAATCACATAAAAAATATGTATGAAAAGGAAAAAAAGATGAAACTTGTAACAAACAAATGTCAAGATAATGCAACGGCCCGGAATGCGGAATATCTGATTCATCGGTGTGAATGGACCTTTCATATTTTTTATGAATCACCAGTGAAATGTAACTTCTGCCCTTGAATTTTTTTCTATCGATTACATTCGTTTTTTTTCTAATCAATATTAAGCAAATTCGGTTTTATTCTTGTCAATTATTTCTCCTTTCGAATCTTAAAATAGAATAAGGAGAAGAAATATTTTTCATTCGAAGATTAAAAAGTTTCGTTACGACACTTTACTGTAAAATAATATCTCTAATAATTATGGTTGACAATATAAAAAAATAATCATGTGATAAGGATTTTTTTTTATTTTTGTTATTTACAAAATGAATATAAAGAAAATAAATAGAACAAATATAGATATTTGAAAATATTTCCGAGAGTCATTGGAGAAAAAAATTGATAAGTCAAAAATTTAGCGCACACTTATGGGTGAAATGAAAATACAGGTTGAAAATTTGTGCCACCGTATTTAGCTTGAGGCTGTTAAAGTCCTCGATTGGGACATATAGAGGTAATTGCGATGAATCTTAACCGCGCGGCAAAATCAACCAATGACTCTGCGCGTGTACATACTCACATATGGTCATGTTCACAAGTATAATAATGATTCTATTATAAAAGATTCACGCACTTGAATATTATAAGTTTCTATATATGACTCGAACTCGATATTCTCTCAATATTCTCTCTCTTTAAAAAAAGAAGATCTCTCGCAATATATATTCAGACAAAAATACTCTGTTTTTTTAACTCTCTCGCAAAGATTAATGATTCGGTTTTAGTTATCATTACCTGAGACTTCCTACGCCCGACAATATTATTAATGAAAGGTACAACGTTAATAACTAATTACATTCAACGTCCACTTGCATTATCGAGAATTGCATTTGTGGGTTAAGCTGCCCGCTGAGAGAAACGTTTTATTATAAATGATTTTGTTACAGGTCGGACATGCAAACTTGATTTTCATTTCTTTTTTTTCTTAACCAAAAAAAAAAAAATCAGGGCGGAAATGAAATCTCGCGAGCTGGATTAATATTTTACATTAAATTTTCATTTAAGGAAATAAGTTTGTTTTCTTTGAATTCTAATGCAGGGTTGCCACAGGTCAGGGAAATCAGTGAAAATTCAGGAATATTTATTAAAGTTACTGGAAAAAATAAGAAAAATAATTCTTACAATAAGAATATTATTCTTATTGTAAGAATAATTTCCACTTAATTTAAGTGGAAAATATGCTTGGCGTATATTTAAAAACATTTTTCTAAATTTAGAATGTAATTTTTTCAGTGAAACCTTTAAAATTTGTTTCTGAAAAAAAGATGTACATAGTTTTTTTTGTTCGCAAAGAAAAACCATAAATTATAATATCAATCGAAATGAATTTAAAAAATTACAATTTAGTTGAAGCGGAAAAAGTATAAAATACTCACTCGTTTTATAACATACAAAATTAATTTTGTTTAAATTAAAAGAATTTATTTTTTGTTATATCATCACTTTTGACAAATTTTGTATCCCTACAAAAATACAATTTTCTCTCCATCAATATTAGAATGAAGTGTTAGTGAAACTTGTAGAGAACAATTTATTTTTCACCTCCCATAGCGGTAGCGTACACGTAACTTTTGTCGGCCTCTCTTTTGCGGACTTAGTTTATCACCAGGGGGGCATTCATCGTTTTACCGGGCGGCAAAAATGGCAGAGTGGAAAAAAAATCATGGGTTAAAAAAATCAAGAGAGCAAGTGAGAGAGGAAGATAGAGAAAGAAAGACAGGTTAGTGACTTTGGTTGAGTCATAAGGCGCGCAGGATTGTTGGTCGTTAAACCGCGCCTCGGTCGCCTGAACGCTTTTCACCTGTGCAGGTTGCAACGTAGGTCACGCACGATGTGTGTCCTGCAGGCGGATGAGTCACGTGAGAAGCACGCGTTTTCAGCGCCACCTTTTTTCGTCTCCTTTATATACAAAATTGTACATTATACATAATATAGTTTGCAGAATTTTTCCCTTTTTCAAAAAATTTGTCCTCTCTCTCTCTCTCTCTCTCTCTCTCTCTCTTTCTCCTTCATCGACCACCTGCTATATAGGTCCTCTTAAGTAAATATCACACCGGCAAAAGAATTTCTTCATGGAATATATTATTGTATTTATAACAAACAAGGAAGTGGGAGTTACCTCTTCTCTTATATTTATCTTATTCATAAAAGGACATTCCAAATGTTACAAAATCTTCTTATAACGGTTTTGCCCACAATGAATCTTTTCTTCCAACCTCTTCCCCAACCCTTTTTCTACTTTTGAAAAAAAAATCATCGGTGTGTAAATTCTTTATCTCTAGTACTGGAGTACTATTTCTAGTTACTCTATAAAAATTTCAATTAGTATAGAATGTTTACTAATTCAATCAGAATATTTGCAGTTTCCAACAAAACTTCTAATTTTAGATAAATTATTACTATGTTTTTGGGCATTTTTAACATTTTTAATACAAATTTTATTATTTTCAAATAAATTTACACAAAATTAATTTATTTTTTTCGAAATAAATTTTACTATTTGTGAAATAATTTTGCCAATTTCGAAAGTTAATTTTGGTCTAAAATAATTATAGCTAAATTCACTTTGAACGTAGTGAAACAAAAGCGATTTGCAATTTTTACTATTTTTAATATATATAAAAATATATATATATATATATATATATATATATATATATATATATATATATATATATATTGGTGTTGAGACATAAAAATATGTCTTTTAAAAAAATTAAATTATATAGTTACAATTAGTAAAAATCACTTTGGACGTATTAAAAAAAATGTTTGCAATTTTAGTCAATTAAATATGTTGAAAGTAAATTTTAGTATTTTAAAAATAAATTTTATTTCTTTTTAAGTTTACTAAAGTCAACTTACTTCAGGTGTAGTACAAGTATGTAGAATGAGTGAACTCTAAAATTTCCGGGAATTTTTATCAATTTTACTGCATTTCAGAATAGCTTTTAGTATTTTCAAAATTAATTTTACTAGTTTACAGATATTTTTGACGATTTTCAAAGCACATTTTAGTTAAATTTTCACTGGACCCAATAAGATAAAAACGGACAAAATGGGACAAAGGTAAATTTTAATATCAAATGTACTAAACATTAAAAAAAATTCTAGGATATTTAGTAAAGTTTTATCAAGTATCAAAAACTGTTTACAAATTTTTATATAATAATTTTACTCAATTTTATGGAAGTTTTTTAAACTTGAGTAATTCTGATATCAAAATTTACGTTTGTCGCATTTTGTCCTGCACTTGTATACTACTTTTATAAAGTTGGATAATAACTTTCTTTCCATGTGTTTGAAATATTCCTGACAGTTTTTAATATTTTAAAAGTATATAAGGTCATTAGTAATTTTTTTTAAATGATAAATTCTGTTTCACCCATATAGCACAATTTACTATCTAAATAATATTTTTTCAATTTTAGTAAAAAATTTAAAAAAATATCCCCCCTTTTAAATCATGACTTTTTTGAGTTCCCACTTGAATTTTTTCGCATTAGTTTTGTTTTTCCTGTCTTTTCAGTTTTACATGCAGTTGTAAATTTAAAAAAAACAGTAGTTTATTTTCAGACTGTAAAAGTGTCAGTACCTACATAATTTTCATTCTCCCGGGAGGCGTGGGATTTCCGTACCTCACACAGAATATCTCGTTTGGTCCATTCTACTGTGACATGTTTTCTTACTACTTCTGTAAAGTGATTTTCATTTTAAAACTTTTTTTATTCCAAGAATTTTCATTCTACAAGTTTTTATCCTTAAAATTTTCATTCTACAAATTTGTATTCTAAGAATTTTCACTTTCAAAATCTTCACTTTCAAAATGTTTAAAATTGATTAATGATTTTTAATTATAAAAATGTTCATTTAATACTCATTTTCTCTCCATATGTACTTAAATGTTTCCAATAGGTACGTAATCTTCATTACCCAAGAAAAACGAATCGATTCGGTTGGTTTTTTCCATCGGCTCCATTAGGCATTTTTACAGTATTTTTTATAATGGTTAATTTCTCCTCGTCCTTTTTTTAGATAAAAAAATGTTCCACATGGAGTGTTCACTTTCTCACACTATTCATTCAATTTGATATAGAGCGTGTTTGCGCCTATTTCCGATGATTCTTTAGAATTTTTATTTATTTTTTTTAAATTTCCGCTTCTTATCCCTTGGACGTTTCACAGAGAGGGGAGGCAATGACTTTGCAATTAGAGCATTCGAGGTCACGTACAATGACGTGAAACCATTTGCACTCGAATGCAAGTCTCTCACCGTTGCGAGACCGGATGGTGGTATAGTATTCCTCTCTGTTATACCGGACGCAGTCTAAGCTCTCTTATTGTCAGCCACAATCTTTCTAGATTAACCAAGGCGAAAAGTTCAGTGTCTTGCGTCACCTATTTTTGACACCTACGTCATTGTCCTTCAAAAAATAATATCATTTATCATTAATTCTCGCCCGAATGTTGTTTATTTTTACTCCTTTTTTTAGACATTCTCCGCATTCAAAAAAAAAAATCAAAAAATTACAATTATTTTGAAATTTAATTAATTTTAGCATCAAATTTCTTCAATATCAAAAGTAACTTTTATGCTAAAATGGTAAAATTTGATCAAGTTTGATTCTATTTGAATATAAAATGTTTATATCAACGGCGCTTGTCTCTACTTTTGAATGAACCCCTTTTTACTTTTACTTTGAACTTCTTAACTATTCGGGTGTATTTCGATTCACGCTCCATTCAATATCATCTGTTTCTGTATTTTTCTTACGCGAGACTAAATTCCTCGAGTTCAATGCACTCACTATTCATTTTCCAAAAGGGATCTAAAGTTATAAATACCTACACATATCCCCCCCCCCTGTTTATAAATATATAAATATATGTAGTATGCCATATAGTATACAACCATCTACTATTATATATATATATATGTAAGCTGTATAGATTTTTTTTATGCTTGCGTCTGTCTCATAAAATATTATTATCGCGTTGAGAAAATTTTATTGCACAAAGCTGCCGCTTTACACAAATCGTTCAGCCATACTCGACTTTCAAAACCGAAACGTGTGCGACTATAAAAAAATGTCAATTAAATTGTTCAAAAGTAACAAAATGTACCTCAACCATTTTAAGTAATAACATTTTTCGACAAAAAAAAATTAATTAAAACGTTTTTTGACAAACATTTTTCGCAAGAATTCAATTATGTTTAGAAAAATTTAATGGCAAAGGGCACTGGGACGTCTAAAAGACGTTCCTTTTTGTCCGCGAACATTCGGGGACAAAGATGGTAATGTCTTTGAGTCATCAAAAAGACAACTAACAGACATAAGAAGGGACGTTCTTTTCACATTCCTTCAGGTCTTAAATAGACATTTCTTTTATAATATTTTATAAGTTAAAACAGAGTAATATTGTATTAAATTTATTTTAAGTTTAATTTTATTTTTTTACAATATGCAGAAATAATGAAAAATTCTTACGAACCTGGGATCGAACTCGGGTACCTTGGGCTTGAAGCACTGCGCCTTAAGCACCTCAGCCGTTCAAGATAGATATGAACCTTCACAAAGTTTACTATCTTACTTGTCAATGAAATGAATTTAACTAAAAAAATTCCGATAACTTTTATATTCAATTATTTCTAAGTCCAAGCTGAACTCAGAAAATAATATTTTATACTTACAAAAATTTTTCTATTTTCAAAAATCGAATAAAAAGGAGTCTTTTAGGCATCTTATAGACGTCTAATGGCCAAGGCATAAAAAATTTACAGGACGTCTTTAAGGGTATGTCCAAGTTGTGAAATGTAAACAAAGCAAAATGTAAACAAACGATGCACTAAAATCACATTTTGGAAACAGCCTTTTCTCCCACAAAAATTAACATTTTTACACTTTCTTAACGAAAACGATAAATTAGAGTGTCTAAGTTTCAATGAAATAATTTTTGAGTATGAGCAATAAAAGGCAATTAGTAAAAGAACTAATTAAAATCACCTGTAAAATAGCATTTTTGACGCGTCGCGAGAAATAAACTGTTTGAGTATATCAACCGCACAGACGATGATGAAATCTCATATCAGCCATTGGACCTTCAACATGTGAAAGGGGAAATTTTTCCCTTCCACAAGGGTAAAAACTTCTTCATCGTCCGTGCGGTTAATATATTCAAACACTTAAACTTTTCGCTACGTGAACATGCTCTCCGCGCACGCGCAGACCGTGCCAAGCAAGCATTGAAAACACTATGCAGAAAGGCACATTTTGTTTTACTTTTTATTTTCATATGCTTTTAGCTATGCTAGCTGTAGTAACTAAATTCAACACTTCAATTTACCATTTTCATAAAGAAATTGTAAATTTATGTTCATTTGTAAAAATAGGAACCGCGAAAAAAAGCAGTAACAGAAGACCGAATTGTGTACTTTTTTTCGCTTTTTCTATCCTATTTTTTTTACCTAAAATTTAACAAATGTTTTTTATTGACAAAAAATTTTAATTTTTATTGAAATGCAACTTTTAATCTTTTTAAATATTCAAAATTAAATTCTTCGCCTTTTCACTGAGGCGAATTAAAAATTTTATTTGTGTTTTTCTTTTAAGTCAACTTTTGATTTAACTGTCCGTCATTTTAATCTTTATAACATTGAATTTAAGTTCAAATTTTAGACAATAATAATTATGAATATTAGAAGCAAATTTTTATAGAAATAATTAAATACCAAAAAATATTCAAATTCAAATCTTTGTTAAATATTTAATTGTTGTAAAAATTTATTAATATTAAAATGTCCATAATAGAGAGAAATTATAATTCCCATCAGAATTTAATTTTCTTCGAAGCTATATCATAAACAAATGCACTACCCATTGATATAAAGTTTACTAAACCTCATCGTTATCGAAACTAAGTAACAGTGAAGCTAATAAAATTCAACTAAACAAAGAGGAAGTGTACTATTATTTATATGTGTATATATTTACAAGAAGAGAAAGAGAGAGAGAGAGAGCACGAGAATTGATAATAATTAGCATGAATGATTTTTTTTCTCGTCTAATCACGATGAAGAGATGAAGGCGAATAAAATAATAATTAATAACGGTATTTGAACGAACAGTTTTAGATATTAGATAAGAATTTCATTCAAGTCCACAACACGTCAATATATGATAATAATGTATGTACATCAAGTACACACATGCATTGCATTTACAAATGCACATATAGGCCCGGGCGGATGGGAGTGGAGTTCTCGAGTTTCTCGACACTAATAAATTAACGCGCCTCTGCTGCCGGGTCAATGAATGCCGATCATTCATATCATAGCGAGACGAGTCACGTGTTTCTCTTCAAAAAGAGATGCACGAATATTGGTCCTGCCCAAGAGGGAAAATCTTTTGATAAAATTTATTAAACACTTTTCTACTCATTAACAGCCATTCATATTCAGATAGCCACTAAATTTTCATTTCAGAAAATGGACATTCGACTTTTAGAATAATTATTTCCTCGCCTCACTATCTTGTTCACATTTATGAAACATTTTTCTTTTTTTCAACGGTATTTACAAATTAAATATTAATTATTTATTTGAAATTTGGATTTGTTTCAACTTTATTATGATGATGACGACGGTGATAATAACGATGTTGATAGCTTTTATTATTGATGACTGTTCAATAAATTCCGGTATATTTTGATATTCGGATAAAAATTATTCTGGTCAACATTATTAAGAGCAGGAATAAATAAATAAAAAAGGACGTAACATTTCTGTAAATTTTCCTTCTGGTAAAAAGTATCAACAGAAATAAAAAAGCAGACTGCGACAATATTCTTCCGATGGCAAATAAATTTATTTATATTAAAGATATAATTCAAGTTGGATAATGAAAATTGGAATTTTAGAAAGTGGAAAAAATAATTCCGTTAATGGTACAGAGGAACTTATGGTTGTTGTATATATAAAAGTGGCAGGATGTCTGAAATTAACTGTAATCCTAAAAGTCAGGGATCGTCGTCATTTTCCGGTGTCAGGACCTTGCGATGTCTTTACGAGTTTACCTAGGCGCACCAAGCTCACGTAATATGCACTTATGCGCATCCTCGTCATGGCAAGTCGAGTGTTTTTCATTCTCACTTCGAATAGCCAACCGGTTGCCGGCTGTCTGTGGGAACTTGGTTTGTGTCGATTACAACCAAGAAACGGCATTCCAGAAGAAGTTGACGATCAAAAACGAATCATCAGTTTTTCTTTTATTATGGTAAAAAAAGAGCCAACCCTCTTTTGCTTCTAGGAAGGTGATAGTAAAAATGAAATTATTGCATCAGGTTTACAATTATCCTAAGTGGAAGTGTCCGCAAAGCAAAAGTATCCTAATCATAAGTGTCCAAAGCATAAGTATCCTGATCTTAAGTGATCCAAGCAATATCCTAGCTTAAACATTCATTTCACTAATATTTTTAACTTGATCCTTGAAAATTATTGTAGTAAAATTCTATAGGGTAAGTCCGGGGGAGATGGCCATAGTTTTTTTTAACGGATTGTAAAAAAACATGGCCATCTCACCCGACAATTTATGTCAAAAGTAAACATTAATTTGTAAACACTAATTTGGCTAATAGTTTTTTTCTCAGTGTATTTAAAAATTTCAAACTAATATAAAGGTTTTTTTGATTTTTTTATATAAAAGAAATAAAAAAAAACACTTAAATTCACCTAAACTAGAATTAATTGATTCTATTATTCATGATACTTTCAGATGAATTACATCTGAAGAAATGGGTATAAAAAGTATAGAAAAATATGCAAAAGAAATGGACTTAGAAATTATTTTTAATCGCACCTACCCATTTTTCTGCAGTTTAGAAAAAATGGAAGTTATTGATACGTGAAAAATTTGCACGTCATCGCAAGTAAGAACCTTTTGAAATATAGAGAACTAAAAAGGCTTAAGTGCTTTTGAAAGTAGATTTAATAGATTCAACGCGGAAACATTAAGACGATCGTTCATGGCAAGAATCAAGTTGGAAAACTGCTTAGCAAGTCTCTCGCGAAAGCAAAGTATAAAACAGTGTTTCTCAATTGCTTCAATTCCACCAAATATGGAGGGCGAGAGTAAGGGGGAGGGGGGAAAGAAACAAAGATATTGAGAAGTAACAATTATCGATAACAACTCTTTTAGTTTCATTATATTTCTTTTCTATTTTCCATTTGACTGTTTCTATTTAACTCTGTTCTATACTCTATTTCTATTTTACTTTATTCTAATCTATTTTTATTTCATTCCATTCTACTTATATTCTGTTCTTTTTGTTTTCATCATTAAATAATAATTTGATATTTGTATCAAACAGATATTCACACTTATCCTAAGGATATTAAATTGAGCAACTTTTTGATTCGTTTTTTGCCTCAGTTTGATACCCTTAGGAAAACTGTGTTAACAGTGGAAAATTTTTCATTGTGGACATTTTTTTATCACTTAGGCCTATTTGAAACTTAATTATATATTTTATAAGAAAAATTTAGTTTTTAAATTCGAGAACATAATCATAGAGACTAAAATTAGAATTTTATGAAGCACTACTTGTCATAATTGTAAAGTATAACTGCGATGGTTTTCCTGAGAGTCACTGGGCGAAACAAAAAGATATGGAAAATGTTTATTAGATTTAAAGAGACAGATTGCCTGGAGGAATATGGCAAGTCTTTATAACGAGTTGAAGTAAAAGTAGCAAAATAAAAGACGTGAATTAATTAAAACTAAATGGAAATATATTGATAGAAAAAAGAATAATGGACATATATATATTAGAAATGAGATAACGAAAAATATATAGATAACACATGAAAACATTAATTTATCAAGTATTAAATTTTATTATTGATTGACGTTTTATAGTTTTGAATTAACTTTCATTTCTGCATATTTAAAACTTAAATTATTTATTGCATTATTATACTATTATATTATTATATATTATTTATTATTAATGTTGGGCTGTTATTATTATTATTATTATTATTATTATTATTTTATTATTATTTTATTATTATTACTATCATTATTCTGTATACACCACCGTCGGGAGATATCAGTACGGCCGCACATGCGCAGTCCAAAAACATACTGATTTTTAAATCACGATTTGTTTGTAAATACAAATGTCAGAAAATTAACAAATATACCATTCAAAAGATTATTAAATTCTACGATTATAATGATACATAACCGGAAATTTTAAAAATTTTTGCAAAGATTGCAGCAATCGACAAAGTTGACAAAAAAATTGAAAAAATAAAATTTTTGTTTTAATTTTATTAACTTCTGTATATTTTTTAAAAATTTCAGAAAAAAATTTGAAACTTACATAGGTGTAATCATTCAAGTCTCATCTTTAACTCATCTCATCTTTACCGATATTTCCCGACAGTAGTGTATATATAATTAAGGAAGAATTTTAAGGGAGGGGGAACTAAATATTGCTTCTTTCTGTACTAGAATTTTTTTCTCAAAGGGTTCAATTTCGTATTTCAAAAATGATTTAAATTCTATTTTAAAAAGAATTAAATCACTTTTCCAGATGAAATGGAAATTATATTCATCACTATTTTAAAAATTCTGTCTCATATTAAACATAAGAAAATCATTATCAACAAGAAAAAAAAGAGAAAGGGTTAATTTTAATATTATACATAAAGTTACACATATACATTATTTTTAATATATTAATTAATTTTATAAATATTTATTCAACTTTTCCATTTTGTAAAATTTGTCTAAATTAATATCAGCGGTTTCAACGAAAAATGAAAATTTTAAAACAATAAATTTTAATATCAATTAATGAATTATTGGTATATAGATATTAATGAATAATGCATTAATAATTAATTAATAATCTAATTATAATAACGTATTTTATGTATGTATCACTGGTGCATATTAATAAAAAGATGTATAAATACCATTTTCAATGCATTTAGTTGTATAATAATGAAATTGAAAAAATAGAACGTTTTAAGACCAGTTTAAACAATCTTGATGCAAGATGAGGAAATAAGATAAGAAAAAGAATGTGTCAGAACATGGATAAGAGAAAACCGTCGTCGATAAATGAGTATTACACCGCAATACTCGTTTATTTTCCAATCGTTTCTGGTAAGCCTGAGGGAGGAAGTCAAAGGGAGAGAATAAGGCAATATATACACAGAATCTTGGCAAACAAACCAGATGATTGCTTCCCTTTGTAGAATGATTGCAAAGGCGACGAGGAACCGAAGGCTATTTCATCGTATCTCGGAAGCTGCCAACATTTGTTGATAATACTCCCGATACTTAAATATATATATATATATATATATATATACAATATATAGAGGCAAACGAATTATTACACCATTTCTTTTTTTCTCATTTATGCATATATTAAAAAACGTCTGCCATTTTTTCATTGTTTTAATTTTATTGTTAATCAATCTTATTTTTAATGAATTAAATTATTAATAAATTTAATTGTTGATAAGAATAAAATGTACTAATAACACAGTTTTAAAAACCAAATTAAATTAAATTACATTCATTTAGTTAATTTATTAATTTTCTAAAATGTAGAAAGCAATTTTTTGTTAATAGTTCGTTAAGTGGTCAAGTGGTAACGTCACTGATTTTTCAATCGCCTGGAAGTCGCGCTTTGGATTCTTTGTATCCGCAAAATAAAAAAAATTAAACAATTATTTTACTTCTGAATAAAATTACTGTTCTTTTGAAATTAAAAAAAAATTAGCAGCCTCTGTTTAAAAAATAGTACCATTAGTGTTTTTAACGAAGTAAACGACATTTGTAACTTATATATAGAAAAATATTAGTTAAATAATTGTATGACGTGAAAAAAGTGTTAAAAAGTACAGTCACGTTAATAGTATAAATGACTGACTTATTTTTAATACCCAAACACTGAGAAAATGATTTATTTGATTCAAACGTAAAATATCTTTGCTATACAGTCTAACATATTTAAGTTTAATTCAAACATATTTTTTGTTTAAATCAAAACAGACAATATGTTTGAATGAAATAGGTATAATTACTCAAACAAGTAATATTTTTGAATCAAAGCAGTAAATATTTTCTATATATTGGGATTAAGCTTACAAACTAATTTCAATATTAAACAAAATCACTTAAAATTATTTTTCTATTTAAATTAAGTATAATGTTTTCACAGTGAATTATTTGTAAACGAAATAAAAAATTTGTTTTATTCGAACATTAAAAAAAATTTTAAGGTCATCTAAAACTGGAAAATTTACCTCTAAAACAAATTCTTTGTCAAATAATTTACCTTTTCTTTATCAATGATAATTTTAAATTGACACCACATCGGGAGATTGATAATGCAACCTTAAAGGTGATTCTATCGTGAAGGCATTTTGAGTGCAACGTTTTAAAACAAAGAGCGAAGGTAAAAAAATTAAATTTTATATGTGAAATGTCGCAAGAGTCACCGTTATAGGTGAGACATACATTTGTAGATAAGCAACGGATGTAGAAGGCCTTTATGTATAAATATTTTTCTTTTTTTCAAGTGAGTTCCCAAGTTTTGTTATTTTATTTTGAACAAGTTTTATATAGAAAAATGTCAACCGCAGGAAAACAAGTCGTTCGACAACAAAACCGCTATAGGAGGAATTACCTCGTAGCTCGTAATAGTGTGTCTATTAAGTGACTTAAAGCTGACAAAATAATATTTGCTCATAGTGTTTTATATATATATATATATATATATAATTGAGATATTGGTTTATCTTTATAGTTTTAAATTCCCTTTTTAATCCCCTTTAAATATCACCCGGAAATTAAATTTACTGTCTTCTAATGAGAATATATATATATATATTTCTCGTCATGTCCAATTCCATTTATATGGTCAAAAGAAAGAAAAGAAATAATATAAATACAAATCAATTTATTACCACATTTGATTATTTACGCTTCATTTGCAAACTCACATTCGTTTCCCGTGAACATATTTTTTCATTGTTTTCACTTTTTAGTTTTGTTTCGATAACTAAAGCAACTCGTTTTCGACGATTCACAAAAAATTTTATTCTGCATTTTATTTCCCCATTTTTTTTCTACTAAACTTTTACTAAATAAGTAATTCGAAATTATTTATTATTATTTATTTATAATTTCCAAATTAAATTACATTCAAAACTTGAATAATTTTTTTTATATAAATATTTCGTCATACATTCACACAAAAAACCCAGTCTCATTTTTGTTGCATCTCAAAATGAGACTATGTTAAACGCCATAGAACGTGGCGCCACCTAAGAGTCTCATTTTTGTTGCAACTCAAAATGAGTAGCGTACGCTACTCATTATGAGACTAGGTTTTTTCAGTGTTTCAAAAGTGATTCAATTATTATTTAATAACGTTTTTGTTAATAAAAATGTTGTATAAACATAATATAAACAATTTCACAGAAAAAAGTAGTATAAATTTTGTTGCGGGTAATTTTAACCAATGCTATTTCACATAGACAGTGGCGCCCTCACCCAGGTGAAAATTTTTTGCAGTGAATTTTTACCCCAAAATCAGGTTAAAATTTATACTTTGTTTTTCTTGTGTTCTTCATTTTTTTATGCTGAATTTTTTTCAAAAAGAATCAAGTGATTTGGTTAAAATGGAAAGGAGATTTCAAAATTTCTCAATTTAAAAATCTTTTAAAAGCTTTTAGTGCGACTATTCTAAAAAAAATTTATCCAAATAACTATAAAATTGTAAAAAAGTAGTAAATAGTTGATTTTAGTAAATGAGTGTGAAGCCTATTATAATTATTATTTATGATCTACTGGTTGTAAATTTTTCTGAAATCAGAAAATGGTCTTCTTTCTTGAAAGAAAGGACTTTTTCTGTTAAAAATATTAAAAAAAAAAAAAAAAGAATGATTTATTAATGATAGAGAAAAAAATTAAGGAAGAATTTTAGAGGAGGGGGAACTAAATATTATTTCTTTCTGTACTAGAATTTTTTGTCTCGAAGGGTTCAATTTACAAGGCTCTAGAAAGCCTCTTTGCCAAGTACTTTGTTTAAAAGTTTGGTTCCGACTACCTGCTGATTATTCTTCCTTTCTTGAACGGAATATTTCTCTCTCTCTCTCTCTCTCTCTCTCTCTCTCTCTCTCTCTCTCTCTCTCTCTCTCTCTCTCAGGGAATAAATTCTCAACGTGCAGTAAATAAAAGAAGTTCAAGGGACCACACATTTTGATAAATCGTTTCTTTGGCTGACTCTCGCCAAGGAGGTTAGTGGGATTCTTGATTTTTTCTCGATAAAAAAAGACAATTTAAAAACTATACGTTAAAATGTTTAATTTCATCTAAAAATGGAGTTGAGAATACGAAAAAAGAAAGAAACAAATATTTCAATAATTATAGAAAACATTCAAACACCTACGATTTTTGTGTCTAATGTAAATTTTTTTTTGATCTGTTACAGGTACGTTAATGCAGAGAAGGGTTTTGAAAAATTGACACAAAAGGACTACAAATTAAGTTATACCTTTTTTCCTTTCTATTTTTTCCATTAAAAAAACCATCCAAACAGTGGGTGTTAATTTACTTTAGACGCGAGTTGATTTATCGCAGAAAGCGAGTTTTTTTCTTATTCTTCTTCTTCACCCTCAATTCTTTTAAAACGATGTTCCGCTAAAGATACACACGAAACAAATTTGCAATGTAAATTTAGTAAGGATCACGACAAGGATTCGTCTTCGCAAAAAAAGGAGACTCCAGGGTCGATCTTAATGCCGATTGTAATTATAAATATACTTCCAACTAGCAGTGAATGATGCAAATGAGCTTTAATATTCAACAGAGAATGGGCATAATGTTCAGAAAATCGTGAAGCTCCGAGTTGACAAAGAATTGAATTCAAATAGATTCAAAACAAGCGAATAGAAAATTCACCTGTTGATGCATATAATTACAAAGAAGAAAAAACTGAAAATCTCATTTATTAAAAGTACTCTGGATTAGAATTACAATTGACCTAAACTTCTGTTTATTCTAACTTGGAGAAATCGACAGTCTACTACTTAAAAATTACAAATTTATTATATAAATTTTCTTTGTAATTTTATTTGTATTTAAAATTTTTTAATTTTTTTTTATTTCTAATTAACTTAATGAAAATAAAATTTTTTCGAGTTTCTGAGATTTAAACTACAATTAATGTATATCACTATTCTTGGAGTATTTAAAATATAAAGTACAAATGAACTAAATAGTTATTAATTTAAAGCATCAAAAATCTATAAAGAACAATTATTAACCTAAATTACTGTAACATTTTGAGTATCATAGATCGAAACTACAATTGACCTGAATCACAATTTATTCACATTCTTAAAAATCCAAATTGACTTATATGACTATTAATTAATGACGAACAATATCTAATTTAAAAAATTGCCCTAAACTACTATTCAATCAAACTATTTCGCTCCAAACAATCATTGACCTAAACTACAATTGACTTAAATAATAATTTATTCAGAGTATTAAAGAATAAAATTTTAATTGACTTTGATCACTATTAAGTTAAAGTATCAAAAATAAAAAATACAATTGACCTAAATAATATTTTTTTCAGAATTTCAAAGAAGCAAACAACAATAGACCGAAATTATTATATACTTGGAGCATCAAAGATCGAAACTCCAATTTGATATAAATCACAATTTATTCAGATTTTCAAAAATCTAAGTCGCACTTGACCTAAGTAACCATCCATTAAAAGTATCAAAATGAAAAACTAGAGGAACAAAAAGATTGCATTCGATAAAGAAAAAATAAGGAAAAAAAGTAAGAAGAATTTCGAAGCAATATTGACAGACGAAAAGTTGGGAGCGAAGTCCACATTGATGAAATATGGGGGCAATTTAATTCTCGTATAGACATTTTAAACGTGTTATCGTCTCCAGTGTGTGCATTGTTTCGTCTTTCTCTTTCTCTCTCTCCAGTAAAAAAAAAAAAAGAGAGAGAGAGAGAGAGAGAGAGAGAGAGTGAGATAAATAATATATTAACTTGAGACATAATTGTCGAATTAGCGCACTGTGCCCAACGTTGATAAAAAAAACAGTAAAAATGTAATCGAATTACATTCCTCCTCTGATTATTATTGTACTGGACAATGTTAGACACCAATTTATGTAACTCACTCTCTGGACAATAATAATAATTAATGATTTATTTCACAAACGATTATTGACAAATGCCACATTAATCTGTAAAAAAGAAAGAAAGAGGAATAAATTATTTCCATTAATGCTTTATAATTCTGCATAAGCGATTCTTTTGCTCTACTGCTTCCTTTATGAACTTGTGTCAACTAAAATTTTCTTTGCTTTTATCAAAAACAAAAGTTTTTGATTAAAAAAGGAATACGAAATACTTAATTATCATCTTACGATCCAAGTTTCCTTAAATTATACACATCTGCCTACTCGTATTTATATTTCAAATCGTGCGCGGTACGAGATCGTTAATTAAAATCCCGGCGCACGCGATCGTCAATCAAGCTACTAATAGAGTATCGAGAGGTGTACCTTAGTGTGTGTTGACTTACACTTTGTGAAAAAAGAAAAACGGTTCATTTTTCAAAGATAACTTTTATCAATATTTATATGTAAAAATTGAAAAAAGTTGAAAGACGGTCTCTCCACGCAGAAAGCGATTAGAGTTTGCAAAAGAGCATATTGTATGATGTGCTGTAAGGGAGAGAGAGAGAGAGAGAGAGAGAGAGAGAGAGAGAGAGAGAGAGAGAGAGAGAAAAGAGGAACTTCAGTGGTAAAGAGACACAAGAAATTGCAGTTACTATCAACAAATTCCCATAAATGTCATCCTTATCGTCTCTCGTTGAGTCTTTCTCTCACTCGCTCGATGAATCATAATTAAGCGTGTGGAATATACGTTGCGTTAAAATAAGGTGTGCCGCCAACGTTTAAACGAACCAAATCAAGCCTCCTTCTCTCTCACTCACTCTCTGTGCTCATGAGTCACAAAGTGGGTCTACATGTAGCAGACATAAAATGTCGCGGACAAGTAAAATGTGGGCGACCAAAAATTCTTTTAGATATTTTTCAACCATTTTTTTCAAACTTATTGTGAAATGCTTTACAATACACAACTCTTTAAAACGGAATAAACATACTAAAAAAAGAAAATCCAATTGCATGGAATATTTCATTCCTCCATTCCCTTCGTCCTGGAATACTTTAAATATTCCATTCTTGAAATACTACATTCTTTCATTCCATTCATCTTGTAATATTTGGATTATAATAATCTATTCTTAGAATATTACATTCTCACTTTTTGGAATATTCCACTAATATTTTTCGAACATTGGGAATTTTTTCAAAGAATATTATTCCTAATATAATACTAGAATAATATTACCCCCTCCTGATAAAATATTCCTTTATTAATATTCCATCAATCACTATCTTAGAATATTCCACTGGAACATTGGAATAATACTCTAGAGAATTATTATTTACTTTGGAAATATTCTCAAGGACTATTATTCCAAATAATATTTGGATAATAAAAATATTTCCTACAATAATATTATCCTGTAACTAATTTTTAATTTACATTCTTAGAATATTATAGTCATATTTTTGCCTTCTGGAATATTCCACTAAAATTTTTGGAACACTTATATAATCTATTAATAATACTAAATTGAATAATTAAAATTAACCATTACTTGTTTAATAATTAATTTTTCGAATAAAAAAAAAAGATTTTTTTTATGTATTAAAAACAATACAAATTGAATGAAGCAATGAAATAACGTTGTTTGTTTCCATGTTTAAAACTTTGTGAATCTGTAACATTTCAATAAAATATTTCTACATTACTTAAAAAAAAAAAAATCCAAACGTCTGACATTTTAATATTCCTGAAATTTGACTGAAATATTTCTAATGTTTAAATGGAATATTCTTTTAAAACATTCCCAATGCTTCGACGAAACATTCCCTCACGGTTTTTCTAAGGATATCAAATTAGGATATCAATTAGATATAAAATTTCTACAGAATATATTATATATATTATATATATAATATATATACTCAATGTTCTTGTGGAATATTTCAAGAATATATGAGTGGAATATTTCAGTAATATGAATGAAATATTCCGTAATATGAATGAAATATTCCGTGCTATTGTAGAGTATTTAAAATTTTCTATTTAATAATTTTCAATTATTTGTTTATTTAACTTTTTTCAGTAGCCTATTTCTCTCTTTTTTCTTTTCTTTTTTGTATTTCCCTTTTTTTCTTCTCCTCAGAATCATCGAACTCGTTTTGAAGTATGGAATGTTGAAATAATGTCAATAGCTTTTGAAAATTGGCCGCTTATATATATATATATATATATATATATATATATATTCTTCTCGCCAAGTTTGAAAGTTTATCATAAATTTTTTGAAATTTCAAAAGATAAAATGAAAAAAAAGAATTCTCCAAAAAGTAAGACACACACGTTCGTTCATAAATTACATTTTACCTTTTTTTCGCGTCGGGAAAAAAAATTATTCCGGGGCACCTCGAAGCCGGTTTCTTTTTTATCCGTTATAATTGGTTATCTACATCCAATTAACCAGCTTGCTAATAAATAAAAATAATGCAATTGAATTCGGTGGATCGTGAATTAATATCAGTTGGCAACTCTTCGTTTATTGACATAATAATCACCAAATGCGAAAAAAAAATTTCTCCAATGTACAAGAAGGGAACTAAAAGATATAGAGAAGTACAAATTTGAAGGGTTATCAAAATTCGAAACGAAAAATGAAAAATTAATGTTTGACAAAAATACTATAATTAACTGTTTAAACATGTAACAACCTTTACCCAATTAACAATCAACTTTTAATTTACATAATAACAAATTGGTACTAAAAAGTATCATATTAACACCAAATGAAATAAATTGGTGCAAAAATTTGGTATAAATTTGATCATTGAGACATTTCACGATTAACACTTTCGGTCATAATTCTAATTTTAGTATCAATTCCATACTTTAAAATTAATACATTATTATATTAATAATTAAGAAAATTAAATTTAAATTTAAAAAAAGTTAACAAAAACTAAAAAAAGCAACAAAAAAAAGACTTAAAATAAATAAAACATAATATGAACAATTATGAAACGAAAATTTTAGAAAATAAACGAACAAACAAGAAATGTGTATCACGAGAAGATAAAAGAGAATAAGCAGAAAAAATTGGAGTTTGAATTGAGAATAAAAAGAGAAGTCAATGTCAATGACAGTACGAGGAAGAAGAACATCACTGGCGTCCTTCGACGGCCGCCAAAGTTTACTGACCCTCGGTATTGCAAAGAAGAAAAATTGATTAAAACGAAAAGAAAGAGAGAGAAAGAGAGGGAGGGAGTTAAAAGTTTGATCAGTCCACCGAAATCCGGGGTGTGACAGACCTTTCAAACTTCATATATAGACCGGTTTCAGAATATTGAAGAAGGCATTACGATAATAAAGAATGCTTTCTGAGAAAGCGGCGCACAGGAACCAACTTTAACCGCATAAAAGAAGATCAATATATGATATACTTTTGTCTCCACACGTAATAAATTTTGCTGAAACAACTTTCCATTTCTGTAAATGAAAAAAAGAAAGAACCGAACCGAAAATTATTTTTTTATTGTACGATTTAATTATTGGAATATGAGAATTGGCCTGAACTACTTTTATATCGAACTGTTTTGATGAAAATCAGAATCGACCTTACTACTTTCATATCAAAGTATATTTATGTGAAAATCATAATTGACCTGAACTACAATTTATTTGGATTACCAACTATCTTTGACCATAACTACTCCACTAATTTTTCCTGTTAACAGAGAAGAAGATCTTTAAATTTTCAGTGTGCAATTATTATACATCAAGCCCTCGGCGCGTGGAACGCCCTGCCAGTCATGTGATTAACCTAAACTACTTTTAAGTCAAACAACCCGTGTGGAAATTGCGTAATGGCCCTTAACTATAATTTATTTGGTTAGTCAAAAAATCAATTGTACGTATTGTGTTGTTGATACAAATTGTTTCTTATTATTATTCAATAATTATGACAAAAATACAATTTTGTCATTGTCAGAGCTAAAAGAATAAAAAATCTATCAAACTACATAATTTTATGCTCACTACTCTGGTCCAATCTAGAATAATAGACCTGACTTACCGTTTGATAAAACTATTTTGACCTATAAACAGTTAAAAATACCATTATTTCTTTACTGCAAAAGAAAGTAAAGGTTGATTAGAGATAAAAATTGATTTAACTGCATCAATAAAAACTAAAAGTTACAAAAATTAAAAGGTTTTAAAACTACTAAAATAGAATTGTATTTAAAAACATACAAATGGATTCAATAATTACCTGATACCTCAATGCATATACTTTTAAGTATTATTTCCGCGAACCACTGAAAAATGAGATAGCCAAAACTACAATTCAGTTAAATAATCCCGACGATAAGAATAATTGACTTGAACTACAATTAAATCATAGGAATTTAATTTAATTCAGCTGAATTTAAGCAAACAAGGAAATATTTTAACAAAATTGCTTCAAAAAAACCATAACTACAATTGATTCAGGCATGAATTACACGAAAGAAAATAATTAATAATTATAAACAATGGAAATAAGTAATAAAAATAATAAACAAAAATGTTATCTCTCAATGAAAATTTATCACATTTTTTGAAGAATTTCCGAACATCCGAGATGTGCGATTCTCGAGCGCTAGAGAAGAAGTCGCGCGTTGGGGTCAAATTTTTTTTCTTTTAACGTCGCCACATATATATATATATATATATAAACATAGAAACGTGCGGGTCCATCGTTTTCTAGCATGCGGCGATATTTCGCACATGAAATCGTAAGACGATAGTCGTTGTCGTTTGGAGTTAGGGGCACTTTGCAAACCAAATGAGTCTTGGGGTCAAGTCGCAGAGCAAACCCCTCGTTTCTGTAACTGCTGCCCGATGGAAAATTATTGCCGGATCCTCCGACGTCTTTTGCATCGCAATCGCATTTTCCGCTTCTCTCTCTCTCTCTCTCTCTCTCTCTTTCTCTCTCGCTTTAGGATTCGGTTTCTTCAACTCATGTTGTAGAAAATAAAGAAGAAAAAGAAAAAAAATATTTGAAACAATACACCGAAATTCCTTGACTATCCTTATCGGTAATACCAAAGAAGTTTAAAGAATAAAATTTAGAATTTAGATTCCCTGCCACCCACGCCAACGTGGATGAAAATTATTTTGCCCAGCTGCGCGCAGTTTTATCCTCAACTTCCTCGAGTTGGAATCTCATCCTGTATAATTCTTTAACGCCTGCAGGAACATGTGTTTATATTATGGTGTAAAGGGAACTTTTTACAATTTAATAAAAATTCAAATTCCTGTTTCAATATTTAGTGGTGGGGGTATTTTTTCACTTATCGAGTGGATTTACTTTATATTTATTTTTTTTCTCTTTTTTGTAGTTTTTTCTTCTTTCTCTGTTTCACTTTCTTTTTGCTTCCTCTCCAAAGGAAGCCTTATAGTGCTCTGAAAAAAAGTTCTGGTTAGGGTATATTTAACACGATATTCTAGTTAAAACAACCAGAATTCTGGTTAACCTAACCAGAAATGTTCTGGTTAGGGTATATTTAACACGAAATTCTAGTTAAAACTAGGATTTCTGGTAATTCCAACAAGAACTTCTTTTTCAGTGCAGCAATACGGTATTGCTGTTTCAGCTATACATCCTAACCATACTTGTATGTCAAAATTAACATTATCATTTTTTTCAGTGTAATCTTAATTAAAATTAATTTAAATATGAATTGACCTTAAAATTCAATAAATATTAATCTAAATAAAAATAGATTTGTTTAAAAAAAAAAAATTTCCAATGAAAAATCAACCTATAAGGAAAAATCAATTAAAATAAAAGTTGATTTGAATAAGAGATTTGTTTAGGAAAATAATTTAATGAAAAATGGATTGACCTAAATTAAAGTCGATTATTGTCTCTTACTGCGGATTCAAATAAAAAATTTTCTTTTTTACATTTTAATTCCCAATCTTTGTAAAACACGTTTTTCAATGATCCCCCCCCCCTTCAATTAAAAAATCGATTTCAAAAAAATATTTAAAAATATATTTAATCCACTTTTTCAGATAAAAAGTCTCGTAATAAGAGTTAAAAATAACTTTCCAGATAAAATCTTTTATTTCACTGGTTTCAGGTGTCGAGTTACGTATACATATATAAATACGTGTACATATGTGTGCCCCTGCATGCGTGTTTCCTTTCGATGCATCAAAGAAATTTGACTTGAGCAGAGAAAGTGATTTCTGGAATGATTTAATATTAACTTTTTTCCCTTTCTTCGAAGTCCACACACATCTCGTCCTTTTTTGTTCCATGTTTGTTTCACTAAATAATACATTGGAAATTATTATGTCACTTCTGAATAGTTATAAATTTAACTAAATTTCTTTGGATCGAATTTATGAATACTATATGTGTATATATATATATATACACAATATATGAAATGTGGAACAAGATTCTTGTCAGTTCTATAATCGATCAACAGCATCCTGTGTGCTGTCAGGCGCATGTATATAGAAAATATGCCCTTAGCGATATTTGTTCATTATATACATTTATTATTGATATACAACTTTTCAACACTGATATTTCAATTGCAATTCTATTTTTAGTAATTATATATATATATATATATATATTAAAATTTCATATCTCTTGAGAAAATGTTAAAAAATGATCTTAAAGTTCTGTTGAATGTATAATTTAATAATTTACAAACTTTAAAATTAATTTTTCTTGGTAATAAAAGGAAAATAATTGTAATTTAAAAATTTAATTTTTGTAGAAGAAATAAATAAATGTTGTCCAAATGAAATGATCCACACAAGTTTTAAACGTTTAAATGACGAACAATCATTTATTTCTTTTTCAAATTAAATTTCAAGATTCGGGAAGTCAAAAAAAGTTCGGATAACAGAAGTTGTTAAAAAAAATTGTAAAAATGAAAACAGAATTTGGAATTAAAACTGATGAGTAAAAATGAAATTAATTGTATGTCGAATTACAGAAATAAAATAAAGAAAAAGTGATAAAAATAAATGTTTTAATGTAAAGTAATAAATAAAGAAAAAATTGCAAATGTTCTATAATAAATTACTTAGTTGAATGGGAATTCTTAAAAACAAATTTAAACGCAGAATAATAATTTTTTTTGTAAAAATTGAATGCATATTGAATTATTACAGTAATCACTAGAATAACCGAATTGAATGAGGAGGAAAAAAATCGATAGAAATCTATTTAGAAAATCGTTATTGATAAATGAAGTGTATAAGGAATTATGTAAATTCGATTATATACGCAGGTAAAATGCATCAATCTTTATCTTCCTGTTTTCGATAAAATTAGATTAAATTTCCGAGTCGGAAGCGTTCTTTCTTATGTACTATATGTACTATAGAGAGAAGGTCATTTTCAAAGACGTCTCTCTCTCTGGCGGAAATTAATGCACGTTTTCGCGTGAAAGTTAAAAACGTGCTTTTACATGTTCGCATACTGCTCGCTTTATTGCGAAAAAGGAATTCCATAGATCAGTTATTTTCTCAGATGAAAAAGTACATAATCCAATCAATATATAACATATTTTTTGTACTGTACTCTTATATGAATATTTTTTGTAATTTGTGCTTTTTCTGCTTTTATATTTATTTGTACTTTGTTTTTTTTTTGGTATCTTTTCATTGCTTTTCGCATTGTTTTATTTTGTTTGTATTTGTATTTTTTTTATCTTGCATTTCTAGTATTTTTTGTATTTTTTTATTTTCATTAATGTATTTTTAAATAATTTTCTTCTTCTTTTATTATTTAATAATTTTTTAACAAAGATTTTTTTACAAAATCCAATCTAAAAAAACTAAATAGCAATTGAAGCGCAAATAACAGTTTTTTTTAAATGAACAACAAAAAAGTTGTTTAAAATTACGAATAATAAAAAACAATAAGTATAAAATACAATAAATACAAAACAAGGAAAATAAAAAAGTGGAAAACAATAAAAATTAAAAATTAAAACCCTTATATAACTTAAAAATCATTTATTATTTTAATAAAAGAAATGGAAAACAAACCAAAACTGGCATCTTATTCTTTTCTTAAGAAAAATAAGGTTATTTCTAATGCAGATACTAATTTTTGTACACCTAAGATTGCTTAAAACAATAAAAAAACTTAACATATTTTCTCATTGATGTTAAAATTATTGACACAATGCACTAAAAATCCCAACATTCTAACATACTTTTAGAATAAAGATAACCAAATATATTAAATATTAGAAGGAAAATATTCTCCGTGTAAACATAGTTTTTTAACAAAATCTAATCCAAAATAAATTAACTAGCAAATATTTACTTTTTTCCAAATAAGCAAAAAATTTGAAACATACTTAAAAAAAGAGAACATTACAAAAAGTTTAGAATCATTTACTTTAATAATAAGTAATGAATAATTATAGTGTTATATATTTATAAGTAATTAGCATATAATAATGTACTAGATGCGTATATTAATTTTACTATGATGAGCTTACGTAATTATAATTGCCACTTTAAAGAAAAGTACGCACTTTATATGCAGTTATGCACTCTTTACAATGTTTATTACTTGAAAATAACCACTCGAGAAGAGAAAAAAAACAATACTTCAATTCCTGGTTTTTATATAAAATATACAATTCACCACGAGAATTTACTAATTGATTGTAGTTTAATTAATAGAAAAGAAATTTAGAGAGAAACACGAGGAGAGGAGAACTAATGTTAAGACAAGTTTTCCTTGGTATTAAAAAAGAAAGACGTAAGTTTGAATAATATATATAGTAATGTTCCAAGTTGTTATTAAAGCAAAAAAATTACCATAAAAAACACCATGTTGATAAATTACCGTCTAAACAATTCTTGCTACAAATTTTTTTTCTACGATAAAAATATTTATCGAAACTGCCATTTGTCTGAACGAACGAAAATTATCAAAATTATTAAAACTAACAAAATTATTTTTTAAGCTTATTTTTTAATTATAAAAAATTTTTCGAGGGATAAAATGGTGATTAGTTTTTCTACTTGAGAACGCCAAAGTCCTCACCAGGTGTCAGGAGGAACTCCAGGAAAGAACAAAACTGCCATGTAGCGGTGACCTTGGCGTTCACAGGTAGAGAATAGCGTCTCCATATTGAATCTCAAGATATTCTTCAGTATTCGTATTCTATGATTATTTATAATATTTAGAGAGTTTGGCAATTAATATGAACGGATCATAATTTTTATTTACTTCCCTTATCGACATTTTTATTGTTTTCAATTTTTTAGAGTCAAGTTATTTTGATCCCTGCTGCCAATTAATTATTAACTATAATAATCGTCGTATTCATTCTTCTGTCCATACCTAAAGTTACTCATGATTATATTATGCTTTCGTTTTTTGATATGTTTTGATAGATAATATTATTTTTCTTTATTTTTTCAATCTTATTTTTTAAATTTAATAATATTATTTATTATTTATTTATTATTTATTTATTATTTATTTATTTATTTTATTTAGAAATATTATTTTTATTTTTCAAATAATTCAAAACTAATTTTATTAAGCAAAACTAAAATTATTAATGTTATTTTTCATTATTTTTCTTGTTTCCAAAGAATTAGCTTTTTGTAACAAACATTTTAGGTAATTAATATTTTCATTTTTTCTAAAAAAAAAAAAAATTTAAAAATAGTTGGAAAATTAAAATTAGAAAATATTTTTCACATTTTCTGATTCTCAATGACAATTTATAAACAAAGTACAAGTTTTAAGTAGAAAAAAAGTTATAAATCAAATTCTGTTTAAGAAATTTGACTTTTTTTTGAAAAAAATATTTACAAAATTTCTGTTTGTTAAGAACTATATTATCGAAATAATAAGAAAAAATAAATAAAAAAACAATTTTTATTTTATAAAACAGTTTTTGGATAACCCACTTTTTTAATCATATTTTCGGTTATTGTCAAATAATTTAAATACATCACGATTATTCTTATTCTTTTTAAATAATTGATTTCGTTTGAAAATTTTTAATTTTTAACATTTTTAAGAAGAAAGAAATTTTAAAAAATTTGTAAACAATATAATTCATATCAAATTGAGGAAAATTTTGGAAAATAATTGAATTTTGATAAAAAAATTTAAAACAATTGAAATTTCGACGAGAATATTTAAAAAATGTTGAACATAATAATTGGATTTTTGCAAACATTTATAATTTTTCCAAAATTCAGTTTTTGTTGGTATTTTTAAGAAGGGCATTTGAACCATTATGGCGTCACAATTTTAAAACTCATGCTTTTCACACATTGTGACGTTATAGTAGTTCAAATGCCCTTAAGTAAAATTCATCCATAAATCCATTATTTTTAATAAATAATGAATGAATGAATTAATTATAAATATTATAACTTTTGGGATTTAAATATTATATTATTAACTTCTAACAAGCCTTAATTCCATTTTCCACAAGGAAATTAAAAAAAATTATCATTTTTACTTTATAAATAAGAAATGTTTTACTGGTGTTCGACTATAGAAAAAAGTGTTCAACTACTAAAGCATTCGTAATGTTTTATTAAAATGCTTATATTTGATTAAATACTCAAGTATTTGTAACAAATTTATATGATTATAAATCCTGAAGAACTCCTTCAATTGGTAATGTGCTTATAAATACAGTAGCTTTTTGTTATTTCAAGCAAAAAAGCATAATATAAGATAGTATCCTTAAGTGTCCGACTACTAGTGCATTTATCCTATCAATTACTAATATTAATAAACAAAAAATTAATATTTAATATTCATGTTAATAACACAAAAAAACTCAACTCAAAATAAGTCAAAAAAGTGACTCATTACGAGCTGCAACATAAATGAACCTCGTAGATGGCGCCACATTCTTTGTCATTAAACATAGACTTATTTTGAGTTGCAACAGAAATGAGTGCATTTTTTTTCTGTGAAACTAAAAATTAATGTTAAATATTAATTGATATCGAATGGAATTAAAGAGGAATTTCGATATAAGATTTATGAACTTAAAGTGGAAATTTATAAACTACAAAGTGAACAGTTGTAAAAGAAGAGGGAGGTTATATGGAGGAGAAGTGTAGAAGATTAGAGAAGATAGGAAGAGAACCATTGAAAAATGGTTGGTCATCGCAGGGGAGAGAATTGAGTGTGTCGTTTGAAAAGTCAAAGAGGGAAGGACGTACGTTTCTAACGAAGTACTGTGCCCATGGTTGCTTTGGCTTGTGGAATGTTGTTGGATCGAGTAAAAATGATAAAAATCCGTAGCGAAGAGAGGAAACCGAGGTACAACATGTCGAGAGGATGTTGCGCGAAGCTAGTCGCGCTACGGATAAAAAGGAAACGAGAGAAAAATAAAAAAGTACCTCTTTCTAACCACATGGATATAACGTGCGCTCTCACCATTCAGACGAGACGCCATTGTCTTTAGCGTTTTTTTTCTCTCTTTTATTTTTTCCTTTTTTTTTGTTTTCTTCTTTTTTTATTGTCTTCCTTTTCTTCCATTCTTGTCTTTTTTTCGTTATTCTCTTCTTTTTTTACACCGATGGTGGTCCAGACAATATTTTCTTAAACGAAAATAAAAAATCACGTGCGCAATGAATTGAGCCCTCACCATGGGCATAACTTTTTTTCTCTCTATGTTTTTCTTCCTTTCTTTCTTTCTCTCTTTATTAATTTTCTATTTCTCTCTACCTTAGACTAATTATCACGCCTCCTTTAATATCCTTTCACTTTTTCTTCTTTTCCTTCAATTTTCCGGCATGAAAGAAAAATTCGTTTTGAATTTTTTCTTAACAGGATCCAAATTAGTCAAAACTGAAATTACCATCTACATTATAGGTATTGAAGATGATATTACTAATTATCTCAGCAAATAATTAATTATCTTTTCTAAAGACGGTGGTTTAAATGAATGACAGCTCTGATAAATCGGTATTAGTTGATATATGTTTTGGTAATAAGTATTACCACTAGGTCGAATCATCGATTACAACCCAGAAATCAACCAGAAAATTCTGTAAGAAATAAAAAAGACGAAAAGAAACAACAAAAGATCCAAAAATAAAATTTATAAATTAGAATTGATTTTTTCTGTAGAAAATAGTTTGTTACAATGTTTGTACCATATAAGCTGCTAAGAAGTCTGGCTAAAAAAATTAAGATCCAAGGAAATGTTACATTGACTGGAAATTATGCATGAGAGTGAAATAACGACTGAGAAGTTAAGTAGTGCTTGGGTAAAAGTCATCTTATCAAACTGTTAAACGACCCGAACCGAAAGTATCGATAATTAGAACACGGGTCGATCACGATTTGCCAGTCAATTATCTTTATAACCTCGGTTTGCATTATCGGAGATAAAATGTGTTGCACTAAAACACCCGGTACACACATACTTTCAAATTATGCCGGTACTTGATGCACGTGTGTTCCTTTCTAATCTCATCGACTTTAATACTCCTTTTAAAAAACCGATCCGTTCCTGAATTAACGAGGCTGTTAATGCTTCAGACTTAAAGGTCCCTACAGTCCCATATAAAGGGGTGTTCTTCTTTTCAAGTGTCAAATTGACTTTTTTAATTCTTATTGTTAAAAGCATTGTTGTCAGAGGAGAAAGAAAACTACTTTTTAAACTCCGATCACAATATTGTTGACCTCTGGAAAAGGAAAAAGTGAAAAAAGAAGAGGAAAAGAGGACAAAAGAAAAGAAAATGAAGAATAAAAATGGATTGAATATAATAAATCCTTTTTGTGTTAGGAACATAACCGCGATCTCTCGCGAGATCAGATTCTCTGTAACTAAATGTACAACTTGAAATAGCGATGGATCGAGATCGTTGCGAAAGTATATATATGAATGCGTTAAATATAAATCACAATGCACTTTTCGAAACGATTATAGATCGACCGACACAAGGCGATACGTGGGCTTTAAACGCAGTGGGACAAGGGGGCCAAGTAAAGGATCGTGAGGAAGGTCATGAGCGTGTTTATTATGTTATAAAACGCGTGTGAGTAAATCGTGAGAAATGTATATCGTGTGAGAGGTCGTCGATAGTTCTCCACAATTTTTGTCACATCGATGATTTATTCACTAACATCATATGAAATCTATCATATCGCAATATTATCATTATTATTCAAAAAATTATTTACCTCCTTGAAGTTTCCATATTAACGTCAAGTTTCTTAACGTTGCGATCATTTCGAAAAAAACGAAACGGAAATTTTCGAATATCAAACAACTAAATCGATTCTTATGGAATGATATTAAAAACTAATACGCGGAAGTTCAACATCAGTAGCGCATATATCGAAATCGAACTTTCACGCGAATAATTGATTTTTCTTGTTGTTACGAAAGAAATTGCAGCTCCTCATCATATTCAATTTTGAAAATATTTGAAATTAATATCGCAGTTTATGCCTCGTGGCGTAACCGCAATGCACCGCAGTAACTGAGAGACAAGAATCATCATCATCATCTTACAAATATAACGTTGAATAGACCCAACATGGAAGTCGATCAGCAGACTTCGAAACATACTCAACCTTTGAATGAATATTCATTCGCATAATTTTCTTCTCATAATATCTAAGACACATGGCGAGAGCCTTGAATTTTATGCCATGGAATGTTTCCTTCTTTGAGGTTCAGAGCAAAAAAAGAGACGCAATCTTATGCGTTACGGCGATATTCATAAATTATATTAGCATTTGATGTATACCGTTAGATAGTTAAATTTTTGCTCAAGCTTCCGGTTAAGAATATATTTTGAATGCCTTGCATTTCGATTCGAAACAGTAAATTCGATTTCAAAAGAAACTGTTTTAGGTATATATTATATTTCTTGAATTCTTCTTCGTTTTATCAGATTTATTCCCTCGAGCATTTGTTTTGGTCTTTGGTTGATATTTTGTATTTTTCATTTCCCAGTGAATTCAGATTTTTGGTATTTTTTATCAGTGCCTCTAAGGAATTATGATATACTTTCAAACAGCTTTAGGATATTAGGATTTTTGAATAGTATTTTTTGCAGTTTGAAGAAAAATAGTTTCGAGGGTAGTTTAAAACAGTGGAAGTTAGGCTTGTAGCTTTTTCTTTTTTGTATTTTTGAAATTTATAATTTTTTTGTACCGAAAAATTTGTGGCACTACGGATTCTAGTTACGATTCTTATTAAGATTAATGTTAGTTTATAAGTGGTAGTTAGGATTCTTTGATATTTGGAACAATGCATAAAACAAAAATTATAGTACTTTGAAACAGTAAAAATTTTTGGTTTGTTGGATCAACATCATGATAAGTCTGAGTCAGTGGCAAATATGATTCTTTCTCATTTTGGATTTTCGGTATAGTTAAGTTTTAGTTATAGTTAAGAGTAGTTTGAATAGTTAGAATTCTTGACTGTTTGAAATAATGCGGTAAAAGAATTCCACCAGTTTAAAACAGTCGTAATAGGAATACTTTGCATTTTTTATTATTTGTGTTGAAGATTTTTGATAGTTTGAAACATTCTTGTTTGTTTAGTTGAATGGTATTAAAAATGATCTGTAGATTGCAAAAGCTTGTCAAAATTTTTGGTTATTTGGCTAATTGTAAGTAGTAGTTTTAAGTAATTGCATATCTGAATTGATACTTTTAATTAATTGCATCATCATCACTACACATCATTGTTGAAATTCTTATTTGCAAGAGGTAAAAAACTGACTAAGAGAAATTACTGGACATTCTCATAATGTCTAAAGATGTTCAAAATTGTAGCTATACAATTTTGGACGTTCAAAAAGTAAAAAAAAACCCAAAGAAGAGAATTAGATAAAAAATGGGTTAAACATATGAGAACCAGGATGAGACGATAAGAAAATCAAATAAAATCAAAAGAAGAGAATTCAAAATAAAATGGAAAGAGATATTTCCTCTCTTTGCGATTAGAATTAACTCGTTACTTATAGAAAGTAAGAGAAAGAAAGAGAGAGAATAAGAGAGGATGAAGGCGGAAAAGGGAGCAAATCAGTTTGTGTGCGTGGTGCGGTTTTGCCTGTTTAATTACGCTCGCGTGCGGCTCCAGCAGTAATTGAGGGGAATTAACAGGTACCCAGTCCACGGGCACACTCGTGTCGCGCCATCGCGAATTGCAAACTCTCTCGAATGCAAATCCATTGTGCAACAATTGCACCAGGCCTATAAATGCACCGATGCAATAATTCGTTATGCGATTGCCTCCTAGTTTCCACTCTTTCATTACACAACTTTGCCCCCTTCTTTCTTCTTCCTAAACGATATAATAAAGACAATTACAATTTTATACTCTTCCATCTTGGCCGCAAATCCAAAATAAAAACCTTCATTAATAATTTTTTTATTTCTTTAGTTTTCCTTTCACATTTCTCAATTCGCGAGACTAATTTTCAGGAATCACCTGCAAAAGAAAGAACAAAAAGCATGCTAAAAAAATAATCAAAAAATGAATTCTCTGTGCAAAAATGTAAAGGCGGAAGAATTGCTCGATTTCTAGGAAAACTTGTAGTCAATTATAATTATGTGTTTAATTTTTTTGGAGAAGGGGAGAAAAGAATTTGGTCGTGAAACACAATGTTGTGAGAAAAGGATGGTTATGATTTTATCGAGGGATAAAAGAGATTGCCTTGCTGTGATAGCAGCTTGTTTTCGCATCGTTCCTCTCATGTTCTCGTCATTACACCTGTATCGATATATATATATATATAAAAGTAGCGAAGATAAGTTGGGAAAAAAGAAATACTTCGGTAATCAGACAGTCATTTACGCTATACGCACCCATAAGTCTTGAACTCTAAAGAGACGCAACAGAGAAAGTATCTGAAATGCTTTCTATATAAAACATCCAACGCAACCGATAATAAGTTCTCGTTTACTCCTTCTGTCCCTTAACGACAAAAAAATTCTCTCGAGAAAAATTCCTTCTCTTCTTTCTCGTTCAAATTGAGACAAAAAAAAGAAGAGAAGAAAAGGAAAAAACTAAAGTAGCACATGATCTGGTTATAAAAATTGCCACACCTGTTTTTTCATGTCATAATCACTTTTTTATAGATTGCTTTATTTTATTTGAACCGGCTTGATTTGTTTGCACTTCCGTGTCTTTATTAGTTATTTCAGTTGTTTTGTTGAACTTGGTATTTGTTTTTCTTGTTTTGTTTACCGATTTGCTTGTTCATTTATCATATTTGGTTACTTTTTTTTGCTTACTCGTTTATTTGTGTATCTACTTATATGTTTGTTTGTTTGCTAATTTCATTCGTTTTCGTTTGTTCTTTCTTACTTATTTTTTGTTTTGCTTATTTTATCCCAAGACAAAGTTGCCTAAAACTATTATGCACTGACAGAAGCATTTGGAAATCACGATCACTTTTAAAAGAAATAAAATAAAATCCACGCGATGTGTACATGTATATATTAGCGCAAAAGTCAATGAACCCGAACTCTCGCGCGGAGGCGATGGAACAACTACTATATACTCAAAGGAGGAGGAATAAAAGCACGGGTCTGATGTCGTAGAACGACTTGAGATGGTATGTTTAGTAGCTCGGAAGCTAATGGGTGCCTTAAAAGACGAGACAACCATGTACACCATGATCAGAACAGACCTACCTTGGTGTCGATTTCCTGGTGCAAAGGTTGCTTCAAAGAAAATACCTCCAAGGGTACCATATAACCAATCACGACTTCAACCATTAGTATCTATTCAACATCCCACAATGTTTCAGTGTCATCTCATCTTTTTTCTTCTAACAAAATTTCCCTTTTTTGGCTCAATATTTTTTCTTTGTTCTTTATTTTTCTTTAGAAGGAACTTACTACCATCATCTTTAGACATTATGAGAATGTCCAGTAACTTCTCTTAGTCAGTTTTTTACCTCTCGCAAATAAGAATTTCAACAATGATGTGTAGTGATGATAATGTAATTAATTAAAATTATCAATTCAGATATGCAATTACTTAAACGTACTACTTACAATTAGCCAAATAACCAAGAATTTTGACAAGCTTTTGCAATCTACAGATCATTTTCAATACCAGTGAACTAAACAAACAAGATATAATTAACAGAATGCGAATATACGCTTTGAACATTGATTTAAAAATATTTTCATTCAAATGATATTTTGAGGTTGTGTTGTTTTCGAAAGGTAACGCACGAAATATAATTTGGGCTAGATCAGCGAAAATGGATTATCGATAGAGCCAAAGTAACGAAACGTCTAGCTATTATGGTGATGGTTATTTCTACTTTAGAAGAACTTTTCTTACCGTGCATTACGACTGTTTTAAACTGGTGAAATTCTTTAACTGCATTATTTAAAACAGTCAGGAATCCTAACCATTTAAACTACTATTAACTGTAATAACCACCCCTGTCAAACATTCTCAATACCGAAAACTAAAAAAAAAACGAAAATCATAATTATGTCCATCATAACAGCCGAAAACTTCCACTGTTTCCAAACTATAACTAGAATCAGATAACTAGAATCCTAACTAGGGCGATCCATGACTCCGTGCACTGAAGAAATTTTGATTTTGATTATACTTTGTAATTTGATAGTGTGTGGGATCATGAATAAGCGTGCCAAAAAGTTTTGTAAGATTTTTAATATTTTGCAAAATATTTGTCATTTTATAATTTCAACCCTTTTTTCAGGAATTTATAGCTCATCCTAGAAAAAAATTTTATAATCCAAAATTATAAAGAAAACATCGAACTTTAGTAATATTGTTTTTAAAAACGACGAAACTTAATTTTTTAACAATTTGTTTAAAAAATAATTTTTAATGTTATTTTTTTTTGAAGATGGTGATGGATTTTTTTAAAATAAACTTTATTGTGTACTGAACCGGCTGTGTAAATATAAAAATAGTGTTTTTGGATTTTTTGAGAAATGTTTTTTTGAAATTTTTATTGCACTATTCTTACGCACGTCACCTTCATTACTTATATTTATTTATTTTCATAAATAATAATAATAATAATTATTTTTTACATTTTCTAAACACTATACGATTTTAATTTTGCAAATATAACAACACCGGTTTAGGAAGATAAATTTATATTTTCTACAACTACCGTAACAGAGGCTAATTTCGCTCATGTATATATGGTAAATTCGCTCAACAGATATCTATGTTTTTAAATTCGATTAACATATTTTTTAGACAGAAATATTTAAGATTTACAATTGTTTTGGTTAATATAAATAGTAAACTTTAATTTAAAACTTATTTGCAGCAGATTCATTTATAACTTTCAATAAAAATTATATTTAAACCACAAGCACAGAAAAAAATTGGACTCATTTTTTTGCAACTCATAATGAGTCTGTGTTAAATGGCATAGAACGTGGCGCCATCTACAAGGTTCATTTTTGTTGCAGCTCATAATGAGTCACTTTTCTGACTCATTTTGAGTTCAGTTTGTGATAATACTCTGTGAGTTAGTAATTTTCATGTTGAACAAGTAGTATGAAAACGTAGGTAATAAAGCTTTACTTCAAAATTTGTAAGTTGAATCCTTCTGAACATTACATTTCCTGTATCGCCAACATGATTTTCATAAAGCACAAAATTGAAAGCTGGAGCTGCTGCTAAAACCATAAAAACAACTTTTATCTAAGCATAAAAAACAACTGAACTATCTTTAATCTAAATTTATATCGTAAATTATTTCGGAATTCGAAATTATAATTTTCACCTAAATTTCAATCCGAACTACAAATGATAATAAAATAGAAAATAGTACTAGTGATTGACAGTAATATTAAAATGACATATAAATTTAGAACTCTGAATAACAACAAATTATCAAAATAAGTACACTTCACATCCAGAAAGTGACACTGAGGAATTGTATAGAAAATTTAATAGAGAAATGAATTATTATCGCAGCTACAAAAATATTATTGAGAGTTAAGTAACTTAAGAATATTGGAAAGTGCGGCTTATCCAAAAATAAAATATAAAAATAAAATAGGTGAGAGGGCCCCAAGGTGGTCAGGGCCCTAAGGTGGTCACTCTAAGAAAATGTTTGTATATTAGTTAGTATCTTCAAATGTTTTTTGGTATTGTTATTATTTGAGAAGACAAAGATTTTAGTAAAGTTTTCAGGAAAATAGTCGTAACGTGAACGTGAACGTCGTTTCATCATTTAATTTTTTATTTTCTGATTTTCGATTTTGGAAGGCAGAAAAGTCATAAAAACTTCCGAGTACTGACGGTCTCGACATTGACGATTCTGAAGAACAAAGGAGTCTGCCAGTTAACAAATACTATATACATATATATATATAAGAGAGGATTGGCCCTGAGTTGTAGTGGTCTGACTCCTGGTGCGTAAAATTGCATCCCTTTCAGCTTCGCATATTTCGAGATCGTCGACTCGTTCTCGGCACGAGAACAGGACGTCCTGACTTCCCAGAAAACGATTTTAAAAATTCTCATCGCCATGATAATGAAGAAAAACGCTCCGACTAACTAGGCTTAAAACGAGAGGAACGTATACGTATTATTTAATCTTCAAACAAAACCGTAATCCCATTTTTCTGCTTAGTAACCGAACATTTTTGTTTCTTTAAAGAATTATAATTTTCTACTCCTTCTACCCATAATTACCCATGATTGTTAAATAAAACAAATTTACACGGAGAGACCGAGATTACTAATTTTTGTATAAAATCACACTAGAATTTACTATTTTCACATTGCAACCACCGGAAATAAGGGGACTTTTTGTATTTTTTACTATTTTCTACACTAAGTCACTAATCCCGACAAATGTTCACCAAATTAGCAAAGTTTCTTACTATTTCGTCCAATAGTTCCAAACAACTGTAGTAAACTCAGAAGTATTGTGTACGTAAAATTACTACAGTCGTTTGTAAATGCAGAAAGAAAAAGTGAAAGAAAAAATATGGATTTTTGTCGCCGGTTTTCCGTCAATTCTTGACTAATGGAGATAAACTGGAAGGATTTTTACATACACAGACACACACTTATATATTTGTTGGATAAATATTTGAAGACACACAGATGTTTATTTCACTTATATGTAGAGACGCGGTTAATTAATACACTAATACACAACTGCACGCACGACACCGAATTTCACTGAAAATATACATCTTTGTTTCCTTATATATTGAATGATGAAAATTTACAGCACTTACGAGAAAGCAGTTTACTTTTAACAACTTATTATAAGACATAGTTCTTGGGACAGGAATAAATGCAAAATTTATTAATTTATAATGGTCAATTTCTGAGATAATGAACGACCTACGTTTCACTTTATATTTAATTATTGTAGATAATATCCAAATTTATTTTACATACGCTGAAACATAGTCACTGTCAATGATCGGATGGCATCGGCTCATTTACGGAGATTGACGAAGTTAGCAACCAATAGAAATGCAGGCGCCATGTGACTGCACTCGCTAGTCACACTTGCTCACCAAAAATTACTACAGTGGATCGTAGATTTTAGTAGAAAATGTTTTCATTTGTCAGATTTTGTGTAATGAAATTAGAGAAAACTATAATCAATTTTTGCTACATTTACAACTCTTACACAAAGTATTAAAACTTGCTATTTCAATGTAGCAAATTTATCTATTTCTTTTGTAAATTTATCTAATTCTGTAGTACATTATGCTAAAAGTCCCCTTATTTCCGGTCATTGCAACCATTTTTAGTAATTTTTACGAATGTGGGTCTCTCCGTGTATTCAACAAATATTGTAAAGATTAAAATAGTTATCAACTATTTTAGTAAATTAATAAAATTATTTAAATTTTCAAATGAATAGTAATACACATTAATTAATAATTTATACTCATTGATTAATATTTAATCAAAATAAATATTCAATATTACAAAAATACAAAAACTATGCTGAAGTGGAAAAAAATTGTTATCAAGCGACAGAATTTTCGACTCAAGAAAAGATTAATCTTGACATATATATATATATATAAATATGCGGGAAAATAAAACGAAAAATCGTAAAATGAACTGAAATTTAGTAGAAAAAGTATAATGCGATAAACCTGTTTTTATATGTAAATTTTATGGAAGAGTTGACGAAGGAGATATAGTGATTTAAATGGAAAACGATATGAAAGCGCAGTAACCTCGAAATTCAATGCACGTTACATTACGACTCGTATAAGAAAATTCAAATCATACTAAGGTGAGGGTGGAGGGGAGTCAATTAAATTCGAACAATCTAAATTATTAATTTATTAAATTGATCAAAAAATAGTCAATTACGAAATATTTCTTTAGAGAATTTTTCGTCCACTTCAAAAATTAATTGGAACAGTTTTAGTGATGCAATTTAAACATTGTATATTATGTCAAATGATGAAAAATAAAAAAGGGATGGAAGGATTATAAAAAAGTGTCGGAAATCGCAAGAAAACCGTTTGGTTCTCGATAAATAATGAGACTGTGCGATATCGTATCGCTAATGAAATCAATTCCTTCGTTTTATATCAGCGTGTGAGCTTACCGGTCAGGAAGTAGAAACATTCATGCTGAACCCAGGGCAGTAACCTCGACCGCAGTTCGATCTTCGCCGGGAATTAATGAACTCGCGCTTGGGTCGTGGTATCTCCACCATGGCGTCGCTTCGGTTTGCATTTCCGCGGAGAAATCCGAGGCAGCAGGCCACGACGAGTCGAGAGATTTCTTATTCCAAAACACATTGTACTTTTTTACATATAAACAATATATATAAAGAGAAAATCAAATTTGCTTTTAAGGTGGACTAAAAAGATGAATAACTCTGTAAAAGAAAAACTGATTTTCTCTTTGTTTGGCTTATACGCGTCGATCCCGAGTTCGAATCCCAGTCCTCCAAAATTTGTTTCCAAAATTTTCTGCGGTATGTAAGGTTTACAAAATATAGGAGGGAACCAAACTTTACCATAAGTTCACTTCAAGTTTACCCCGTAACCCTAAAAGCCATACAAATAAGCTTATCATAGCCTTACTGTATAGTGTTATTGATTGATTAATAATTTTTTTAAATATTTTATTATAATCAACTTATACGTAAGATTAATTACACTGAGAAAACGTTTTGTTTAAAGTTTTGTCAATTTTGGTTAAAATGGCTACACATGGGCATTCTGAAAAAGTTTAATATTTTCTTATGCGGTTATTTGGGTTGGGTAAAATGAAAGTCCTACCATGTAATTATACGGTCAAGAGGTCAGGACTTACATTTTACCCAACTTTTGGGCAAACTGTGACACACACAGGCAACTATGTAACCAAGTACAGCATAAAGTGTAGCAAAAAGTAAATCAATTTATGATCATTGATCTAATGATCTTTACATTACATATTGAACACTCTTTTAAAAATGTATTTCAATAACCGCATAAGAAAATATTAAACTTTTTCAGAATGCCCATGTGTAGCCATTTTAACCAACTTTGACAAAACTTTAAACAAAACGTTTTCTCAGTGTACCTAAAAATTAATAACTAACTAATTACGTAAAAATCAGATTATTTAAATATCAATTACTTATTACTTAAAAACTAATAGCAAAATAATTGCATAATAACTAATGATAACTAATGATTATGTTCTTTATTATTTGACTTCAACAATAATGTGACATGATTGTATTTCTTCTTTTTTTTCTTTTTTTTGCGGCCGAAGTTTCTATTTTTGCGTTATAATAATAATACATTTTTGATATAGGAGTACTTATGTATGAAAGGGATCTGCTCAATCCCGTGAATTACTAAATAAATTTAAATAGTAAATAACAATCACTGCTACTCACGAATTAAAAGCTAACAATTAATTATATCCATATTAGGTAATTACTAGTAATTATTTACTAGTTAATTACTTACTAAGTATTTTATTACTTATATTTATTTATATTTATTAGTTACTAAGTATTAATTACTCACTAAGTCATTATTATTAATTACTTACTAATTACAGGCAAACATTTCTACTGCGAAAAATTGCCAAGTTCGACGAAGAAGGGATAATATCAATGAGAGTTGTGACTGTGTGAGTGACATGAAATTCAGGACTAAAATGTTCCAAATTTTAATTTTTGTACAGATGTTTTTTGTTATTTAAATTATTTAAATTTTATATTTGATTCATAATTTTCGTTTAAACTTATTCTCGCCCGGGGTCGGGGAAGTGGGCTTCTGTGCTTATTAAACAATAGCGTTAGAATAGTTATAAAGTTATTAAATTATAATTTCAAAAAAAAAATTTTTGTTTGTTAATTTCACATGAGCGGGCTGGTTTTTTGACAGAGTACTTGTCTAATGTCAAATAAATAATTTTTAAACCAATAAACCCGAAAAATGTAAAAAACATGAAAAAATACACTTAATATTTAGCCCTACCTATTATTATTATCTATCATTTAGCCCAAGGGGCTAAATACTAAAATACAACTAATATTAGAACTTTATTTCCTATTATATTACTGCAATGAAAATGAACTGAATATTACTTCAAAATTAAAATAAATTCAAAAATTAGTTTTTTGTATATGTATATAATATATGAAAAAATTACAAATTTTTAAGAGAAAAAAAATTACATAAATACAGATACAAAAAAGTGTGGGCTGTCTACGCGACTAAACTCTATAAAGTATAAGCGTGGGTCGAATTTTATTAAACCGCAAGGTGTTAATTGCAAAACGCGCCAGGTGAAAAAGAATATATGGAAAATATTCCGACAGAAAGTGGCAACAGTTATGATGAAATTTTTCGAAGGATTAAAATGAGTCTCACTTATCATACCAAGTCATTAGTCACGATTTCTTTAAAATAAATGTCATCCCTACAATTGAATAAATACAATCTCCATTCAAATCGTATTAAAAGTTGACTCACACTTCTTCTTCTTATTCTTCTATATGAAAAGAATAGGTATAAAAATAAATAAAAAAAGAGTAGAAAAAAGGTAAAAAAGATTCTTTTATTTAATTATTACAAAAGTTATTGGAAGAGATAAATAATTTAATGATACAATTATTAATTTGTTATTAAACTAAAATAATATAAATATAAATAATAAAATTATATTAAATAATGATATTAATCACTCGCTCGTCACAATAGTACAAATTTTTTTTTATTAAATTTTATTAAGTTAATAAATAAAAAAAATTAAATAATAAAAAATCAAAAAGTGTAGATATAAAATTATTCATACAATATGATTTGATAAAAATGAAAGAAAAAATATTAAATTAACCGCTGACCTCATCGACGATGGCTTATTAAATTAATAAACGATATCGTTAGCTCATCAAATGTCAATGTATATTTTAAAATCTCGTTATAAATGAAGTAATATTACGCTTCAACCCTGCTTTATATTCCACAGTGTGGCGCCGTAGGCTTATATGGTAAAGGCGGAAGAAATGAGCCAAAGGTAACAACAACCAATGCAAACGGCGTCGATTTCAATTAATCTAAGACAGAGAGAGAGAGACAGAGAGAGAGAGAGAGAGAGAGAAAGATTATTAATAATAAAAAAACATTGATCGATCGAGAATTATAAACCGCTATTAAGAGCATGTGTTTTAATTTCCCAATTTGTCATTTCTTTGTGCAATTAATTACAAAATTCGTGTCAAAGATCATCAAAGTGAGAACGTTATTTTGTTTTTATTTTGATTATCAAAATCAAAATAGATATAGATATAGATTTTAAAAATTGATGAAATTTATAGAACTATATGAAACTGAAAAGAAATTTGAAAAAGAGAATGTTTCAAAATAAAAGTGAAAATGAAAGTAAAAATAAAAAATCTATGGAAATAAGAGTGAAAAAAAATTATCAAAATCAAAATTGAAAGTAAAATTTAAGGTGAAATTAAAAATGAAAATGAAGTCAAAGTAAAAAAGAAATTCAAAAAAATATAATTCATAATTTACTCTTGAGACAAAAAAATAAAACCAACTATAAAATAACAATTCCGTTTTTTGAAAAGAATTGGAAAAAAATTTAGACTTGAAACTCCGTTAAATTTGTTTTTAGTACACGCAATCTCATTTCCCCTGATATGTCTCTTTCTTTATAAAGATGAACGATTCATGGCATAGCAGAAAGTTAATCGAGTCAATAACAATCATTAAAGGAATATTAATATCATTGAGTCTCTCAATATTATATTAATCGAGATGGAAATTTATTTTAGCAAACAGTTTTCAAAACTTCTAAATATTCCTCCTTCGTGTTCACTGTTTCCCCTCCCTTTTTTATTATTATGTGCCCCCATTTTTTTATTGCGCTGGACAATAAGAATTTCAATATTTCTTATATTCGCTCTTTTTTATTTTCTCAGAAATATTTCTCATCCAATTTTAAAATTTGACTTTTAAAATGATTTAATTAAACAACTTAAATTAATTTTTTTATTTATTTGTTTTATTCTTCAAGAAGCTGGGAAATTAATTAAATTTGAATTATTAAATTAATAAATATAAATAAGTATTAAATAATATTATTAAATATTAAAGAATGTTAATAAATATTAATAATCAAATAATAAATCAAATTATCGAATAAATAATATAATGAATACCATCGCAACGTAATTATTCAAAGCAGTATTGATTATTAGTCTAATGATAAGTTTCCCATTAAGAAAATAAATATACCATATGTTATAAATTTTGTGAGCGGCAAAAAACGCTGATGATGATTTTATGTTGTTTGCTTTCTTCTGGCCCAGAACTCATTTTTTTCATTTTGTGTAACACTTCCGCAATCGTTACATATATTGATTCAAATTTTGTTTACTCATTTGCTTACTTACTTGCTTACTTATACCTGTTTACTTAGTTACTTCCTTAAAGCAATATTTGCAAAAAAGAATTAAAGAATGAAATAAATTGTAAGTAAAAACACAAATGATGATACAAATAACTTCATTCTTCTCAGCCACACTCATTTCTTCACTGGCCAAACGGCCAGTCGAGAAATGTACCCCATTTCTCCAGTGGTACCTATAGTGAACTATGACTCCATTTTAACGAAGGCATTGAACATAGAATTGAATTCTTACGAACATTTTTACAAAAAAAATTTTTAATTAAATATTGAAAATCATTGCGAAAATTTTTTCAAAAACGTAAGTTCTACAAAGAATTTAATTAAAATTTTTTTTGAATCATTGAATTTCCAGAAGAAATTTATTACTTTTAAAAATAATTTAATTTTGGTGATGAATATTGTTATTTATGAAAATAATAGAATTCTTGCTTAGAATTTTATAAATTTTTTTTTAATTTACTCTAAAAAAATGTTGTTGTTCATGAAAATAATTGAATTCTTTTGTGCAATTTAGGTAATGAAAATTCTAGACATTAAAAAGAATTGAATTCAGAATTTTTTTTTTAAATAATTGAATAGTTTTAAAGAACTTGATTGGAATTTTTGATTCACAAAAATTCTAATAAAAAGAATTCAAAAAAAATTTTATGATTTCTAGTATTAGCGAATTTTAAATTAGTGGAAATTCTAAAAACACAAATAGTAGCGTAAAAAAAAGGTAGTAAATAGTAGGTTTTAGTGGATGAGTGCGAAGCTTGTGTTTGAAACTTCTAAATTCATGACCACAGCATTAGAATAAAATAGGGAATTTTTCTCATTATCTCGCGTGTGTCTCGGGAGTAAAAAACAAACATGAAAATCGTGCTCCTGAATGAATAGGTGGAGCATTTTCTCTATAGTGATCATAAATAATATCCCAGCATCTCAGAGTCAGAGAGAAAAAAGATTCAAGATTGTGTATATATTATTATAGAGAAATGGATAGAAATGAGACACGGTTCCGATGTCAATAGTACCAATGTGCAGATGTAATAATCATACATATCAGAAAACTATTCTCAATTCTTTTCCCTTCCTTCTTCGATCGACATATTCACAGTGAATCGTTATATATATATATATATATATATATATATATATATATGCTGGAAATTTAGAGCATCGAGGAGAAAATGCTACTTCCTCGTGCGCGAATTTTACGTAATGTTGTGGGGAGGGACGTGGGTGCTTTCACTGTAGGAACTTTTAAACACGAGAGTTAGCGAGGATTTGTGTGGACTTCGAGAAGGCCTGTGATTCGCAGGAACGCACGACTCGACAAACTAGAGCATTACAAAGCACATTCACTTTCTACTGACAAAAGTCGCCTCTCTCAGCAAGCGAGCGCGCGCTTTGCTTTTAGATCGAATCGTGATTCTCACGATATGACGAATTTGCACTTTGAAGTCGTGCCTTTATTTTCTAAATGCGAGATTTAATGGGTGAATCATTTTTCTTTTGAATATTATAAATGCGATTTATTATTATTATTTACATTCAAGATATGCAACAAAAATTTGTTTTATTTTTCCCTTATATTTTTTCCTTACTTTTCCCTGATCCTAAAAGATATTCTAATTCACTCTAAAAATTATTAATTAGAAATGATTTTTTACACAGGAAATGTACTATTTTTATGCATTTACGAATATCTGTAACTATAAAATTGTTCGAAAACATCAACAACTTATTTTTTTAATAAATTTTTAATCATTATTATTTTTACACAGGAAATAAGATTTTCAAATTTTTACTTTAACTTTATAAAAATTATTTTTATCATTTCCATTCAATTATTATTTTCTAGAATTTTTTGACTAAATTAGAAAAATCTTCAATTAAATAAATATGAAAAATACAGTTTTCCAAAGATTTTAAATAGAAACTTTTTCAAATTAAATTATTCCTAAAAATTTACGCTATAATGCTGTTAATATTCATTTATTATTTAAAATTTGAACTAAAATTCACTTTTTTATCAATTATTTTTATTTGAAAATTCAACGAGGATTCTTGCGAGGAATTCGATTAAAATTGTATTGTATTAAAAAATAATTCGAATTCTCAGAAGAGTTTTTTTATTTATGATAATAATTTAATTCCTAAAAAGAATTTTATTATTTATTAAAACAATAATTGTTATTGTTTTTCTTTTTTATACTCTTTACGAAACTTCATATAAAAGAAATGATTTTCTTGTTACAGGGGAAAATATGCAACTGTCCGGAGATGCAGAGAGAGGTCCAGTGGGAGGCAATGGGCAGCAAAATTTTTGAGAAAACGAAGAAGAGCGCAGGAGTTTCGTGCAGAGGCACTTCATGAGGTTGCAGTACTGGATGCTGCGGCTCATTGTCCTCATCTCGTTTCTCTTCATCAAGTCTTCGAAACGAATACCGAGATGGTCCTCGTTCTTGAATTGTAAATATAATTTTTTATGTTTTCCACTAAATTTTCCATTTACCTTTTTGAATTAAATTAAAAGAAATAATTTCTAATTCAAAAAAACGAAATCAAATGTTTTTTATAATAAAAAAGTTTTGAATTAAGTTTCCTTTGAATTAACGAAACCAAAATCTCTAATCGACAGATAATTAAAAATATTATAATTGTTACCAGTGACAAAGCAACACACACTAAAAATGTGTGAAATTTTTATAAGTCACGAAATGAATGTTTTATTTATAAAAATACAGTTCTTTTATCAAGTTGTGTGAAAATTGTTTTTGTTCTTCTTCTTCTTCTTCTTATTTTTTTATCACTTTAACAACGGGAATCTAGAGGATTTAAAAATGAGAAATCGTTTGCAATCTTTGAAAAAAATAAAATATAAAACAAAAATTGTCTCTCAAGAGTTTTTTTTCTTTTGTTATCAAAGAATCCTATCGTGTGTATATTAAAGATAAAGCAGCGTGCCTCGTAAAAGTAAGATAAGAAAGCAGGGAGGAAAATTTGTCATTGTTTCTCAAGTAGAGAATTTTTATTTTCCAGGGCTCCCGGTGGAGAATTACAGATGGTGTTGGATAAAGATGAAATACCCGAGGAAATACAAGTTGCAAGGCTTCTTAGACAAATCCTCGATGGAATAGCTTTTCTTCATTCTTTCAATGTAGCGCACCTTGACATTAAGGTGAGATTTTTTTTTTTTGCAATTTTATTCTTTTACTTTTGTATTACTTGTCTTTTTGGGGACAAATAATAATCGAGACAAAAGTCTCAAATCAAAATCGTTAAATTTAAAATAATCCAAAATTCAAAAATAAATATAAAATAATACATTTTGGTATTTAAGTTTATTTGAATTTTAGTTTAAGCTTAAATTTAAAAAAAATAACAATAAAAAAATCATCAATTCAAAAAAAGCCTGCATTAAAAATTGCTCAATTTAAAAAATTTAAAACATATAAAAGAGTTTAAAACAAAAAAGCTTTTCTTTAAAAAAACTAAAATTAAAAAAAGCTTAAATTCAGAAAAGCCTAAAATTAAATGCGTCTAATCCTACGCGCTGTGTCAATTGCTGCGCGTCAGTTTCTGCGGACAAAATTACATGTATTTAGATGTCCCTTTGTTGGTAGAATTTAAAGTTAAATAATTAAAGTAATTTTTTTTATATAAATGTTCATCTTTATAAACAATTGTATCAATTATTGTTCAAAATAATTTTGTTTAATTGCTGCGAGCTTGTAAAATGAGTATACTCATTTTACAAGCTCGCAGCAATTGGTACACTTACCCCATTTCGAAAAAGCTTCAACTAAAAAAGGCTCACTTTATAATCGCTAAATTTAAAAAAGAAATTCAAATTCTAAAAAAGTATATATTAAGGAAGCTTATATTTTAAAAAAGCCTCAATTTAAAATTATTAAAAATTGAAGAAAGCTTAAATACAATAAGCATAAATTTGAGAAGAAGAAGAGAAAGAAGAAAAAGAAAAAAGAAAGAAATTTGAAATTCAGTGGCAAGTGCAGGCGCCACTCTGAAATATCTCGAGTTGTTGGTCTGGTGAAGACATTTTAGGCAACGTTCCGATCAGAACTTGGACACAAGGAGCGAGTGCGAACGACCTAAATTGTTATATAAATACAAGGAACATTGCCAAACGACAGATTAGAAACGACTTACAAGCTGAGAACTACATGTTCTCAAAGAGCAACTTTCCTCGTTGAGCTTTCTCACCAGCTCATCGCAATGGAATTTCATTTCGAAAATACACCCCTCCCTCTCTTCCTCTTACTTCGTCACTCAAAGATTCCAAATTTATTTTCGTACTTGTCACTTACCAAACATTTCAATTTTCATAAATTCGTTTACAAGTATTTACCTAAATATTGAATTTTCTTTACCGTTAGTCAAAATCTACCAATAAATCAGTTTTTATTATTATAAATCGACTAAAATACGAATAAAAAGTAATTTTGAAACTGGCCACAAAATAGTCCGAGCGCTGACAAAAAAAACAAAACAACAAAATACATAACCTCAAAGTGTCAAATTTTATTACATATGTAATAATGAATATTCAGAAATCTTTATGAACAATACGTTTAATCCAAAAATAGTGTAAATAAATTTTGGCGAAAAGTAACTATATATCTAATAGAATTTTAAATATTTAGATGCAAAAAGTGTACAACTGCTGATATTGTAACATAATGATTGCTTTAAATTCAGCGCTGATAATCATCTTGCTTGAATCTTTAAATTCAGCAAAAAAATATGATTTTAAATAAAGCGAAACGTAAATCACAAAATATACCTAAATTGACCTGTTACGCGAGTTATGCAACTTAATTCATTACGTAAGTTACGTAACGCAACTTACGTTAGGCATGTTATTTGCGTAACTTAATTCATTATGTATATTAGATAATTTACGTCACTTAGGTAATGCGTAAGTTAATTCAATTACGTAAATTACCTAACTTACATATGTCATGTTATTGGCGTAGCTTAATTCACAATTTTTATGCTTAACCAACGAAAATAAAACCATTTTTTCGGAAATTAAAGATTAACGATAATAACGAAATCGATTAAACTAAAAGTGTTCAGATTAATTTCAGGGATTTTATGACAATAACAATTATAAAATAACAAACAAAAATATATTTTCGTAAATTGTTTATAAAGAATAGAAAAAATCAGAAACGTGTGGGGGTTTATTACCGGAAAATTTAAAAGACTGGCGTAGGAATACGAGTTTACTATTTATCAGAGCAATCGATATGGGTAAGCCAAGGTAAGCGAGTTTTGTATAAATTAATAATATCCACGACACTCGTCTCTGCAACGAGCTACTCGCGTATTTCACTGTTTAATGCCACCATAGATTATGATCACTCTTATGCAATCCAATTATTCGTGCAAACATTTCGCAAATCGTCATACTAATTCCAGTGTCGCTAATATGTCGACGTCCACATGAAAAGGGCCCATTTTGGCACTATTGGACTTATCGATATGGGCGAATTCCTTGCAAAATTACGAAAATTTTGAGTGGTCATACAACTTTTTTGGTCAAAAATTCGATGAGTTACAGAATTTCAAAGTTTATAGTGACAAATACCTCATTTCGAGAAAAACGGAATTAAAGATTGTGATAACTATTAATTGTGATATCTCCGGTTCTTGTGGGAAGTTATTCAGATAATAATTGTTTTCAGTCCAGGGCACCTTAAAGATGAAAAACCAATAGGTTTCAAATTTTTAAAACCACCCCCCCCCCTTCTGTTTAAAAATACGAAAAACCGACAAAATGGGCCCTTTTCTAAAAAGTACGCAACAATTCAGAAGTCGCGTACTTTCAACTCAATGTTTCTGGTATATTTAAAGAAAAAATTAAAAAAGTGATAAGAAATTCTGAAAGTTCATCAAAAATACTCTATATTCGGTGAGTTTTTATTTAATTCAATAATTCCACCTTCTCCTAATTAATTGATAAAAACGTCAAAATTGGGATATTTGGCGGATCGACTTTTAAAAACCTATTTTATCTATTATTTTCATATTTTTACTAGTTTTATTATTAAATAATAATTATTCAACTAATTTTAAACATGAATCAATAAATCTTTTTGCACTTTTAAGAATTTGTCAATACTTTTTTTAATATTTTCTAATTGCTAAAAAAATGCCATTTTTTCGCACCTTCTCCACTTTACACTTATATTTAAAGAAAAGTATTAAATATTTTAATATAATTCTTTTCATTTCGTTATTCAGAGATCATACAGATTCAATTCTAAAAGTATCAATTTTTTTAAAAATTAGGCCGCAACGACTTTATTCGAAATATAATGGTTTGACCCTATAACAAAATAAAATTTCAATAATATTCACTTAACAAAAAAACGTAATTTTTATAGTAAATAATTCTAATTTTTAAGTTAAATATAAATGAGGACAAATAATAATGTGTTACGTATTAAATAACAAATTTATAAAATTTCAAACTGTTTAAATTTTTATTTTGTTTTTTTAAGCAGTGAGTAATTTTTTAGTGAAATATTCACATAAAAAAATATTTTCTTTACCTGAGAGTTTAGAATTTTTGTAACATAGTATTAAATATACAATCCTAGACAATAGATTTTTTATCTTCTTTTTATAATTTTAAATAGTAAGTAAAGTGACTATTATTAAATGAATATTTATTTATATCACATAATTGTTATTTAAATTTTTATAGGATTAATTTTATTATATTTATTTTTTTATTATTTATCTTTATTTATAAGTACCTATTTATTTTCATTTTCATTAAGAATTTTTTTTATTTACTTTAATAGTAATAATAAATGAATAAATTATAAATAAATAATAAATTATAATTTTTAATTAAAAAATAGTATTCGTAACAAGAATTAAAAAATTATAAACAAAAGGACCAAATGAAAATAGTTGAAATTTCAGAATCGAGAATTAAATACAAAAAAGAAAAAATAATTTATTAATATATACATTTATTAGTTATAATTAACTAATTTATTATTTAAATCGTAATTTAATTATCATTTGATAATGTTATTGCAGAGTGTGTCTTTGGTGAAGATTGTAATGACTCACGGGCATATGACTACCTCAAAGTCGGTAGTCACAGCCAAGAGGATTTTTTGGCACATTCCCAAGGAATTCACGCGCATTTTTCCATTCATAATCGTAAGATCTAAATGTAGAAGAGCCGAATCGCGTAAATTTGTGGTGCACAGTTATTTTAGAAAAGAGAGTATCCCCTGAAACTAAAAGCAAACTAAAAGACCACATCACCAACAAGGAATTCCCGTACAGCGACATAATACAAAAAAAATTAAAACCCCCCTAAAAAAATATTTAAACATAAATTATTACCTATTTTCCATTTTGTTTAAATAAAAAAATTAAATTATTCCCCACTTTTCAATTTTTTGAAGGAAAAAATAGAAACAGAATTCGGATTTTTTTATTTTGGGATATATGAATTAAAAATTTCAAGCTACCAAAAAGCAAAAAAAACTTCCGCGAAAGATAACAATTTATTTAATTATTGATAAACGAAGAAGTGAGCGCTGGTTAAGAAAAAAATTCTTTTTTTCTCTTAATTACACACAATTAAGTAACATTTTACTCTCTATCTCGAGAGCTATTATTTTTATCTCGCAACTCCCCTCCTGTATTACTGGGACGTTTATTATCTATATACAATGTTGAGAGAAAATAGCACAATGAATATGCGGATATAATGTTGGAAAAAAAAATTCTTTATACACTATTTAACACATAGATGTTACTACTTAAATGCAAATTGTCCGCGTACACAAAGTTACAATTACAAATGTACATATATATATATATACAATATAAAATGTCTTTTGTAAAGGAAGGCTACTTCCTATGTAAGTTTACCAGAAGAGGGGAACTAGTTTTATCATATCAGGTATAAACCATCACCGTAAAGAATGATATCGCGATGTGTGTGTATATACATATACACTTGAAATCATTAGTTGATTGTCATTATCAGAATGAAAGATAAAAACACAATGACAACAGTGTAACAATGCTGCCTTGCAATTATTTCAAATCGAAAGGAAAAAAAATATCTATTCACTTTTTTTCCAAAAGTTTCAAATTTTCACAACCGAAAAATACAAGAAAAAAAATTATTTGAAAGAACTATTACCACTTAGCTTCTAAACTATTCAACATAGCATGCTAAAATTTGCCACACTGGTGTATTTTAATGCGAATACTAAAGGAAAAATATAGAGATCTTGCAATATAATAAAGTCCAAGGAATGAACAACTAGAGAATTATGGTGTATACTTGTATTGAATTACCACCGAATTACCGTGAATACTTCTGGTAAAGTCCATAGCGTTATCAAGGAAAAAAAGTTTTTTCTCCCTAATTTTTAAATTATTTGATCTAATGAACTTAAAATTGGTATACTAGTGTATTTTCGCCGTCTCATCACAAAAAATTTATTTAAGAAATTAAAAAAAGAATTAAAATTTATTTTTAATGTTAGAAACTTAAACAACAAATTTTTTTTATACCAAATGATATAAATATTAAGTGTACGGAATCCTCCATTTCGGTGTGAGTGTAACTAGCACTTGCCCAGTTTTTTATGTTTCTTATTATAGAACGAATTTTGCGAACAACTTATCAATTAATAGATTAAGTAGAGAGGCTAATACAATGTGAAACGTTATTAATTGTTTTGATAATAATTTGTCAAGATTTATCATCGTATTGCGTAGTATTATATTTTTAGTAATAATTTCAATATAGTCAAACCTATATAGTATAGTTAAATGCTTTTTTGTTTATGTACAATTTTGTATATCAGTACTTAGGTACGAAAGGGTTTCCATTATGAACCCGTGTAAAGAAATAGAAAATAAATATATGCGTTACCACCCGGTTTCTGAGTAATAAAACAATGAGGTCAATTTGATTTATAGTTTAATTATAAATTAAAGTAAAATATAGTTATTTATAATTTTTTTAAATAATATTTCAATATTATCGTTCTTAATACTATTATTAATACAACAATTATAATAATAATTATTATTAGAAATACGATAATAATTAACCACAACATCAAAAATAATAGTTTGTGAATTATGCCGGGTAAATTCGAAAAAATAATAGTAGCAATAATGATAATAATAATAAGAATAATATTCAAAATTCCTTAAAAATCACGCGTGCAAGAGTTAACGACGAAAAGAAGATGTGTAAAGTCTAGGATTACTAAAATTACCACAGCCGAACAAATATTTCCAGGATTAGAAGACTATTTATAACTGAAGTGAGAAGATATTTTCTCAATAGATTAGAAGAGACGTTTTTCTTAAGTATAGACACTGCAAGATCATCATCATCATCATCATCATGGTCATCATCATATTATAGAAATAAGAAACATTTTGTAATTTGTCGTAAAAAGCAAAATGCATTTTCTTTTTTCTTTTTTTATTAATCTAAAATATATCATTTAAGCGAAAAGATTGTGAATAATAAATATATAATTCGACAAAATGAGCCGCGCACAAAAAGGGAAAAGAGAATCTGATTGACATTTACAATGCAATTGAGTGGTTCCTGCTCTTTCTGGGTTTCTTTGATAACAAACTTAAAGCCTTTTGTAAAATCCCTCTTATTTTAAATGCAGTACAACCGGATTAAAAGCAGCCGCACACACTGTTTTTCCAGTCAACAGCATACAGAGAGTCACAAGATATTTCTAGTTGCGGAATGCAGTTGAGTTCGAAAATAGAAAAACGAACAGTTGCACTATGTGTTTGTGTGTGTGTAAGTCGGTTGGCAACCATTTTATAATCTCTCGATGCTAGACCCGAATCATTAAATAATAATATAAAATTTTAAAAAGAGTAAAACAGGAGTAAAAACAGAGTAAACAAGAATAAAACAAGAGTAATAATAATAATAATAATAATAATAACTATAAAAGTAGTAGTAGTAGTAGTAGTAGTAGTAGTAGTAGTAGTAGTAGTAATATTAACAATAATAATAAACAAACTAAGTGGGCCGTTTTCACTTCTATCTCAATTGCGAGCGAGTTTTCATGTCTGTTTAGTAATTTCAAAAAAAAAAATCAAATTTTTTATCAAACTGATAAAATATTGTATTTTCAAAATACAAAAATTGTCAAGAAATTTTTCTATGCTTTTGCGCGGTATGTAATATATACTATAGAAATAAAGCATGTCAGTAAATTGAAATTCTTGGACGATAAGCAAATAACGTTATCTGCGAGTAATTCCAAACAAACGGAAAAAGTAAACTGAGGAATTTTTTTCTTTCTGAACAAATTAATTGTATATACTATAGTATTTCCTAGTATTTAATACGATGTTTACTATTCCCGAGTAAAATTTTTTTTTCTACGCGTTATAATAAAATATTTTTGATTCTTTTCTTTTTGAAGAAGAAAAAAAAATTTTAAAGTCAAAAAAATATTTTAGTATTTCAAACAGAGTTTATGGCAAGCATTCGATACTATAGTGTACTAAATATTATAAAGTATTTAATATTTTATACTATAAATGTGACGGTCCACGACAAAACGAGCCTTAGCTCTCAAAGAATTATTGTTAAATTTTAATAGTATATACTTTATAGATTTTGAGTTTCTCTTTCACGTAAAAAAGTCAAAAATACTTTTTACATACAGATTTTGTTGTTATAAATGTTCAAACATAAGCATAATTTGAACCAATCAGAGATTTTAGAGTACAACTAAAACTAAATACAATTCAAATGACAGAAATAAGTACGGAATATAAGAAGATGAGAGAAAGAAGCAAAAAGATGCAGAAAGAAGCATATTCTATTCTGCAAAAATTTCATACAAAAAAAAACTATTTAGGAACAAGTATAATTTTTCATAAAAATTTTCTGGGGAAAAAGTAATTTGCGGCAATTAGTTTACAAACTAACCGACGAGTAAGAGACGTTTAGTACTTTTTCTAAGGCCTTCGCAAGTCTTCACGTCCCACGATCTCAAGTAAAACCCTCTTGTTGTATTCGTTCCGTCTCTTCCTTCGTCATCTTCTCTCCCCACGTTATTAACTTGACCACGCATATATATGTACAAAGAATTGCACATCGCAAGTATTTTTCAATGGTGCTGACATCTCTTTTCAAAAAAAAAAAGAAAAAAGATGGAAAAAGAAATTTTTTTGTCATAAACAAACTTTTGTGACAAGTTGAAATTGTTTCCTTATTCTTTCCTTACTGAAAAACTTTTCTAAAAATGAACATTTAACATATTTTTAATTTCGGTTGAGTTCCTAAAGTTTTAGTAGACGCCTAGCGTCTACTTTTTGGAAATTAAAATTCAAAATTCAAAACTCAAAACGAATTTTAGTGTTTATGTGTTAGAAATGATTTTTAGTTATTTCTAAAAACTGATATACAATTTTTTTCCTTTTGTTCGTTATCACTTGAGAGTTAATCAGTAAACCCAGTTCAAACAGGGAACAGACGCCATTGTAATGTGTGTATATATATATAATAATATTATTATTATTATACATACGTCTCTCGCTGATACACGAGAGCCAAGACCTGAATTCCCCTCTTCTCCAGAGACCCAATTGCACCGGAAGTTTCAATAAGCGCACATAAAAGACAGAGATCTTATTCGAAATGGGTCTCTCAATTCCTTGCGGTTAAAAACTATCAAGAAACGTGTCTCGTTTAAATAATTGTTTTTGATGAAAGATGAAGACGATCTTGAATAATATATGAAAATGGATGTTTTAGTCTCTTTTTCACTTGCGGACATATTTTTCGAGGTCAATTTTGCGAAAGCGTAACGAAACTTGAGACCTCTCATCATAATCATCATCATCATGATCATTATTGATGCACACACACACAAACACACGCCGGTCTTTAACATATAAGGCTATGAACTTGAAATTGGCGCGTTAATTACATCATTTAAACACTATGATCTTTATCTCTAACCTTGATCGACCTACATATAGCTTTTTTAAGGAACTCTTAGGACATTGCGTGTAGGACGTTCGATGGATTATACCAATTTTTTTCTTTTTTTAATTTTAATTTCAGTTTCAATTTATATTAAATCTGAATTGATTAAATTCATTTTCAATTTAAAATTTACCCTGAATTTAATTTAGTTTTAATTGCAACTTAAAACTAAATTAACTAAATTTCAATTCGATTTCAATTTACAAGTTAATTTACTATAACTATCTTTCAATTATGTTTTAATTCAGTTTCAATTTTAAATATTAACTTCCTAAGTTTAAATATTTGGATTCAATTTAAAACTAAAACTAAATTTCAATTCAGTTTCAATTTTAATTTAAATAAAAATTTACTAAATTTAATAAACTTCAATTCTTTTTCAATTTAAAACTAAAAGTAAACTTTAATTCAATTTATTAAAATTTTTTTCTAGAATAAAGACGTTTCCGTGTCCTGAGGGTATAGTTTTTAAAGCATTTTTATTGCTTTATCATTATTATTTACCCATTAAATTAGAATTATTCATTCGATAATTACTTATAATAATATTTTTGAAATAAATTTTCTTTTTAACATCAGGTGTAATTTATTACCTATAGAAATTTTAATGCGAGTTAATAAAGTAATTCATTTTCATGACAATTTTTCCTGTTTACTGTGCAGTTTAAAACTATGACATATTCTTTAGTGCAAAAATACAATAACAACAATACGATAGCGTTGTCAAGGAAATAACAAGATTTTTGGCCAAAAATGCACAAAAAGTGACCATTCCCTCCCCCCCCTTAACTTCTAACCTATTCAACGTGGAGGGCTAAAATTTGGCATACTGGTGTATTTTAACGCGAATATTACAGGAAAAATATAGAGAACTTGCTATGTCATAATGACCATAGCGTTGTCAAGGAAAAACTAAAAAATTAAAAAAAAAAAAAATTCTTTCTAATTTCCACATTTTTTGACCTAATGAGCTGAAAATTGGTTTATTAGTATATTTTTACAGTCTGATCACAAAAAATATATTAAAAAATCTAAAAAAATAAAATTTTCTTTCTAATTTCTACATTTTTTGACCTAATGAGCTGAAAATTGGTTTATTAGTATAGTTTTAAAGTCGAATCACAAAAAATATATTAACAAATCTAAAAAAAAATTAAAAAAGATTTTCTTTTTTTAATTAAAAATTGTTTTTTTCTAATTTCTACATTATTCGATCTAATTAACTAAAAATGGGTTTATTAGTATATTTTTACAGTCTGATCACAAAAAATATATTTAAAAATCTAAAAAAAATATTTAAAAATAAAATTTAAAAAAAACTGGACAAGTGCGAGCTGCACTCGCACTGAATTGACAAATTACTACGAAAAAAGAGATATATACAGCCAACAAATAGAACTAAAATATTTACTAATTTAATTAATTAATTCAAAATTAAATGAATTAATCAGTTAATTAATACTAAACTAAATATAAATTATAAAAATAGATTTTCCAATAGAATTGAAATTTAATCAAAAGTATAAAAAACCATTAATCGTTCCTGTTCTCACGTGAGATATAATATAATATATTATATATAATATTATATATAATATTATAATATTATATATAATATAATATTAATAAAATATTAATTTCAGACATTGGTTCAATATTGGTAACCAAGAAATAACCATTCATAAATTTAATTTTAAAACGCTAGTAAATAATTAATATTGGTTATTAATATTGGTTCAATATTTGTTGTAAATGAACAACCAAGGCTTGGAAATTCCTGCATTTGCCTTAGATGTACATAAATTGTTCTAGATCCACAATATAGTTTTAATACAGATTCACAGGATTATTCTGATATAGTAAAACTATCTAGAAACTTGATGTTCGTAGCGTTACATTTCTAGACAGTTTCTATAACATTTCACAATACTGGAACTATATAGTAAATAGTAAAACTATACCGTTACGCTACAGATACGTGACAAATTTCCACACGGGACGTTCCAAACATCTAGGATCATACCACTTTCTGGAAGAATTTTACACAAGTTTTCTACATATTATAGAAAAGAATTTTGACATATCGTTTTGATTTATTTATCCATTGATAACAGACGCAATAAAGCAGAAAATAAGTTTTGAATTAATCATTTTCCATGTGGCAAAATCAGATATGTAGGATCTCATAAACATTCATAGTTCTTTTTTGCAATTTTTTTCTTTCTTTCTTTTTTTTTTTTTTTTGTTTGAGAAAGAGAAGAAGTGCAAAATCACTAACGAGACCACATTCCGTAAATCCGTATATTTTATTGGCCGATTGCATATAATTTTCGCCTTTTGAAATTTTACAATCTCGATTGAATATATACCCAGTGTGCCTGTAATTGGTGGAGTTTTCTACTACATCGAAGGGCAGTTTAATCAAATAGTATAAATCCAGTTGAACTGGATTTTGCAGTGATCCATGACCCTCGTATTCACGGGAGAGAAAAGAATATGAAATATTGATGCGAGTGCGAGTAGAATTGAATTTTTGTTTTTTTATTCTTTTTCTTGTATTTTTATTCTTCTTTTTATTATTCTTTATTTAATAACAAATTTTATTAATGAATAGATAAAAATATAATTAACAATTTTTTGTAAATGTTTACTCAAAATAGAAAATGTTTACTAAGAAAAATATTTACTAAAAGGTTTACTTAAAAGTGTAAATATTTACTAAAATGTACAACTATTTACTCAAAAGTTAACTTTAAAAGTACAAATATTTACTTGAAAGTCTAGTTTTTAGTACAAATATTAACTTAGAAGATTATTTTAAAAGTGTAAAAATTTTCTTTACTGTCAAAAAATATAATTTCTTTTTTAATTATGATTTTTTCTGCTTAATGTTTAGAGTTTGTGAATAAATAATTGAAGGTGATGATCGATTTGTCAAGGAGGGTGGCGGTTGTAGTTTGACATTGACAAGAGCTAATAGCAGGAAGGATGTGCATAAGTCATTCTATGAGTTGAAGAAGATGGTCATTGTACCTCGCAGAGGCGTTACTAGCTGAAAAGATTCTCACGACTTCTCTTGTGTCACTGACTCGTGAAGTTTAAAATGCACACTTCCAGACTACAGACGTTGGTAATCAACGATAATGAGTTAGAGTAATAATAACTTCAAAACTCATGCTCCTTAGCATCGCTTCGTTTTCAGTTATTCTCCGACTGCTTCTTTACTTTTGAGCATGATAAAAAACAATTGTGAATTCTATTAAAATTGTTAAAAAAATAATTTAATATCTGTGAAAAATGTTGTTATTTATCAAGATAATTGTGTTAAAACTTTGGAAATAATTGAATAATATTTAAAAATTACAGACAGATCAGCCCCACTCTAGTCAGAAGCTTACGTTGCTTACAACTAGAAAAAGAAAAATTTCAAGATTTGCTCAGATTAAATTGAGGCACTTAGGATGAGTAAAAGTGGAATTTTATGTGTTTTGTGAATTTGGAGTACCTTTTGCATTTGCATAATGTTGGGCCTAAGAGTATGAAATTTCAACCTGTTTTTGGAATCAAAGTAGGGTATAATTTTAACAAATTATATTGAAATCTAACCCTACTTCACGACTGCTATTTGTTATACCTAAATAAGCCCTACATTTTCAGAGGGTTTAAATTGCGACTCGGGATAAAAGAACAAAAACAAAATACAATAATTGTTCTATTTTTAGTGCATCAATACAAAAAGAAAAAGAAAATTTGTACTCTTTTTAGTATGGAAGAATACGATAACATAAATCAAATAGTTGTCCCATTTTAAGTGTAAAAAGTTTTTAAAAATAAAATGGTGCGTTGTGAAAAATTTGCAACGATTCTTTTTTCCACCCTTGACCGTCAGAGATTGTTATCTGAAAGTATACGTCTGTATTTTCCTTGCTTCTCTTCTAGACACACACGTGTCTGGTGAAGTACGTCTCTAGAGTCTCTCTAGTTTGTAAGCTCATGTTCTCATCGCTTACAAACGAGGACAATAGGTACGTGTTATCGAACGGTCTTACATCCATGTATTCGCGTAATTGTAAGTTACGTGCTGCCATCGGAGTCTGGTATCAACTTCTCTCGGAGTAGAGACTCTCTTGTCGCAGCCGCACTAACGTTTATCAATTCGCGCATACGCTAATAAGGTATACGTGCTTGTTTTGCGTTCCGAGCACAAGTAAACTCCACATAGAGAGAGAGAGAGAGAGAGAGAGAGAGAGAGAGGAAAAGAGACAACATATACCTGTAAATCAAGAGAGTCCCTTTCATCTTCTCATAAAGGAAGGGAAAATAAAAAAGGACCATGTACGCACATTTTTCTTTTGGCATGAATTCTCTAGTACTTTTTAAGTAAACTTGCAAGTAAATATTTTTGTACTTTCGAGTAAATGTTTATAGTTTTCACTATAAGTAATTATAGTGTAAATTACAAAAATATTCTCTTCTACATTATACCCACTACAAAAAAAGATGCAAATAAACTTTTTTCGTAGATACATTTCATTACCAAAGCGCAGGTGTGTTAATGAAAATTTAAAACTCTATAACAGAATCACCTGCTCTGAAAGGGTTTTTCTGTTATTCACGCACAGCTCCATAAAAGAATAGGGAGAAAAGTTTTCCCCCGCAAAGTAAGAAACAGTGACATTAGGTTGTAAAAAAACGTCCGTTGAGGTCAACCGACTGTATCGCGTGTGTACTGAACTAGCATTGTGCGTAACTTATATTGTTACACTTTGGTTACATGTATACACAATTACACCCATTGCTTACCGGTTTGAGCACACTCTTTGTATCCGGTTACGCATTGGTGACCCGATTACGCACGCTTTTATATATATATATATATATATATATATATATATATACCTATCTTTATTGTTACGGCGCACGAATAATTACAACGAAAAAGGAGGAAAAAAATTACACTCTACCTGCATTTATATCCTTGAGACACACTTTATCTTGTTATTTTATCTTCAACTATTTTTCTATTGATAGTTTTTTTTATTTTATTTGGTCCGTTTACGTGTTAATTAGATTAAATTTCGTACCGATTTAATCAAAGTTTATTTGGTATTTATTTTATCTATTTTCAAATTCAGTTAATATCTAATTGATATCAATTTTACTAAATTTTTACCATTTTGGTATCAATAATTCAATTCAATTTGGTACCAATTTTATAAAGTTTGATTTAATTCGGTTCAATTTTGATTTTTTCGTTATGATCTGTTATAACAAAACAAAATTATTAATGTATTTTGATTCTTATTTGGTAACGAATCAAAAGTCCATTCCACTTTAGTTTTGTTTGTTGATATAGAAACAAAAATCACTTTCCGTTTTGATTTGCTTTTTATTACATAAAAAAAAATATTATTATACTTCTTACTATGAATAAAAATGATTTAAAAATTACCACTGATAAAAATGTTAAATGCAATAAAAGAAGTTATTTAATTTAATAATTAAAAATTTAGTTTAATTTATTTTATCCGGGCCGTACATCAAAGATTACTTGACTTTTAGATGGGACAATAATTCTGTAAATATATCATAGACAGTCCTAGAATTTTTCATTGACGTATGTGAAATAATCACGAGCAGTGCTAAAATTTTTAAAATATTCAATTGATTACTTTAAATATTCCAGCACTGCTCGTGATTATTTCACATAAGTCAATGAAAAATTCTAGAACTGTCTATGGAATATTTACAGAATTATTGTCTTATCCAAAAGTCAAGTACTGTCAAGTAATCTTTCATGTTATCTTATTTTTTCCGTGTTGAAGTCTAGCAAAGAAAAAATTTTCGTCACTTATAGATTCTTACTTATAGAGGTTTTTACATGGTAAAATGAAGGGACCTGACAATTGTCGTCTCTTATAAAGGTTTTTCACTTATCCATGTTCGATAGTAGTAACAATAAAAGCAAATAAATAAAAAACAATAAGAAAATCAAATTTCAAAAATATGGAACCAGAAAAGACTTAAAAGTCAAACCTTATTTGACACGTGACATTATTATATAATATGGAATTATTTAAAGTACTCTTGAAATACTGAATGATGTAATAATTTAACTTAATAAATAAGGCATTGAATGTAAACGAAATCGAATTACTTTGTATATGAGAATAAATCTTGAAATTTGATTGCACTGATGAACATTAATATATCTATTCGGCTTATTATTATTCAACATAATATTTGATCTAGCTGAGCAATATACGACGTAATTGGATGTATAAGCATCTTTTAAATTTTCCTATTAAAGTCATCCGGCAACTCATATGGCAAACTAGTCACGTCTCTCTGATAATTTACTATAACGAAACGTAACACACAAACTCAATTGTCAACTAAACTGCCAGACGTCAAATTATTATTTTCTTTAATCTCTTCTGACACAAAGGCAAATCACACAGTTTCTTCAATTTTTCCATTTATTTCTTCTTAATCAGTTTTAATTACTTTTAGTTTTTGCCTTTTCTTCTTCTTCTTTTAATTTTTCTTTTCTCCTTTTTATTTATTTTCTCTTTTCCTCTTTTTATATTTTCTCTCTTAATTTCTTTTTCTTTTATTTTCTTCTTCTTTTTTCTTTTCGCTTTTCATTTCACTTATTTTCTCTTTTGATTTTTTCTTCTCTTTATTCTATTGACTTTTTATTCAGCGTTTTCCATTCATTTATTTTCTCTTCTCTTTATATTTACTTTTTATTGCTTATTCCTCATGTAGAGGAAGTATTGTAATACCAAAAATTTTCGACTTTGATTTTTTGATATATCTTTATGTTATTTGACCTCAGGAGATCAAAAATGACATTTTTAAAAAATGTCATTCCGTTTGTGTGTGTGTAAACATCACATTTTCATAAATATGTCCAAATTATACACGGAGAAAACTGGAGTATTCAACTAACTATCTGGAGGGACAAACAGACTATATTTGAGGTTAAGTTATTCGTAACCATCTCGGAGGGATAAATAGACACTCCGATGGTTAATTTGACTAACTCGGAGGGAAAAGTTAACTATCCAGAGAATCAGGCTTAACACTCAAAACCTAACCCTCTAAGTTTGACTATCCAGTTTTCCCAGTGTAAAGAGCTTTTGGACTGAATTTTTTTTAAATTGTACGTCTCATCTTCGGACATAAAATGAGAGTACTTTGAGGCAGATTAACCCATTTAGTCCCAAATGTCCGTATTTCTTTGCACAAGTTTGAGCTTTCCGTTCTACGAGTTACGAATTTGGAAAAAATCGAGACATAGGTTTTTTTTAGATTTGAGTGTCCTCTTTTAGAATCTGAAAGAAAATTTCAATTTCAATTTAATCATAAAAAGTTGTAATTGTTTAAACAAAAAAAGCAGTTTTTTAAAAGTGTTTTTTGTCATTAAAATTAGATTATTTACTCGAATTCGGTTGGGAAAAATCCGGGACAAGAAAATATCGCGTCCAAAATGTTGGGACTATCAAATAGGCATAATGCCGAATTTTTTTTTCTAATTTTAAAATAGCGCCTCCAAAACAATTAAAAATCTGTGGGCCAAAATGGTAAACAAATTTTTATTTTTATCAATTCTCATTTCTTTTTGCAGTAAAAATGAATGATAAAAGTTAATAACTTAATTTAAACTTTTTTACAATGTTTAAGAATGTTATAAAGAATTTTTATAAACAATTTTCAAAACATGAAATAGAATGCTAGAAAAAAATTATCAAAATGTTGCTAAAGGTTTAAACTTTCATTTAACATTATTTAACAATATTTAAAAATGTTATAAACAATTTTTATAAACAATTGTTATAAAAAAATATTTTCAGAGTGGAAAATAACTTCTTCTCTATCCCACTAGCTTTCTTTTGTCATTAAACAGGAAACTAAAGTTTCTAATGCTTATAAAAAAATTTGTGAACAATATATATAAATGTTATAATTAATTCTTATAAATAATTAGTTAAATATGAATTACTATAATAGAAAAAACGCTTTTTTTATTATATATTGCACTCTTCTAATCCAAATCTTTGTTAAAGAGATAAACTTTCATTTAATATTATTTAACAATATTTAAAAATGTTAAAAACCATTTTTATAAATAATTTGAAATTCGTGGGCCAAAGTGGTATCAAATTTTTGTACTTTTATCAATTCTCATTTCTTTTTGCTGTAAAAATTAATAATAAAAGTTAATCACTTAATTCAATTTTTTACAAGGTTTAAAAATATTATAAACAATTTGCAAAACATGAAATAGAATCCTATAAAAAAATTATTTTTTGGTATTGACAAAATTTTAAAAATAATTTTAGAAAATTCTTTTTTTTATCCAAATTGTTTATAAAAATGTAAAAAATGGTAAATAATTTCAGAAGAAGATTTTTATTTCAAATATCTATTTTGATGAAAAACCAAGCAAAAAGTGAAACAACGTTTATTCTTCCATCCCTGAACTGTTTTTTCTATAAAAATTGTTTATAACATTTTTAAATATTGTTAAATAACGTTAAATGAAAGTTTGAACCATTAGCAACACTTTGATTGCAAGAGAACGTACTATAATCAAAAAATATTTTTTTTCTAGGATATTTCATGTTTTGCAAATTGTTTACAATATTCTTAAACCTTGTAAAAATTTTTGAATTAAGTGATTAACTTTTATTATTCATTTTTACTGCAAAAAGAAATGAGAATTGATAAAAATAAAAATTTGTTTACCATTTTGGCCCACAGATTTTTAATTGTTTATAAAAAATGTATCTGTCCTTCATTCTGCTCCAGTGCAAAAGAGACACCTACTGGTGCTAAATCTTCTTTCTCTTTCTATCAAGCGGACGCCTCTATACAGACCATCCCCACTCTATTTATATTATCTCTATGATTATTTTTTCCAAATTTCAATACTTTGGCGGCCGTTTTGGAGGCGCCATTTTAAAATTAGAAAAAAAAAATTTTGGCATTATGCCTATTTGATAGTCCCAACATTTTGGACGCGATATTTTCTTGTCCCGGATTTTTCCCAACCGAATTCGAGTAAATAATCTAATTTTAATGACAAAAAACACTTTTAAAAAACTGCTTTTTTTGTTTAAACAATTACAACTTTTTATGATTAAATTGAAATTGAAATTTTCTTTCAGATTCTAAAAGAGGACACTCAAATCTAAAAAAAACCTATGTCTCGATTTTTTCCAAATTCGTAACTCGTAGAACGGAAAGCTCAAACTTGTACAAAGAAATACGGACACTTGGGACTAAATGGGTTAATAAAGTTTAACTACATATTTTTTTATTTTTAATTTTTCAAAAAAACGTTTTTTGCCCATAACTTTAAAAAAAATGTTAGGACACCTATGAATGTTTTTCTCTAAATTTGTAGCGTTCTTTTAGACACATCTTTTGAGCCCTCAATGAACATTTTTTGTCCATATTCACCGGAGATATTAAACTTTTAAAAATCAAAAATTTTGGAATATAAGACTTTTTTGAAAATTTTATTAAAAAATGTAGAAGTAACTTTGAAACTATCATTACCATCTTGTAGAGCATTAAAAAACACTTCGATTGACTTATTTTTGAAGCTAATTTGACTAGAAATAAAGAAGTTATTCATATTTTAAAAAACAGAAATTGTGATGGAAATTTAAAAAAAAAATTTTAATGTGGAAGTAACTTTGAAAGGTTGAAAAATATCATTTTCCAAATCATTTTTAAAATTTTAAAAAAGAAAATAATTAAAGTCATAATACAGCATAAAAATCAAAATCGCTTATGTATCGAAACTGAATTTTTAATCAAATAAAGATAAAAAAAATATTACAGCAGTTGAGAATAATTGTTCAAAATTTATACTTTATTATTATTAACATTATGAGGATGCAAAGTGTTCATAAAATGAACACAACGAGATTTACGAAAAGAAATGAAATGAACACCAAAATTATAACAAAACTATAGGGGAGAGTGGGGCAAAATGGGGTACCTTTTTGTAATTGGCTGTTTACAGAGAACCAAACGAATAAATCGATTCAACTAATCATCAGAATTCTTCTTTGTACTCTTAGGTTTGAGGAAATTATGATAATAGCAGAGAAAAAAAATTTTAAAAGAACTTATATCCCATTTTCTGAGAAGGTGCAAAAACCCCATTTTGGGGTGGTATCAAATTACCATACAAAACATGGAATATTTTTTCAAAATTTGTTAAATTCTTGTTGTAAGAGATTATGAATACAAACAAAAAGTAAGATTCTTTATTATTATGAAAAAAACAAGCAATATTTACTAGAAATGAACAGAAAAACATCGATAATGAAAAATATCGATATATCGATAGTGAAACATCGATAGCATAATACTCCGAAACAAAAATATTGACTTTTCTGCGGAAAGTTGTTAAATATGCATAATATAACGTTTTTAAGTAGTTCAATGAATATTAAATACCACCCGGCATGGCCCAACACATAGGTACCCCATTTTGCCCCGCACTGTATAGTACAACAAATTGTAATGTTTACAAATTGTTATAAACAATTTAACAATCTATCCTATTGGAAATTACTCTATAGAATAAGTGCTGAAAACGATTCCACACTTGCCAAATTTAATAAATTATCCCAAAAAGTTTTATAAGCACTTAAATTTCGAAAAAAATCGATATTTTTTTCGCTCAAAACTTTAATGTTGTATAACTTTCAAAAAAAAAAAATTTTTCATATTGCTCTCATAATTGATAACATTTTCTTATCAAAATGAATAATATATATCGAGGATAAAAAAATTAAATATACCCATCATGGAGAAACAGAGGTACCCCATTTGACCCGCCTACCCCATTTTGCCCCACTCTCCCCTATAACTTGGCAGCGGTTTTTTCATTTTTAAATCCCTTCTGTTTTTTCAATTTTTTTCCACTGTCGGTAATTCTGTTTTCCTTATCGAATAGTTCAGTAAAAAAAGGAAAAGTACACTCACACACAAGACGGTATAATTTTTTTGAACAAATGTGAATATGAAATCTCTGTGCATCCGCAAAGTTTCCACGCATTGCGAGGATGAAAGGAAATGAAAATCGCCATATAGCCTATAGACTAAATACTAGACATGAAACTTCAGCATGGATTGCGCTTTTAATCGCGAAAGTAAATTGCACATCAAAGCATAATGTTGGCTTATTAGCTTCTCAGTCATAGTGGAAACACTTACATTTACGCGGTTGAGAATATATTTCTCTAAGTGACTTTAAAAACCAGTGGAATGTAGCGTTTATGTTTAAAATAAGCCACTAATAAAATACTACTTAACGCCATTGTTCTTATACCATAATGAATAAGAAACTATTATATAGAATTTAAACGCCAAGAAAACAAAATTAGTTAAAACAAAAAAATCACAGGGGAAAAATTTCTCCTTTTCTTAAAATTATTATTGGGAGAGTAAATAAATTTATTTACACCAAGTAGACTTTTATATTTCAGTCAATAATTGTACATATTTAATCAAATATTTTCAGCTTTATTTTACTAAAAATTTTACATTTAACTAAATAATTTTAAATTTAACTAAAATTTTATATTTAACCAATAACTTCTTAATTAACACAGTAGGGTGAATGTGCCATCTACTGCGATTTTCAGGTTTAGCAGCCTTTGAAATAAACTCAAGTGAATTCGAGTACTCGATTCCCGTCGAATACTCGTAAATTCCGAGTACTCAACTAAATTCAAGCTCATAAAAAATAAAAAAGAAAGAGGTAGAAGTAGAAAATATCGAATTCCCCCTAAATGTCTTACATTAGTTAGTATGTTAGTTATTTTAACACCTAACGATTTTCTACGACTGTAAATCCTTTAAATTCAAAATTTTCTACTTATTAATAGTTTTTTTTAGTAATTTAAAAGCTCGAATTCAATCGAGTACTCCAATCTAATCGAGTACTTGAAATTATTCGAGCTTTTTATGAGGCTATAGACTCGGCTCGAGTTCGAAAAATGAAAAGCTCGAAAAAACACGAACTAGGTTCGAGCTTTTTGCACACCTCTAAGAAATATAATATAAAAGCTAGTATCAAAATTAAATAGCATGAATTTAATTCAATGTTCGATTAAGTTTAACTACGCAATGAAAGAAATATTTTAAATAAGTTAATTGCAACTAGCAGATGAGAAAAATCTTGATACGTTTTTTTTAATTTTGAGACGTATTTATGTTTTTGTTTGAAATACATAAATAGTGTTAATAGTAGTCTTTGTATGCGAAGAGAGTACGTTTTGTAATACCTACATATAGTCGAGCTGTAAAACCAATATAACAAATTACAATAATATCCTTGAATAAAATGCGTATAACCCAAACATTGCGGGTTGAAAGTATATTTAAAGAACGCATATGTAATTTCTCAACGAGAATGTGCTTTCCTCGAGTACTCATTTTTCATGAGGGTCTCGGATTATTATGGAGTAGCAGCTTGATATTAATAGGTGGGTCGACATTATTAAACAGTCTGAATAAATAACACTTTGCTGACCCCTACAAAATACCGAGCGATAAATTGCAGATATAAGAGTAAAATACTTTATCAGACATAAATTCTTTTGAAAATAATGAATTCACTCAAGTGCGAGTACATATTGTAAATGAAATATATGTACACTTCAAATTTATATATCGAAGGAGAGTCCGATTTAAAAAAAAACGGATGTTATTGGTGAAACTTAGCAAATCTATTTCTATTTACCCCAACTGACCCTATAAAATTAAATAAAGAAAATTAATATGAAATTAAGAATATAATACAAGAATTAATAAAAAAAAAAAAAAGAAAAATTGTTCAAGAGTAATTCAAAGAAGAAAAATAGTCCAAGAATAATTAAAAAAAAAGAAATGTAAGAATTGTTAAAAAAATACTACAAAAACGAATAAGAAATGGAAATAATGACTAATTATTTAATAAAGTTATTTAATCCTGCGGCAAATGACTTTAATAGTTTGCTGCTTAACAAAGATAGTCACAGTTTCATAAAGTATTTTAAATGGATATATAAACAGTAGTAAAGACTCTACTAAACGCGTTTGAGAATTGATCGTTTAATACATATACTAGAGACTTGCAGTAGACATTTATCGGAGTCTTTTGACCCTTTCCGTTAAGTTTAGAACCTAATGAAAATAATCGTTTCCAGTTTGTGTAAACTTTACTAATTTCGTATAAATATATATGTATATAAATATATACACTCGAATTGAGGAAATTGTATTTCTAAAAGTTTATTCGTTACAAGAATATAAAAAGATTTGAGTTACTTTTCCGGAAGAACGTATAGCTAGACATGCAAATTTAATTATAGAATCCCGTCTTAATTGGAATAAATTGTAATGATAATGAGTTTGTGTAATTATTAATATCCTATTGACAAATAAATACTTATTTTTGTGAAAAAAGTATTTAAATTATAATATTAAATTGAAATGAAATATTGGATTGTAATATCGATATTATTATGATGTGTAATAATATTTATATTATGTCCATTCGGGCAATTGGATTCGGGGGAATGTACGGGAATCATATAATATTCACTAAATTCATAATAATATCAATTATTATAACTTAATAATTATTATAGTTTTTTATCTCAATTTGATATCATTAGAAAAACTAGGTTAACTATTTAATTAGCTACCTATAATTAGGAATTATCATTTTGCTAATTAATAAATATTAAATTAATAGAATTTAAAAATAATTAAGACATTATTTTATACTTGAAATTAATAACAATTTGTAATGTTTTGATTGCAGCCCCAAAATTTGGTATTAACTGGAGAATTTCCGAACTGTGACGTGAAACTCTGCGATTTTGGAATTTCACGATACATTAGTCACGGTGCAGATATTCGTGAAATTTTAGGCACACCCGATTATGTTGGTGAGTACATTTTCATTGAAATTAATTTCTAATCATGTAAGTTAATCTTAGTTTTCAATAAAAAAAATAATTATCATTTTCTAATTAGTTTCAATTTATTTTTATTTATAAATATTTATTATATTTAATTGTAATTGTTAAAAATTTATTAAAAATTTATTATTCTATATTATTTATTAATTAGTCATTAATTTATTATTGAAAATTATTATTTCGTTATTCATTACTGCAAAATTGTCCTTTCGTTCAGCGTACTGAATAATAATTCGGTACTATAGCAATTTTATAGAGTACGATTATAAATATATAATAAAAGAAAAAAAATTGTTTAATTGACATTATAATTTCTTTGATGAAATTGATTAATTATGATAAAATAAATTTCATTCTCCCTTCGACTTTAATTATCAGAAAAAAAGTTTAAATCAAAAGATGATTTCACGTTTTTTTTTCTTGTTCTGAAAATGCAACGTTGATTGAACAACATTTCAATAGCTCAATCACTTGAACCTTGCTTCTAAGGCTTCTCAATGTCACTTTTGTAAAATCACAGTTCGATCAATAAAACAATGTCATTCCATTAAAAAATACCCTATTACATAATAAACTCTCGCAGAGCTAGTATTACAATTCTTCTGACAACTTTTCCTTTCATTAACAAGTTTTGTTAGAATTTTCATTTTATTCCTTCCAATTAGAATTTTTTAACTTGTTTGAATAAAACATTAAGAAATAATCAACGAATAATTATTTTTGTGCAACGCCTGTAAGAAAAGCATTACTTTACATGTTTGTAAAGTTGACGCAAAACAGTACTTTGCTGCACTAGTGCGGCAAAATGCTTACTTTGCTGCAATAGAGAGACAAAGTGCTTAAAGAATGCTTAAAAGCATGATTGTGCAGTGACACGTCACACGAAATTTTTATTGTGCATGTGAGAAGAACACTTAGTATCCTAACCCCCACAGCACCGAAACTTTTCTAAAAATGTATTAAATATTTACTTGCAATATTCAGCATATTTAACTGAAAAGTTTAGTGAGAATTGTGTAATGACAAACGAATTAACCAATCGCGATTATTTTTTACATAATACTGCACCGAGACGATAGTTTCTTGTTTACAAAATTTAAAAGCCATGAGAACAAATCTTTTATCTATTTTACTAAAAAAAACTATTTTCGACGATTTTCTTGTCATTTTTCACTTTTTTTAATAGGTGTTTATTACTTAATAATAACGGTTAATGAACTGCATAAATTTTTTTCTTACTGTCAAGGGTTGCAGGAGAAGGGAAACATATGTTTTTTTCTTTGTTAAATCGTAAATTGTAGTAATTAATCGTTTTATTAAATTTCGTAGGTGCGGGCAAGATGGGGAGATTTGCAATTTTTTCCATATTATTAATTTTATGCTTTTTTAAAAAACAGATGGCCTTTGTACGTCTTTATTACGTAAGACTGATTCCCAAAGATCGTTATTAAAAAAAATAATAAAGTATATATGTTCAATAATTTTCGTTTTTTTGCTCATTAATTGCCCTACTCTCCCCTATTGCAAATAAATATTTAATACATTTTTAGTAAAGTTTCTATGCTGTAGGAAACTTTTACGTATAAATTATACTGTCTCCGAAATTTTTAACGTATTATAGCTGTTTTTTTTAGAAAAGTATGAACAGAAAAAAATATGGCTACAACATTGGTTGTAGTACAAAGTACTATTTTCGACCACTTATCTTAGATGGCCAACTTAGGACCACTCTCCCCTATTAATTATTATTATTTTTGTACTTAGTAATATTAACTCCGTGTAAGAAATATTAATTATTGTTTTATTGATTAAAAAATATTAATTTCTTCATTAAAAAAATACATCAAAAAATTATTCATCATGTAAATAAATATACAAGAATGTAAGATAATATTTTCCTCCACATGCCTGCATAATTAATTTTCTTTTTAGCCCCGGAAGTTCTCAACTATGAGCCAATAAGTCTGGCTACCGATATGTGGTCAGTTGGCGTTTTGTTGTACGTTCTACTAACAGGTTGTTCGCCATTCGGAGGAGATACCAAACAGGAAACATTCTGTAATATTAGTCGCTGTCGATTGGACTTTCCCGATGATCTTTTCGAGGATGTTTCCAAGGAGGCTCAAGATCTCATGCGGAAACTAATGGTCAAGGATCCAAGGTAAATAGAAAAATATTCAAGGAATAAGAAGACCTTATTACTTTTCCTGTATTAAAATACACATCTTTACCTAAAAAAATACACATATTCACCCGCGTGGAAATGAAAGTATGGGCAAAAGATGGCAAAAGATGGCAAAGTGTGGGTAAAGGATAGCGAAATTTGGCACTATGTTTGCCAAAGATGGCAAAGTATTGCTAAGGAGCGAATCCTATGGTTTAACTATGGCAGCAACATAAATCAATTTTTCATCAAACAAAATAATAAAAAACCCAAAAACTTTAAATATTTTTCATTTTTAAACCATAAACAAAGTGAGGCATATAAAAAAATTATTTTTTAAATGGTTTTTTTAATTTAACTGTTAAAATGAACTATGGGCAAAGTATGGCGAACCATGGGATAAAAGAAAACTTATTTTCTATACATTTTCGAACTATGGGCAAAAGATGGCAAAATATGGGATGAAAAAAAAATATTTTCTATACATTTTTGAACTATGGGCAAAAGATGGCGAACTATAGGATAAGAAAAATAATTATTTTCTATACATTTTCGAAGTATGGGCAAAAGATGGCAAACTATGGGATGAAAAAAAATTATTTTCTATAGATTTTCGAAGTATGGGCAAAAGATGGCGAACTATGGGATAAGAAAAAAAATATTTTCTTTACATTTTCGAAGTATGGGCAAAAGATAGCGAACTATGGGTTAAGAGAAAAAATTATTTTTTATACATTTTCGAAGTATGGGCAAAAGATGGCGAACTATGGGATGAAAAAAAAATATTTTCTTTACATTTTCGAAGTATGGGCAAAAGATAGCGAACTATGGGTTAAGAAAATAAATTATTTTCTATAGATTTTCGAAGTATGGGCAAGAGACGGCGAACTATGGGATGAAAAAAAATTATTTTCTATAGATTTTCGAAGTATGGGCAAAAGATGGCAAAATATGGGATGAAAAAAAATATTTTCTATACATTTTTGAACTATGGGCAAAAGATGGCGAACTATGGGATAAGAAAAAAAATATTTTCTTTACATTTTCGAAGTATGGGCAAAAGATAGCGAACTATGAGATAAAAACAACTATTTTCTACACATTTTTGAACTATGGGCAAAAGATGGACAACAACAACCTGACTAAATTCGGTGCAAATTCGACACGTCTTCTACAGGGAATTTTACCTTCTCTTGGAAATTCCGATCAGATCGGAATTCCGTCAGAAATCGGAATTTTGATTGAAATTCCTAAAATAATTCTGTCGGAATTTTGATTGGAATGCCAAGAAGAATTCTGTCGGAATTCGTATCGAAATTTTGATTAGAATTCCTGTAAGAATTCTGTCAGAATTCCAATCAGGATTCTGATAATTCCGAAAGGATCGGAATTTTGATTAGAAATCCTATAAAAATTCTGTCAGAATTCCGATATGGATTCTGAAAATTGCGATGTGATCGGAATTCATCAGTAATCGAAATTATTATTGGAATTCCTAAAAGAATTCTGTCGGAATTGCGATTTGAATTTTGATTAGAATTCTTATAAGAATGTTGTCAGAATTCTAATGGGATCTGAATTCCTATAAGAATTCTGTCAGAATTCCAATCTGGATTCTGAAAATTGTAATGGGATCAGAATTTCCTTAGAAATCGGAATTCCTATAAGAATTCTGTCAGAATTCCGATATGTATTCTGTCAGAATTCCGATCTGTATTCTGAAAATTCCGATGGAATCGGAATTCTGTCCGTAATCGGAATTTTGATTGGAATTCCTAAAGTAATTCCGATCTGAATTTTAATTAGAATTTCTATAAGAATTCTGTCAGAATTCCATTTTGGATTCTGAATATCATAGTTTGCCATCTTTTGTCCATACTTCGAAAATCTATAGAAAATAATTTTTTTTCTTAACCCATAGTTCGCTATCTTTTGCCCATACTTCGAAAATGTATAGAAAATAATTATTTTTCTTATCCCATAGTTCGCCATCTTTTGCCCATAGTTCAAAAATGTATAGAAAATATTTTTTTTTCATCCCATATTTTGCCATCTTTTGCCCATAGTTCGAAAATGTATAGAAAATAAGTTTTCTTTCATCCCATGGTTCGCCATACTTTGCCCATAGTTCATTTTAACAGTTAAATTAAAAAAACCATTTAAAAAATAATTTTTTTATATGCCTCACTTTGTTTATGGTTTAAAAATGAAAAATATTTAAAGTTGTTGTGTTTTTTATTATTTTGTTTGATGAAAAATTGATTTATGTTGCTGCCATAGTTAAACCATGGGAATCGCTCCTTAGCAATACTTTGCCATCTTTGGCAAACTTAGTGCCACATTTCGCTATCCTTTACCCACACTTTGCCATCTTTTGCCATCTTTTGCCCATACTTTCATTTCCAAGCGGGCACTTTGAACAAAATACACAAATGTACAATTCTTATTTATTCCAAATGGCTTATTAAATCCAAACAAATTTATTCCAATGATTCTATTTAAAAAATTCTATTAAATCACCAAAATTCCCTTCTTATACATAAGAAAGCGGAATAACTGAATTATTTGCCAAAAAAGCCTAAATACACAAATTCAACATTTAATCGCAGAGAAAATAAATTAATCTCAAGATCAGTATCAATATTTTCTCAGAGCGTTCTGTTTGACTAAAACTCGAGGATTTTTTTAATTAATGAATTCCTGAATATTAATTTGAATTGAGATCAAATTTGCATTAAAATTCGCCTTGAATACAATTCGATTTAAATTAAAATCCGATCTTATTTCAAATACGATTTAAATTGAAACACGATTTGAATTGAAATATGATTTTAATTAAAAATCAATTTAAATTAAAATTCGAATTGAATTAAAATTCAACTTTGGTTAAAATTAGGATTGAATAAAATGCGATTTGAATTGAAAATCAATTAGAATTAATTACAATAAAACCCTTTGAAATTGGTAAAGACGAGAAATTGATTTGAAGTGACCGTGGCAACTGATAATTTTGAAGTAATTTGTAATTATTAATTTTAAAAATATTAAAACTTTTGCACATTACTGCACTTCTTCATTGAAGTTTAGACTAACGTACAAAATTTCAGCTCAATTTATTAAATATTTAAAGAGAAAGGTGGTCGAAAAAATTACTATTGAGAACCTAACAATAGCATACTGTTAAAATTAAAATTCAATTTGAATTTGAGAAAAAAATGATAATCGAGAAAGAAAAATGTTATATTCAGAAATAAACTCCTTTCAGTGACCCGGAAGATGAAATATCTTCAATAAAGCTTTTCACTCGAGATTCGTTTACCTCGAGAGACAAATGCCATTGTCATCCTGAACATTCACCTTTGATCCAAAGATTTCTCACGCAAGGCCACAGCCCAGTTCTCAAGAGTCTGTCGAGAGTTAGATTCTTGAACGTGTATGAAAGACAATTTTTTTCACCAACTATAAATATTTGTTTAAAAAGAAGAAGAAGAAAGAATGAAAATGATAATGATGATCCTGAAGCGAATCATTGACCTATAGTGCAAAAAGGTCACATTGTAGTGGCATAGAAACGTAAAGAATCGACAAATCAGTAACCTCGCATTAGTAATGCTGAAGGTAACTGGATAAATGTACCCACAATCTAAACAATACTCAACACACTGTATAGGTGATTGTATATTTACTTTCCACTCAATTCCTCTTAAATGAGATCTTTTTATTTAAATTTAAAAGAAGTAAAGAAGAAGATAAGTAGTAAAAGAAAAAAGAAGGAAGGTCATGAAACAAGGAAGTAGATACTCAGGGTTTCATTATATTTGGTCAATTCGCAAAATTCTGTGTTTGCAAATTAACAAGAAGCGGTTCATGACTGAAGTTAATAGGATTTATTAGCTTTCGTGGATGTAAACGAAATGTTTGAATTAGGGGAGAGTGGGGCAAAATGGGGTACTTTTTAGTTATTGGCTGTTTACAGAGAACCAAATTAATAAATGCTTTCAACTAAGCATCAGAATTCTTCTTTGTATACACTTGGGTTTGAGAAAATTATGATAACGGCAGAGAATAAATTTTTTTAAAAAACTTATATCGTATTTTCTAAAAGAGTGCTAAAACCCCATTTTGCCCATAAAATGATGTGGTATGGAATAACTATACAAAACATAGAATATTTTTCAAAATTAATTAAATTCTTGTTGTATGAGATTATAAATACAAACAAGAAGTGGTATTATTTATTATTATGAAAAAACGAGTAATATTTATTAAAATTTAAAAAAAACATTAATAATGCAAAATATAGATAGTATAAATGACTCGAAATAGAAATATCGATTTTTTCGCTGGAAATATGTATAATATATATTGTTTTTAAATAGTTGAATAAATTGACGTAGCATCCAGTGTGCCCCACACTTAGATACCCCATTCTGCCCCACACTGCATGTTAAAACAAAATGTAAAGTTTCCAAGTTATTGTATCAAATTTAACAATCTATTCTATTGGAAATTACTCTAGAATAAGTCCCGAAGAAGATCCCATACTTTCCAAATTAAATACATTGTCCTAAAAAGTTTTGTAAGCGCTTTAATTTCGATAAATATTCATATATTTTTTGCTTAATATTTTAAAGTTGTATAACATTTAAACAAAAAATTTTTTCATAGCGTTTTTATATTTAATAACATTTCCTTATTAATATGAATGATATATATTGAGGATAAAAAGATAAAAAGTATCCATCATGAAAGAACAGGGGTACCATATTTGACCCGCCTATACCCTATTTTGCCCCACTCTCCTCTACGTTGGTTTTTAATCATTCGGAATGACGAATTCTAATTTTAATTGAAATTCGTTTTACTAAAGACACTAGTTGGTCTAAAATTTTAAAGAATGATCAGTATGAACAGTACGAAATTTGTAATTAATTCTTTTAATTACTGTGGATTGATAATATTTACGATCCTCCGTACCTTCGATTAAATTAAATAAAAAATAATTTAATTTCATCATAGTCATGATGGAAAATAATAATTTAGATCAGACTATAATTTCACTAGGGATTATTTTTAAATAAATAAATTTATTCACTACTAGTTCAGGTCAGTAACACTGCGGTTCACCTCGAATCAAATGTAGATCTGATGAATGATTTTTTGATAACTTAAAAGTAGTTCTGATGAAAGATGTTTGATAAATTGTATCAAAAGTACTTTTTATCATAACATTGTAGCAAGCAATGTTGCTTTGCTACAAATGCTTCATTGTTATTGTCTTAATCAACATCAGCAAGAATAATCAAAAACAAATCAATACTTTATAAAAGCATTGTTTTTATACTTTTTTTAAGCAATTTTTAAAATACTTTGAACAATAGTTTACCATATAAATAATCAAATGAATTGCAAGCAAATCAATTTAAAATCAAGGAGTCTTAAAAACCATTTTTGCAAAACTATTAGAATAAATTTTTTGGATAAATATCGATAAACGTATAAATAAGATAAATTAATATCAATTAAACAAGAGATCAAATTCAAAAGAACAAATCGTCGTTTGGGGCAGCATCATGCCGACTCAGCTAAGTAGTGAAAAAGATGCCGTCTCAAAAAAGTTAAATACATGCCATTTTACAAAATCTGCGTATAAACTATGACTTGTCGCGAAAGTGCTGAGAATTAATTGCTTGGAAAAACTTAGGATAAAAAAATATTTAATTAAAATAACTATACTCTTTAAAGTTAAATGTATTAGGTTACCAACCTAAAATTAGGGGGAAAATGTAAACGGTTGTAACTAGACATGTTCATCACTTGCATGTTTCTCAGCGCTTTTACGGAAAGGCATAGTTGACACAAATTTCGTAAAACGGCATGTTTTTCACTTTTCTTCTTGAGACGGTATCCTTTTCACCGCTTAGCTGAGTCAGTTTGATGCTGCCCTCAGGCGACGAAATTTAAAAGAACAAATTTTCAACAAAAAATAAAGATCAACAAGGAGCCACACCTGCTGCACCTGATAAAGTAAACGATTTAAATAATAACCTAGACAAGTCGGAACAATGGCGTATGGGTTATATTGTGGCAGTCTGGAAAAAATTCATTATGTATGGTGTTCATTATGCATAGTCCCGGTCTAGCGTTACATCGCATTTGTTACAAGATGACTCGTGCATTTGTATACACATATTTATGAAGATAAAAGCAAAGGTATCTCGTGTCGATGGATCCGTTACTGCGTTAAAGTAATGTTCTTTCGTGAAGAGAACTAAGAAGATGTGCAAATAAAAAGAAAAAATTCGAAAGGAAGCACTAGGAAGTAAAGACTATTTTCGATAGCGTGCAACTTGCAATTGCACTCACTCTTTGACCACGTCGAATTGCATATTGACTCTTGAGAAAACTTATGTCTTGCGGTACTAAGAAGATTATGATGATGATGATTATTATAATCATAATGACTAAGCAACTTGCAAACTATATTGTCTTTAGTCAATGATTTTTACCCGCACATGCAACTCGCCACTTCCTTTTCCCAAAAAACTCGTACATATGCTCCTTTCTCTTTTTTCTTCGAATGTAAAACTCGACTAATTACGTAAGAAAAATTACAACATTATCACTGAATGAATTAGCCAATTTCACACTATATCGTTCATTTTAAATGGACCTAGATTCTTAAACTTGAAAAGTGCGAAACTGACCATTTAATGTTATGCTGAAAATAGTCTTTTTACGTAAAAGACATTTTTAATGATCCAAAACATAATATTTTTTTTTATTTTTGCTACCGTTACCCTATCAGAACGTGAAACCGTAAGATCAGGTTTAACCAAGTTGAACCTGAGGCATTACACCCAGAATAAGAGAAACAGAATCGTAAAACCTCGACATTTATTGCATTGGACTTATAAAGTTTGATATTTTTACCGGTTCTTAGTCAGTTGTTGTTGTTTCTGCAAATATATAATCAGTCGTTGACCTTCCGGCAACAGGTGGTTTGGAATGAAAACAAAAAAAAGATTTGTTCATTCCTCATAGAAAACCACTTTCTTTGAAACGGAAGGAAAAGTCTGAGAGAAAAAAAATTTTTTGTTATCGCTATGGAAGTCCGGAACAATGCAACTGCTAATAGGAAGTTTTTATCAATGGTCTCTTTAAAAATCGGTTTATCACTTACTACAAATCCTCCTACAGTTTTTGAAGAGCTTCCTGAATTTTTATACCCACATTTCTAAGCATTTTTAAACCAAAAATTTCTGTATGTTTGAAAACTATTCCATCACCAACATTTATTGATACATAGTTAAACAATTTTCAAAAATCTAAGTTCTCAATTTCTGTTTCAGAGAGAGACTAACAGTGAAAGACTGTTTACAGCACTCTTGGTTCGCGTTATTCGACGATCCAGTAGCATCACTTACATCAACAGTATCCTTAGAAATTGAAACAATGACCTCGAGTACGGTAGTTCTTTTGGAACAAGAACCTCTGCCAAAGAGATCATCGGCACCAGAAACAGAAGTTTGTCCCCGCTCAAAATGTTTAATTTCGCCAAAGGTCGACTCAGAGCCTAACAAAGGGGCAAATGCTGTAGATGGAAAAACATCGTCATCATCATCAACTTCCCCATCCTCGTCCTCATCATCATCATCATCTTCAGCAATGAGAGCTGTTTCATCGCACACAGAAAATATTTACTCAAAGCCAAAGACATCATCGCCATTAAGAATTGGTCTCAGCGCAAATCGAAGGGATACATTCAAAAAAAATATGGAGTCTTTGGCGCAAAAATTTTCAACGAGTACAGAAATTGTCATCTTGGAGGGTAGTGGATCGAGTGGCGTACAGAGAAGAGCAACTGCGACCCATACAATGCCAGCTGGTGAAGTATTCAAGTGTATGCCAGTGTTTATTTTAGGTGAAGAACAACAATGCAGCGACAGTGGCAGTGACACTGTCTCCGAAATATCGACAGACAGTTCCAGCGATCGCAGTTCCATTTATTCAGACGATTCACTTGATTTTATTTTGTATGGCAAAAATCAAGGGAGGGCCAGTTTTCCATTCACCGGCCCCGAGTCTGATAGGTAAATATTTTAATATTCATTTTATTTTATCAATCCTTATTTAGATCGGCTATAGCCTAAAAATATATTTCGCTTCACTGCTCAAACTATATGATTAAAAACTTTTTCAAACTAAAAATACAAAGATCTTGAATTCAGAACAATCAGTAAAAATACAGAACAAATAGCTAAAGCTATTCAGAGTTACCACAAAAATTTAATTAAACTAAATTTAATAATTCCTAAGAAGAATTGAGATAATAATTTATGAAAATAATTGAAATTATGCGAAGAAACTTCTAAAATTTTGTTTCAATAATAAAAATTTAGCCAAGAATTTGATTAAAATTTTTTTAAAGATAATTTAATTCTTGACGAGAATTTTTAAAACAATTTTGAAAAATCCGTGTGTATATAATTTACAAGAAATTTTCTAATGAATAAAATGATAATTCGTTTTGCAGGTGGGAACAGAGGCATCATCAACGAGTATGGCCTAGGGAGTGCAACGGTGTCGTGAGCAAGGCCCTGAGTCGTTTTACAGAGCCTGGCTGTGGAAAACTCACCAAGAGTACAACACCGCCATGTTCCCGGGGAAAAACAGGTTTAGAAGCACTACGTGAACGAGGAGGTAACCTCGTCGTGATTAGAGAGCCCGTTAGAGCCGGAAGGTACACAAGATATAGTGAAGTTCAATGCGAGTCAGTGCAGGCAAGAATTCGAAGGTTTCAAATTCACGGCGGATCCTAAATTTCTAAAGCTTTCATACATTTCGGAAAAATTAAAAGAATCAGAATTCTTCTTCTCCTTCTCATAGAGAGGCAACAATTCTTTTCTTTTGCGAAACCAGAATTCAATTGCAAAAGAAGAATTCATTTACAAAACAAGAATTATTTCTCGCGAAAGAAAAAAATTCTCTTGCTAAACAAAAGAATTCTGTTCTTTGCATTTCATCGGATGATGATGAAATAATAACTGGCGCTGTGCGTGCTCAAATTATAGGCAGCTTGGAAACCTGTCTAGGGCCTTGTTATCTCCCGAGGATGATAGACCAACGTTCAGTCATTTTTATTTGTAAATAGGAATGAGAGCTGCGTTGTAAATAATGTAATGAGTGTGAGTTCATTGTAATAATGAAATTATCTTTATTTCCATTTCGATGGAATGTATGCGAGACTTTGTCATTGTAAATAGGAAGGACAAAAAGTTGTAGTGCGAATTTTTGAAAGAGAGAGAGAGAGAGAGAGAGAGAAAGAGAAAATTTATATTATATAAATATATAATTATATTAACTCGGATCAGCGGGGCAGTTAAAAGTCTGCCGATGATCAATCGATAGACTGATTTACCGTCCCTTCAAAACGCGATTAACAATATTATAATTCTTTCCTGCCATTTTTTTCCTATCATCATCATAAAATAAAATTGGCGACATCAATCATTAAATTTATTTTCAAAATTACAAAAAATGTTTTTTTTCAGAAACTGATTTTCTCTCATTTTAAATACTTCTAGTCTAATGATATCATTTTTCTCCCAAGAAAATCAAATGTGTTCATCAGACAAAAAATCGGTGCCTTGCTACTAAAAAAGTATAATTACTCTGAGAAAAATATGAATAAAAAATTTAAAAGTTAAGTAAAAAATATATGCCAAAAGATATTTTCCTGCAAAAATATCCCTAATAAAAAAAAGATAATTGTTTAGAATAAAAAAACAATTTCTCAGAGTAAAATTATTTAGTGCCTATTTTACCCCACTAGAACAAGAAAATGCGAAAGAAGGAAAAATATCGTGCCGTGCCTTAAATGGATACGCCTAATTAATCTTCGATCAAGATTCAATAAAATCAAAATTTTCAAGTAGAATTTATTAGAAATACGTAGTAAATTTTTATAGCAAATTCCTTATTATAATTATTATAAATTATAATTAAAAATCGATATTAATATTTGACAAAATATTCGCAAATATTAATTGATATTTTAGAAAATGGAAATTTGTTGAATATTTAAAAAAAACTTTCCTGCTCGTCAAAGTTTGAAAATTTATTGGAATTTATTACGAATCAAATTAGCTCGATTACACAAAAAAATCATGATTATGTCAGCCATAATGAAATATTTGCTAATTTAAAAAAAGGTCATACTTTCGACCAATATAAATCCTGGTATATGCGTTTCCGTCAATCTTGTGCTATATTTTTCAATCTCGAAAAAATGTTATTATTTGTATCTTGAAAATAATATTTTTCAATTTCGAAAAATTGTTACTAATATTGAAAAATATTAACTCATTTTATACAAAAAAAATATTTGTCAATCTCATAAAAGTATTAAATATTTTTAAAAAATTTGTTCAGTCTTGAAAAAATATTAAATAAAAAAAAGTATTGAAAAATGTTAATATTCATAAAAACAAATATTGAAAAAATATTAATATTCATGAAAACAAATATTTCTTAGGCTTAATAAAATAATATTCATCTACAAAAAAATATATGAAAAAAATAATAATCATTTTTATCGAGAATCAACAAACACAGGTGCGACGAAGTAATAAAAATTGTATAATAATATTTTTTCTATTAATTTATCGACAAAAATTAATTGCGGCTTGATGATAAGAAAATATCGACTGCAAAACGTTTCAATTACACGAATCAAGATCGAGAAGATCGCGCTCTACTTTGTAAATGCTAGTCATACTTTTGCGAAGATATCTCGTTCTTGATTTCAAAAACAAAAAAAGACTTCATTTTTTCACGAATTTCCTACATTACAGCACACCCTTTCATTGGACCCTGAGCCAATGAATGACGTGTGCTTATTTTCTTCGTTTCTTCTTTTTATTTATTACTACTTTTTTCTTTACAGAATAAGAAAAAATATTTTCTAATTAAATTAATATTATTATATTTTTCGTTGTAAACATAATTATTAATTTATTATTAAATTCTCAATGTTCGCGGACATTCGGAATTTTCTTATAGAGGAAAAAAATTATTTATTGTAAAATAAATAAAAAAATAAAGAAAATTATGACAAAAAAAATAGATGAAATATTTCTAATTAAATTTTTTTTCTGTTTAAAAAGGTAAAGGAATAAAATAGATTGATTTCGTTATAATTGAGTCAAATAGATAAATTAAATCTATATGTAAATATATTTTAATTGGCGAAGTAAATTAATTTGATTAAAGACGTTAATTTAAAAATATAAATTAAATTATTTAAATTAAAGAATGAAAATTGAATACGAGAATGTAAATAAAATTAAAGAAATTGAATTAATTGAAGAATGACAATTCAATTCAAGAATTGGAATTAAATTAATAAATGATATTCAAAGTAAAGAATAAAAATGTGATTGAAGAATTGAAATTAAAGAATCAGAATTCGAGTAAAAAAGTTTGAATTTAAACTAAAGATTTAAATTTAATAAATTAATAATAAAATAAAAAATCGTAATCGAATAAAAATGAAATGAAAATAAATAAATTATTTCAAGAAATTATCTAGAAACTTTTTTTTAATATAACATTTTTTCTATTTATTTATTATTTTTTGTTTGTTTTTGACAAAAGGAAATTTCGTGAATCGAAACGCCATTTTTTTTAGTAAATTAAAAACGTTTGCAAGTTGTAAACCCGTGTGATACTATTGCGCACAATCAATAAATAAAAAATCGAGGACAACGCTCAAAAAAAATTATTTGTAAATTATTTATTTAAATAAAATACGAAATAAAAAACAAAAAATTTAGAGCATTGTAATTAAATAGCAAAAATATTAAATTGTTGGTATGATAGTTTTTTTCTTTGCTATATGACTGGATATGTAGATTACGTTTCTTTTTTTTATGTACAATAAAGTTAAAGGAGAATTTGATATTTATTTTATTAATTATTTAGATTGACTTTATAAGCGGATTATTTAATAATGGTTCAGTATTTTCGTATCTTATATTTTTGATGAATGTACGTTGCTGATTTTCCTCAATAATTATCGACGCGATCCTCTCTAAAAAAAATGAGGGTGTTCAATTTATTATAAACCTACATTTTATTATTATCGTCGTCAGATTATTGAAGTTAATGTTAATTAGTTGAAAATTTGCATACGCACTAAAACCTACCACTGTAAATATTATTTCGATAATTGTATTAATTTTAATAACGACATGAAATACATACTGTCATTCGAAAAGAATTTTCTCTTTATTTATATTTCCTCAAATAATAGTTAACATTAAATATTTTTTAATTGATATAAAATATATTTGAAATTGAAATTATAATGGAAATTGAAATTAAAAGCCAAATTAGAATTGAAATTAAATAAAAATTAAAATAATTAATATTAAATATTAATTAATGATTATATTAATAAATAAATTGCTTGTTCATAGCCAAGAGGCACAAACTACGTTCTTCAGTAAATAAATAAATTGACAATAATAAAAATAAAAATTAAGATGTTCATTACATGAACATTTTGCTTCCTCTTTACGATAAGCAAAAAATTTGCTTTAAAGTGAATTTTTTCATTTTATTTAATTCTATTAATGCTAATAAAATATATTCTTTTTATACATCAATCGATTCGTCTTGATGAAATGAAGATTTTTAGTTTGTTTTTAAGTCTAGATTAACATTTTATTATAAAGCAACATAATTTTTAAGAAGGAAATAAATTTCTAATAAAAGTGCGAATTTTTGGTTTTAATTATGTTTAATTCTATAAATTCAAATAAAATATATACTTTATATATACCAATCGATCTGTTTTAATGCAACGGATAAGATTATTGAAAAAATGAGTAAAATCTTATTGTACTGGAATATAATTTTTTCTTCGAGTTATCGTGTTCACAAAAAACAGGATCCACACACACACACACACACATACATACATCCGGACAATTGTTCAGGGGCTTAAATAACATAGTCCTATATAGAAGAAAATTTATTTGAAGGATTTTTAAAAATTTTATAAATTAAACGACTACAAAGCTTCCTCACGAGGAAGCAAAAATAAAAAATATTAAAAATAATAAGTATACAAATAAATTATTTATTTATTTAGCATCCACCTAGCTCAGAAAATAAAATATTTTTAATAATATAAATGAACAATATAAATAAATAATAACATAAAAGAAATATAAATTTAGTCACATATTTGCTGTCAATATTATCATAAATTAAAATCAACTGTGAATAATTTACTTTCCGAGAAATAGAATTAAATCACACTTTTACTTTAAACAGTACAATTTTTCATTCATCTAAACACTTAAGGTTGGCATTATTTAGGCGCTGAACAGAACGAGATGAAAAATAAACGAAAAAGGTAATTCTCAATTTACAAATTGGAAACTGGTGATTATTTATTCCAAGAAAATGTAATTATTTCAAACTTGATTTTCATTCTAAAACAAAGAAGTTTACTTTTTATATAACGGAAAAATGGAGTAGTTAAATAAATTTTTTTATCTCACAATTCTGAGAAAAAGAAATATCTCCTTCTTTACTAATAAATTTTTTTTTATTTAAATATGTACATATGTTAAACATTCTTAGACAATTGTTAATTATTATTATGCTTTAAAAATAACCTCGTTAATTGTAGAAAAAATGCAAGTGAGAAAAAATAATTCAGTTCTAACACCAAAGGTATTTAGAAAATTATGCAGACTTTTTCAATATATTGAATATATATAATATATATAATATTAATATATATGGGTGATTCTCCTGAAAGAGACCACTTCACGTGTCTCCAACGTGAGACTCAATATTTGCATTAACTTATTATTGATATTTTGTAGAGTATAAATTTTGACAAAAATTTATCCATAATCTACGAAACATTATTTATCTTTACATAATCTTGCAATGTTAAAATTTAAAGTTTTTCTTAGTAAAAAAATTTATTTAATTTTGTCTTTGGTTTTGGTTAAATATGATAAATATTTTTAATTATTTTTTAATAGAATTAAAAATTTTGTAATATAAGTAGTCTTTCTTAATATATATCAAATTGAAGCTTAGAATCTACAGTTTATTTTTCACTTATATTTAGTTTAAAGAAAGCAAAAGAAATTTTTAAAATAATTAATTAAAAATTACTAACAATGGGAGTAAAAATTCAAATTCATCTCCGAAGCCTCGTTTTTCAGTTAATAACATCATATTTTTGAACTGTTTTTTAATTATACGTAATCTATATATAAATATTTGAAGTTGTAGCCCAAAAAATTTGTTAAATTATGTTTAAATATTTTTAAATTTAATAAAAACGTTAATTTTTTATTTGACAAACTATTCATCTCCAAAGTCTTTTTTGTAATTGGTTAGCGTTATTGTTTTGTTTTTAATTTTTTAATAATTATTTTCAAATACCTAACCCTTGAATTATAAAAAAATTTTCCGTTTTATTTAAAATATAATATTTTAAATTTTTTAAAATATAATATATTAAGTAGTTTGTTTTGTTCGTTTTGTTGTTGCGCGCCTTGCGCGCAATTAGCTCGCGATGTGTTCTTCGACTGTTGTTCATTATATGAATTCTTATTCCTGTTTCAAATTAAATGTTTCAAAAAACATTTCTTTTTCTTAAAGTTACTACGACTTTAAGGATTACATTCTCATCACATGTTTTTGGTTATGATTGCGAGATTAAGTAGACTTAAATGTATATTTTTGGTGTCTATGAGTAAAATTGTGAAATTATATTTAATTACTAACTGTTTTAGCAGAAACATGATTTGCTGAAGAAGCTATAATAATCTAAAAGTATTAGAATTTAGAAGAGACTAATAAATACACTTATTATGAATTAAATTGCAATATGGGGGGAGGGTGTGAACACAAATAAATCAAATTATTGTTTACAAAATTGTTATTAACAATGTGTAATTTTTAAATTAACAATTATACAAATATTTTTATTTAAAAGAATGAACAATTTCGTGTAATCAGTGTGTGTTTAATTAATTTACTGTGAAAGCATTTTAAGATAATCATTATTTTTATGATATAAAACAAATATGAAACAATTATTATTAACTAATATGCCGTATACAATAAAATAATAAAACATACAATGATTACAAAAAAATGTTCTCACTTCTAAATAAAAACAATTGCAGGATTGTAATTAAAAAAAACTTCGCAGGAGAAAGCATATTTTTTAGATGAACATAAAGAGGAATTGATTTTTACGTTTAACAAAAATTATGAAAACACCAGAAGGAAGCAAATTTTTTTTGACGATTCTAATAAAGAGGAAGCAAAATGTCTATGAAATAAACATCTAGACTCAAACCTTGTTATACTCTAGAACACAGTAAACTGAAATTCAGGTGCTGTAGATATAAAACGTATTCATCAGTAACAGACTTGTCATTCGAATAATACTGCAAAGGCGAAAGAAACGAAACCAGAATATATATAAAATATTTTACATATACGTCTGCAATAAACATCGAACTTCTTTTACAGAAAAATATGACGATATTACAATATGCTAAAAAAAGTAAGTCTGTGGAACAAAAAACTATATAAACTAATAAAATAATGAATAATAACGGGGTCCGACCAGACCAAATGTATTAAAAAATTTCATTGATTTTCTAAATATTTAAAAATTTATTAAAATCAGTAGTTTACAACAAAACCAATCAAAATTTTAAACGTTTTTAAAAATTTTAATTATTTTTTGCATTAACTAAAAATTACAACAAATATAAAAAAATTAATAGTTAAAAAAAATTTCACCGTAGTTTGCGTAGTTTTCGACGAAAATGGCTGGTTAACGAACTCGATCTGTATTTTAACACTATTTTTGTGCATGCAAAGTTGCAAGTTGATGCAATAAGTTTTTCAAGAGTTATCGTGGCAACACCATTGTGTCTACAGACAGACACGAAGACAGACATACAGACAGACACTTTTTCTAGACCATGTTTTTCGGACTCAGGGGACCCCAAAACGTCGAGATTTCATGAAATTAGCGAAAGTCAATTTTCGACCAAAACTAATACTTTCTCATGTGATGAGAATGTAAAAATATATATTAGTTATTTTTGAAAAGATAAAATAGTTATAAATAAATTATAAAATACACAATTCATTAAATTATAAATCAATAATGTTAAAAGTTTAATAAATTAAAGAAATTAAATTTAAAAGGAATTTTTTACAAAATCCCCAACATTGATTACAGTATATTTAACCTTCAAAACACTTAATATTAAAATAAGGCTGCAAGGCTTATTTTTTAAAATTAATTTTGCGCAACTCAGATTTTTATCTTTAAATGTATTTAAAACCTACCCATGACAAAAAAATTCAGAAAATGTAAAAATTATTTTTTTTTAGGTTTTAAAAAAAACAGGTGCCTTTCAGGAGAAACACTCACATAATATATTTAGAAAATTATGAGAAGTGAGAAGTGAATTATTTTTTCCCACTTGCATTTTTTCTACAATTAACGAGGTTAAGAATAAAGATTAGTCTATAAATAAACTTTTGACAATAGAGGTGTTAATTAGAGTTTGCATGAATGACACTAATTATTATTAATATAAACTCTAAGTTGTTTAATTTAATTTATAATAATTTGTTTTCATATAATTATTTTTTATGTAGATCTATATTTTTTAAACCAAGTTAAGAAGTTTTTGTATTTAATATTATTTTTTATTTTTTATTTTTCAAAAAACCGTTTTTGTCCATAACTTAAAAAAATGTTAGAACACGTATAAAGGTTTTACTCTAATTTTTTAGTTTTTTAGATGCATCTTATGAGACTAATTATTATTAATATAAACTCTAAGTTGTTTAATTTAATTTATAATAATTTGTTTTCATATAATTATTTTTTATGTAGATCTATATTTTTTAAACCAAGTTAAGAAGTTTTTGTATTTAATATTATTTTTTATTTTTTATTTTTCAAAAAACCGTTTTTGTCCATAACTTAAAAAAATGTTAGAACACGTATAAAGGTTTTACTCTAATTTTTTAGTTTTTTAGATGCATCTTATGAGCCCTTATTAAACATTTCTAAAATTTTGAAAAATATGACTTTTTTTGAAAATTTTGGTGAAAAGTGTAGAATTAACTTTAACCCCTAGGTGGCCCTCCCATCATTTGAACGATTGTAATTCCTAAGCGGTATTATGTAACATAATTAATAATATATGCCCTGATAAATAGTTGCAAAAATCAATGTACGATAAGTGTCCATGAAATGAGCACCAAAATTATAACAAAAATATACAACTTGGGGTGCAGTTTTTATTTATTGTTTGTAAATTATTATTATTATTATTTATTATTAATAGTCCACACTTTTTTGGTCTTTGATGAACATCTCGTTTTTAACACTATTTTATAATTTTCTTCATTAAATCCAAATTTGCACAATAATTAATTAATCAATTTATTTATATTTAAAGAAAATAAGTTTCTAGAACAAATAAGTAATATATTAAAAAGTAATAATTATAATAGTAATTGGCATAAAAATAGATTAACTTTCTATTTTTTAATAAAAATAAATAGAATTAAAAAATTAATTTATTATTTAGTGAACAACATTGAAGTGCTTAAAAATTAGAAAGTAAATAAATACTATGTACTAATTTTTTATTAATATTAATAATAATTGATATGTATAACAATATTTTTAATATTCCTAAAGTTTTGAACGTTCAAATGAACAATATTTTTATTAACAATCTTTTCAAAAATTATTGATTATAATAAAAATTAAAATATAAAATTTTGTATTTACAATTTTTATAATTAACATTTTTTGGTAGTGACGCAAAATTATTGAAATAAAAATTTAATTTGAAGGGAAAATGAAAAAAATTACATACAATTTAACGTTCAGAATTTCAGAATTATATTCTCATTATTGTAATCATAATTTTACTGTCGCTAACCCAGGCGGAAATTGACCACTGGCATCGTACCGCGCCTGTACAGACGTCGGTAAGACTGTACTGACATTCGTCCGCGAGACAACCGGATCGGTGCAGGCTTTCTACTGGAACATGACAATGTGTTGTAGTGGCTGCGCGTCCGGCTCGGTACAAATTTGATGCCGCCGAACAACCGGCGTTGTACCGGCATTCGTCCGCTCTAGCAACCGCGGCGGGCCAAATATTCTTCCAAAGACGACTCGCTTCAGCGGACCGGCGTTCTACTGGCATTCGCCCGTCTAGCCAGACTAAATTATATTTTCTATTGAAAAATAAAATAAAAAAATATTTCATTAACTATGCATGGTGCATGTTAATTAATATTTATTTATAGATCATTTCCAGCATTTTTAACACATTCTACATTTTTTTTACACATTAAAATTCTAAACGCTCGCAAGTGGGATACGAAGCCCAAGCTATTCCTAATCGAAGCACCGAAGTCTAACACGCTAACCACTACGCTATTCGCTCGCATGCGGATCTGAGCATAATAATGTCGATATGTAATACCGCTACGAAGCAAACAATAAATAATAATTTTACAAATACTTTGGAATATTTTAGCATTTTATGAATATTATGTAAATAAATCTAGGGTTTTAAAAAATATTTTAAAATTTTTATTTTTTTAATTATTCTATTATTATTATTATATTTATTTATTATTTTTACTATTCATTTTTTTATATTTATAAATAATTATCTGTATACTTTATTTATAAATATTTAAAAAATTTGATTATAACAAAAAAATTTAATTCTTTAATATAGTTGTTAATTAATAAATAAAAATATAATTAAAACCTATTTTTCAAATTCAATAATTTTTAAAATTGAATTTTATATTCTATTGTATTGTTAATTCTTTTTTTAATATTTAAACTTTAAACAATTCTCCTACAAAAATTTTTTACAACATAATAGATTAAAAATTTTTATTACTATAATTATTATTTTATTAATTTTTATTGAAACAATAAGACTATAGCTAAATTTTTGCATTGTAAAAAAATCTATTTCTGAAAATTCTGAATAATGTGTTAATTAAAAAAAAATTATTTTAGAAAACATTAAATTGTTTTAGAAAATCAATGACGATAGCCATATTCTTAGCATATTATTATTAATTGAAATCTTAATAATAAGAACATAAATGATATTAGTCCGCAGTCGGTAGAATGTCTGTACCGCTCGGGTTGTCAGACGGGCGAATGCCAGTACAACGCCGGTTGTTCGGCGGTATCAAATTTGTATCGAGCTGGACGCGCAGCCATTACAACACATAGTCACGTTCCAGTAGAATACCTGCACCGCTCCGGTTGCCAGGCGGACGAATGCCAGTACAACGCCGGTTGTTCGGCGGCATGAAATCTGTACCGAGCCGGACGCACAGCCATTATACCACAGTATAAATTTTGATCCGGCGGTCGGATCCGTCTTTGTACCGCGCCAGCAGACATTAACACCCGAATCGGTACAGACTGCCTGTACCGGCATTGACTCTCCAAATCAATCGGCGCGGATTCTTGACGGTTGGTTGATCCGGCATTCGTCCGACTTTTCCGCCTGGGAATATTATTTAACAATTTATTAATTATTAATATTTGTTTTAAACTTTTCAACTACCTTAAATGTTTATAATTAAATAATAAATGCATTTATTATTATCGTTACAATTATTTTTATTATTATTTATAAATGATATTACATAACCCTATGACTTATTTTTCAACAATTTTAATTGCGGTCAATTCATTAATATACTAATAAACGTGAAATTTCATTTTACAGAGATAGACGTTTAAAGGTATACTTTTTCTCGATTTCAAGTTCACTTTGTAACAACTTATAAGGTCGTCTGTGTTTTTCATGAAATTCTCGAGCAGGAACGAAGTTCTGCTACTTTTTATATTATTCGAATTTGAAAGAAGCGATAAATAAACATACATAATTGACTAATTATAATAATATCACTAGAATGCGTTTATGTTTTTGTTTGAGCCGAACATTTTCTTTTTCCTTTGATCATGCATAATTTATGTCTCAGAAAACAAATCTATTAAGGTCAATTTTATTTCTTCATTTATCATATACACCCAACAAAAACTTTTAAATAAATAATAATAATAATTATTATTATTATTAATATTACTATTATTATACAAAACATAAAACTTTAAATTTCTTCACATAATTAGCATTCAATTATGAATCGAAATAATATTATTAAAACAATTCAATTAAATACTAAATTGTTTCAATTAATTTTTTTTTACATTTAGTAGCCGTTTGATTTTTATTGTAATTTTTAAATTTTAATCATTCAGTAATTTAGTAAAAAGTGTCACTTTTTTTATTATTTTATTGTAGATTAAAATTATTTTAAGATTTATTACAAAAGATATTTAAAATATGCGCGAATCTTGACTATTATCCGTCGCATCTTTTTTTGTAACGCGATCTATCGCAGGTGAGGAAACTTCTCACCCATCGTAAATTAATCAAAAATTGTTATAAAATGTCAACTTTTTTTTGGAATGTTCATTATAATTTCCAAACAACCTACTGCAAGTAAAATTAACTTTCATTTTCTGTTAATTATTTAATTAAAAAATTAATGATAAATGAAATCGAGTATAAGCGGTCAGTCGCACAGTGAAAAGTTTCCTCACTTTGCGTAAAAAATTCTTGACATTTGCTGCTTAAAAATTCAATTACAAAAAAACTAAAATAAGTAAAAACACAAAAATTGTTTTAAAATAAAGCAGAAGAGTTTTGTGAAAGGTACTGAGAATACGAAATTATAATTTTTTGTATTTTAAAAGTTATAAATAAAAAATGAAACTGGGTGAGGAAACTTCTCACCATGCGACGGATGGAGGGTTAAAATTAATTGACAAATCGAACGGCCACTAATTTTTCAAAATCCTTTGGGAATTTTTCTCTGCTAGGATGGTACTTCCATCCCATTGTAGTCAAATATTAACCCATTTTTTGGTGTTTCACAGTGTTATCAATATAATAATTATTATTTATCTTATTATTGAGGCGCTCCATGGCTCCGTGCACGGACGAAATTTTGATTTTGCTTATATTTTGTAATTTGATAGTGTTTAGGGTCCTAAATGAGCGTACAAAAAATTTTTGAATTTTTTTTTAATATTTTGCAAAATATTTGCAATTATATAATTGCGACACTTAGTTTTCAAAAATTTTTATCTCGTAAACTATTGACCTTAGAAAAAAACTTTGTGATTCAAAATTGTAGAGAAAACAATGAATTTTAACAATATTATTTATTAACATGACTAAATTTAATTTTTGAACAATTTGTTTAAACATTAATTATTTATTGTTAATTCTTTATCAAGATGGTGATGGATTATTTTTATTAAAAAAAACTTTATTATGTACTGAACCGACTGTGTATATATAAAAATAGTGTTTTTTGATTTTTTTTGAAAAATGTTTTTTTGAAGTTTTGACTGCACTGTTCATACGCGTGTCACCGTCAACAGCGTCAATAAATTTTGTTTCTTTTTCTCACATAATATTAATTAATGAATATTATAAATTTGTCTAATATCTAATTTCCTGGAAATTTCCAGGAAGTTACCAAGTGTAACTTCCGAAGGTTGCCACAGGAAACTTCCTATAAGTTTCCTGGAAGTTTTTGTGCTATGTGGGTCAAAAATCTTGTCATTGACAAAAATTTATAACTCGTCTAAATCTTCCAAATTTTAAGTTTCACAAGTTTAAATTTTATTGTAGGGATTTAGGAAAAAGATTAAACATGCCTACAAAAACATAATGTTTACAATTATTGTCATCCCGGTTCATTATAAAAATAGCATCAGTTTTACAAGTTTCAACCTCTGCATTTTCCAATGTACCTGAGTTAACCTCACTCCTACCTAACCTACTTCATTACTCCCTCCAAAATGACAAATTACGCCTCCTCAAAACACCAAATTTAAATCCTCCCTTTTTACCTCTACCAGTTCTTCATCATCTTTCCACAACTAAAACTATTTTTCAAAAAAGGAACGGATATCTTTTCGCACTTAGAATGTAAAGAACAAAATCTTTATTTATTTTCGGTAAAGAACATAATAGTAAACGGCACGCGAATTAAAGTTGTATTCAACGCTGAATAATTTCTCAAATATATTATTATAAGTATTGTTAAGGAATTTATGTTGTTTTTATTTCAAAAAACGTAACCTTGCATGTTTCATCACAAGCAAATATCAAAAATATCATTAAGAAATATTATAAGTAATAATTTCTAAGGCTTAAATCTTAATTTTCTAGTACCGGAGACAAGTTACAAAATTTACGTTAAGACAAAGGTGACACGGCGCGTCGTCTTTACAAGGGAGTCTCCATGCACGTCTTGCTTGCTTTGTGTCTCCCGCTCGACTAAATCTCGCCAGGGATGCCAGCGGGAGGCGGAAATCCTACCCCACCACGCCGCCAATTCTTCCCCCACTATACCCACCGGCGGAGGAAACGGAGAATACACGGCAATGAAAGCCTTTTTCTCTTTTCTGTTATAAAGGCGAATACTAACCTCAACTGAGCGTAAAAGGCGCTAAAATTCAAATTACGAGTTGAAATAAGGAATAGAAATATTAATTCAATTACTTAATTATTGAAATAATAGTAATAATAATTGCTTTTAATTGTGAAATTAATTATTAAAAAAAATAATAATGGTAAAAAATAATATTAGATAATATTATTTTTAGAAAAATAACAAAATTTGTTTAATAATTAAATTCATTATTGAAAAAAATTATTAATAATATATAATAAATAATATTATTATTTATTATAGCAATTTATGATGAATTATTATTATTATTATAAATTAATTATTAGTAATTATTCAATTTCGAGAACTTTTTTTTAAAGAAAAATATTTTTTTTTATATATAGATATTTTAATTAATAACAAAATATTAATAATTAATAATAATTTCATGTAATAATTTAAATAATTATTAAATAAAATTAATAAAAATATATTCTCTAAATTTGAATTAACCACTGACTTTTCGCTTTTTAATGATTAAAAATCAATAAAAATGGTTTCAAATTTTTATTAGTGATATTGACTTTATGCTTTTGAATTAGTAAATTTGATAAATTAGTGAGTATTTCAATGACCTTGTTTCCAAGATGCACCACGAGGAGGTAACCAATCTTGCATCTCTCCATTCAGCGTCAAAAATGTCATGAACTTTTTTTTAAATACATACTAACTTTTTACAATAAGCAATCAATTTTAAATTGTTCTATTATATATTATCATTACATTCTGTTATTTATTAATTATTATGCACTACTCCGAGTAAAGAAAAAAACTATATTTTTTACTATTTCTTGAAATTGTTAACACTGCATGGTTAAAACTACAATACTACATAAACTTAGAATTGGAAACAAATTAATAAAAATGTTAAACGTGAACATATGTACACAGATAGAATTGTATCTGAACGTAAAAATAAAATAAATTTTTTAAGTTTTTAAAACTTGGAACATATATATACACAGATAGATTTATATCTGAAAGTAAAAATAAAATAATTTTTTTTTAAATTTCGAAACACATGGTATAAAAAATTTTAATGGAGAAACCAAATGATTGAAAAATGAAAAATATGTAAAAATTATGCAAATTTTCATAATTTGGAAATTGAATTTTTGAAAAATTTGAAAAATTAACATGTGTTTTTTTATCATTATTTACGTTAAATATTGTTTTTAGAAACCAATTTTTAGCATTCCGTTCTTCTTAGTATATTACTGAAATATGACATCTTAAATAATAATTCGAAATAGAATAATCAAAACATATTTTGTAGAAGAAGAAAATCAAATGTTCTATGGAGTCGACGTTTTTAGTTAAACTATTTCTGATCGCGAAACTACAATATTCTTTACTCTTCGTCAGGAAGTAGAGTCATTTTCGCACCTCTATCCGCTGTGGATTTTTTATCATACAAATTTTTAGGATCCATCAAATCTAAATGTGTTTTTGTGATTTTTGTTAAAATAGCAGACTCATTTCTCTATTGCAACGTAAATCGTGTAACACAAATAGAATTGAAAGTCCTATTCCCTAATCGATTTCGTAGTTTTGTTTTAATAGAAGGCAACATGGAAAAAGCTCGCTCCACTTCGGCATTGGAATGCGGAAGTGTTCGAACGCGATTCAAAAGAAGAGTTAAATTGGGAAAGCGAGATTCGTTATTAATATTGATGAATGTTCCGATATTTTCCCACATATCATCAAATGACAATTTTGCCAATTTTTCCTTCTCTTCAACACTGAGGTCTTTCAAGGAGTGCCATTCTTTTTGAACAGTCTCAAATTTGAAAACTTCTGAAAATCCCAATTTCTCGCAAACTTTCCAAATCCATCGGAAAGTATTTTCTCGATTGGCATTAAATGCCAGATTTGGTCTAAAAAATGACACAGCAGACAAAAAGCCATCATTAAAAGGCAGACGATCTCGAATTTCGGAACTTGCAGTGACATAAAACTGTAAGCAGTTAGTTAAAAACTCATCAATTTGAACAGAAGACAAAGTTTTCTCATTCAAATAATTCATCGCTTCTAAACCAACGTCAATTTCATTCAATGCCAACTGATTAGATGATGTAGAAAAATGTACGTGATTAATTATTTAAAAAAACAATTCCGGTTGAAGAAGACCTGGTTTTAAGTATTTACTGAGAATCCACTGGAAGAGTTCAGCAGATTTTGGCTGAAGTTCCTGAACTAAAGTTTCACGTTTCTGAAAAGTCGCGTTGTAAGAATTAAACTTGTTCAAGGTAAAATCAAGAAAATGAAAATAAGCTAAAGTCAATGGATTATGCATTTTCTGTAGCAAATGTTTCACTTTTGTAACTTTTCCTACTCCATCCTTTTGCTTTCCTTTCGGATCGTCCAAATCAATGATAGTTAAAAATTCAATAAGACGATCCCAGAATTTAATAATAACACGAATACAAGAATGTCGAACTAGCCAACGAGTTTTCGCATGACTAGGAATTTTCTTATATTCACCTTCTAATTCTAAACAAATTTCGCGATAAATTGCTGTCCTCTTTGGACTTGCATTAATAAAGCTCGGAATTGATTTAATAATAAAATCAACATCTGGGATTATTAATTATTAATATTTTGTTATTAATTAAAATATCTATATAAAAAAAAATATTTTTCTTTAAAAAAAAGTTCTCGAAATTGAATAATTACTAATAATTAATTTATAATAATAATAATAATAATTCATCATAAATTGCTATAATAAATAATAATATTATTTATTATATATTATTAATAATTTTTTTTCAATAATGAATTTAATTATTAAACAAATTTTGTTATTTTTCTAAAAATAATATTATCTAATATTATTTTTTACCCTTATTATTTTTTTTTAATAATTAATTTCACAATTAAAAGCAATTATTATTACTATTATTTCAATAATTAAGTAATTGAATTAATATTTCTATTCCTTATTTCAACTCGTAATTTGAATTTTAGCGCCTTTTACGCTCAGTTGAGGTTAGTATTCGCCTTTATAACAGAAAAGAGAAAAAGGCTTTCATTGCCGTGTATTCTCCGTTTCCTCCGACGGTGGGTATAGTTGGGGAAGAATTGGCGGCGTGGTGGGGTAGGATTTCCGCCTCCTGCTGGCATCCCTGAATCTCGCTTTCTACTTCTTCTTCTCCTTATTAGTTGTTCATACGGTTACGTTGTCATACTGCCAGAATCACAACAGGTAAAGGATATCTTAAGCTTTTACAGCTGTTTGGGCATGTCTACAGCTATTATAGCCGCCCTTCATTCCTCTTGATGCTCTGCTGCCAGCCACTGTTTAAATTTTAGGGCCAAGCATTTGTCAGAAACCTCAACAGAAGGCTTAAGCCCAATAAATTGTTCTCTAGCACCCGCTTTTGCTAGTTCATCAGCTTTATCATTACCAATGAATCCACTGTGACTAGGGACCCAGCAACTAGTAACGCAATTAGTACCAGCTAGTCTGTTAAGTGCCTCATGTCAATGTTACATATCGTTTAAAAAAAATAAAAATATTTTTATCATGACAACCTTCTACAAACTCTACAGTCCCATAACATATCGCCATGATTTCGGCCTGTAACACTAGACAGTCTCAGGACAGCCTTAGCCGCCACTGCTTTAATTGTAAGGTGTAAGAGTTCTAGCCCTAAGAGTACACCAAGGATAATAAGTCATCATTAGTCATCAAATTTAACCATAGTTAGTGGTTTCTTGGAGCCCCATATATATTCTTTTTTCCCTAAATTATAGTTATGGTCTAAACTTTTTTACACTAATAGTCAGACTTTAATTAAATAATGGCATTAGTATTAAAACAAATGTATAAACAAATTATGGTCGTTAATAATTGTTCCTATATTTTAGAATTAACCTTGAATAGTGAAGTTTTCTTTAATCAATGAATTTAATTAAAATAAAATTCATTTTTTCCATTAAAGTAATTAAAAATATTGATTTGTTTAAATAGTAATTAGGAGCTAAATATATTTTATAATATTATAATTTTTAAAACTTCTTTAAAATAATTTTAATAATAATTTTTCTACATTTAATTTAAATTCACTAAGAAAACAAAGTTTTTAAATTTAACAAACTTTGTTTAAATTAATATTTAATTAAAATATAAATTTATTAATAAAACATATTTATTCAAACCAATAATATTTTCAAATCTAAAAGGTATATATTTTTAAATATTTTGGTAATTAACAACAATAATTTGTTTATACATTTGGTTTAATACTAATAACATTATTTAATTTAAGTCTGACTAATAGTGTAAAAAAAATTCAGATCATAACTATAATTTAGGGGAAAAAGAATATATAAGGGGCTCCAAGAAACCACTCACTTTGGAAGACACCTATTCGGCCCTGGGCAGACGAACGAGAGAAAGCAACAGACGGGATTCATGACGATCAATGGTCAATGACGAGAAAACATACGCAGACATTTTTAATCATACCTTGGAGATGGATTTATATTTTTTACTTTTCATAGGCTCAAATTAAAGGTGACAATTTTTTAACAAAATTTGAAACATATAAGTTTCAAATTTTTTCTATTTTTTTGTAGATCAGGCAACGGACTAAACATATCGAACGTCAAAGTCGATTGGATTTTTACATTAAGCTTCAGTGGAAAAATCATATCGACTTTGAGATCCCCTTAAGAGAATTGATCGTTTTAATTTGCATAGATAAAAATCGCCCTGGGATAACCGAAATATACAAACTCATTCATACGTGACGGTAGATAATTAATGGCTACTTATCAACGTGTCTCAAGCAGTCGGCTCCCGATGCGTCGTCCACAACCCTGGCGCGCCCCCGAGCTGCTCTTTGGTTCTGGTTGATAAAGAGTGGATGACTTTTATCCCAATTTCAGTGGATTTCGTTTTTATAAATCGGAATGCCCATCTCAATCGTCACGCTAATCCACCCACTATACTTCGTCACACTATGAAATTTTACGTATATAAACAATGTGAATATTGAACGATCTTTTAATGATTTTACTTTAATAAAAAAAATATCAATATATAAATTATTACTTATTTAAACTTACCATCAGCGTCCTTGGCGTGCACTGGAATTCGTGGTGAGGTAAACTCCCAGGGCGATGATCAATTAATTTGATACACGCTTCTGGGAATCGACGCTAGCCTGCCGCTATTTCGCGAATTTCCCTCACTCTTCGAAAGACGTGCTAAACCAAGGACCGTGATAGGTCCCCACACTATCACAGGATTCCAAAAACGGCATTAGACCCATCCCCTCGAGCCCCAACGACCAGGCAACCCGGAGGGCACGATGACATAAAGGAACAACATCGCTTCTCGCCTTATAAGCGTATGGATCTCACTGCGGATAAATCTATTCACTAGTCTTTTAACTAATTTTAGTATGAAAGATGTAAGGCTAATAGGACGGAAATCCTTCGGTAAAGTATATCCGTTCTTGCTTGCTTTAGGTATGAAGACAACTTTTGTACCCCTCCACACTCCCGGGATATATTCCAGAGAGAGACTTGTCCTAGGAAGCCTCATAAGCGGTCCCACAGCGTCGTCTATCACCCTCTGTAAAAGGACAGGGAAGACGCCATCTGGATCGGTTGACTTGGAAGGGTTAAAAAATACCACTGCCCACCTACCGTATTCACAGTCCTATTAGCCAACTGTCTTCGAGACCGATATTTAGCCTGTGGAAGGTTAAGCCGAGGCTCAGTATCAGGGCTGCCCTCCCCAGACTTCGAGAAGCCTGGGAAGTATGTCTGGACCACAAAGGCTAAGGTCTCCTTGTCTGACTCGGAGAAACTCTTATCCGGCAATTTCATATAGTCAAAATTGCATCAAGGTTCCTGGCAAGCAGCTTACCAAGTCTAACCGCCTCATTCCCCTTTTCGATGCTGGAACAGATAGCATTCCAATTATTATGTTTTGTTTTACTTATTTTATTTCTATAGTCGTCCCTCATTTTAGTAAACTCGGTCCAACTACTAGTCGTGCGTTTTTGTTCAGTACGCTTAAAAAGTGTCCTGGTCTCTTTTCTGAGATGATCTGACTTCTACAACCACCAGCACGTTTGTTTTCCCGAAAATACCTTCGTCGGTTTGCAACTACTTTCGTAGGCTGTCGTGATAGCCTTTGTAAAATTTCTAGCCACCCCGTCCAGAGTCTCTCGATCCCTGATCTACCCTGGTAAACCAGGAAGTGTCTTCCTGAGTTCAGAGTTATATTTAGCCCAGTCCGTCTTCCTGGGATTACGAAACCACTTGGCTTCCAAACAGACCGCAGACTTTACCTTCTCTGATCTGCAGTTGATTGCTATGTCATCTGAAAATTCGACAAAAATACAAATATAATACACAGAAAAAACCCCGACTCATTTTTGTTGCAACTCATTTGGAAGTCGGTCTAGAAATGAGTAATCGACAACTTCAAGTGACTCGAAATGAGTAATCGGCAACTTCAAGTGACTCAAAATGAGTAAAATAACAATATTCTAGTTACTTTCTTTTGTGTTTCGCATGTTTCGTGTTCCATGGTTGCCCATCCCTGTCTGTCAATTGACGAATGTCTAACCTAAAAATTTTTTTCCATTTATCATAAAAACAATAAATCGACTGCAAGTATTAATGTTTTGACAAGTGCAACGTGTTTATTAGTTATAAACAATTATTTTAATTCATATTTTTATAAATTATTCTTAGCTTTTCTAATGTGATTGTAATTTTATCGTGAAGAAAAAATGATACCCCGTAAGACTCATTTTGAGTCTTTTCCCTAGAAACTCAGAATGAGTCGAAGGGGTATCATTTTTGTTGCAGTTCAAAATGAGTCTCATATGGGACTCATTTTGAGTCCGGGTTTTTTCTGTGTATTACAAAATAACAGCTCTATTATACCGATCCAATTACCTTGATTACACATATACTAACGATTCCGACTAATTTAGTCAGTTCAATAGACCTACCTTCGAACAAATTTCATCACAGCTATCCAATCCAAATCTAACACCACAAAATAACAGTTCTGCCATACATCATACCGATCCAATTATTACCATTATAATAAATATTCTAACGACTCCGACTAATTGAGTCAGTTCAATATCTTTTAACTCTTAAGACGCAAAACGAAAATGACTCATTTTTGTTAACAAACTGTCTGCCATCAATAATGAAAGTGACCTCACGAACATTTCTAATATTCTCGATATAATTTTATTTTCTAAAACGCACAAACTCTTTCTTTATGAATAATTGTAATATTATTAGGTCAGATAGGCTATCTAACAGAGGAGGTGGTTTAGCTACAACTATATGAAGCGGCACAAGATTCATAATATTGATTCAATCATATTGAGGATAACGTCAATACCTAATGTTAAAAATAGACAGGAGACCTTCCGATGATGGAGACCTAATAATTTTTTTACTTTACAGAGTACCGTCCCCAAAAAAAATAATTTCTATAGCCAAATGGACCAACTGTTTCAATTACGTGTTTTCAATTAACAACCATTCAGGCTTTTTTAGTGTCGATTTCAACTGTCACCACTCCTCATGGGGCATCAGTCGCAACTGCTACAACGGAGAGAAGCTTCATGACTCTATCGACCTTGTTTGCTTAAATAATGGGAAAACTACCAATATCACTCTTTACCTCTCACAAATACAATCTAAAAAAGATCTCTTGGCCAACCTTTTCGTCTAACTTGAATGATTTTAAAGTTGATTTTAAAGGAATAGATGAAGCTATTAAGGTAGAAATCCCGTTATTCTAGCTTCCTGATGGAATGAAGCGTGTGATTTGGCAATTTCCCAAAGGAAAGAAGCTCTTTGAAAATATAGGAACGTCTCCAGTATGGATAACTCTATTAACCTAAAACGGAAAGAGGATTGCGCCAAAAAATCCATCAACAAAGCTAACCGAAAATTCTTTCGAACCTTCTGCAACTCGATAGATAGACATACACCAATTTCTCAAGTCTGTCGAATCGTTAAAGTTAAATCTTTTAAAAGCCTATTTAAATTATTAAAAAAACTTATTCAGTTAAGACTGAATTGGTATTTGAAACACAATTTGAGACTATCGCCCACTCAATTTGGTACCTCAGGTCTATTTCTTGACATAAAAGGAGCATTCCCAAATATAATGCCGAAAATATTAGCTGCGGACCTTCACCGTAAGATTACCACAAGATAGTGTCTTTAGCCTTATTCTTTACTCTTCGCGCACTAGAAATCTAGCTTCCATTGTCCCAGACAATTGTATTTTGGTCAAATTTGCAGATGACATAGCAATCATCTGCAGATCAGAAGACCCTACAGAATATATTGACACCAACGGTCCAAGTTTATCGAATATTCTAACGACTCCGACTAATTTAGTCCGATCAATATCTTTTAACTCTGAAGACGCAAAACAAGAATACCTGATTTTAGTTAACAATCTGTCAAACAATATTAGTTTCAAATTTCTACCTATTTCGACTTCAATTTTTCTGTTTCGCAATTTCGTGTATTTTTGGAGGAGCTCTAAAGTTAGTAGTTTTTGGAACTTGAGTAAAGGTATGAGAGTGAGACACAGAGTTATTTTTAACAGAATTTAACGATGTAGGGGGAGAGTCATTGTAGTTGGGGTAATTCGAAAAATTAAAGGGATGGCTCGATTTGTTCGATTGAAAGAGGATTGACATTTGTGGCACATTTTGACTTAAGGTGTATACGAAATTACAGGGAATGATGCCCTGAAACCAGCAACTCTTTCAGAAATATAATACCCGAAAATGGAAGTAGAATAGAGTGGGAGGGTTGAGATTCAATTTTATTGGGTCCATTAATTAATTACGTAAGGGTTTTTAGGGAAGGGGGGGGGGGTCGGAAAATCTCTTCATGGTCTTACGTCGGGGGAATGGGGGGGTCGAAGCCATTCTTACATAATATTTTATACTAAAAGACGACATTCGCTTGGAAGCAAATTTATACAGACTGAACTCAACCAATTAATTTGCTTAATTAATTAAGCGTTTTTAATATAAAAAAATAAATAATAAAATTATTTATGGTATAGAATTAAAATTAACAAACTATTGGATTAATAGAAACATTGGATAGAAGAAATGTTTCGATTCTGTGTGAAAATAAAGATATTTTCAATGGTTATATGATTTTATCACTCGTTCGTATTAATTATTATAAAAATTAAAATTTAACGATCCTTACGTGTCAATAATGAAAAAACACATTGGTCTTTACGTTTCAGCAGGGCTGCTGCCCTCTTCAGAAACTAATATTTATTTGACAGAATAAAATTAATTTTAATTCATTATTAAAAAATTACATTAATAAAATTATAAGATCAAATTATTTATAAACATATTAGTAAAATTTTTACCGATTGCAAAAATATTAAAATTGTTTGAAGAGTCTAATAGGAGACGTCTTCGTCGTGGTGATTATAATTAGACACTGATGAATGAAATATATACAGTTTTCGTAGTATACTCTATCGGCACAAGGTGAATGGCAGTGTTAGCGAGAAGAAAACAAAATAAAGGAAATATAGGAAATGTCAAGGAAAGTTAAAACAGTTTAGGGGATTGTGAATATGTCATTTCATTAAGAAAGTGATTATAAGTATTGTTAAGGTCATGTTATTCACTGTGAAGTTTTTTTTATAGTAGAGTATATGGGGCACGTGACCACTGAATAACATAACTTTAAGATTTAGTACATCATTTTTTTAATTAACCGATTTTTTTGTAAATTAATATAGAGCATTTCTGATACTAATCTTCTATTGTAATTGTTTTCCTTACCTAATATTGAAAAACCGTCCCAATCAAAATTGTGTTTGAAAAAATGATTGTGTGTAGCAATCACATTGGACTTAGATTTTTTATGTTTATTGATACGAACACACACTATTCTCTTTGACTGACTAACATAAGATGCAGAACAATTTGTACAATTAATTCACAAATAATTTTGTGAATAAAATACGATTTGTATAACAAAATAATCCACGGGTACTAAAATTTCTTAATTTTTTGCACAGAATCGATTAGCGACAACATTTTTTGAAAATAAAAAGTTTTTATTAATTTGTTTTAACTATTATTGTTAAAAAATTGGAAATTACAAACAAAAAACCTCTTTTTTAAGTTTGCCTGTTAATCCAATTTCAGTTTCTTAATAGAATGATTGGTTTCTTTATAAGACTTAATGTGTTAAACATTGCAATTAATATTTTTTAGCATTGCAATGCTTATTATTAACCATCGTTAATAATTATTGATTTGCCAACGTAGTAATTCCGAGCGAGTCAAAAATATGCAGGATATTTATGCGCTCCTACTGAATCGCAATCCGCCTCTCGTACTCAATCCTTCTTTGTAAATAACCCTACTGAAAATCTTCGTGCAATATCTTGTACAGGAAATTGTACAAGATCTTGTACAGGAAACTGTACCATTTTTGTCAATGAACCTGTACCATTTCAGCATAAGAAATTGAAACAAGTTCTTGTACAAGATCTTGTCCAAAAACTTGCACAAGTAATTTTTTTCGATTTCGAACAATAAGGTTCATGTACAATTTCTTGTACGAGATCCTGTACATGTTAAAATTAATTAAAAACTTTAATGGCTGCGCAGTAGTTTTCTATGGCTTCTACAGATGCGCAGTTGTTTTTAAATCGTAAATGAAAAAAGTCTCTAAAAACAATGTTAAAAATTTTCTTATATTTTGTATAAATAAAAAAATTAATAAAAAATAAGAAAAAATATTATCTGCACAAGAACTTGTACAGGATCTTGTGCATGTACACATTCTTCTACAGGATCTCGTACAAGAAATTGTACATGAACCTTGATTCAAAAGCGAAAAATTTACATATACAGGTTCATGTACAAGTACACATTCTTGTACAGAATTTAGTACAAGAAATTGTACATGAACCTTATTGTTCGAAATCGAAAAAAATTACTTGTGCAAGTTTTTGTACAAGATATTGTACAATAATTTGTTTTAATTTCTTATGCTGAAATGGTACAGGTTCATTGACACAAATGGTATAGTTTCCTGTACAAGATCTTGTACAATTTTCGGTACAAGATATTGCACGGGGATTTTCAGTAGGGAATGGCTCAGACGTCACTCGCAGATATCCTGTATCTCAGAGAGGCCACTCTAAAATTTTGTCTATCACGTCCCCAATTAAATCTAATGGCTTCAACAAACTTTGTGTCGTCTTAAGGTCAGCACTCGATGCAAATTACCTGTTAGACAACAAGTCTCTTAAAAAAAGGCCTAAGGGGCCATTCATTAATTACGTAAGGACGATTTCAGTCACTATCACACAAAAAAAATTTGGATTGCCAGGACTGCCATGTGGTAGGTTTTCTTACTTAAGGTGTATCTAAAGAGAAAAACATTGTCCGACCTAAAAGTCGGACTTGACTTTTTTCGAGTGAATAAGAGCACTTCTATTATTTTATATAGGTAATGTTAATCTTCAATTGCCTAGACCACATCCAGGATCAGTCATTCCATGTTTAAATTGCAATATTTTCTAGATTTTTGTTTGAATCTTTAAACAATTGTTAATTTGTTAAAACAAACGTGTACTCGAATTTGGTCGAGTACTCAAAATAATCGGGTGCTCGAATTCATTCGAAAATTTTTGAGCTCTTTATGAGTCTCGTCTCAGCTCGAACTGATTAGGCTCGGCTCGGCTTAAAACATGAAAAGGTCAAAATACTCGATCGAGCTTCGAGCTTTTTGCACACCTCTACCAAAATCCGCCATTTTGAATCCGCCAGCTCTGGTAGTTACACTTTGCGCATGCTTTTTCCTAAACATGACCGATAAATTGAGGACCATTATCGATAATGATAAGGTAGCTGAGATAGCTCAATCGATTAAACACCTCTTTTTCGAGCAACTAGGTTATACGTGTGGCTTTGGATACTCTGTTTATCTATTCCCTTTTCACTTTTTGGCTTCCGCACAGACTTGACTTTTCGGAGCTACTAGGCACGAGACTTTATATGATTTGTAATTGAGTAATATTGTTGTCAAGTCGACTTTTATCTCGTCCAGCCTTTTGGATATAATTATATTTTCTATCTAAATGTAATAAAGTGGATAATGAAATAATATTAATGGAGTCATTTTAATAAAGCACACAAGTGGGTATTGTTTAATACCTTACACCCTTAAAGCGGATCGAATAGTTTTATACGAACCTTCCGAGGCGAATGTCTCTGCGATTTCAACCATTTCTGCCATTTTGAATAAGCTTGGGGAATTAACATGAAAATTTGTAGTTCTATCAACTAGATTTGGTAATACTTCCAAATCCCATTATAGAGATCGTTCGAGATCCCGTTCTAAATCTATCTCCAGGGGTGACAGCCAGAGCTTTTGCCGTCTACATCGCAAGAATGGGAAAAAGGCTTATAACAGGTGTTATAAGCCATGTTTTTAAAAAAAATATTTTAAGAGAAGTAATAAAGATTCTAGGAATAGGGTTGATTCGAATCGTGCAAACTTGGGAAACTGGACTCGCCGCTCCGCACTGAGGCGATGGGAGCTTCGGCAAAATCAAAACGCCTTTTTATTCACGACGTGATGAACTTTAGCCATAGAAACGCGAGTCAGGCCTTTCATCGCAATTCGAATAAAGTCCTTGGAGATCTCAACTTTTGTTTCGCGTACACAGATGATTTATTGATAGCATATTCCGATTTGGAGGAACACAAGAGGCATTTGAGAAAGGTTTTCCAACGCCTTTCTAAATTAGTGTTTCACTCCGATCCAAAAAGTTCGACTTTTTCGAACGATTCTGTTCGTTATCGTTTTTTTTCAAACGATCATCTCGTTTATTCTTTTGTTAATTGTCAAAGCATATCGTCTAATTTTGATCATTGTCATCGTTCGAACTTATCGAACTTCTGTTATGACTGACAGCTAAAACTAAATGTTGATTAACCTAATATTGTAATTTAAATCATGTCTTCTTCGGAGCAAGATAATAGCCAAGTTCCAAGTGAACCATGTTCTAAAAAAAGGAGAAAAGAAATATTGGATGAAATTTTTGAATATTCTTTTAATGAATCGAAAGAAAAATTTGCAAAATGCAAAGCGTGTGCCAAATTCCAAAACGAAATTACGATCAAAATGACTGGTGGTAACACAACTGGAACTACCAGGCATTTGAAAAAATTCCATGTCGAAGAATATCAAAAAATACAAGGCTGTTCGAATTTATCTTATGAGCGTAAAGAAGTAAATAATTATTCTAATTTTAAATAACAGATTGTAATAAATTGTAATAATTTACTAAAATTCCTATAACCTAATCAGAAATTTGATCAAAACGTTTTCAATCGCATGGTAGTAGAATGGACATCTAAGAAATATTTACCCTTTAGCTTTCTTGATGACAATATTACCAAGGAGTTTTTTTCTTACTTAAACAGCGATGCCAAAATTCCACAAAGAAATAGTTTGCGAGCCATGGTTTCTGTAGCTTTTAATGATATGAAAAACGATGTTATGGCGAAATTGCAGAACAATGAATCGAGAATCTCATTTACAATAGATAGTTGGACATTTATCAATGGCACATCTTTTTACGGAATAACTGGTTAATAACAATTAAATTAAAATTTATTGTCGGAAAATTACTTATTAATATTATCTGTTTAAAATGAAAATAAATAGAAGATAAATAATTACTATTTAAAAAATTAATAAATATTTAAAACAAATAATAATTTAGTTAATATTACACATTTTCAAATTTAAATTTAAAAAAAAATAAAAAATTACACACAATTTAAGAATATAATCAAATTCTTATCTTTCCAAAAAATCACAAAATTTAATGCAGAAAATATAAAAAAATAAGTAAAATATTTACTATTGACTTTCATTCATTTGATAAAATGATCTTACTTAATCATTTTTTAAAAGACTTAGTTTTTATAAAAACATATAGAAATTTTGAAACATAAGGTTAATACATAAACAAATAACTAAACAAAAATAAATAAATTTAAGTTAATAAAATAATAAAAATAAATTAAAGACTTAGTTTTTATAAAAACATAAAAATTTTGAAACATATAAAGTTCAGAGATAACCTAAGTAAATAAATAATTAAACAAAAATAAATCAATTTAAGTTAATAAAATAATAAAAATAAAATAAAAAATGATAATAAAAAATAAAAGAGTAAAATATATACAAACTAAAATATAAATAAAATAATAAAAAATAACAAAAAATGTATAACTCTTACAAAAAGAACTTAAAAACTTCGTTTGAGAAACATTTTTTATGTATTTAAAATTTTTTTGTTAAGCTATAACTCGTTTTTAATTAATATTTAAAAATATTTTATAATTAGGTCATTATATTGATGAAAAATGGATCTTACAATCTTTAACACTGTACTTTATTCCTGCTTACGGTGCCCACGCTGGAAAGGCGCTGTTATTAGAATGCTGCTGTTTAACTACTGGAATTAAGATGATTGCACCGTGTATTGATGTTCAAACAAGATGGAATTCGACAGACGATATGATCAACAAAGGTTTAAAAATGAGAAAAACAATAGAACTTTTACTTAATCTAAATCCTGATTTACAAATTTACTCTTTGGATGAAGATGATTGGACTCTTTTAGAAGCAGCCCACAAACACCTAAGGCACTTTAAATATATTTCTCAAGCCCTGTCAGGAGAAAAATACGTCACATTTCCATTGGTCATAATTGCGTTCAACTTGTTACTAGACAAAATTGACGACTCTATTAACAAAATAGAAAAAAATGGGTCGACGAATTTAATGTTAAATGACTTAAAATTAAAAAACGCGCTGTATGCAGCAAAGGGAAAATTATTAAAGCATTACAATAAATGTAACTGGATGTATTGTGCTATTCTTGTTCTCGATCCGAGACATAAAATTGAAGTTTTTGAAAAAACGGAATGGGGGCGAAACATGAAAGAAGATTCTATCAAAAAGTTTGAATGTGTTTACAAACGGGATTATTATATTGCACCTCAACAGGTTGCAACTGAAGTTATGCAAATTCAAGAAGATGGATCTGGACAGGAAACTGATGACGAAATTGATTTGTTTCAATTTTTTAGGAAGGATACAGGAAATAAGCAACAAGAAACTGCACGTGGACGTCGTGGACACAGAAGGCAAATAGAAGAATGGGAACAAGAAATTCAAGATTACATCAAATCCGATCAAACTGATGAAACTACTGACATTCTTCTTTGGTGGAAAAACCACGAAAAGGATTTTCCTAACCTGAGGCGTATGGCTCGCGATTATTTAAGCATACAAGCAACATCTGTACCCGTGGAACGCCTCTTCTCTCGCTCTGCTCTTATTTTACGAAAACATAGAAACAGATTAAAATCAGACATTACTCGAGAACTCCTTTGTATTCACGATTGGACAGAAACAAAAAATTATTCAGTTTTTAAAAGCATTAACTCTGTTCTTTAATTCTGTCCTGTTCGTTGTTTCATTGACTACTTTTCTTTAAAAATAATTGTTTCAAATTCTTTAGAAATTAAGAATCAAACTATTCGATAAACGTTTCATATTATTCAAAAAAACGATAATAATAGTAAAATCCGCAAGCACTAATAGTAGAAAAGTGGAAATTTCTACTAGAAAACTACTAACAGAATACAAATTTCGAATTGTGTAGAACAGTATATATATATATATATATATATATATACTAATAGTAGAATTAAAAAGTATAGGAATAGTACAAAAATTCTAATTTATAGTAAAGAAAACTACTTACTTTTGTAATAAGTTAATTAAAACTAATTATGTAATTATTATTATATTATTATATTAATAAAAAATTATTTAGAAAATTAAGTGGAAGAAAAAGAAAGGCGTTGTTGTATGTTGTAATACGATTAATATTAAAATCCTTTAGAAAAACAATTCCCATAATAAACAAGTCGCTAAAATTAATAAATTTTGAAGTTTATTATAAAATTTATTAAACACTCGCATTTAATGTTTCCAAACATAATAATTTCAATAAAAAATTTTTGAACAATTCATTAATAAATACAATTTTTGTAAAATAAAATATATTTTTGGAAAATAAATTTTTTTAAATTAAAAATCAAGCAAAAAGCAAGATTTGTAAAAAAATTATTAAAAATTATTATTATTATTATATTATTTTTTTTATTTTATTATTAAATTATTATAATTTGTAAAAAAATTTAAAAAATGAAATTTCGGAAATCGTGTAAATTTTCTCCAAATTATCATTGGAGATTCTCATTTCGGACCTGCAAACCGTAAGGTGAGTCAACCTGCAATTTTGAACTCTATTTTTTAAATCGATTTAAAAATATGAATTAATGATATTCAAAAAATTCCTTTTGGATTATCAAAATTGATTAAATTAAATTATATATAAAAATATTTTATTTGTTGACACATGAAACAGTCACATTTTTAATTTTTCCACAAGTTAAATTCAGAATTTGTTTTACAAGAACTATTGTTTCTTTTTGCTCCAAAAGATTATAAAAAGTAATAAGTGATCACTTGACAACAATGTCAATCGCGTTTTTAATTGTGTCACTTTTAGAATAAAAAATAACGCAAGTGGGCCAATCTGAAAGTTTTCAATATTTATATGCTTTGTAATTTATATATATGAGCGATTCCATGTCAAGTGATCAAGGTGGAGAAAAAATTTTTTCCAATCGTAGCAAAACTTGGGGCTTTTGTATCATAGATAGTAATTTTTCGTGAAAATATTTTTTTACCTAGTCCAATATTTTCCGAGGGGGAGGGGGTTAAATTTTTGTGTTTTTCAGTACAATGCTTATTTCAATAATTTTTTACTCTTAAACAAATAAACATTCAAATTTGACAAAGTACATTTTGGAAAGGTTTTTTCATGCTCTTTCGATTGGAAATAAGCATTATGAAAAAAAAAATTTTTTGACCCAAAAAAAATCAAAATTAAAAATAAATTTCAATTTTTGAGGGAGATGGATACCTTTCCAAAATGTACTTTGTCAAATTTGTATGTTTAATTGTTTAAGAGTAAAAAATTATTGAAATAAACATTACACAAAAAGATCACAAAAAGATCACTTGACGTGGAATTGCTCATATATATATATATATATATATATATATATATATATATATATAAACGAGCTTCTCGTTTGATCGGAGTGATCGTTCATGAAAACGAGATCTTCACTTCAATAAGACGAGTGAATATGACAGCTCAGTTGTCAAAACAAAAAGAAAATCGTTTTTTGGTTCGTTTCTCGGATCGTATCGCTCAAATGAAACACTATTTCTAATGTATTCTTCCGATAAAATGCCAGTGATTATGAATTTGGCCTTTCTGAAATTGAATTTCTTGGACATACCATTGATCGAAGTAGAATCAAGCTCAATCTCGAGAAAATAATTCCTTTTAATATGCTTTTATAAGGATTTTTGTCGTTTGATCGTCCATATTGGATCGACCGTTTTGAATTTCGAAAGTTGCAATGCAGACTCTTGACGAGTATAGGTACACTATGACACTTTTACTTATTAATTTTATTTGCAATATTTATTGTTATTTATCTATTTTGGACTCGCTGAATGTTGCTGATTGAATGTTAGGTCGTTATTAAAAAATTCAAAATGGCGGTTTCAAAATAGCAGACATATAAATTTTGAAAATTGATGGATTTCACTAAAACTTGGTATTTCGGTGTTTTCGAAGCCGATGATTACGAATCTTAAGTCAAAATTAAAAAATTCAAAATGGTGGTTTTAAAATTCGTATTAATTTGTGAGCCCAAAAATAATAAATAACGATAAATAGAGCAAATAGAATTAATAAGTAAAAGTGCCATAGTGAGTAATTTGAGCCTAATTAAAGACTTCTTACCCGTCGGCATCATTCTCTACATGTAATCAAAAAAGGCCAAAAACGGGGTTTTTGAGACTTTAAGTCCATTTTTCTCAAAATTTCAGCAGCCTCTCAAAGTTCACCATTTTTGAGGTTAAATTGCATAAATTGTGTTTTTCGAAAATACCTTGTAAGTTTTTGTTATGTTTTAAATCTAGACATACAAAAAAGTTATTAAACGACTATTGAGTTCATGAAAAACATGTAAATAAACTCAATTACGAAAAATTTAAAAAAGAACTGAATTTTTTTACACAATGACATAACAAAAACTTAAAGGTATTTTCGAAAAACACAATTTAACCTCAAAAATGGTAAACTTTAAGAGGCTGTATCTCGAAAACTATTAAAGCAATATTTTTGCTCTTTATCGCAAATTGTCAGGAATTTAGTCATTTTTGCTTTCCCGACGAAGTTCGAAGTACCAAATTTAGGCCCTTTATTTTGACCCTAAAATAAAGGGTTTAAGCAAAAAAAATTGCGGTCCTAAGATAAATCGTGATATGCCTTTTTTTGACTAATTTGACTGGACTAATTGTCCGATTTTTGAGTCAGAGAAAAAGTAACTTTTTGACTACCAGTGATATATATTTAGGGGAGACCGGGGCTAAACCGGACACGGGACTAAACCGTCAAGTTAAATATTTCCGAAACCGTGAAAAATTTCAAATCGTGTAAATAACCTATGAACGCGCATTTTCGTGATGCATATGCTGCATGAGGTTTTAGGGACGTGTCAATTTTCTTGTAATAATAGTTGCCGTTAATATGCGAAAATGTCATTTCTTGAGGTAAAAGTAAAAAATTTTTTTCTTCATTTTTTTGGGGGTTTTTATCGTTAAAATTAAAGTGCAAATATCATACGGGCATTTTTCTTTTAGCTGAAGGTGTACTGAGTTTAGTGGAAAAAAAGTTTAATGGAAAACATTAAGAAGAAAAAATATATTGCAGGTTAATTATTAGATGAAGGTGTAAGGCTGAATCGGACATCGTGATTAAAAACAACCAAATCTTTGCATTCTTGAATTTATTTTATATTAATTAACTATTTTATATTAATAATAATGATGACTTTATCGATCAGTCCGAGGCATTTAGAATAATGAAAAAAAATTTTTTCGGAGTGATCGATAAAGTCATCATTATTATTAAATAATACCGAGTGATAAATTCAAATTAATATTATTTTATATTATATTCTTTGCTTAGAACCACTTTATAAATAAATAATTAAAGAATTTATTTTAAAACTCGAATTCGCAAGCGAGTTGCTACAAACAGACAAGCCTGAAAACTGTAATTCATTTTATATTATCATTAATACCGATTTTACATATTATATTATATTCTTTGTATAGAACTATCTACAAATAAATAAAAGAAGAATTGATTTGACTTTTTTACCAAAAAAAAGAAAATTTGTATCTCATTCTTTAATTAATAAATACTTTAGCAAAAAGTATGTTTTTGTATGAGTTTTCTGGTCAAAGACCAAATCCGTCCGGTTTAGCCCCGGTCTCCCCTATATATATGGGACGTTTCACGTCAACTGGCCCAGAGCTCTGCCCAAAATTCTAAGCAACTAAAATGAACAAAAAATATGTCAAAATGTTCGTATAAACTAATGCCCTTTTAATTGCAAAGTGGCAAAATTCAAAATGGCGTCCTTACTGCGTCACCTGAAAGACACCAAAATCCAAAAAAAGAAAATATATTTATCAATAACTTTAAAAAAAAACAGTACAAAAATAATGAGTCATGGCATATTTTAATGTTTTCGGGGTCGTTGATGACGAATCCGGTGTCAGTTATTCAAAATTCAAAATGGCGGATCCAATATGGCGCATATTTTTTTCAAAATTGTTTGAAAATTTATTTAATTAGATTGCAACTTGTCACTCAGGGGTTTTTGTGGTAGCTGATGACTAATCCGATGGCAGTTTTTCAAAATTAAAAATGGCGGATAATTTTTGAAATTAAAAAAAAATTATTTCTCTTGAAATTTGTCACTTGGGGGGTTTTCGGGATCGCTGATGACGAATCCGATATCATAATTCCATAAATAACTTCTTTTACACTTATGTCAACCCTATCACGAAGATATATTATTTTTTACAAGATGACTGTGAAGATAATTAATTGAAATATAACACTGAATATCTAAGCACCGTTTATCTTTTAATTTGATAAATTGATTTAATATAGAAGTTGTTAGAAAAAAAATCTTCACAAATTTTTATAAATGCTTAAGTATAATATACTCACTGTAAAAAAAGCGAGTTAAATTTTAACACCCCAGGGAATTCTATAAAAGTCGCACCCATTGCGGAATTAAAGCCTGGGGAGTTAAATAAAGAGAGTTAAAATTTAACACCCCATGTAAAAAATAACTCGCGCGGGTGTTGATGAAGGGGTGTTAAAAATTAACTATCTTTTTTAATTGATTTTTAACTCGAAAAATTTAACTACCGAGTCCGTTAACTCCCTAATTTTTTTACAGTGAAGTAGAGGTATTTTCTAAACAAATTTAGTCTCTAAAAGGTTATAGTGATGGTTTTGTTTCAGCCATCGTCTTTTTTTCACGATGTTCAAATGTTTTAACTGTTCCCTCACTGTGTTAAATTGCGGAGTCGAATCATTTAAATAAAATTAGTCTCTGAATGGTTCTTGCCATGATTTTAGCGATATTCGTTTTTCTTAACAATCGTCATGTTTTTATAGTGTTCAAATGTTTTTATTGATCTTTTAGTGTGTTACATCCTGTACAAATTTTCGACTTTTTCTATTTTCCCACACAAAAACACATGTACAATTAACCTTAAAAAGGACCCCACAAGTGTTACACAAAACAGACTCGACAATTTCTAAGTAATCTTTTTCCTAAAAAACTTGTCGACTCTTAATTTTATCGCTCACAGATTGTACCATGAAAAGGGCAGTTTCACATTTCATCCCTCTTAACGGTCAAGTTAACCTTTCTAAAAAAATACTTTTCTTGAACAAAAATCAAAAGTGTTTCCAAATGTTAAAAAGGAAACCATAAATTGTAAAACAACCTGTTGCCAGATGCCTAAAAAACAGCCCCCTTCAGGACACAGCTGAGAGCAATAAATTTGTTAACTTTCTTAAAATAGAAAAATTATTAAAATATTATAAAAGAGAAAATATCAGGTACTTTAACAAGTGTACAATTCATATCTTGTTTTTCTCAAAATACCTTTAAAAATCATAAAACTAAACAAGTTGTGAATTAAGATGTTTATTACATGAACATTTTGCTTCCTCTTTACGATAAGCAAAAAATTTGCTTTAAAGTGAATTTTTTCATTTTATTTAATTCTATTAATGCTAATAAAATATATTCTTTTTATACATCAATCGATTCGTCTTGATGAAATGAAGATTTTTAGTTTGTTTTTAAGTCTAGATTAACATTTTATTATAAAGCAACATAATTTTTAAGAAGGAAATAAATTTCTAATAAAAGTGCGAATTTTTGGTTATAATTATGTTTAATTCTATAAATTCAAATAAAATATATACTTTATATATACCAATCGATCCATTTTAAGGCAACGGATAAGATTATTGAAAAAAATGAGTAAAATCTTATTGTACTGGAATATAATTTTGATGAAAGAACTAAATTTTTGATAAAAAAAGGTAATTTTTTTGCTTTAATTGTCATTACCTCTATAAACTCTCATACAATTTATACTTTATATATACCAATCGATTCGTCTTGATGCAAAGAAGAAGATTTTATTGTATATTGACTTTAATATTCAATTAAAAAAATTTTTTTGAAAAACATTTTTTTTTTGAAAAAAGTAAAAAAAAAATTTTTTTAATAGATTTTTTAATGTCCATCAATCCATTTCGAGATATTTTTATGATAAATATTCCTAGCAATTTTCAGCCGAATTCGTTGAAACCTCTTCGAGTTATCGTGTTCACAAAAAACGGGATCCACACACACACACACACACACACATACACACACACATACATACATCCGGACAATTGTTCAGGGTCTTATATAACATAGTCCCATATAGAAGAAAATTTGTCAAAAGGATTTTTAAAAATTTTGTAAATTAAACGACTACAAAGCTTCCTCACGAGGAAGCAAAAGCATAGCAAATATTAAATTCACTATCTTTCTTAATCTTGTTAAACCATGATATTTTTTCTAAGAGTAACAAAATATCTAAAAGTTAATAAATCTAAAATGAAATACAAAACGCAATATCTTTAAGAATGTAAATAACTTTCCCTTTTCTAGATTCAAAAGACATTCTTATACAATAACCATTATATTTCAGTAGGGGAGACCGGGGCTAAACCGGACACGGGGTTAAACCGGACAAGTCAAATATTTCCGAAACCGTGAAGAATTTCAAATCGTGTAAATAACCTATGAATGCGCAATTTCGTGATGCATATGCTGCATAAGGTTTTAGGGACGTGTCAATTTTCTTGTAATAATAGTTGCCGTTAATATATAAAAATGTCATTTCTTGAGGTAAAAGTAAAAAAAATTTTCTTCATTTTTTTGGGTTTTTATCGTTAAAATTATAGTGCAAATATCATACGGCCATTTTTCTTTTAGCTCAAGGTGTACTGAGTTTAGTAGAAAAAAAGTTTAATGGAAAACATTAAGAAGAAAAAATATATTGCAGGTTAATTATTAGATGACGGTGTGGGGCTGAATCGGACATCGTGATTAAAAACAACCAAATCTTTGAATTCTTTAATTTATTTTCTATTAAATAACTATTTTATATTATATTCTTTGCTTAGAACCACTTTATAAATAAATAAATAAAGAATTTATTTTAAAACTCGAATTCGCAAGCGAGTTGCTACAAACAGACAAGCCTGAAAACTGTAATTCATTTTATATTATAATTATTACCGATTTTACATATTATATTATATTCTTTGTATAGAACTATCTACAAATAAATAAAAAAAAAATTGATTTGACTTTTTTACCAAAAAAAATAAAATTTGTATCTCATTCTTTAATTAATTGGCCGTGTCCGATTTAGCCCCATGGGGTGTGTGGTTTAGCCCCACCAATTTTCGGATTTTCGTTTTTGAGGTAGTCACCTTCGAAGCAATATATCTCTAAAGCTATTGTACGTTTTTTAAATCGAACAAGTGCGATTTGTAGGTGAAAGTACACGCTTCAAAACGGTATATTACACTTTAGCAAAAAGTATGTTTTTGTATGAGTTTTCTGGTCAAAGACCAAATCCGTCCGGTTTAGCCCCGGTCTCCCCTACTGTAAATCATAACCATTCAAACCTAAAGTACAATGTCTATGCACCGACCCTAAGATTTAAAGTACTATACACCTGAAATAATTCCAAAATAAAAATAGTTATTTAAACTAAACATAACTCTAATTTCTGGTCAAAATAAACAACAACAATATAATAAACCTAATTAAATAGTAAATAATGATTAAACCAATAATAAATTGTAAATAAATAGAGAATTACATGAATAATTAATATTAACCTCATTACTAAATGAAATAACCAAAAGGTTATGAATATAATAAACAATCATTGATAAACGAATAATAAATTACTGAAATAACAATTATTAATGAAATTACTGATAAACAAATAAATAAGAAATATTTTGAATAATTAAACGTTAAAACATAATTGATTGTTGTTATTAATAAACAACGAACAAATTACTATTAACAAAATTGTAAAATAAACCAATTTAATAGGTTAGAATTATAAACAATCAATTATTACTCAAACATAACCCTAAAAATTACGATAAAATAATAATTTAAAAAAGTACATATAATTAAAAATTGTAAACAATTAAACTACGTTATAAAAATTAATGTAAAATTAGTATTAATTAGTTTATAACAATATTTTGTAAAAACTCTAAAACGTGGAATAATATCCCTACTTAAATTAAAATCAAAAGGCAAAAATCCCTACTCTCTGGAAATAGACACTGACCTACGGTACGTCCCTTAAAGTCACACCCCACAATAGAGGGATGGGTCTCGAAGGCCCAATCCTGAAACGACAGACCCTAATTTTCCTTGCTTTTCTCCATTTTCTCTCTACCATTTTCTTCCGGAAAACCAATCCTAAAATTATCCACCCTCTTTTTCCATCTCTCTAGAAATATTTTCCTAAAATTTGAAAACTCCCTAAAATCTTAGTGGGGACAATACTTTAAAAACAGTGTCCACACAAGACAAGTCAGTTAGTTTTCGAAGTCTTAAAAGTTAGTTCAAAAGTCAGTTCTCAATTCAGAGTTCAATTCCAAGCAACTATCCAAGCAACTTTCCAAGCAACTTTCCTAACAAATTCCAAGTTTTTATTCCCAATTTCAAATTCTTATTTCCAATTTATAAAAATTCCAAGTTCTTATTTCCAATTTACAAAAATTCCAAGTTCTTATTTCCAATTTACAAAAATTCCAAGTTCTTATTTCCAATTTACAAAAATTCCAAGTTCTTATTTCTAATTTACAAAAATTCCAAGTTCTTATTTCTAATTTAAACAACAAGTCTATTTCCAAGTAAAAAGTAGTGCGTGTTAAAAATATTCACGACAAATTCCAAGTATTATTTCACAAGTGTCAAGAAATCAAATTAAATCCAAGAATTCAACAGTTTCAACTATTTTCTCGAAGCATATATCGATATATCGATTCTTAATATCGATACCTCGATTTTCGATATATCGATCGATATAACACCAAATTCAAATTATTCCACGTTTTATAAACGGAATATTATAAAATAAAAAGTGAGTACAAATAAATAATCAATTTTTCATTATTAAATTCATCTTTTTCTTCTAATGTTTACTTTTTTTTTTATTTATCAAATCCTATTATTCTACAAAAGTGAGAATATCCTTTACCAATGCCAATTTTTATAAAAACCTTTGTGACTCCTTAACGTGTTACCTATGTTATCGAAAGCTGTTACTTTACTTTCTTGTGTTCAGTGATTTGCTTTCATTCCGTCAAAATTAAATTTCCAAAAAATCCCAAAATTACTACAAAAACAAAATAAAACTCGAAGTGTCCCGAACTATTAGGCGAGAGTCTAGGTTCGAATCACACTAATTATTTATTAAATAATTATTTATTTAATAAATAAAAATAATAGTAATTATGTCCAATTCACAGGACGTAACAAATGTATTAAATGATCGTGAACATTTTTTGATGAGATTAATAATACAAATTATAATACTAGTTGCATTTGAAGAAAATTCATGTTTTGATTCCTGACAAGGTGTATTGTTTCATTCACGTGTTTAAACAAGGTCAATTGTTTTAATTACAGTTGCACTTTATTTCGGATACTTTTGATTACTCGTTTCTTTTCATTCGTTTTTTGGTTTATTCGCTTCCTATCAATCAATATAAGGACGATGAAAAAGTAGATTCATATAGCGTGCGAAACAACGAAAGTGTAGGATAATATGGGTATTGGTGTTAGCTATTTAGTTTTAGGTAGGTGATTAGTGATTAAATAGTGTCAAATTACATGTGATGAGTGTCATGATTATGTATAAATGTAGGAATGTAATTAAATATAAGGCATAAAAGGAATGAAATAAATAAGAACTGACAGAATTTTTTTTACTGGTCCGCAGAATTTTTCATTTTCCGCGACTATCGTTGAAAGTTTAGAATACTGTTGCAAATCCTTTTTCTAAATTCTCTTCGAATGTTACATCTTTTCTTCGAATTCAATATGATTTTTAAAACAGAGTGATTTTAAAAATTTAAATACTTTCGACTATATCCTAGAGTCTTCTACAAAGTCGAGGAAAATTTCAGCAACTAATTTTTTCCGTGTAGTCTGAAACTCGATTCTATGTGGACAAAACTTTTTTCACAAAATTTCTTGGATGAATTTACTTGAAATTAGTTACTCGGAGTTTTTTTAGGTTGCTGATTTCGATTTTGAGGTCATTATCTAAAAATTCAAAATGGCGGATGCAATATGGTGAACATCAAAGTAAAAAATTTAGTGGATTCAATTGAAATATTATATATAGGGGTTTTTGAGGTCGCTGATTACAAATCTAAAGTCAGTTCTTAAAAATTAAAAATGTCAGACACCAATGTTTAAAAATTAATATACTTTATTGGTAATTAAAATTTAAGGGTTTTTGGGTCGTTGATTACAAATCTGAGGAATACATTTTTTTTTAATTATAGGTTTCACGTGCGGATATAAAATGGCAGTAATTTAAGAAATATTAATAAGTTTAACTATATTTTTTGGATTTTTAATTTAGCCGGCTAAAGCTAGCTATCGCGCTCAGTACCCTCCTTTAGGCGTTTTGTGGGCGCTGGCTATTGTTTACAATAATTTTGTTTCCCACATAGCACAAAAACTTCCAGAAAACTTCTAGTAAGTTTCCCGTGGCAACCTTCGGAATTTACCCTTGGTAACTTCCTGAAAATTTCGAGGAAGTGAAATTTTAGTGAAATTATTTTTTTAAAAAGGGACTCGAACCACAATAGGCCTCAAAAGTATGTTGCTGGGATAGCGCTTTATGCGCTCAACTTAATCGACAATTGATTTTACAGGGTTAATTTATATATTATATATTTCATTATATCTTTGAGGAAACTAATTTCTACTTAAGATAAATTCTTTTGAATTACATTTTACGATATTTGGATTATTCAAACATTTTTCAATTAAATATCAAATTCAAAAATTGAATTAATATTTTATTTCACCTAAAATCGCTACGGCCTACTATTAAAAAAACTTATAAATTGTACAAATAATGGATTAATGTCTATAGAATTCACATTCGATAATTATTTTCAAAAAATGTTTTAATTAAACCCGTGTGGAAAATAATTAAATTTTTCTAAGAACTTTATAAATATTAAAAATATATTACTGATAACTCCATTGCCAAAATTTGATAGAATGGGAAAGAATGTCCGACTAAAATATTAAAATCAAAATTGGATTTTTTTGTTAAGCGCGAGAGTGATAAGTGATTAAAATCACGGAAAATCATAAAAGACTAAATTTAAAGGTAAATTTTTCACATTTCTATGCTATAAATCGAAAAAATCAGCACATAATGTGAAAGTACATTAAATGTATTAATTATTAATCAGTAATACATTTTTAAATATTTATAAAGTTCTTAAAAAAATTTAATTGAAATGTGGTGACTTTCAACATTTCATAGGTATGTTTTAAAATTAATTTTTATCTATTATTTTGGGTATGTTTATACATAATAATCTATTTATATACAAGTAAATTAACACATTTTTAACGAATATCAATCAAGAAATTTGTTTTATCTAAATTATTCACATGCTTTTTCATTAAATTTTCATACCTGTCAAACTAACCTTTTTTCTGTGCAACTTAATTTAAAAATTATAATTATAACTTTAATAAAACATGTTTTGAAAATAATTGGAATAGTTTGAAGAATATTGTGTGTAAATTTCGTGAAAAAATATTAATATTTAACAAAGTAGTCACGAGTTGAAGTCAAAATTTAATTAAAATTTCTTATCTTAAAAAATCACGTTTTTTGCAATTTACGTGAAAACGAAAAATTGTAGTAGAAAATGTTGAGAGAAAAAAAGATGCATCTTAAAATTCTGTACAAGAAACAATATGGGGCATTCTCCGTGAGATTTTCACTCAAAATTTTTTTTGGATTAAAACAATTTTTCTCGAATTCTATATGAAAAATAAGTAAATACGTGTTTTTTAATATTTTTTTTTGATGAAAATTATAAAAGTTATGATTTTTTGAAATTTAACATCTTGAGAAGCAAAGGACTTTTGAAACGCTTTTTTCTCTCTTATATCAAAAGATATAAAATAATGTAATATAGGAAAATGACTTGTTTTTTCTTGAATATTTCAAATATGTAATAAAAAATAACGTTAATAAAGCGAAAACATTAAATAAATTGAAATTTCGTCTAAAAAGTGACTTTTCTTAAAAACGAAGTAATTGATTTTCGATTTTTTTATTTCATTGCAACCACTGATAAATAAAGAAATTTTTACCACTTATGCCGAAGTGGTGTTCTTTAGGGTTCAAATTATATTTAAAAATATATCAGTCATTGCACAGAGTTTTATTCGATATTTACAATTTTTAAAAGATTAACCTTCAAAAACAAAAGAAAACGAATGTTTTGTGGTTAATTTCTCAATTTCCTTCTCTAAAATCTGTGCAATGACTGATATATTTTTAAATATAATTTGAACCCTAAATAACACCACTTCGGCATAAGTGGTAAAAATTTCTTTATTTATCAGTAGTTACAATGAAATAAAAAAATCGAAAATCAATTACTTCGCTTTTGAGAAAAGTTACTTTTTAGACGAAATTTCAATTTATTTAATGTTTTTGCTTTATTAACGTTATTTCCTATTACATATTTGAAATATTCAAGAAAAAACAAGTCATTTTCATATATTACATTAATTTTTATCGTTTGATATAAGAGAGAAAAAGCGTTTCAAAAGTCCTTTGCTTCTCAAGATGTTAAATTTCAAAAAACATAACTTTTATAATTTTCATCAAATAAAAAAATAATAAAACACGTATTTACTTATTTTTCATATAGAATTCGAGAAAAATTGTTTCAATCCAAAAAAAATTGTGAGTGAAAATCTCACGGAGAATGCCCCATATATTATAATTAATTTTAAACAACTTCCAAATTTTATCTCCAGGAGCCAACTGACTAGCCGCGTGTTCACGCGTATGCCCTTTTAAGATCTGGAGCCTCAATTATGGAAAGGGAACTCTATCTAGACATTAATCATTATTTGTACAAATTATGAGATTTTTCTAAAAGTAGACCGCGACGAGTTTAGGTGAAATAAAATATTAATGCAATTTTTGAATTTGTTATTTATTTGAAAAATGTTCGTGTTATCCAAATATCGTAAAATTTAATTCAAAAGAATTTATCTTAAGCAGAAATTAGTTTCCTCAAAGATATAATGAAATATATAAATTAACTCTGTAAAGTCAAGTGTCGATTTGGTTAAGTGCATAAAACGCTATCAAAGCAGCACACTTCTGAGGCCTATGATGGTTCGAGTCCGTCTTACCCTCATGTGCGCTGTAGTTCTGAAGATCATTTTTTTAATTAAACACACTTTTTTATTTCAAAACAATGCAAAATTTGAATAAATTAAAAATTTTTAAACCATTTTAAATAATAATTTCAATAAAAACAATATTAAATAATTTTTGGAAACTTCCTGGTAACTTCCAGGAAACTTACTTTGACAGCTTTCGAGAAGTTTCCACTGTCAATTTGCAGGAAACTTCCAAGGGAAGTTTCTATGGAAAGCTTCCATGGGACTTTCTAAATCTGAATTAGTAGAAAGTTACTAATGAAATGGTCAAAAGTCGGCCACTAAATGATTTAGTAATAATTCTACTAACAATTAGTAAAATTTTACTAATTGTTAGTAGAGCGTTACTAATTGATTAGTAGAATTCTACTAACAATTAGTAGAACTGTTTTATTAATAGTCGATAAAACAGTTTCACTAATTCAATTAGTAGAATTCTACTAAAACATTAGTAGAATTTTACTAAAAATTAGTAATATTCTACTAATTAAAAAGGTGAAAAGTCGTTCATGAAAACTACTAAAAATTAGTAAAATTTTACTAATTCTTTGTAGAATTCTACTAATTCAGATTTAGAAAGGATGCTTCTAACCTGCGGACATTATTGTATTTCCTGGAAATGGCCAGGAAGTTACCAAGGGTTACTTCCGAAGGTTGCCGCGGGAAACTTCCTGCAAGTTTCCTGGAAGTTTCTGTGCTATGTGGGTTGTTTAATTTTTGAAAATTCATCACTGATGTATAAACTACAATTCTCTAAAGTTGTATTGTTTTCTTACCCCCTCAAATTTTTTTATTTCAAATTTATTCAAAAAAATCTATAGGTGGGTGCTAAGCGCGACTGCTAGCTTCAGCCGGCTTTTTAATTTTACAAAAGAAAAAAACCGTAACTTTAAAAAAATGTTAGGACATTTGTAAATGTCTTTTCCTAATTTTATAGTTTTTAGACTCATTTTTTAAACCTTTATTGAACATTTTTCGTACATATTATCTGGAAATATTTAACTTTTGAAAACTTGGAAAAATAAGATTTCAGTACCGATCAAAATTAAGAGACCACCCATTTTCAGGTGATTTAAAAACAGTTTAAAACATTAAATTTATGTAAAAATTCATTGAAATATAAAATTTTGAGAAGAACAAGATATTTCAATAGTCGTTTAACCAATGTTTTATTTATATATTTTTGAAAAATCGTTATTTTTACCATTTTATAAACATTTTAACCACTTCACTGGCAGGGCGTTCCAAATGGCGTTCCACGCGCCGAGGCCCAGACTGGCAAAAACATATACGTATAATATTACCATTCATAATAATAAATAATAGTTATTCATATATGTTATATTTATATATATTATTAATAATTATATTATTATATTATAATATTGTAATATAAATATCTTTTTTTAATAAAAATACAAGTTTTATAGTGTAAAAATTGAAAAAAAGTGGAACGCCATTTGTTGAAAATTATTAAAAATAGCCGATTTGAACGTTCGGAACAACGTTGAAAATCACAAAAACTACAATTTTTGTTGTGATAATCTTGTTCCCTGATGTCTAAATTATAGAAATATTGCTTTACAATAGTTAAATGTGGTGTACACTCTTTAAAAAAAAGTGTTTTTTAGGAACGCCATTTCGGTGTTTTTGCCAGTCTGGGCCTCGGCGCGTGGAACGCCATTTGGAACGCCCTGCCAGTGAAGTGGTTAATTTCCAAAAAAATGAAAGTTTTTTTAAAAACTTTTCTGTAACTATCAAACCATTATAACCAGGGACTTTCACGAATAATATGTGTTGTGCCCGTGTCGGGCATTGGCACGACAAAAAGTTCCCTTGGTAATTCGTGCCGTGCCTTGGCACCACACAAAGTACGCTTGTTAATTCGTGTCGTGCCAAGGCACGATACAAAGGTTGGTTTCAAAATTCGTGTCGTGCCTAAAAAAATAACGCTTGCAAGATTCTACACAGTGTTTCATGCGTGTCTTTCAAACGTGTCTTGACACGACACGAATTACAAATTTGCAGTTGTGTCGTGCCTTGGCGCGCCACGAATTTTAAACCGTTAATCGTGTCCTATCAAGGCACGACACGAATTTTCGTGTTTTTTCGTGTTCGTGTAAGTCCCTGATTGTAACTAACTTGTAGGATATTTAAAAATACATGGATTGACCCGAAATTTAATCAGTTTTATAATCTTTGAGAAAAAGTTAGCTATTTAAGCTAATTTTTAGCTGCCTTAGCTGAACTTTACTTCTATTATATGGATAGAAGTTATTGGTAGCAACAGCTATTTATTAACTGCTTTATATAACTAAAAATATAACTAAAAAAAAGTGCTGTTGAATCAAATAGCTCCATGCTATTGAATTTCACGTTATTGAATCAATAACACATTTATTAATCGAACAGCATATTGCTTAAAACGAAAAAATGAAACTGTTTAAATTAAAAGTACTGTACTGTTAAATTAACAGGGCACGAACTAAGTCCGTAAATCCCGTAAAAGTCCGTGAATTTGTTCAAAGTCCGTAAAAGTCCGTTTTTTTAGAAAATGGTCCGTAAAGTCCGTAATATTTGTTTGAAATCGGTCCGTAAAGTCCACAAATTGAACGATCATACCCTGCGCAGGCCTGAGAAATATCCGTGCGCAAAAGTAGTGGGGGTACCTTAGAAATTGTATCTGAAGTTTGGTGTTCTATCTTATCACTCTTACCATGACTAAAATTTCAAAAGATAGTTCCAAAACTAACAATTTAGCGCTGTTGTTCGTTTCAATTCTTCATCGAGTTTACTGTCTCTTATGCACGTAATTATACATTTATGACTTATTTCAGACTGTTTTGTAAATCCCTTGAATCTTGTGTCAGGGATGCCAGCGGGAGGCGGAAATCCTACCCCACCACGCCGCCAATTCTTCCCCCACTATACCCACCGGCGGAGGAAACGGAGAATACACGGCAATGAAAGCCTTTTTCTCTTTTCTGTTATAAAGGCGAATACTAACCTCAACTGAGCGTAAAAGGCGCTAAAATTCAAATTACGAGTTGAAATAAGGAATAGAAATATTAATTCAATTACTTAATTATTGAAATAATAGTAATAATAATTGCTTTTAATTGTGAAATTAATTATTAAAAAAAATAATAATGGTAAAAAATAATATTAGATAATATTATTTTTAGAAAAATAACAAAATTTGTTTAATAATTAAATTCATTATTGAAAAAAATTATTAATAATATATAATAAATAATATTATTATTTATTATAGCAATTTATGATGAATTATTATTATTATTATAAATTAATTATTAGTAATTATTCAATTTCGAGAACTTTTTTTTAAAGAAAAATATTTTTTTTTATATATAGATATTTTAATTAATAACAAAATATTAATAATTAATAATAATTTCATGTAATAATTTAAATAATTATTAAATAAAATTAATAAAAATATATTCTCTAAATTTGAATTAACCACTGACTTTTCGCTTTTTAATGATTAAAAATCAATAAAAATGGTTTCAAATTTTTATTAGTGATATTGACTTTATGCTTTTGAATTAGTAAATTTGATAAATTAGTGAGTATTTCAATGACCTTGTTTCCAAGATGCACCACGAGGAGGTAACCAATCTTGCATCTCTCCATTCAGCGTCAAAAATGTCATGAACTTTTTTTTAAATACATACTAACTTTTTACAATAAGCAATCAATTTTAAATTGTTCTATTATATATTATCATTACATTCTGTTATTTATTAATTATTATGCACTACTCCGAGTAAAGAAAAAAACTATATTTTTTACTATTTCTTGAAATTGTTAACACTGCATGGTTAAAACTACAATACTACATAAACTTAGAATTGGAAACAAATTAATAAAAATGTTAAACGTGAACATATGTACACAGATAGAATTGTATCTGAACGTAAAAATAAAATAAATTTTTTAAGTTTTTAAAACTTGGAACATATATATACACAGATAGATTTATATCTGAAAGTAAAAATAAAATAATTTTTTTTTAAATTTCGAAACACATGGTATAAAAAATTTTAATGGAGAAACCAAATGATTGAAAAATGAAAAATATGTAAAAATTATGCAAATTTTCATAATTTGGAAATTGAATTTTTGAAAAATTTGAAAAATTAACATGTGTTTTTTTATCATTATTTACGTTAAATATTGTTTTTAGAAACCAATTTTTAGCATTCCGTTCTTCTTAGTATATTACTGAAATATGACATCTTAAATAATAATTCGAAATAGAATAATCAAAACATATTTTGTAGAAGAAGAAAATCAAATGTTCTATGGAGTCGACGTTTTTAGTTAAACTATTTCTGATCGCGAAACTACAATATTCTTTACTCTTCGTCAGGAAGTAGAGTCATTTTCGCACCTCTATCCGCTGTGGATTTTTTATCATACAAATTTTTAGGATCCATCAAATCTAAATGTGTTTTTGTGATTTTTGTTAAAATAGCAGACTCATTTCTCTATTGCAACGTAAATCGTGTAACACAAATAGAATTGAAAGTCCTATTCCCTAATCGATTTCGTAGTTTTGTTTTAATAGAAGGCAACATGGAAAAAGCTCGCTCCACTTCGGCATTGGAATGCGGAAGTGTTCGAACGCGATTCAAAAGAAGAGTTAAATTGGGAAAGCGAGATTCGTTATTAATATTGATGAATGTTCCGATATTTTCCCACATATCATCAAATGACAATTTTGCCAATTTTTCCTTCTCTTCAACACTGAGGTCTTTCAAGGAGTGCCATTCTTTTTGAACAGTCTCAAATTTGAAAACTTCTGAAAATCCCAATTTCTCGCAAACTTTCCAAATCCATCGGAAAGTATTTTCTCGATTGGCATTAAATGCCAGATTTGGTCTAAAAAATGACACAGCAGACAAAAAGCCATCATTAAAAGGCAGACGATCTCGAATTTCGGAACTTGCAGTGACATAAAACTGTAAGCAGTTAGTTAAAAACTCATCAATTTGAACAGAAGACAAAGTTTTCTCATTCAAATAATTCATCGCTTCTAAACCAACGTCAATTTCATTCAATGCCAACTGATTAGATGATGTAGAAAAATGTACGTGATTAATTATTTAAAAAAACAATTCCGGTTGAAGAAGACCTGGTTTTAAGTATTTACTGAGAATCCACTGGAAGAGTTCAGCAGATTTTGGCTGAAGTTCCTGAACTAAAGTTTCACGTTTCTGAAAAGTCGCGTTGTAAGAATTAAACTTGTTCAAGGTAAAATCAAGAAAATGAAAATAAGCTAAAGTCAATGGATTATGCATTTTCTGTAGCAAATGTTTCACTTTTGTAACTTTTCCTACTCCATCCTTTTGCTTTCCTTTCGGATCGTCCAAATCAATGATAGTTAAAAATTCAATAAGACGATCCCAGAATTTAATAATAACACGAATACAAGAATGTCGAACTAGCCAACGAGTTTTCGCATGACTAGGAATTTTCTTATATTCACCTTCTAATTCTAAACAAATTTCGCGATAAATTGCTGTCCTCTTTGGACTTGCATTAATAAAGCTCGGAATTGATTTAATAATAAAATCAACATCTGGGATTATTAATTATTAATATTTTGTTATTAATTAAAATATCTATATAAAAAAAAATATTTTTCTTTAAAAAAAAGTTCTCGAAATTGAATAATTACTAATAATTAATTTATAATAATAATAATAATAATTCATCATAAATTGCTATAATAAATAATAATATTATTTATTATATATTATTAATAATTTTTTTTCAATAATGAATTTAATTATTAAACAAATTTTGTTATTTTTCTAAAAATAATATTATCTAATATTATTTTTTACCCTTATTATTTTTTTTTAATAATTAATTTCACAATTAAAAGCAATTATTATTACTATTATTTCAATAATTAAGTAATTGAATTAATATTTCTATTCCTTATTTCAACTCGTAATTTGAATTTTAGCGCCTTTTACGCTCAGTTGAGGTTAGTATTCGCCTTTATAACAGAAAAGAGAAAAAGGCTTTCATTGCCGTGTATTTTCCGTTTCCTCCGACGGTGGGTATAGTTGGGGAAGAATTGGCGGCGTGGTGGGGTAGGATTTCCGCCTCCTGCTGGCATCCCTGTCTTGTGTGTGTTTATGGTATTTATTTTATAAAAATGTAATTTTAAATAATATATAGACAATTATTTACGATTAAGATAATTTATTTATCCGTCTACAACACTGGGTAAGAAAATTAAACATTTGAAGAATGACATTTTTAAATTGAGGTTATAATATTTTTTCAGACCTAACGACTAAATGATAATTTAATAATAAATAATTTAAAATTAAAATAATAATTTAAATTAACGTTAAAATTAATTTAATTCGTGTGTATATTTACAATTAAGAAAAATCACTATCGAAAGAATAATAATTATTATTTATTGTGTTTAGCTAGCGATGGGTAAGTGTCGATTTAATCCCCAAATGTTGGAGAAGAAGGATAAAAACGGATATCTAGTTAATCAGTGGGCGCAAAAACACGACGAGGAGAATGTTTTTTGCATTCTGTGTTCCAAATCCTTCAGTATTGTTTCGAGTTTCGATGGAATAGAACGTCACGCTGAAGGCAAAAATCACAAAACTAAGTGTAAAGAGATATTAGCCCCTACTCAGCTTTACATATCCTCGGTTGGACCTTCCATTCAAGTATTTAGTACGCAAGATGAATGTGCAATGGCTGAATTACGCTGGGTGATTAATTGTGTTGTTAATAATTGGTCTGCAAATTCCTGTAATAACATTGGTGAACTTTTTACCAGTATGTTTGGAAAACCAGCTGTCGGCGATTTTTCAATGAGCAGCACAAAATTTAGATACCTTCTAACTGAGGCTTTAGAACCCTTTTTTAAAAATAATTTTTTGTCTGATATTGCCGGAGCCTTTTATTCTTTATCATTCGACGAAACAACAAATAGTTTTATAAAATTAATATTAAACTACTAGGCTAAAATTGAATAAGTAATGAGTATTCTATTGGATCAAATCAACGCATAAGCGCTAACAAATAAGTGAAATTTACTAATTTTTTTATTAAAATTCACTGACTGAACAGCTTATATACATTGATTTGAATTAATCGTATACTTATCGTAGAATGTCAACGAAATTTTGCTGATTAAGATTTAAAGAATACCTTAGGCTTGAATTTCAAACCACAATTAGGTAAAATGTTTTCTATTTTCTTTACAGTTAAATGAAGTAACAAAGCTTCATTTCTTAATTCATGCGCAATAACATTTTGTTACTGCTTGTGAGCATTTAATAAAAAAGAGCTCGATAAGAAGCGCAGTAATAAAGGCTTGTACTTGTCTGCAACCAGGGGAACGGAAAAAATCGAGTAGCGTTAAAAAAATTGGAGAACTTGCCAGATCTCTTCCATTTGACATTGATATGGATCTTCTGCAAGACGAATGGCGATTGATTCAAACAGACGAGGAAGAGCTTGAAAATAACGTTCGTGTTGACATCTATTGGTCCCAGTTCTTTAATCTGAAAACAACTTCAGGTGAAATTAAATATCCCACTGTTGCTCGAGTAGTGAAAGCTGTGCTTTGCTTATCACATGGAAATGCCGAAGTAGAAAGAGGTTTTTCCGACTCTGCGAGATACCTCACTGATGATAAGGCATCTATGAGTGAGCGCACTTTAAATGCCGCTATGACGGTTAAAAGCGGAATGAAAACCTATTTTGATAAACCTCAATTGGTTCCAGCAACTAAGGAGTTAATGAATCTCTCAAGAAATGCAAGATCAAGCTACAAAATGTATTTGGAGGATGAGACAAAAAGAAAGGAAGAAGAAGAAAAAAGAAAGAAAGAAAGAAGACAATATCAAAAAGGCAGAAGAGGAAAAGCTAAAAAGGAAATTAATTAATGAGCGAAGTAGTATTGCTACTGAAGAGATTAAGTTAAAAGAACTTAAAAAAAATCAAGAGTCAAAGAGAAAAATTGAAGATCAACTTTTCGAAGAAGTTAACAAAAAAATAAAGAAAGCATTAGACAATAAATCACTTGCTGAAGTTGAGGTTGCAAAAGTTTTGCTCGATGGCACGCAAAGAATCCGTGAAACAGAAGAAAGCAGTAGATTCTATTGAAAAAGAAGTCTCCCGAAAAAAAAACTAAATTAATTTTAGATTTTTTTAAGAAATAAGAAAAATTTAGATTTTATATAAATAATAATTCTTTTCTTTACATGGAGAAATTCTCTTCTTTTCGATTCATCTGATAAATATTTTTCTACTTTAAAATTATAAAGTGTTATCTATTTTTTAAGAAAATAAATTATTTCCAATATAAACAATATATTTCTTTTTTATTTTTCTATTGTTTTTCATACGATCTGACTTAAAACAACGGTACAAAATATAATTTTTTCCCCAGGAATTGGTCCGTAAAAGGTCCGTAATTTTTCATTTTTGGTCCGTAAAGTCCGTATTTTTAAGTACTTTTATTGGTTCGAGCCCTGAATTAATGATATTCTACAAATTGTTTCTATAGTTCATCCATATATAGCAAAAGAATAATTTATTGCTTCTTTGACATTATTCGTTTGAAGCATCCAATAGATAAATTTTAAAAAAATGCGTGTAAATTTGAATCAAATGAAAAGTTATTTGCTCCAAAGAAGCGCGCTCTTGAAAATGAAAGCATATGCTTTCGTTTCAATGAGTGGTGCTATAGCGGACTGCCTATAGCATATGCTATAGAAATTAGGACACTATGTTTTTGAGACATTGACAGGTGCTAAATTTATTGAAATACTTAACCACACATATTTATATGTTTATTGAACCTGTCGTTTTTGAAATTCTTATATAAAAAACTATTATTTAAATTGTTTTAAAGAATTAAGGACTAGTTAAATATAAATTCCCTATATAAATTCCCTTATTCACGAGAAAAATCTCGCGCACGGTATTTAACTACAAAGTAACTGCTCAATGTAAGAAGCGAATGTATTACATTGCAGCGCGGCAGTTCTCGTCTATCACGAAAGTTAAGCAGGTTTGGTCGCGGTTACTACATGGATGGGTGACCCGATTGGGAACAGCGTATTTTTCAGACTCAAAAAAAATATAAAGTGTGTTTGAATGTGTATGTATGTGTGTTTGTCGTTGGAAAAAATGAAAAAATAATAAAGATGTATATGTTAGTGTTAAAATTGAAAAAAAGATGTATATAAGAAGTGTTGTGTTAAAGGTGTGAGAATTAATTATAGTATATAAAAAATATGTGAACAAAAATTTCATTTTTTCAATTTATCGTTGGTATATCTTTAACCACATAAAAGAATTGACTTAACAGTATGGTGTTATTCAATCGATAGCAACAACTAAAAAAATTAAAAGTACAAATTTTTGAATCATAAAAATAATGCTTTTAAATTGAAAAACTAAGTCATTGACTCAAAAGCATATTTTGTTAAATTAAAAAATTTTGAGCGTAGATTCAAAAGGAATACCTTCAAATTGACATTGCATGCTGTCAATTTGAGAAATATGCTTTTGTTTCAATGAAAGTGATACTATCGAATCATTAGAATCGGTGCTTTTAAAACAACAGCATATATGTTTAGCAGCCCGTTATGACACTATTCAATATGAATCAAACTCATATGTCATTGATTCAACAGCATTTTTTTCTCCGTGTAGAAAACTCAATTTTCTACGTGAAAGTTATTCATATTATTTTTATTATTATTATCATTTCTATTGGGAAGCAAAGTGCACCGAAATAGTATATTTCGATACAAGGTGCCAAATGCCGAGCAGTGAGTTTTTGCCAGTTTATAACACGAGCAATGGGCATACACTCACGCGGCACCGTGTATCGAACAATATTTTTCTTTATAAGTGCAGGCATAACCTCGTTTGGTAAGCACTTGCAGTAGTTCAAAATGTCCGATCGCCTTACAGTGCGAACAAACGCTGCGCAAAATATATTGCCCACCGCTACACTGTGAGAAAAATGTTTTGCGCATCGGTTGGTTGCACTGTATGGAATCGGCCATTTTGGAGTGCTGCCAGTGGTTGTCAAACGAGGGTTTTGCATGTACGTATAAAGAAAACAAATGTTCTCAATTTTAGACGATTCCTCTTCTTTTGCAGCATTTTTTCCTCTTACATGTGGTCACTAAAATTTTCTTTTCTAATTGAGAGGATTTTCTTCTTTCATACTTTCTATTAAACGTCACTTTTTAAATAGTTTAAAGTTGCGATCAGAAAAACAAAAAGCAACTTAAAAATCTTCTTTTTAGTATACATTTGTTTCAATTTGAGAGGAATAATTTCAATTAAAGAAGAAAGATTCAAATTTATTTTTCAGTTAACAAACTGTCAAATATAAACAAAAATTCCTCTTTTATGTAGATAAATATTCGTACATTGAAAATAAAATGTCAAAATTATTTTTAAGAAGAATTTTCATCTCACTTAAAAATTTTTTTTTTTCGGTGTGTTCATAACATGAGCACAAAAATTATAATTCAATTTTACAACTTGGCAGCAGTTTTTATTAAAAATTATTAGTATTTCTAAAAACGTAAGTTTCATTTTTAGAGGAAAAAAGAAAAAATGCTTTTTTTTAAAAAAGGTCAAAAATATTTTTGATTTTGAAAAAATAATGTTTTTTGAATTAAAAAAATGTTCACTCTATTACAAAGAGCAGGAAAAAACCTTTAGAAAACATGTAGATTAAAATGTTGTTCAACCCACTATATTTTAGCTACAGCAGCTAACAAAATCCACTATTGATATTTAATCAAAAACTTTAACCCTTTCGTCCCACTATAATTTTTAGTAAATCCTTTTAAAACTTTATACGTAATGTACTCTTTCACAATACTAAAGTTTGTTCAAAAATCATAAGGGACGTCACGTATTATATGTCACACGATTTTTGAACATTTTCGACACCTCCTCCCTCCATGTAACACACTTTGCCATACATTAGCGTCATTTTTTCTATATTGGTCGTCACAAATGTCTTGACCCCCTCATCCCCTGTTCGCATTAAGTTTTAGTAAAAGCAAAAATTTATGTAAATTTTTATATCACTAGATTGGTAAGAACATGAACAATTCAATTATTGCAATTGTAAATTATAAAAATAACAGTAGAAAGTTTTTATTTTGATTTTTTACCTGTGTACACTGATAAAATGATATATTTGATTCAAACATATTTTGTTTAAATTAAACTTAAAATATTTTTGCTATACAGTCAAACATATTTAAGTTTAATTCGGACATATTTTTTGGTTCATTTAAAGAAATAATATGTTTTATTCAAACATAAAATTTGATTGATTTGAAATTAATTATAACCAACTTTTAAGTTTGAACCAAACACAAAATTTTCAAACATATTTTTTGTTTAAATCAAAACAGAAAATATGTTTGAATTAAATATATTTATTCAAACAAATAATATTTTTGAATCAAAGCAGTAGATACTTTCTATATATTGAGATTAAACTTACAAACTAATTTCAACTAAACAAAATCTCTTAAAATTATTTTTTTATTTAAATCAAGTATAATGTTTTCTCAGTGTATGAACAATGGACTACCCGCAGAATTTCGAATACCTCCCAGCTTAAAATCCCCGTACAGGATCCTTAAAGGATCCTCTCGGGAGCCTGTACAGGTCCTGTGCAGGATCCCATACAGGATCCCGTAATGGTACTGTACAGGATCCTATACGGGATTTTGGGACAGGGTTCCTGTGCAGGTTCCGATGCAGGAACCTTAGTTATCAAACATTTCTGTAAAGGTTCCTGTACAGGAACACTTGCAGGATCCAGTACAGGATTTTCTATGAGTTTCTCAAATGAGCAATACATTTTTCTGTCCAACATTGATATAGCCTAACATATTAAAATGTGAAGTCTATGTATGTCAAATGTTGCTTAACATATAAAAACTTTAAAAAAATTAAAAAGTTTCCTATACAGGAACCTTTACAGGAACATTTGATAGCTAAGGTTCCTGCATAGGAACCTGCACAGGAACCCTGTTCCAAAATCCCGTACGGGATCCTGTACAGGACCAGTACGGGATCCTGTATGGAATCCTGTACGGGGATTTTAAGCTGGGCTTTTAACAATAAAGGTCGTTGTTGATGACGATTTAACTCGGACCTTTTATTATAGGAGGAAAAAATATGTTTCAGATAGAAATTTGTTTGTTTCTCTTCCCTCTCCCTTGGTTTAATGGGAATAGAAGCAGATTCTTTACCCCCCTCTCTCTCTCTCTCTCTCTCTCTCTCTCTCTCTCTCTCTCTCTCTCTCTCTCTCTCTCTGTTTTGGTCGAAAGAAAATGACAAGAATAACTATTCGAAATAAAATTAACAATTTAAAAAAAAATCAAATATGTAGATTATTAATAGTATTGTGGTTATAATTATCACAATAATCATATACACCGAAAAAAAAGTATTTTCAAATTTAGAGAATTCCTCTTCTTTTGCAGCATTTTTTCCTCTTATATACGGGCACTAAAGTTTTCTTTTCTAATTGAGAGGATTTTCCTTTATTATATTTGTTATTAAATGTCACTTTTTAGACAGGTTAAAGTTGCATTCAGAAAAACAAAAAGCAACTTAAAAATCTTCTTTTTAGTATAAATTTGTTTCATTTTTAGAGGAATAATATCAATCAAAGAAGAAATATTAAAATTAATCTTTTAGTTCAAAAACTGTCAAATATAAACAAAAATTCCTCTTTTTTACAGATGAATATTCGTATATTGAAAATAAAATGTGAAAATAATTGTTGAGCGGAATTTTCTTCTCACTCTGAGATTTTATTTTTTTCGGTGTAGGTATTCTGAGACAGGGAATTCAAGATAAAGTAAAACATAGTACTGGAAAATATTTAATTTTCAGAATTCATAAGAAAATTCTGCATTATGTCGCATAAACTATGAAATCACTACGAATTCTAATAAAAAATCATAATGTTTTTCTGATACAGACAATAATTTCATTTTAAATAACGAATTCTTGAACAACTATCATCACACTAAAAAAAAGTTTTACTTTCAGCCTCATTTTGAGGCTGAATTTAAGATGTAAACGGAGTCAGCCCATTAAACAAGGACAGACTTATGTGAAAGTCATGGGCTGAATTTAAGGTGTAAACGGAGTCAGACTTTTTTCTTCCTGTGATAAAATTATTACTTAAAAAATTAATTAAATTTCATCAGAAGAATTCAATTACTTAAAAAGTTGTTTTATAAAATTCTTTATAATAATTGAATTTAAAAAAAGCATTCAATTATTTAATAAATTATTAACTTTTTCTTATTTATGTCAGTAAATTTTTCTATATAATTAGTGGAATAATTTTGAATTTTAAAGAAGTCACAGTAACAATATTTACAATATAAAATAATGATAGTACTTAGAAGAAGTATAAATAAAGAAATATAAGAAATTTAATTAAAAAAGATTTGAATTCGAAATTTTTAAAATCTTTGTTCCTGTAAAAGATAATAATGATTAAATATTTTTTAAAAAAGAAGTTATATTAATGTTTTCAAATAATTTTAAAATTAAAGAAATTTGTGAAAAAATATGTAACAGAACATTTTTTTAAGTAAAATTTTTCCTTTATTTTCTAAAAATTAAAAAAAAAATTTAAGCAATTGTATTTAAGAAATATAAATGATGCAAATTATTTTCTTATGAGAATTAAGAATTTTCTCCAAAAATATTAAAAAACGGGAATATGTAATGTTTTTTCTCCAAAAGAAAGAATTCAGTTTGTGAACAATTTGTTATTGAGAAATAAAAATTCTGCATAAAATGGATATATTTCCTATTTCTTAATCGTAATTGTAAAACAGTTACCAATTTTCTAATATTTGTAATAAATAAAAAGAAAAAAAATGTTGCATTAATTTACATCAGTCAACAGGAATTTGTTATAAAAAGGCATAAAAAACAAAATTTATTTGTTAATCACAATTTTTGTAAATTTTCTAATTTCAATTGTTATTTTATTTAAAACCTGCATATTTTCGATTCGTCAAACAATATTTTCTAAAGAAAACAAACAAAAGCATACACAAACTATCTTCAACGTGTGGACAGACAGAATGAAAGTCGCAGGTAAGGTAAGTGTACCAATTAGCGAGGGTGTCCCATTACCATGGTAATAACCAAAAAATATTGTCTAAAATGTATCATTTATTTTCGCATACAATAATAATAATATATTTTTTCACACTTATAATATATAAGAAAATTAATATTTATCACTTTTTGCATTTACAACGTGCTACAATGTTTAAATAAAATACAAAGTTTGATTACTCGACAACTGGAACTATCCTCGACAATTGGTATGTTTACCCTAGTTAATTAATATTATCTGTAGTCAATAATAAATATAACAGAAATTTTTTTTGAAACTAAACACATCAGAAAATAGGTATTCGCAAATAAAATTTAGAAATAAATTTTTTTTTAAATGTTATAAGCTAAAAATATGTAATTAAATGTTAAAATATTAAACTGAAAGTCGTAATTTTTAATGAAATTGAAAAATAAATCTTCTTTTTATAACTGAGGCGTGTCAGGAATGTAAAAATTTACATAACAAGGCATTTTGAGCATAAACTTCAGGCTTGAACTAATTTCATTTGCGCGAATAACAAATCATAATTGATAAAAATTTATGTTGTCGACTTAAGAATTAATATAGTTTTATGTTCGATAAATAATTCTCAAGGTTATTGAGTAAAAGTTTGTAAAGTTATTTTCAAAAAATATGAAAAACTCGTTTCCATTTATAACAGTAAGTGGGAAAAAATCCTTTCCCCCTATTTTACTTGATTCAGTTATTGATAAAATTTTTAAAAATATTAAATTTTAAAGTGAAAAAAAATCAAAAACAAATTTCAATATTGAAACACGGAATTTTAAAGGAATTATAGTTGATAAATTTTTTTAAGAAACAACGCAAGTTTTCGAATTTAAAAAAATCATGTAAAAGCAGAATTAAATATAAATATTTTAAAGTATTTAAATATTGCGAAATATAAAAATAGTTTAATTTTTAAACAATATTGAAATAAATATTGTATTAAATTTAACTTTAGAGAAAATAATAATTGCAGAGAATATTCGAATCGTTCAAAGTGCAGTGCGCATGAAATCATTTAGCTTCAGTTGATTTCATATACAATTCAAGGACATAAACATCCTATGGATAAGGTCTGGTAACCATGGACCATTTGATAAAAGATTCACATTAAATTTCCTTTTATACTTATTATTACTTTCTTTATTATCATCTAAAAATATTTTCTGTCACATTTATTAAAAAAAACATTCAAATTTTTTTCAACCCTCCTTCAATTTTCTTTCCTTCTTTTCGTATCGATTTTGCCAATCCAGAAGCAACTCCCTGGTTATAAAAAAAATTATATTAAAAATAAATCTTCTTTTATTACTGCAAAACATTCCCGTAAATTATAAATCTGTTCAGTTTATATTCAAGTTCGTATATAAAAGAACAAAAACGGAATTTCAGTACACAATACTGAGAGAAAAAAAGAAGAAAATCAACGTCTGAGATTTCGTTTTAATTGTCAATATAATTTTTATTTGATGACGTAGTCTCATTATAACAAACATGCTTTCCTGAAAATACAGTAAGCACTCCTTCCATCTCACTTTTATTTTTTAATATTATTGTCGTTTCTCGAAGGACAGATTACGAATCACAATCCGACAAAGGACTCTTTTCTTTGTGGCAGAAGATTTCTATAACAATAACGAAAAGTCTCTTAAGTATTTGATTTTAACACTTTCTTTAAGAATAAAATAATATATAATTGTTTTAAACAAAAATGATTTTATAAGAAATTATTTAAATATTAAATCAATTATTATTAAATTAAATTGATTTAATCAAATTTTTTTTTGGATGTTATCCGTGAGAAGTTCAGAAATTAACACTAGTAATTTTTATAAAGGTTATGGATATAAATTTGCTTAAGAAAATAAAACAAATATTTGTTAAATATTCAAAATATTTTTATAAATAAATGAAAACATTAATTTTGATTATTTTATTATTTCATTTTTATTATAATTAATTTAATAAATAATTTTGTGATGTTAAGAATTTTTGGAGAAAGTTTTCTTTATTTTGAAAAATAATTTAAAGGGACTGGGGATTAAACGCCGAAACGAAAGCCTAACAACTAACCTGACTTTGTTTTGTTGAGATAAACTGTTTATTTATTTAGAGAACAGTATACATTTTTCAGTTATAAACGATCTTACAAAAATAACCTTATACATTTTTAGTTAAAATTAGTATTTCAAGTTTTCCTTGACTCGTACCAAGATCATTAGTTTCTTGTGTTTTCTGTAGTGTTATTTTACAATTATTATGTGTTTTTTTGTTCAGTATCTTGTTTTCAATACTTTAGAAAAAAATTTTATATAAAAACTGTTGTGGACACTTTTTTTTATATTAATAAATAGAAATAAATATAACCTTGAGAAAACCAAGTCCTAAAAGTTGGGGGACAGGAACAGATTTCAAAATACGGGCGTTTATACTCTTGTTTTTACCATTTAGGTTTAAAAGGAGAACTACTTCTTCTAAGATTACAGGTACTTCACCATTGTCAAACTGAACGAGACCATCTTTAGTTTGGATAGGTAAATTCAATTTTTCGAAAAGTTGGTGACCAAAGAAACTAATAAAAGTGCGGGTAGCTCCGCTATCAATAAGGGCTTTTATACAACATTCGGAAATGTAGACATTGGCAATCAGTAGGGGTTGGCGTTTGGAACTAGGACTAATCTGGTAGGTCAAATCGGAAAAGGGGAATGTGGTTTTATTTTCTGGAAGGTAGGGATTATCAAAGGGCAATTCGGGGATAGGTATGGTACTCCAAAACCAGAGTTTTGGAGCTAGTTGATCGTTGGCGGTGTTGGAAATAGGGGGGCTAGTAGGAGAAGAGGCAAGTGGTAAGACACTGTCCCTCAATGAGGCAGGACCAGCCAGAGATCACCAGGAACCAAAAACTGTCGCACTTGAACGGTCTATGATGCCGTTCTAGAGCTTCAAACTTCGCGGTGAACGTGGCATCCTGCTGTAAAGTAGAGTCTACATTCCATGGTACGCGAACGTGAACGTGTACGCGAACGTATGACGTCACCCGTGCTATTCAAATGGGTGACGTCAGCACGTCAACGTTCGCGTTCATCCAATGTAGACTCTACTTAACAATTTCCTCTCGTAGGCCCTGGACAGCTCACTCAATTCTCGGTGAAAACACCGCTCGCGTTCGTCAATAACTTTGTTCCCTAGTGTTTCGCCAAATGTTGGACCAAAATCCCCCACGAAGCCTTCCTCCTCGATGGCTTCACTGCAAAAAGAAGTATCTTAATTTAAGATGTTTTGGTAGACACTTTTTAGTTACTTGAAACATCTTAATTTAAGATGTTAAAAGTATCTTCGTACATATTTTCTGTGGTATTTTTGGGGCAAAAAGTTTTGAGGTTAACTATGGGCTATTATGGAAAACACTTTATGTATCTTAGTTTTTAGTAACTTACACTCATGGCGCATCTTACGATTCTCATGTAACTTATCGCATAAACATCTTATTGCAACAGAAACATCTTGATTTAAGATACTTTAAAGAACTTACAAAAGTATCTTACTTTTCTAAGATGGAAGAAATATCTTCATCACTGCTAAAACGTATAAAGCATCTTAAATATCAGTAAGATGCTTTAGAAAACATCTTATTTTAAGATATCAAAAAAGACACCTATTTTTGCAGTGTTCTATCGCGTCTGCGTAGAGCGCGTCGGTCACCCTCTCAGTCTGCTTCTCTCTCCTATTCCTTTCTCGTTGACGGCGGTTAAAGCGTTTGCCTATCACTCCTGTGGTTAACGGATCACGATAGCAAAATGGAAACCTTCGAAGTAAGCCGACGATAAAAATTCTAGTTCAGCGGTTACGATTCCGAAAGCGAAAGAAAAGAAATAAACGAAGTTAGGAATTTCCTCAAGGTTTGATAGAGAGAAACAAAACACTGTTTCAATAAACACTTCACTTTTATTAAATTTCTGATATTATAAAAAAGAATATAAAATTACATAAATAACTCGCGAACGCGTATGACGGAAGTTCTGTATATGCGGTCACGGCGGGGCACGCGCGTAGCGTTCTCATGAGAGAACAATAGTGATGGGATATCGATATGAAATATCGGACCATATCGATATATTCGTCACGATAATCGATATTTTAACATCGATATTAACGTTTCGATATATTGTTACCATTATCGATAAAAATTTTAATATCGATATTTATTGCGCAATGACAATACGATGTTTCACACGTTTTGAGTTTTCTAAATTATTAAAGAAATTGTAACTATTTGTAGTACTAAATACAAGTAAGAGTTAAATTTATATATATAAAATATATTACATACAAGCCATAATTAAAATGCGAGTATTTAAAAACCAGTTAAAATATTTATATTTTTTATTTTGTTTGTTTAAAGAATATGTATATACACCTTGCGATGCTTATTATATAATAAATTTATTATTTTCCAATTATATTCCACGTACCAAAAAGTGGTTACTCAAGAGACGAAAAAATTTAAAAAAGTTTTTACTTGAATTAAAGTTTTTGTAACGTTTTATTGTATATTGTCTATACTAATACAATATACATTAATATAAAAATCCTATTTTCCTATTTAAATAATTTTAAATATTTTTTATTTTTCTCTTTATCATTAACGTTTTATTTATTTACGTTTTTTATATTTATTAATAAATAATATTTAATTAGTCATTATTAATAATAATAAACACTTTTGCAGGCAGGCAGGGCTGTCTGCAGGTTGTTATTGTAACAAAAAGGAGTAAGAGAGTCAGTGAATTCAAATTTGACGCACCTTTTCTCTCACTCTTGTTTTGCGCATGCGCGATATCGTTTTTACGATATATCGATATTTGTTTTCGATAACGATATATTTTTAAATATCGATATTACTGATGCAATATCGATAAGCGAAATATCGATGTCAAATGGGGCTCGGTTAGAAGCGCGGCGTCGGTACAAGATAATTAGCCTGCAGTGATGTATAGATGGCGTTGACGGTGTATTGTCAGCGGGGATTAGGAATTCTGGTTCATGGCGGTGTCTGCTTCTATTTCTCTCGTTCTTCTTCTTCTTTTCTCGATGGAGATTTACATAAAAAACAGGAAGTTTAACCAGAAGATTAAAAAATAAAAATTAAATTTTGGGATGACGGTTTCTGAGTTGTTGCGGACAGGTGTTTTTGGCCTTTTTATTAAGCATTTTAAGTAAATTTAACATTTACATTACTATATAATGTATATATATATATAAAATCAGACTTTTGTCTGTACATTGCTTGGAATTTGTAAATTCATGTTTAGTTTATTTACTCAAGTAGTAAGAATTACAAAAATGATAATAAAAAAATTAAGTATGTATGTCTGTCCGCAATATTTTGTCCGTTTAAGTACAACTAATTTTTACGATACAAACAAAATATAAATAATAATTTTTAAGCCAAAATCATATTTTTGAATTCGACAAAATTTTTAATTAATTTTTTTGTTGAATATTGTTTACTTTTTTATAAAGTTGTTATTAATATTGATTGCTATTTTTAAAATTTAACTTATGTTTAATATATTTAGATTATTAACAAGATTAGAGTCATGAATTTGGCGTCTAATACAAATTTTGTAAAATCAATGAACGTAAGGTTTAAGGTTTAAAGTTTAACAATTTTTTTTTAATTTTAGAAATGTTTGAGTATGTTGTTGCTCTCCAAAATACTATTGGGATCTCTTGCGTGGGCGTGGCTTAATAATTTGACCTACTCTCAGTAGTACTATTTTTCGACACCGCGTTAAAAAGCTACTCTGGTTGGTGGAAGCTGGACAAGTTTAGACAAAACGACCTACTGTCAAAGGTTTCTAAAATTTTCAACAGAGAGCGTCTCACGGTACAAGAGATCCCAATACTGGCATTACGCAATAACGGGTGAATCGATTCTCGAATTTTGAATAGTTTAATGTTGAAAATCTCTAAATGGAAACCCACCTAGAATTCCCATATAAAAATCTTATGGGAAATATATGTGATGTAAAATTCTGTATAAAATCTTACAAAGTCTTAATTTCTTGCTTTTCGTTTCTACTAATACAATACGAATCACAATTAGTTCGAATTAGAATCTACATAACACCCGAAACTGGTGGAAATGTAGGTTTAATTTTTATAGAAGTAGAATTAAAGTACTACAAACGCAGAAAATATTCATCAATTTGACAAATACCGTTCTCTTAATGTAAATTAGTTAAAAATACAATGAGAAAAATGGATATTGAGCTTTAATATCTAGATATTAACGGTCAATATCTGTGACAGTTAAATACCTAAACATCTTAGATGTTTAAATTTAATATCCGCAGATACTGGAAAAGACATGTTCACACATAACCTCAAATTTGTAGATTATACCAGTTAGCATCTGAGATATTAAACCATAACATCTAGATGTTATGAAATACCATCTTTTCTTAATATCTAGTATATTAAGATTTTTAACATTCAATTTTCTCAGTGTAGTATTTGACAAAAAAGTCATTTAGTAATTTAAATAGTAATATTTTCCAAATGAAATAAATAGTTAATGGTAACTCATTCTTAGTTTTTCACAGTCAAATTGAATTCCTGGTTGGTAGTTACCCTTTTAAATGTATTAGTAGAAACTGAAACCCGTTGAAGACGGGTACGACAGCTATATATATATATATATATATACCACTTTGTCACAATATATATAATTATATATATATATACACGGTGGGCTTGAACCAATTTTAACCCAAAAGTTCTTGCACCTCGCGGTTTTTTATTGATATCGTTTCAGTGATATCTCACAATGATTTTAAGGCGTAAACGAAAATAATCGTTGGAGGGAAACTCAAATTATCTAAATTTTAAGAAAAAAATTCTAGGTTATTCAACATAATTCGCAAAAAGTTTAGCTTTGCAGAAGCGTCTTTGCTACAAAATACGTATTTTGTCTTTAAATAATACTTTTTTATGTAGGCAGCACATTTCAACACACAAAAATCATAAAATGGTCGAAAATTTGTGTAAAAAGTGTTTTTTTTTGGTTTTTTTCAAAATTTACTCCTCTGCGAGGAATTTCACATTAATATAAGCTGAAAGTCAAATATAGTGTGTAAAATTTCCTAAAAAACTATTACAGAAAAATTAATTTACCTCTTTCCGTTCCGAAGACATGATTATTTGAAGTTCATTTTAAATTTTAGATTAATTGAACTTTTGCTTTCAGACTTAAATATTTTTCAAAATCTCTTTTATATTAATCCTATAAAAGAATCGCAGTATATAAAGTTTATTAAGACTATTTAGAAAAAAATTCACACTGATGTTGAACTAATTTATTTCTTATTTACTATTGGAAGCTGCTATTTAATTATGAAAATGGAATTATTATTGTACACCTTTTAAGACTAAATCTTGAACATTAATTAACTGATTTAGAATTGTATTTTATTCTAAGAAAAATTATGTTGAGTAGAAAGTATATTTAAATATTTAATGTTGAGAAAATGTATAAATAAAAATAAGTTTTTGAGTTATCAACAATTGAAAAAATGGCGATTTCCAATGAAACTGTATCACTTTGAAAAAACAAAAAAAAACGAAAAATTTTGTTTTGCAACAACATTATTTACTCATTAACAAAATTTTTTTTTAAATTTTAATTTTATATAGTGTTAAAGGTCAAGAAATGAGTATATATTTTGATAACTTTTGTTACTCAGGGGCTTTCAAGGTCGCTAATTACGAATCTGATGTAAAATTTCCAAAATTCAAAATGGCGGATTTAATATGGCTGACAAATTTTGAAAAATTGCATGCAATTTACACGAAACCTGTTACTCGGGGGTTTTCTAAGTCGCTGATTACGAATTAAGTGTTAGATTTCAAAAATTTAAAAAGGCGGATCCAATATGACCGCCGAATTTTCAAAAATTGTATGAAACTTACACGGAACTTTTTGCTTTGTTTAAAACGAAATGTTTTATGGTGTTTGGTGTTGCTGATTATAAATCCAACGTTAGATTTTAAGAATTAAAATTAAATTTCATAAAAACCTAACATTTATTATCGCAATAAATGGCAAGGTGTTATTTTAATACCAAAATGAATTAGAATAAGATGCATCGCTTTAATCCATCTAGGATTTATATAACTTATCAAAGGATTATTTTTTAAAAATAACAATCAGACTTACAAATATTGTTTACTATGAATAACATTTAGACCACATTTAAGGCACTTGATTAACACTAAGGCACACCCTAATATCTAAGTGGCAGTTGAAATAAAAGTTTCCTAAAATTTGGATTTAGTGACCCTAAAAGTGTCTGAATATACATTTTAGATAAATCCGACAAATTAATAAAAATTTGGTTACCATATTGGATCCGCCATTTTGAATTTTGGAAATCTGAAATCAGATTCGTAATCAGTGATCTCAAAAACCCCCTGGTAACAAGTTTTGTGTAAATTGCATGCAATTTTTGAAAATTCGTCAGCCATATTGGATCCGCCATTTTGAATTTTGGAAATCTGACACCATTGTTTATGACATTTTTTAAAACCAATTGCGTTTGCTTAATAGCACAATTCCAAAATTTAAATTATCTATAAAAGTGAATTTAAGTATTAACAACAAAAAAAATTTTCATTCATTAAAATAAACGTTTTACATGAGAAAAGTACTTTTTTCATTTGTTAATAACAATATAAATATTTATGCAAAGTAAAAATTAAATATTAGTTTTTACAACCTTTTACAAATTTAATTAGAATTATTTAAAAAAAAATTTTTTTTGAAAGGATTGAAAATTGTTGGTTTTACGCTATTTTAAACATAAGCACGTTTGTATTCTGGCAGAATCTGCCAGGATACTGAGAACCAGGATACTGAGAATTTTAGTCATTTTTTGTCTAAAAAATTGAAAAATAACGTTTAATAAAGAATTTCAGCTTACTGGTCAAAAGGGAATGAGGTTCTACGACACCTAGAGAAACAAAATTATAAAAATATAAAATATATTTTTTTTAAATGCGTGCCAGGATACTGAGAATTTGTCTGACCATATGTCAATTTCGACCACAAAAGACACAATTTTAGTTAATTGAACTGCAAATTAGGTATAATTTATGTGCTATCATCTTTAGTTAACCTTTACTAATCAGTGTGAAAAATGGTAAATTAATCGGAATAAAAATTCTTAATAATTTTAACGTTTTTGGTTGTGCCAGGAAACTGAGAATGAATTCGAGGACCAACATTCAAGATAAAATTTTTTAAATAAAATTTAAACTAATGTAACAATGATTTAAATGTTTGTAAAGTACAACTATTTGAAATTATTATCCAAGTGTTCATTTGTATTTAAATGCTTAAAAATAATGTTTATCCATTTTTTTAACTTTCATTTTCGCATTGGGACATGCCAGGAAACTGAGAATTTAGCACTTGAATGCTCATTTTTGTCAAAAAAAACTTTTCGAAATCGGGTTACGTTTTGTGACATAATAGAAACCATTAAGTTTTACAATTCCCATTAAAAATAATTTTATTTTTTTCAAATTTAATGTAAGAAACAACCTTGAACATAAAAAATTCCTTCGTTTGTAGAACTACCCATATATATATATAGTGACAAAGTGATTCGTCACTGACACTGAAAATTTTAATTGACACCTTAGTGCCCGTCACAGTTCGGTCCCTGCACCATAAAAGTTACTTTTCCGTTCAGTTTTGAAATCAAAATAATTCTTTTGTTTATTTTGTGCTTAAATACGAATTGTAATTATTTAATATTTTTTTCTTTTTTTTGCTTAGGGAATTTTGGGAAATTTGCCTACAGATACCTTGGATTCCACACTCCAAGGTTATGTGGCGTTGATTAAGAGAAAGTAAAATAAGAATAAAGTGAAAATAAAATGAATAATAAATACATAATACAAAGCTGTCGACCTACTGCCAGCCCGGATTTACTAAAACCCAGTAACCCGTGTATTGGAGCCCTTTTATCCAGCCTTAGAACCGTTGTTAGACTTAAGCCTTCAAGGGTTGCGCTCCATCTTTGTCGTCGCAGCGACTTTGTCCAATTCCCGCAGTCATCCATTTAAAATCAAAGTCAGGAACAGTCGAGAGATAAAAATTCAATAAATAAACAAAGCTACACCAATAAATATGAATAAACGGACACGAACATGTAAAAAAATCAATGAAATTGGAACAAGTCCAGGTTTAAAATTTGAATAAATAAATCAATAAATAAATGAATAAATAAATAAATGAATATGTTAAAATAAATAATAAAATATCCGACTCTATTCCCTTATGGGCTTTATTTCGCTTTTGTGCGTGACAGAGTTTTCTTAGCTTCCTCTAAAGCTGTTCTGAAGACACCACACGCTCCTGTTCCAGCGATGTAATCGCACTTCTCTTTTTCTTGGAACTGCTCTTTACATAGAAAGCAAGTGGGGTTCTTTTTGCAATTGGCGACTTTGTAATCGACTTCATCGCACCTGAAGCACTCAGTCGATCTGTTAGTCGCCTTGCATTCCCTTGCAAGGTGGCCGTGGTCGAGGTAGCGGTGACACCTGACAAGCATGACACTTCTTCTTATCGGGCAAGACATAAAGCCAACCTTTATGTGTCCATACGCTTGTTGGGACCAAGAAATTTTACTTTCGTGTTCTCTGCTGGGGGTTTTAAGAGGTTCATGAGAGCCTCTTCCACTTCTTCTTCCAGTGTGAGACAGTCCAGGTCGCGGATCTCCAGTGTTACCTTTCGATCCGCCACCTGCACTTTTCCCATGTCAACCTGCTTGCGAATCTTTCTCAAGACTTCGGCAAACGTCTTTCCTTGGGCGACCCTTACGATCATAGTTGATCCTTTCCTCACCTTTTCTCCTTACCAATTGTTTTAAGCTTCTGCCCTCCCAGCTTCAAGAACTTCTCCGCTACCTACTTCTTTTTTTTGGACCCATTCGTCGACTTCGGGCTTCTCCTACTTTTTTAAGACTCTAACACGACGTTCTTTCGAACGACCGCATTCATCCGGTCTCGATAAGTTCTTCGATCTCTACGTGCTTCCTCAGACCAGACCAAAGCCTGATAATACTTCTCTTCTTATTTTTTGCCTCGGTCTGCATAGATCTGATATTCTGGATGAGCGATGTCAAGCTGAAGAGCTTGACATTTCTTTGGACATCACAGGACTTCAGCATCTTATACACCTCAGCTGCAATCAGTTCAAAAGAAACTGATTGCTTTTCTCGCAACTTTATCAAAAAGTCTCTGGCTTGATTGCAGGAAGCGATGTCAATATCAGAAGCATTGCTAAAAACAGATACGCGACTATCCTGACTCTTCACACTGCGTTTTTATTTTTTTTAAGCCCGTTGATACTTGAAATAAAAATGATTTTGAGTGATATTTTGATTTGACTTCTGTTTGACGCAACATGTGTCCGATCGCGCAAGAATGCAACCGAAGTTTTTAGAGACGCAGTTCGAAAACGATCAGCGTGAAGGGAGTATGTTTTTGGACATTGTCAAGGCGAGAGTGTGTTTTTAGACATTGTCAAGGAAATAGTGTGTTTTGGACATTGTCGAGAGTATTGTGTAGTGTGTGTTTGGAACAGTGGAAAACAGAGACCAAGTTTTTTTTGTATTAAAAAGATAGCGAGTTTTTGTGTAGAATTAATTACAAGTCTAACTGTGAAAGATCTGTGGAGTTTAAACTTGAAATTATCTAATAAAGAAATTTATGATTTTGGATTTTCCAGCGTCTTACCTAATTCCCGTTTGGTCCACATTTGGTGAGTGATAATTAACCTAAATTTTTGTTTCAAATGATGCTTCACGCCATGCGCTTTCCATGGCGGTTTCAATTCTCACACGGGACTGGCCCTTTTAACTTCTGCTTCATTGTTTGGTACAGTTGAATCTCCCACAAGTTAATTTTGGTGGAGGATTAACTTGATAGAGAGTTGCCGTCTAAGGGGAAATTGTTGCGCAGTAACCTATTGCGCATGGCGGTCAATTTCAAAATACGATTGAAATCTTATAAAAATTTAAAATATTTAATTGAATATAAATTCATTTTTCTGTAAAAATATCGTTGTTTGGAAATAAACTGTTTAGAAAAACAGTTTTTAATATAAGAAAAAACCAAACTTATTCTTAAATTAACAATTAAAAAATGAAATAAAATTGCCAACAATTTTAACTAGGGTAAGTGTGTCAATTGTGGCGGGTGCTCCTATTATGGCGACTTTGTGAAAAATACAATTATTTACTATTTTAGAATAATATAGTTACTAGAGGTGTGCAAAAAGCCCGAAAATCCGAGTCGGGTCGGGTCGAATTTTTTTCGGGTCGAGTCGGGCTCGGGTTTTCTCGATGTATCGGGTACCCGAATTCATTCGGGTTCTCGAAATTTTCGGGTAGCCCGAAATTTTCGAGTAACCCGGAATTCTCGGGTAGCCCGAAATTTTCGAGTAACCCGGAATTCTCGGGTACCCGAATTCATTCGGGTTCTCGAAAAAGTCGTGTACCCGAATTTATTCGGGTTCCCGAAAAATTCGGGTACCCGAGAATTCTGAGAACCCCAACGAATTTGAGTACACAAAACTTCGAAAATTTGTTGAATATTTGTAGTTATGCATTTTCTCAAATGTTTTATTACTAAATTAAGAACTTGAATACTTCCAAGTTATATACATTCGAGAATTCGAACTTTTTAAGGTTTAGAGCATACCCGAAAATTTCGAGAACCCGGATATAGTCGGGTGCCCGAAAATTTCGAGAACCCGAATGCAGTCGGGTACTCGAAAATTTCGAGAACCCGAATTTAGTCGGGTACCCGAAAGATTTCGGGTATTTAAACAAGCTTGACCCGGCCCGAACCTGAACTGTCTAAGCCCGACCCGACCCGAAAAGTGAAAAGCCCGAAATTACCCGGTCGGGTTTCAGCCTTTTTGCACACCTCTAATAGTTACTTGAAAATGTTTAAAAAATTATTTTCAACCTTACTCGATATAATTGTACGAAAAGAAACACACTTAAACTATTATTAATTTAATTATTTAAGAACAAAAATTTTGCCTCGCCATAATTGGCACATTTCTACTGAATGCACGTGCTTCAGTTTTGACGCGCAACACAACCTCTAAATACACGTTATTTTCCCCGCCGTAATTGGCGCGCCGAAATTGACTCAATCTCGCCACAATTGACGTTTTTGACCTTATTTTTTATTGCTTTAATTTATTTAGATAATTAATTTTTATTAAGTTTTTATTGATGTTTTATTATCTAAATTACACGAGCTTTTAGTTTAATAAGACATAAATTTACTTCTTTCATTATAATTTTTTAATTTTCTATTTCAATGATGGCTAAACCAGAACCGCGCCATAATTGGCACACTCACCCTATTAGAATAATTTGTTTTACTTAAAACTTTGTTTCATGTAGACTAGAAAATGAAATTTCGTAAAAAAACAACTCATTGCAAATATTTAATGTTTTTTAAATTAATTTTTTTTTATTAAAAAAGCCTTTTTCGCAGCTTATTAAATTCAATTTATCTGTGTAAATTTAAATTAGTCAGTCTCGTAAAATCTTAAAAGTACATAAATCTTTAACTTTTAACAAGTTATCACTTTTTTCAATTTTATAAAACCCGTGATTTTTAATTTCAAGGTTCTACAATAAGATCACAATTACTCTTGACATCGGTAATATTACAATGCTTCTTCTTTTAAAGTCGCCTCTTACGACATGCATCGGATCACAGGGGGCCTATCCTGCGCCCGGTTCCCCCACAGGAATAAGTTGTACAAAGGGATTCATATAACAGTTCATCATAGCTAGACTCGGGTTTTTATTACCAATCCACAATGCTGCTAGTAATGGATTTTGAAAACACAACTGTGGAGATAACTCGTTTGTAAATAAAAATATTTTCCAAAACTCATTTTTAGATCCTTTATTGACATAAGCCCCATCTGTAGCAAAAGTAAATGTTAATAAGATGCTATCATTTTCCTGATTAAAACAAATTTTTTGATATAAGTATCCGTTATAAACATCTTTAAAAACTTCTTTTTCTCGAACATGTAATTATTCTAAATTATTAGGCAATTTTTCTTTGATAAATTTTATTTTCATAAGAGAAGCAAGTTCGTATTTTAAATCTATTGCTATAAAATAGTTGGTTCAGGTCTTTGCAAGTGTATATTCGAGTAAGCACTTCTCACAGACTACTTTGTGCTTCTTAAAATCTTTTTCTGTACTTGCCTTTTCTAACTACTTACAACAAACTTCACAATAATAATGATATTGAATAACATTTTAAGGATAATCAAATATTTTTTATAAGAAATAATCGCTTATATCCCAATTTGTAAATGAAGGACCAGCAAACAGTTTTGTTACTTCTATTAAAGCACGTCACGCCTTATAAGTAAGTCAAAATCTTGATGATAGTCCTAAAATTACAAGAATGACTTCAAATATTTTCAAACCAGATTCTGCGACCATAATTGTAAACAATATAATCAATGTAATTAGAATCAATAATAGGAATTTCGAATCGAATACTAAACCGAACCGGATCGAGTAATTCAAAATTTCGAATTGGTCTCGGTCTCGGAAAGTAAACCGAATCGAATTAGCTACTTCGATTCAAATTTTGCACACCTCTACTATTTACCCCTAAATTTTTCAACTTTGCTATTTAGGGGTAAATAAAAACAGTATTTATTTCAGTTAAATAAAATTTTACTTAAATAAATACGGTTTTAAACCTTATATCACCCCAAATGGGTTCTAATTGTAAGTATTTTCCCATTTTCCGTTTGTCAACTAGCAGCAGTATATACAAAAGTATTTCCTATTGCGTAAATGATAATAAAAAATAAAAAAAGACACCTTTTAACTTTTTTTGACTCGCATTCGGAAAAAAGTAAACTAAAAATTCATACTAAAATTTATAATTATTTCTTATTAATACTATAATAAAAATCAACTTTGATTTTTACATTTTGAAAACTTGATTCCAATTATTTGTGCAATATGAAATATTTTTGTATATACTGCTGCTAATTGACAAACGAAAAATGGGAAAATGACTAGAACCTGTTGTGGGTGATCTAAGGTTCAAGGTTTAAGGGAAAAAAAATATTATAGCAATCGACAAATGTGACAAAATAATTTAAAAATTAAAATTTTTGTTGATATTTTTTCAACCTCTGCATATTTTTTAAAAACTGCAGAAAAATTTGAAACTTAAATGGGTGTGATCATTGAATTCTCATCTTTATTTTAAGACCAAAAGAGTTCAAAAATCTTATTCGGTTAGCGAGATATAATTATAAAAATTATGTAGGGGTTGAGAAAATTTCAAAAAAATATTATTTTTTAAATTTCTTAGTCAAATTTGTTGATTGATGCAAACTTTGTATACATTATTAAAATTTTCAGTTATGTATCATTAATTGTAAAATTTAATAATCTTTCGAATAGTATATATTTGTTATTCCTACGTGTACCAATTTTTTAACTCTCTAGAAAAAAACTGTGAGCGCTAGGGGGAAGGGTACATTATCATTTTTCTTAACCGTTTTGATAAAAAAAGTACCTAAATAGTAGCATAACCTAAAACTAGTCGTAAATAGTAGGTTTTAGAAGATCGGTAATTATTTAAGATTATTATCGAATAAATTAACATGAATGATGACCTATTGAAAAGAATAAACGTCTCTTGATAATTGTATCAATTGTTATAAACCCGAAAAAGATAACTGTGAGATATCAAAGAAAGGCGAAAGTTTCCCGCCTAACGAGATTATTATTACGAGAATGTTTCTTCGTTACGCGTCATCAAGGGCATAAATGCCTCTCTTTGCTGCTTGATCAATCCATGTATAAAAATGACAATTTATTACCGTTATTACCGTTGATTTTAATTAATAATTAGTCGTTCATTACTTATCGTTGTTACAAACAAGTGTGTATTTTCGTCATTCTTTTTTTTACCCTTTTCTTGAAATATACAATACATATATATGTATATCAGGACTCTTTTGATATTTTATAAAGTTGTGTGTGCAATTCCTATTAATTTTTATTAAACGGGACCAAAGTCGCAATAAGATGTGATTAACGTTTTCCTGCATCGTCATTATGAAGTAAAACAGTTCACAGAAATTTCATTTCGCTGCATCTCTCTGATCTTTTGTAAAGAAATTTTTATCAAGGACGAAGGATTAATTAACAATACTTAATGGCCCAAAGAAAAGTGAATAAAAAAATGTTCTTTTTAAACAAACATTTATTACAAAATATAACTGGTATTGCGCAACATATCTATTTTTTATTTTTTTGTCAATTTTATTAACGGAGAAATTAATGTATATTTGTTTGATACAGTAGGGTAAAGAATTTTCATTGGGTTCTCCCAATATTTTGAGAGATTTATACTTCTGCATAAATCTTCTGCTGGTACTCTGTATAAATAAAAAAATATTTATACTTCTGTATGAATAAAAATTTCTTTTAATCGCCGAAATTATTTTGTGCTTTTAAAATTTGGATTCATTTAAAAAATGTGATAAATTAAAATTCTATCGAAATTTATATTTCTCTAAATGTGACTTTAAATTTAAATTTTCTCTTTAACTTCGATTTTGACTTTTACATCAATTTAGTCCTTTACTTTGACTTTGAGTTTAACTTTGACTTACAGAGTCCAATGAGAGGAAATTCCGTCTTTAATTTTTTGTTTACACTTATTTTTTAAGAGGTATAATTTTTTATTTTTGTTTTTATATTTGTAAATTATTATATTAAGGACAGAATCAAGATTCGGCAAAAGCACCCGCAGTAACATTGCGATCAATTTAAGAATGTGAACTGGAAGAGATAGCGAAAAAAGTGCACGTCATTGCTTCGTTAAAAAGTCATGTTAAAAGTCTCACGGCACAATAAGCGTATTTTATAGTGTCGTCACGTATCAGAAAAAGATTCACATGCTGCTCGAATATAAATAAACAAGTGTCGATGAAACAGGTGATACAGTCAATGATTATTGAAAAAAGAAGAAAACAGTAACAAAAAGAATTGAAAAGGAATCTGGGTAGATTACTATATAATCAAGAAGTGCTCAATTACGTATATTTTGTTCATTATTATATCTTGTAATTTTGATTGAAAACAAATTCATATACTTTAAAAGCACAAGGGCCCGTCAAAATTTTCGTCAAATTCTGACCTATTTTTTGACCTACAAAAAAGAGGTGCAATAACGACATTACATTACGTCAAAATCTACGTCTAATTTGACCTACTTTTTTTTACCTAAAGGTCAAACAAAGGATCAATAACAGCCCTATATCCCGTGTAGAAATTTCGCTATGGCCCAGATCAGGGACAGATCGGGCCTTCCCTATTAGGGAATGAAACACACGGCCCGATATGGCCCTGATCAGGAAATCCACATTTGAGTGTCGCCCCTATCTGGCCCAGGTCGGGCCGTGTGTTTCATCCCTAATACGACCGTAGTAGGGCAATTTCTACACGGGATTACATCAAAATCTATGGTTTTTTTAATCAAAAAATTTCCTCAGCCCTCAAAAGTTAAGTAAATTTTAAGGGCAGTTTTGACTTATACGTCCAAAATTGTCAAACAATTCCATCTACTCTCAAAATTTAGGTCTACTTCAAGGACAATTTTGACCTATATGTAAAAAATTGACAAACAATTTCCTCTGCCCTCAAAATTTAGGTCAGATTTAAAGGCAATTTTCATCTACACGTCAAAAATTAATGAATATTAAACTCCCTTTGACCCGATTTTTTCTCAAACTTTAGGGCAATTTTAAGGGCAGTATTGAAAATATCAAATAGAAGCCCCATAAGGAGTACTTAAAGTACCAAAGGACAATATTTTGGTGAAATTTGACATATTTTTTAACCTGCGCGACAAAAAAGCAACTTGATTAGGATCTGTCAAAGAATCATTTCCTAAAATCGAAATTTAGGTCCACTCTGACCAAGTTTTCGACCTACAGGCTAAAAGATAAGTCAAATTTGACCTAAGTTTTAATCTATGAAAGTTGATATAAATTGAGATCAATTTAAAAAAAATTCACAAAAATTAATTATTTCAATAAATTTTACATTACACTGTAAAAAAGGGAGTTGAATTTTAACTCCCCAGGGGATTCTATAAAAGTCGCACCCATTGGGGAGTTAATGCCAGGGGAGTTAAATAAAGAGAGTTAAAAGAGTGTTGATGAAGGGAGTTAGTAAATTAACTCTCTTTTGGAGTTGATTTTTAACTCGAAAAATTTAACTCCCAACTCCCGAGTCCGTTAACTCCCTAAATTTTTTACAGTGTATCTTATTTTCTGTGTTAGATTCAGGATTAGTTTTTTCTGACTGTTTCTTTTGGATCTCATCTGTCTCCAACATGCTTTCATCTACAGTTTCCTGTTCTTTAGTAGCAGGCATGATCTGTTGCAATGCCGTATTTGGATCAATTTCCGTATTTTTTCTCCTATAATTGTATTAGTTCTAGAACTAATCACTGAATTATCAGTTCTAATTTCAAGACTCTAACTTAATATGCCATTTTGGCCCAGAATGAAAATTGCCTCCTCTCTTAAGCGGTTATAAATATAGCGCTCTCTCATTGTTTCGAATTTAAACCCGAAAACTAAACAGAAAGTGGATGAAGATTTATGACTCCCAGCGCAATTAATGCAATAGCTGTCAGTTCTTGTACTCTCGCAGTCAACAGACTTATGACTTTCTCCACAGTGTTCACAAGTGTATTGAAATGATCTGCATTGAGCAGTATCGTGGTCAAACGCCTGTCATCTACAAACACCTCTTAAGAGGAGGTACTATTGGTGTTAGTTGGACATCATTTTACCGATAGCTATGGGATCCATTCTCTTGAGATTCCTACCAGGGATCGTTCATTCCATCAACATCAGATAAGATGGATTAAAAGAGTTATCGTAGATGAAATTGTATGAGGCATAATGACTCTCAGATTTAGCCAAATTAAATGAATCAAACACCATTTCAAAAGAAATGCAATTAATGTCAATTCCAAAACTATTAAATATCAAAGATTGTATTTTAAATTTTAGTGTACATAACTATTATTTACTATTTTCAAAAGCAGATATATAGTAGGGTAGCTCCATGTCTAAAAAATCAAAGTTGTTCCCTAGTTCTTCGATTTTGTTGAAACTTCGAAATTTTGAAGTGAAATATATGCTAGTAAAAAGCCTAAATTCGATTAAAAATTTTTTTTTAAACTTTGGATTTACGAAGTTTTCAACATTATTTTTTGAACTTTTGAAAATGGTATATCTCTAAGGAAAATAAATTAAATTAAATTTTCAGGGAATACTTATTGTTTACAGACAATTTAAGAAAATATTTAAAAAAAAATTTTTTTTAAACAAATTATTAAAAAAAACTTATTTTACGAGTATTTTCCAAAAAAAATCGATGGAGGGTCTGAAACTTAAGGAGATATTGAATTTGTTGTCCTTGCGCGCAACCGTAAAAGGCGCATTTTCCGGCTATACTCTATATACAAACTAATGTTCAAAATCACCTATAAGTCGTAAATTTTAACAGAATTCAATTTTTCTTTTTGGAGAATGTAAGGCTATAAATTTGTAAGAATACTGTGCATTTTTAAAATTTATATTTGTTTAAACAAATTATTATTATTATTATTATTATTATTGTTAATTACTAACTTTTACATATTGTACCTAGAGAGGTGTATTTTTCAAATTTTGCAATTTGCCAGACCTAACATAAATATCGATGCAACTATAAAACATAATTATTATTCTTTAAGCAAGATTTAAACAAATTATTACTGTTAATTACTAACTATTTACAGAATAGTATACTTAAAAGATGCAGTTTTTTCTAATTATGCAAAAAAAATTAAAAATTGTTTACTTAACTTTTAATTAGGGTTGGAAAAATTTTCCTTAATTATATTATTTTTCTTTAAAAAAATTTAAATTTTTGTAATTGCCTTCTTGTTTAAAAGTTTTGGTCAAATTTGGTCAAACTTTGAAATTTTGTAGCTTCTAACCTCCTAAACAAAAAATGTTAATGGCAAAACACCCGAAAATCAATAGTTTTTTAGCTACATCATGTTGAGCCTCAAAAAATAAGTAAGAAATAGCACAGCTTGCTCATGGCTCAAGGCTCAAGACTCCATGCAAAGAGTGGAAGCTTGTCGATGGCTATAGGCTTGATCAAAGTTTTATCTTGGCTCAAGGCTTGATTATGGCCAAACGATTAATTATGGCTCGAAGCTCTAATATGGATCAAGGCTTGATTACGGCTCAACAGTTAATCATGGCTTGAACTCGATTATGGATCAAGGCTTGATCATGGATTAAGGCTTGACTATGGCTCGAAGCTCTAATATGGATTAAGGCTTGATTATGGCTCAACATTTAATTATGGCTCAAAACTCTAATGTGGATCAAGCCTTGGTCCATAATCGAGTTTCAAGCCATAATGAAGCTTTAATCCATGATCAAGCCTTGATCCATAATCGAGGTCAAGCCATGATTAACCTGGAGCCAAGCTCAAACTTTGATCAAGCCTATAGCCATCGACAAGTTTCCACCCTTTGCCATTAACATTTTTGTTCCCAATCTTCCATTTAGAGAAGTAAAGGAGGGTCTAATTCTAAGACACTAGACAACTTAAGTATTTATGAACCTCGTAGACCTCACTTTCACACTCCTAGACCCCACATTCTTTGAAAGAAAAATTTGAATTATTTTTTAAACATTACTTGAAACTCTTGTTATTACTATCCATTTAAAGTTGGCACGGCTTTGGGATAAGTTGTTGGGCCAACCGTCGTTGCTAATGGTTGGTGATACGTTATCATTTGTATTGTTTGTCCAACCTTCAGCAGTTGAAGTTGGCCCAAGTGTTAATTGCAAAAATGGACAAACTTTGAAAATTGTGATTGGCACAACTTACACATTTCAAGTTACGCTAACATTCGTATCCGCCTTTAGACCAACCATTCAAAAGTATGGCTGGCACAACATATTTGCATTTTAAGTTGGGACAACTTCGTTATGAGTTGTCGGTGAACCGTTATCATTTGAATATACTTGACCCAACTCTGAGCTGACCAAAAATTTCGCACATGAGCTTTGACGTAAAAATTTACAAAAGGTATAGAATCAAAACACACTTGATGAAAACAATAGTAAATAATACTTTTCAATGATACTTAATGCTCTGTTTTTAGTAAATTTTATTTCACTCTAAAAAGCAACAATAATGATTAATATTTAATTGATAATAGTCAAATAATCGGTTATTTGAATAAAATAAATTTTGCTTCTTCATACTGAGGAAGTATTGTAATACCAAAATTTTTCAGGTTCGATTTTTTAACATATCTTTATGTTATTTGACCTCAGGAGTTCAAAAATGACATTTTTACAAAATGTCATTCCGTATGTGTGTGCGTGTGTAAACATCACATTTTCATAAATATCTCCAAATTATAAAGAGCTTTTGGGCTGAATTTTTTTTTAAATTGTAGGTCTCATCTGCGGACATAAAATGAGAGTACTTTGAGATAGATTAATAAAGTTTAACTATTTATTTTTTTGATTTTTAATTTTTCAAAAAACGTTTTTTGCCCATAACTTTAAAAAAATGTTAGGACACCTATAAATGTTTTTTTCTAATTTTTTAGAGTTTTTTTAGACGCATCTTTTGAGCCCAGAATGAACATTTTTCGTTCATATTCACCGGAGATATTAAACTTTTAAAAATCAAAAATTTTGGAATAGTTACCAACTTGTAGAGCATTAAAAACCCTTCTATTGACCTATTTTTGAAGCTATTTCGATTAGAAATAAAGAAGTTATTAATATTTTAAAAAACAGAAATTTTGAGAAAAAAAATTTTTCATGTGAAAGTATTAAATAAAGAGAAAAAAATATTACAGCACTTAAGAACAATTGTTCAAAATTTATACTTTATTGTTATTAACATCTCTAGGAGGAAGCAAAGTGTTTATGAAATAAACACAACAAGATTTACGAAAACGAATGAAATAAGTATCAAAATTATAACAAAAATTTATAACTTGGCAGCGGTTTTTTCAGTGTATGGATACTATAACACTTTAGATGAAAAAATAAAAGTATTCTATATTTTAAATTGAAATCAGTATATTATTCATTAAGAAACTTGTCACTGATAGAAAATATATATACATATATAATATTCTATCATTAGACAAAAGAAGTGATAAAACTCAGTGCTTTGTTCGGCCCTGACGCAGGTATTCCTCCTACGTCAGAAAGTCCAATCTTGCTATACTCCTTGGTCCAGAAAGAAGATAAAAAGAGTGGGAAATTGAGTTTTTTCCTTCTTTTTTTAAAAGGAGAGGGAAGCAAGACGTGTTTAAAATGCACCAACATATAGACACTCATATATATATACTGAAAAGAGAAGGAGGCAAAAAAACAGAATGAAAGAAAAGATATATTCCAGAAGACATGAGAGACGTATATTTGTCATTTAAGTGAGAGGAACAAAGACGAAAGAGCGTTTGATCGGCGCAATACCGAAGTATACCAAACTCAAAGTACTCGTTGAATGAAAGTCAGTTTCAGACTCGCGCTGGACCGTGAAACGTGATTCCGAGGCGAGTGATCTTCCGTGATCGTGCGATCGTGATCGTTAGCCAGGATGTGAGGAGAGAACCTCATTAATCCGCCACGCTACGCGGCTCATCCCATTGTTATCTCAATATAGAATTTTCGCAAAATCTAAGTCGCCTTTTCTCTGTGTCTTTTTTTAATTCAAAAACAACAAAATTTCACCAAGGCAACTTCTCCCCTCGATTTAATATTTAATTTTTGTGACACTTTTCTTCAACAAAAAAATAATAAATAAAAATGTAAGTCCGATATTTTACAAATCCTCCAAATTTCCAAATAATTTAAACAATAATCAAAATTATTTCTTTTTTTGAAATTTTATTAAAATAATACTAATTGATATTAAAATAATTTAAGTCTCGTGAGAGAGAAAATATTATCAATTTTTCTTAATTTATATTTTTTAATTTTAATCTCAGTGAATAATAATTTTAAAAAAAGAATTTCGTCCGCATTTGTCTGAAACTTTTGTTGAGCATAGTTTAAGTAATAATAATAATTATTAATTAATATATTATTAACAATATTGATAATAATTATTATATTATAATAATAGTATTGTATTAACAGTATAATAGTGTTATTACTATTATCGAGTATTTCAACAAAATTTAAATTTAATGTCTCTAAAGTTAGCGTCGACGCTGATTGTCAAACAAATTTTTTTCTGTGCAAATTTGTTGAACGATTTAATTTAAATTTAAACGTTTAATTCGAAACGTTTCTTAATTTTTATTTTTAATTCTAAATTAAATTTGTAACAAATTATTAGCTAGTATTTTAATAAGATTTAAATTTAATTGTCTCAAAAGTTAGAGTCGATGCTAAGTGTCAACAAAATTTTTTTCTGTTTCAATTTTAATTTTGAAATTCTAAACCTAATTTTCAACTATAAATTAAATAAAACATATTTTTTAAATTTTTAATCAATTTTTTCACAAATTTGTAGCTAAAAACTAAAAATTTTACAATGAATAAAAACAGTAAAAGTAATGAAAAAAGTAACGTCGCTTACGAAAAGGAAATTAATTTCTTTGAAAATTATAATTGTTATTAAAATATAATTTTATTTTATATACAAAATAATTCCCGATCTTATTTTTAAAATTCTAATTTTTAAAAATTTGAAGCTCAAACTAAAAAATTTTACAATGAATAAAAACATTGAAATTAAAAGAAAAAAATAACGACGCTAACTAAATGAACCTGAATTTAAATTTACTTTTGCATTAAAAATACTAATTAAATAAAAACTAATCTTTTCGATAACTAAAATTATAATTATAAAATAATTAAATTTAATTTTAGACACAAAATTATTAATAAAACATTATTTTCTCTCTAATAACAAATTTTTGTAAAAGACTTCTTCTCTTCCATGTTTACTTTTCGTTAAAAAATTATTTCCTTCTTTATAAAAAAATCAATAATTAAAAACAATTAATTTATTTATTTACTTATTTATTTATTAATTTATTTATTAGTAAATTGTAACTAAAACCAAAATTTCTTTTTTTTAGAAATCCCACATGGAACCGACAATAATGACAATAAAAAATCTTTGGATATAATTCGCGAGTGATGTAATGTGTCAAATACATGCAAACAAAACGAAATATTGCAATAAACCATTGTTGATTTAGTTAGAAAAAATAATATTTTTCTTTTTCCCTCCCAATGAGTTTATTTGTTTAATTAACAATGATATATTGTTAATTTTTAAATAAAAACGATTCACGAAAACAAGATTTCAAGTCATAGAGAATAATAATAATCAAACAGTGTTGAAAAAAATTCGCAGTGCTCATTAGTGTATGGAAAATGATCGAGGATCTCACGTCTATACGAATATAACGATTATCATCGTAAATTTGAGACACCGAAACAAACAAGTGACATAAGCTTGACGACGAGGTAGTAACGATCGTTTTCGACTTATACGCTGTCTGGCTATCTCTTTGTGGAGCAAAAGTATACCCATCAAATTAATGCCTCTGAGATGATCAATATACAGATGTGCATCGAGAATATTAAAGATCTATCACTTCAAGTGTAGAATATTAATATTCGAAAGTATAAATTAAAATTCGAAAGTTAAAGAAGAAAATCGAGTAGTGAAATTTCAAGGATTTCAAGCTCTTTTATTTTTCAAGAAAAAGCTTAAAAACATTTTCTTTTGCATCAAAAAAAGTACAAAAACTCTTTAGTATAAAAAATGAGAATATAATAAATGCAAAAAGTGCAAAAAATTAATAGATGAAGAAATTCCTTTTTGCCTGAAAAAATAAACGGAAAAATTGTCAATCTAAAAATCAGAATCAGTAAAGAAAAAACAAAGAAAGAAATTGCAAGACTGAAAATTGATATTAGAGAAAAGATATGAAAATAGAGATTTGAATTTAAGAGGGAAAGTAGAGTTTGAAGAAGTTGTTAAAGATGATTTATCAGTCGAGTCACCAAGCACCGACAATGTCGTCGTCACGTAAAACTTCTCCACGACCACAGCATAAAAGTTTGCCAACTGCTGCAGCGACCAAGACTTCCTCGTCAAAGGGAAAGCGTGGGACTTGTCGTACGACAGGAACTGAACGTTGCAGAGGAAGATGCAGAGTCCAGTGGAGCGAGCAGCACGTTAAAGAGGGACTTGTTTTGGTCCAGGAAGCTCAGCTTGCCAGGGTTGTGAAAACGGGACCAATCTCCGAGCACTACGAGATCGATCCAAAACCATTCGCAAGGTTATTCGTTTTTAATATAAATTTATTCATTTCTCATTCTTTGTTACAATTATATCATTAATCATGGATGCCACATAAATTTAATTTTGTTTTTCCCTGATTTCCAAACAGAATTTTGACTTTTTCCCTGACCCTAAAGAATATTCTGATTCACTCTACATATGATTAGATACTAAGAAAAACGTTCTAATAAATAATAAAATTATATATACCATTTTTTATGTAATTCTTTGTATCTTTTAACATTTCCTTACTTGAAATTGATTTTTTTTAATTTTTTAAGAAATAATTAACTGTTTCTATTTACCCAGAATTTACCGTTTTTAGGAGTAAATAGAAACAGTCTCCTATTTTTAATTAAAGTTTGCCCTAATGAAAAAATCAAAGTTGATTTTTAAGTCTCGGTCTCCTCTGTGCAAAAAGTTTCAAAATGAGTTGAATCCGAGTAATTTTGAGTTTAAGATAAAATTACAATTACAGTCAAATAACAATCACTTTATCATAGAAATATTAATTAAAAATATTGTTTTCAATAAACAAGCAAATTGCACTACCAAAAACTTTGTTTCTTAAATCCGGTACATTGTATTTATGGTGAATTAAAAAAATGTTTCTTAGGTTATAACTTGTGAATTTATAACTGTCAATACCAACTATGTAACATTAAATACAAAAGTTTTAACACTGTTTGAAAACCAAAGCTAATGGCGCTAAATTTGAAATTAAAACTAATTAAAAGTCAGTAATATGAACATTATAATAAGTGCTTTTTATAAAAATGTCAGCTAGTGAAAATTTAGAAACGAATATATTTTAAAATACATTTAAAAGATTTTTAAAATTATAATTTCATATTAATATCTTGTATATACTACAAATAGTTTTAATGAAATATGTTTATGTTTAAATTGAACATTCTTATCATAAATATCATAAAAATAACATAGTTTTTCAAATTTTAATAATAATCAAATAATTAACAAATTATTATCAACATATTATTCTTAAAATTTTCAATTTCTATAAAAACTAACCTTATCTGATATATTTGATACGGGTAAGACTCAATTTGAGTAACTTGAAGTTAGTTACTCATTATGATACCCAACTCATAATGAGTTGCAACAAAAATGAGTTTAGTTTTTTTCTGTAAAAGTTTTGTAGAGTAAGTGTATCAATTGCCGAGATGCCCCAATTGTCGATGTTACAATGGTAATAACCAAAAAATATTGTCTAAAATGTCTCATTTATTTGTGGATATAATATTAATATATTCTTTCACATTTATAACGCATAAAAAAAATTAGTATTTATAACCCTCTTCCATTTATAATGTGCTACAATATTTAAATAAAATTCAAAGTTTGTTTACTCGACAACAGGAACCATCCTCGACAATTGGTACGTTTACCCTATTAGAATTCGTGGTAGTTTTGTGGTTTATGAGACAAACAAAAAAGACACTAAAAGTTCTTAATTTTCTTATGAATTCTAAAAATTGAATTTTTTACAGTACTCACGGAGAGTTTAAACCTATCATTATAAAAAGAAAAACAACCATGATGTCTTTTTTTGGATATTTTCTGTAACAAAAAGTTTTTTTTTTAGTATAAAAAAACTCTTCTGTATAAAAACCGTAATAACATAAGAACATTTTTACATGTTTCTACATTGGCAAATGCCAATGTAGTGCCGATGTTGACCACTGACTTAGTACTAAGCTGATTGTTTAGCCGTAGTTCATCTGAGCCTCAACAATTAGTGCTGGCTAAGTACACAATTTTTGTTTCCCCAAAGCTCAGACAAGCCTCTGCTACAAGTGCTGGCTGAGAGCTGAATAAAGAAAAATTATTGTCCACAACGCTTTTTGCAAACATTAATTTTTATTACATAAACTTGAAATAACTGATAAACAAAGTTTATAAATGTTTATAAAAATTGCATGAAAATGTTCCAAAGCAAAAAATTACGCGTTTAAAAAAAAATTCATGAAAATATCTTCTTTTTTGTTATAGATAAAATCCCAAAAAAGAAATCTTGGTTGTTTTAACTTTTCATAATAATCGGTTTAAACTCACCGTGTACTTTTAATAAAAATCTGACTATTTTTCAATGATTTTCAGAGATGAAAATGTCACTAATTTAACTTGTTTCATTCACCTTAATAGTCAAAAATAACTTTTAGACACTTTTCTAACTAAAAATTTTTAAAAATTGTTTTCTTTTTTATTTTTGAAACAAAACATTTTTTGCTTCAGGGACCTATTATATCCTTCGAAAAAGTAATTTCATCCTTGTCATTTTAAAAAGAATTACTTACATCATACAATATACAAGTATTTAAAAATTTTAATTAAAAGCAATATACATTCTTATGATCGACAAAATGTCTTCTGTCGATCGCTAATATCATTATCACTTATAAAAGTAATTAAAAAGTAAAATAAAAACACAACTCATATATATAAACATTGTTAGCTTCTATTTTTTCATATTTTTTGTTAACGATGTTTCTTATAATAGGGCATATAGTTATTAAAACAAACAAAAAATTATTTTTATTAAGATTTACACGTCTGACAATGTGCACAAACGAATGATGATTATAAACGAAAAGTCACTAGAGTAAATGAATTTAATTAAAAACAATAAATTTCAAAGTAATCGTTTTCCCATCCCGACAACACTACTGGAAATTTTATTTTTTTATATTTTCTTAATACAACTTGTACTTGAACAAACATTTACTTCAATAATTATTAAAAGAATGTAACAAATCTTACAAGTGTAAAAAATCGAATAAATATTTCATCGTAACAAATAATTACCTTTATGGAAATCTGCCCAAGTTAGTCCAGTTAAAAAGTGAGGCCCATTTTTTTTAAATTATTAACAATATACCCAACAAAGTCTTAAAATTAATATAACTATTGATAATAAATCATCCTACAATTAATTCATAACAATAATAATCATTATTTGTTAAAACAATTTATTATTGTTAATTATAAACTTTTATTGTAGTACACTAACAGACGTTTAGTTTTTCCGAAATTTTGAAATTTATCCAGCTAAATTTATTTATTCAATTATTAACTTATCAAGGGATAATAGTTTTTATACATTTTGATGATTATTTAAACAAATAATAATTATTGTTGATTAATAGCTCTTGATGTACGTACTACCTAGGAACTTGCAGTTTTTTTCTAATTTTGCAAATTAACTAACCTAAGTGGTAGATCATGTAGATATTTGATGATTTAAACAATTCATCAAATATTTAAAAAAATTGTTATTATTTATTAACTCTTGACACATAGCATCCAGAAATTGTATTTGTATTTGTATTCCAGATTGTAGTTTGCCCTCAGATTTATTCATTTAATGATAATTTATAACAGCATCAATATTCTTTATCTAAATGAAGCTGATAATATCGCGTAATAGATAGTAATCTAAATAGTGTAACAGGAGCTACTATTGTTTGCTCACTATTCAATTTACAGAGCATTAATCAAGTGAGAGATTTATGTCACTCTTAAAAGACAATTACTATGAATAAATTAACAATTTCCTGTCAATCTTAACAATTTTCTTGACACCTTTTAACAACCTGAGCAAATTTTCACTTTATTGACTGTACTACTTAATTATTAATGAGTAATAGACAGGGTTGCGCAGTTACGCGTAACTCGAGGTTTTCTACGTATGTTACATGTATGTTACATGAAGTAACATACGTATGTTACCCCCCACTCTCGAAAAATACATGCATGTATCAATGTAAGGACGTAACGTACTAGGTAACATACAGTAACAAACCCAGGTAACATACATGAAGTATGTTACGTACCCATCTCTGGTAATAGAGCCCGAGCGTAATAACAGCAAGTGCGTGCGATCGAAAGGAATAAAACCAGTTAGGTTAATTTTATTTATTTTAACTAAAATATCCTGTAGTCGAAATTTAAAACCCAACTTTGACACTATGAAAATGTAATTTTACATTTGGAGAAGTATAGGGGGGTCTAATTCCAAGAAACTATACCTTACTTTATAAACCTCGTAGACCCTACATTCTGAAATATAATTGTTAATTGTTTTTAATGCATTATTTGAAACACAACACCTAGAGAAATGATTTATTTGAATTAAATAAAATTTATTTGAAACAAATAAAAAAGGATATTTGTCACAGAACCAAATAAACTTTTATTTAGCTCAAATAATATTTTTTATTTGAATTAATATATTTCGTTTAAATATCCATTTTTATTTAAATGAAAAAAATTTTATATTTTCTTAAAATATATTTTATATTTAGAGCAAATAAAAAATATTTTTCATTTTAATAAATCCTGTAAGCATTCTGAAATATTAAAATTCACTTATAACCTTCAAATAAATTTAACAATCACAATCACTAATGAAACTTTTAATATTCATTGAAATAAATGTTTATTTTTATAAAAATATTTGTTAAATAATCTCAGATCTTCTCAGTCATTTTACTTTACTTTTTCACTTCATATATGTAAAAGTCCACTGTCACATTTTTCTCACTAAATCTCAAATAAGACACTAAAATGTAAATGAAATTACATACAAATCTGTTACTTTGTACTAATTAAAATTTTCACTTAAAAAGAAAAATTCTGTACTTAAATTAATTAAATTTGTTAACTATTCATAATGAATAAATCTCTTATTACTTATAACGCGTTAAACTGTTAAAAGCAAAACATCTTATTGTTTTACTATAGTAGGGGAGAGTGGGGCAAAATGGGGTAGGCGGGTCAAATGGGGTACCTCTGTTTCTCTATGATGGGTACATTTAATTTTTTTATCCTCGATATATATTATTCATTTTGATAAGAAAATGTTATTAATTATGAGGGCAATATGAAAATTTTTTTTTTTGAAAGTTATACAACTTTAAAGTTTTGAGCGAAAAAAATATCGATTTTTTTCGAAATTAAAGTGCTTATAAAACTTTTTGGGATAATTTATTAAATTTGGCAAGTGTGGAATCGTTTTCAGCACTTATTCTAGAGTAATTTCCAATAGGATAGATTGTTAAATTGTTTGCAACAATTTGTAAACATTACATTTTGTTGTACTATGCAGTGCGGGGCAAAATGGGGTACCTATGTGTTGGGCCATGCCGGGTGGTATTTAATATTCATTGAACTACTTAAAAACGTTATATTATGCATATTTAACAACTTTTCGCAGAAAACTCGATATTTTTGTTTCGGGGTATTATGCTATCGATGATTCACTATCGATATATCGATATTTTTCATTATCGATGTTTTTCTGTTAATTTCTAGTAAATATTGCTTGTTTTTTCATAATAATAAAGAATTTTACTTTTTGTTTGTATTTATAATCTCTTACAACAAGAATTTAACAACTTTTGAAAAAATATTCCATGTTTTGTATGGTAATTTGATACCACCCCATTTTGCCCCATGGGTGGGGCAAAATGGGGTTTTTGCACCTCCTCAGAAAATGGGATATAAGTTCTTTCAAAAATTTTTTTCTCCGCTATTATCATAATTTCCTCAAACCTAAGAGTACAAAGAAGAATTCTGATGATTAGTTGAATCGATTTATTCGTTTGATTCTCTGTAAACAGCCAATTACAAAAAGGTAACCCATTTTGCCCCACTCTCCCCTAATGCAATATGCGCAGGCGTCTACTTATAAGTCAAACAAACATTTATTTGAATCAAATATATTTTTTATTTGCTACAAATATACTATTTCCTAAATTACAAATATATTTCTTTATTTTAGATTAATAAGTGCATTTATTTGAAATAAATATTAGTTTATTTATTTTAAATAAAATATATATTTGCAACAAATAAATTTTTTTTAAATATACACTTTTAATTAAAATAAATAATTTTTTTCTCTGGGTGAACAAATGCAAAAAGTACTACAAATTAATAAAACACATAAAATTCCATTGTTACTCATCCCAAGTGCTTCAATTTAATCTGAGCAAATCTTTAAATTTTTCTTCTTAACGTAATAATATTAATTTCATTAATTTTAATTGTATTAATAACAATTGCTAATTACTGTTAATTGAATTATAATAAATAATTAAGTTTATTCAGAGAACAGATTTTCTTTAGAATAATAAAAACTTTTTTCTGAAAGCGATAAAGAAGTATTAAAAAAATTAAACATTAAACTGTTGGAAACAGTTTGATTTTTAAATAGGTATATAATTTGAACTAAAAAATGATTTCGAATAAAAATAAGGGCAGAGTAGATGAATTTTAGATGAGGATATTTAGTAAAGTGAAAGATGAATTGTAATTGTCGCAGTGGGTTGGGGAGGGTGGTGTTTGGTCATTTTATAAAAAAGATGATCGTCATCGAAGATTCTATAGCGGCTTTTAGTGGCAAGGACGACGCCATGGCGCCTGGCAAGGTTGAAAGCAAACGTGCAAAGTATTTTCGCTTTCTCAGTGTTAAGTAAGTTCCTTTATGCACCAGAGAGCTCAACGACATCTTAATATCTCACCAAGATGTACGATCTTGGAAGCTCGTCTTCCTCCACACGCGCCACAGTGAGCTTTATAGTGATTGTCTTTTTTATCTTTTATCTCTGTAAAGACAGCTTTTTTTAAAATGTGTATTATTGCTTTTCTTGATTATATTCCCTGCGATGTTATTCTTTTATTTTTCTCTTTTTTTGGTTCTATTCACAAAGGAAACTTTTATAGAAAATTTATCATTCATTTGGGAATTTTTGATTTCTTAAATATAAAACACAATCAAAAAATTATTCTCGCAATAAATTTTTTTTTATTTTATTAAATACAAAAAACGTTGAGAAACGTTTAAATACGTATGTATAATTAGTATTATTTTTTACCGATAATGTTAAAATATATCTATTTTTATTAGTATATAGGTAATTTAAATAAACAAGAATTATTATCAGTTAGGTATTATTGTTTTTATTTATTTATTTATTATTATTATTAGGATTATGTATTAGTAAATTATTATTATTATTTATGTTTTGTTATTTTTATTAATATTATTTTTAATAAATAAATTTATTTATTGTTAGTATGTTTTAAATTATTACAATTTTTATAAAAATTATAAAAATGAAAAAAATCCTTTTTAAATAATCGAAAGCTATTAAAATAAATAAATTCAAGTATGATTTGTAACTGCGACTACATAAATGGTAAAGGGGGAACAAAAAATTTGATTGGGTGTTGCAAACAAGTTTCATGAGGTAGAAAATTTGACAATTTGATTTTTCATGTAATCACTCGCCTTCATGATTAACCAATACACATTAATTGGAAATTAGTTTTTATATTTTATGATGATGTACTTATCACGTATATGTAAATTTTTTCTCCCAAAACTGGAAGTAAAAAAAATAAAGATGAATTGAAATGTCATTTATAATATGAATAAAATGATTAAAAATTAATTAAACACATCGATATAAATTACGAGACATGAAAAAAAATTACTCTCGAGTTATTTTTTGATGGCTCCATTTGTAATTGACGTGATTCGAAAAGTTTTTAAGTTTTCTTATTACATACAATCTATATGATATTATAAATTACATGTTTATATTTATAATTTATTTTATTCATTTTTAATGAATTTTTGATGGGGATTAAAAATTGACATTTTGAAATTTAACATTTTTGGTTCATTAATAAATTATTTTTCTTTGAAATAATTAATTAATAAAAAATATAATAAGAGTGTAATTAATGTAAATTTGTAATTGATATAAATAATAATTGATATGCATATAATTAGTATGAATAAATACGCGGACAAAAAGGATTGGTACATTGACAAAAAGATTGTTAATACAGAACTAACAAATTTATTTTGTTGTAAAAATTGAAATTGAATTTGTTATAATGACAATAAATTTGTTGAGGTAAAAAATGTTGTAACAACAACAAACATTTATTAGTTCTATATTAACAATTCTTTCTTCTCCGCGTAATTAATGTAAATATAATTAATACCTACACTGGAAAAATATATTTTTTGTACTACTATAAATATGGACAATTCTCACACATTATATTGGTGGATATGACAGAGACATACAGTATCTGTCATTTTTCACTGATTGATCAATGAAAATGTTACTGGAAATTTATTTCTGTCACACATATTGAAAATTTCAGTTACTTTTCAATTGTCCAATCAGTGAAATATGACTGAAATTTCAATCATTTTTAACTTGATTACTGATTCAAATTGCACAGAATGGAGTCACTGAAAATCAGTCAAATTTCACTGATTCACTTTTAGAGTACACTGTAAAAAAAAGGTCTGAATTTTGCTATTCGTACAGTATAATTACACGAGTCTGTAAAAATTATTTTACAAGATCGTGTGATTTCACTGCACTCAGCATGACAATATTAATGGTGTTTGAGGTTAGAAATACAAAATTCTGTAAATTTACAGTGTTGTGAAGAGCGATTTTAAATGGCGCTGCAAAATTACAATTCGAATGTAAATTTACTGTGTACAGCACAGGTTTTTTCCTCGCATACAGGGTATGCTATTTTACGGACGTGTGTAAAATTACATTTCTAATTAAATTTACATTTTGAAAATGTAAATATCATGAATTTTGTGAATTTACTAAATAAAACGTAAAAAAGCTATTTTTCATATGTAAAACTAAAATCACATACTGAAGTAAACAAATAGCTGAATAATTAAATTTCTTTAATATTATAATTATAATTTTGACATTCTACACTGAGAAAAAAAATTATTTGATTCAAAGAAATTTTGTTTAAATCAAACTTAAAATATCTTTGCTATACAGTCAAACATATTTAAGTTTAATTCAAACATATTTTCTGGTTCAGTTTAAGAGATTATATATTGAAATCGACCATAAATTGTGGTTGATTTTAAATTATCTGTAGTTAACTTTTAAGTTTGATTCAAACATAAAATTTTTAAACATAATTTTTGTTTAAACCGTAACAGAAAATATGTTTGAATTAAATATAATTATTCAAACAAATAATACTTTTGAATCAATGCAGTAGATATTTTCTATATATTGAGATTAAACTTACAAACTAATTTCAATTAAACAAAATCGTCTAACATTATTTTTGTGTTTCATTTAAGTATAATGTTTTCTCAGTGTAGTATGTGTTAAAAGATTAAAAATTCCAAGTTCGTGAATAGTGTAGTGGTCAGTGTTGCGGATTTATAATTTAGAATATGCTTTAGGTGTTAGGTTTTGCATCCCCTCGTCGTCAAATATTTTATTTATCATAAGTTATAACTACATTTTTATGTGAATTCACTTATTTCTTTGTAAATTTACACATTTTTTGTGCTTTCACATTCTTCTGTAATTTTACAATTCGCTTGTAAATTCACATAACCTCAATGTCAAGTTACTGTATCATGTAAAAAAGACATGCACAGCAATAGGTTTTTTTCCTCGCATACGCAGCCAGTAAAATTACAGAAATTTTTTTTACAGTGTATGGACTATACCTAGACCTTGAGGTTATGATGCAGGAATGGGATTTTTGGGGGTTGTGAAAGAAAGCTTAAGCTTTAATTTAACCCATTAACGCCTGAAACCTCTGAAATTTTGTGTTTAATTTAAGATAGAATTTTATATACTAAACTTGTAAGCTTACATCAACTTTTACATGTAAGCCTACTATGAGTTTTCCGAGTAAGCTTTCAATAGGATTAGGTGTAATCCCACATCAGCTTTTATTCATAAGCTTACGGAAATGCGGAAATTTTTAGACTTATGTAGGATTACAACAGCCTTACGCGGTAAGCCTTACAACCCCTACAGATATCCTTACATAGGCCTTACAGCAACAAGTCGTGCTATCTGTGAAAAAAATTATTTAAAAAAAATTTCATTTTTTTTCGCAATTTGATGCACAAAATTTGCCATATTAAATTTTCTTTGCGATAAATTTAAAATCTGAGCACGGAATTTTGTAGAGCGACCACGAAAACATAAAGAAACGCTTTAGTTATTTTCAGAGAGCATGTTTGTAATATAAAATTATATCTTAAATTAAACACAAAATTTCAGAGGTTTAAGGCGTTAATGGGTTAAATTTCAAAAATTTTAATTAAATTTTAATATAACTTCACTAAATTCCATATAAGTTCTTTTAAAGGTTAGTATTCTTTATATCAAAATTTCGGTTTGTAGCACTTTTTTCCAAAATTGTAAAATACTTTTAGAAAATTTAATACACATTTTCATTTATTGTACTAAAAAGTGACCCAAAAAAATTAAATATTGTAACAAAGTTTCTTTCAGTGTAGAAGAGCTTTCGTTTTGTTAACCCCGCTTTTAGTGGTTATCACAAATACGGGAACATTTATAACCAAAATCATCTGTCAAAACATTAATTACAAAAAACAAAAGACGACACTTTCTGATCACAGAATAATAATAATTAATAGCAACACAGAATAACAAATATCCGAGGGATACACTGAAAAAAAATGTGTATTAAATTTTCGAAGGATATTCTAGGGATATTCTAAGGATATCTTGACACATTCTAGGGATATATTGGGATATTTTAGGATTTCCAGATGATATCTTATGGTTATCCAGATGATATCTTATGGATATCCTTAGATATCCTCAGGATGTCCCTAGGATATCCAAACCGATGGTCTCTAGAATATCCTAATATTATTCGTTACATATTTCTAATATCCTAATATTACCCGTTAAATATCTCTAGGATATCAACAGGATGTTTCCATAATACCCTGAAATATCTTTTGCTATGAGTACACGCAAAAAACTATTCACCTGGAACAGCTACAAATTTCGCTAGATTAATCAAATGTTTAGTTGTTTTATTTAATACTTTCGCTATTTTAGCGAAAGTTATCGCTGATGCATATGATTTAACTTTACAAGCTTTCTTCTTTTTGGTCACTCTTAATTTTTTCAGTCTTGATTTAAGTAGTTTTCTTAACTTCTCTTATTTCTCTTTTCTTTTGCTGAATTTGTAAACCCCGTCTTGCCCCACTTTCCCATACCCCATCTTGCCCGCACCTACGAAATTGAAAAAAACGATTAATTACTACTGTTTACGATTCAACAAAGAAAAAAACATAATGCTTCCCTTCTGCTGTAACCGTTGTCAGTTAGAAAAATTTTTATATAGTTCATTAACTGTTATTATTAAATAATAAACACCTACTAAAAAAGTGAGAAAATCACAAGAAAATCGTCGAAAACAATTTTTTTTAGTAAAACAGATAAAAGATTTGTTCTCATGGCTTTTAGATTTTGTAAATAAGAAACTATCGTCTCGGCGCAGTATTATGTAAAATATAATCGCGATTAGTTAATTCGTTTGTTAAATAAGGCCGGTACCCCGCCTTACCCCACTCACCTCTATATAGATATCTATAAAAAATTGGAATAAAAAGCTATTTTTTTAAAAACAAATTAAAATAATAAGGCTTTTTTTAATTTGTTGAATAAATTCCTGGTTTATTCCCGGTAAAGTTAAATTTCCTGCTATTTCACAGATTTCCTGGTTAATAGACACTCTGTAAACTTTAGTGCGATATTTTTTAAGTGTCTACTATATTTGACTAATTACTATTTTAAATAGTCAGACTGATTATGATTATTAAAAATTATAGTATTATATTCTGGAATACTTTTCATTTTTTAATCCCAAGAATTATTAATTAAACATACACTGAAAAAAATTGTAATTGAACCAAGTAAATGCATTTACTTGGCAGAGTTTACTTGAATCAATCCCATATTTATTTGAGGAAAGAAATTAATTTTCTTGTTCCAAGTAATTATTAGCATTGGATAGAGTTCTTGAATTAATAATTCAGTATTTGGTGGAAGTAAATATGTTATTGATCAAATCAAATATTTTACTTATCCGAAGTACCAAAAAGGATTGAATCAAGAATATTATGTTCTTAAGTGAAAAAGTAAAGTATTGTCTGTAGAAATCGTTTTTCTTAAATCAAATCATTTCATTCATTTGATTTGAAACTTTATTTTACTTAACACAATGCCGGTGTTCTTGATCCAAGAAAATATTTCTCTTCAAATGGATGTGCAACTTAAATAGCAGTTTTTGAAAACTGTCCATTGAGGCTTGGATGGTATAGTGGTAAAGGTACAGCTTCTGATGCGCGCAACCCGGGTTCAATTCCTCCGACCGAGGAAAATTTTCTTTCAAGGTATATTTGTTGTATTTGTGTTAAGTATTAATTAAATGTAAATATATATGTAAAATAACAATTATTTAATTATTTAAATAAAAAATTAAAATGTTAATTAATTAAATAATAAAAATGTTTGACCTAAGTATTAGAAATGATGGGATGGGGGTAAGGGGGCGGGGAAGAATTCAAGTAAATAATTTACTTGAATTGAGAAAATATTTTTTTGATTGAAATCTATAATTTTTATATTTTTTTTTCTTGATTTGATACACAAATGTTCTTGAATTAATATAATCTGCATTTCTTTCATGTAACTTAATTTTTTGACTGAATTCCATATTTTCTTGGATCAAGAACATACACTCTCCTACCAAGTATACTATGCCAAAAAAATCATTTTCTTGAATCAATACTATAATACTCTTGGCCGTATTCAATCCCACGATTTGCTTCAACCAAGAAAAATTTTCTTGGTTCAATACTTTTTTTCAATGTATTAAAGTATATATTAAGTACATACTAAAGTATGAAAAATTCATATTTTTAAACATTTGAGTTTCAAACCATTACTATTAAATAATAACTTAGTTCTTATAGAAAATTTTATTAAGTACACCCAGAGAAATGGTATATAGGTAGTTCTACAAACGAAGGAAGAAAATGAAGAAAATTTTGGCACATTTTTTTTACGTTCAGTTTTAAAAAGTAGCTTAAGTTCAAGTTAAACGTATTATCAATACTTTAAAAGTTATAAGCTATTAAAAATAAGTCAACTTTAAAAATCCATAATTTCGAAATTTTGGAAATTATGGAAAAATAAAAAAATACGTATTTAATATTTTTCTATCTAGAACGAGAAAAAATATGTTTAACTGATTTTAAAATGTCATAGAACAATTCCACGTTGAAATGCCCATATGTTAAAATTAAGTTTATTTTTATTAAACAGTTTTATAAAAATGTTATTTTAACATCTATGGTAATTCACTTGCACACGCGAATAAAATATATAGGTAAATATAATAAATAAAACGAGATTTATCATTTTGATTTGTATGCGCTTTTCTTTGAATCGTGAATTTTTACACAAGCGCGGAAGTAATGCGTAAAAACATGAAAATAAAATCTTCCATCTTGTATAGAGATTAAAAAGTCATGCTGCGTTTCTTAAAAAACATAATGCAATAAATCAACCGGTGAATACAAAAAGAACATTTTTTTCGCGTCTTAAAGTTCTGAATTCAAATTGAAAGAAGCATGCTGCGAGTATACACCTTCTTTCGCTCTTTCTTGGTCATCACTCTTTATTTCTCCTGCGCAAAATCTTGACCACACTCTATTTTCGAATCGTTGTCGCGCATAAGATCCTTCAAGGACGAAAGGCGGTTTGTCGCGTATAAAATTTCATTTCCTGCTTCATTTGGCAAATTACAGGAAGAGAGAAGAAAGCCCCTTGGACAAGTCACTGTACTTACACATATATAGAAATATATTTTATATGTATATATACATATACAAAAAATAATTATATATAAAATATGTATATATAAATGATCGTTAAGGAACAGGACCAATCATATAAAATTATATTATGAAACCTGTTTTTCATTCCTTTTCATTTCCATAGGAAATTCTCAATATAACAAGTTAATTAGTTGCTTTTAATTAATATTTTAATTTCAAACTAGAATCCTTAATTACTTTTGATTTATTTGAATGATACTTGACGCCTCTTAATAATTAATAAGATAATTATCATGTGTTGGATATTGTGATTTTAAATGTGAATTATAATTTTACAAATAAAAGTGAACAAAGGTTGTAATTAAGCAGAATAATGTTATTCACAAAATAAGATATAATAAATAATTTATAATAAAACGTTCCAATAATTAAGAAATAAAAATTTATTATATTACATTACCTACTATAAAAAATTATATGCCATTATTATAAAACTAATAAAGCAAAAAAAATTAAATAAAAAATAATTTAATAAAAATATAATTAAATTTACTTTTTATTCTTTAAATCATCTGCTCTCCACTGAAAAAAAATTTATTTGATTCAAATAGTTCAAATTATTTGAAAAATATTTAATTGATTCAAATACTTTTTAGTCCCGTGTAGAAATTACGCTGGGGCCCTGACCAGGGCCTGATAGGGCCGACCTATTAGGGAATGAAACGCCGCGCCCGATGTGGCCCTGATCAGGAAATCCACACTTTCTTGTCGCCCCGATCTGGCCCTGATCAGGCGCGGCGTTTGATGCCATACTACGGCCCTTGTAGGGTAATTGCTGCACGGGGTTGGATCAAAAAAATATGTAGTTCATTCAAATAACTTGAATTATTTGAATCACACTTATTTAAACCAAATAAATCGTATTTGATTCAATTAAATATAATTAATTAAATAGAATAAATGAATTTGTTAGGGGCCCGGGAGGACGTGAGTTCGATCCTACATGCGAGCGAATATTTTTCAATCTTCGTTTTAAGCGCTATATAAAATAATAAAATTGTATGTTGTGTTGTGAAAAAAACTGTGTGGACATGTTTGTAAATAATATTAAAAATCTGTTAAAAAATCAGTTAATATATATAATATAATATATAAATATAGTATAATAAGGTATTAATAAATTAAAAAAATACTAAATATTAAAAAAAAAATTTTGTATTAAATATAGAATGAAATAATTTTCATATTTGTTTCAAAATAATTATTTATTAGCTTGAAATATTATATTTATTTGAATTGAATAATTTGTTTTTGATTTGAATAAATAGTTATTTGATGCGATAAAATCAAATATTTAGGTCAAATAAATACTGTATTTGGTTCAAATACACATTTATTGGATTCCCAGTAGGCAAAAAACCATCATTGTTTAAACGTTCCAGAAACGTTTTTAGAACGTTTCATGTCTGCCAAATAATGTTCCAAAAACGTTCCATTGCTTTTAAAACGTTTTTGAAACATAAAATGTTTTTGGGAAGTTATTTGGCAGTAGTGAAACGTTCTAAAAACGTTTTTGGAACGTTTTTAAAACAATGATGGTTTTTTGCCCACTGGGTTATAACCAAATAAAATTTTTTCAGTTTCTGAATTTAGATATTTCACTGTAAAATTTAAATAATTTCTCGAATAATTTTAATAAATTTAAATACCCGTTTAGAAATTGTCTTAAGTAAATTCTATTCGTGGTTTGGCCCTGATCAGGATTCACTTATCGCAGTCATTCTTCAGGCTCTGATCAGGGCCTGATCAGGACCTTATCAGGTTCCAGATTACTTCGAAAAAGCCACATTCAAGTATTTAAAATTCATTTTACGTCAGTTTCAGCGAAACAGAAACAGTTCAAGTGAAAATAAATAATAATTAATTAAATTAAATTCGAAAAAATGTTCCAAAATGTTCCAAATTCTGATGAAACTAAAAAAAAATGTTTTTTCTGAATCTGAAGGTACGGATATAATATTCTAATTCTAAACAATAAACTAATATAAGTTGACATTTTGTTGAAAAATTGTAATTAATTAAAAAAATTATTTTTTTTCTTTTTCAAAAAAAGTCAGTATTTTTTACAAAATTATTATTTGAAAATAGAAATGATGCAAATAATTTTATTTTTTTACTAAAATTTGCATAATTTTCTATATTTCTGTAGAAAGAAAGAGAACAAAATCTGCATAATTTCGATTTGTCAATCATTTTAATTTTTTAACAAAATTTTAGTTTTTTATTGAAAAGAAATAAAAACAATTTGTATATTAAAATTATCCCTCCATTTTCACATGAAATGATATAAATAAATTTTACTGCAGATAAAAAAGTTAATTTATTATAAGTATACTTATAAAGTACCAAATCAGGTTGTGATCAGGCCCTAATAAGGCCCTGGTGTGGCCTTTTTTTAAAACACCACTTTAGGACCTGATCAGAAAAAGTGTTTCATTTCCAAATCAGGGCCCTATTTAACCTGATCAGGGCCGAATGACACTGGAAATTTTAACAGGTAAAATAATGTAGCGACTGAATTTTACTATCACTGAAATTCAGTCGTATGCTACTGAAAATCAATTATAGTAAAATTAAAAAAATTGATAAATTATTACGAAAAATTTAAAACCATTTAATTAATCGAATAAAAAACAATTAAATAGGAAATAATGAATGAAATTAAAAAATAATTTCATATTGATAACTGTAACGCGGTCCGAAAAGAGAAAACAAAAATTTGAGTTTATATTAGTAATTTTTAAAGTAAATTATGTACCAAGGTTCGTAAAATCATCTTTATGAACGAGCGTGACGTTTATTAATTTTTTATTAAGTAACTCGTCAGGCTCGTTCTGCAATCACGCGTGTCATAAAGATGAATACGAGGTGCATACGACTATTTATGCAATACATACTGTAATAAAAAAGAATTAATATCGCAACTAGTATACCCAGTGGCACAGGGACGTCTAAAAGACTTCTTAAAGACGTTCCTTCCCAGGCAGAAATCGACGACCGGCATGGTACCGAGTTTGGACTTGTCGATGTCGGGTCGGCATCGACATTCCTGCTGGATGGGTGGCCTACCAGTCAGGAATAATAACACTGTTGGTAGCCGGCAGCATGGTATATTAGTGTCCAGCCGGCACCAAAAGACAACCGACACAAAAAATTGCATTTCAGTCTAATTAATTGTTTAATTATCATTAATATTAATTAAAAACAGTAAACATATTAAATGCTCAAACAGAGAAACATAAATAATTAATTAAAAATTTGAAGACTCGAGGAATTGAACTCCGGACCCTGAGGCCGCAAAGTCGACGCCACATCCGTAGCCCTGAACCTGCACGTGAAGAGTAAACGCAATGTGAGCTTATGAAGTTAAACCGGCACTACCACCGGCAGTGATACCGGGCCGACACTAATTTACAACAAGTGCGACACCGGGCACGTTACCTAATTTTTTAATTTTATAAATTTATTAAAATTAAATAAAAAACAAGTAATAATAATAATTTCCGGCATAACATAAATAAACTACACTCGACTCTCGGATCTTTTGCATTCAATTCTTTTAAACGCTCGATCCTTTTGCAATTTTTCTCCCACACCTTTTACATTAAATAAATAAATGATTATCAGAGTGTCAAAACATCTATTTCACCATAACTTATTATAGGCTATCTAAACTGAATTATAACAGTTTCTCCATTATTTGATTAAAATTACATTAAAATTTTAAATATTGTAAATGTAAACATTAAAACTAAACATAAATACTGTCATTAATTTACATATTTGGTTAGGGGATAGTGGGGCAAACCGGATCCCCTCAATATTTCCGAAATGGCGAAATTGTCAAAAGTGCTATTTAGAAATTTGAAACAACCTTGTGTAGTATACCTTATTTTTTCAATTTGACATTTTTTACATTTGTTTGTGCAACGGTAAGAGCAAAAGTTTTTTTTTTAGTTTTTTTCTACACTTTTCCGAATTTTTTCTTAAGGAAATTCTGAGGAAATCGTGTAATATTTTCAAATATTAGGTCTTGGGTTTTGAAGATACACACCTCAGGAATATTTACCACCAAAAACTTTGATGAATTTGCAAAGCGTTTCTTTTTAACGAACATTTATTCTCAAAATGAGCCTGTGGGGCAAACCGGACCGTTTACAAAAATTTTAAAAGTTAACACAGCAACTAAACAATAAAAGATAAAGTATAGGTGTCTCTAGGAAAAAGATGCGCAATTTAATGATCTTTCAAACAAGTCCTCGAAAAATGAAATCGGTTTATTCGTTTAGTCACAAGAGTAAAAAAACCGTTAGGGGGTCCGGTTTGCTCGACTCTCCCCTACACATATTGTTTTGGTAAAAGGTATGAGATGATTTGGCCCCATAAGAGCAAAAGATTCGAGAGTCGAGTGTAATTAATATATAAATTTAAATTTTTTAAAATTTTGTCATTTTTTTTATGCCGGTTGAATTCCGGCAAGGTACCGGGCCAGCAAATAATATAATTGCCGACAGAACTTTTTATTCTGCCAGCACAACTCCTGTGCCAGTGAAAAAACACAAGAAAATGTTTGTGCTGTGCCGGCACCTGCCGGTTGTTTTTTATTAACCGGCCCGATACTACTACGCCGGTGCTGGTAGGAGTCCGTCTTTCCCACCGTTGCGGTACCATGCCGGTCATAAGCATCGGCAGAACTCCGACTTCTCTGTCTGGGTTTTTTATCCGCGGACATTCGGGGACAAAATTGGTAATGTCTCTGAGTCATCAAAAAATTCAACTAAAAGACATCCTATTACTGGTCCAAAGAACATAAGAAAGGACGCCTAAAAGACGTCTTTTGGAAGTCCTTTTAACATTTTTTCATGTTTAAAATAGACATTTCTTTTATAATATTTTCTAAGTTAAAACACAGTAATATTGTATTACATTTATTTTAAGTTTAATTTTATTTTTCTACAATATGCAGAAATAATGAAAAATTCTTACATTATACCCCGGCCCGAGGTATAATGGCTCACTTTGCACTTATCTAAAAAAATTGTTCTAGAAAAAAATATTAGTGATATTAGGGCATATTTTCTTTAATTGAAAGTTGAGTGTTGGGGTAAGTCTTCCATGTTATAAAATTTTAATTAATGCAAGAATGTTGAAGTTAAATAACAAGAAGTGAAAAGTGAGCCATCACGCCTCAGTCTCCCATACATTATTGCTGTTTCAGCTATATGTTCTAACCATACATGTATGTGAGAATTAACAATATCATTTTTACAGTGTAAAAAATAATTAAAAATTTTCTTTTAGAATGTAGGCCAGTTAAAAAAGTATTAAGTGGAGCCATTTAGGAATTGACAGTAGCTTTGAGTTAATACGGATTTGTGTAAAAAACTGTATTGGGACGTTTGACTCAATCTCTTTTTGGTCCACTGAATATGGTCGTCTTTTAACATTGAAATTTAATTTTAATGTTAAAAGAGGGCTGTATTTAGTGGACGAAAAAAAGATTGAATCAAACGTCCCAATATACGGTTTTTACACAAATCCGAATCTGTCTCAGAGCTTTACTCAAGGGTTTAAATTTCAACTCGGATATAGAATCATCATATCGATACATTTTTTCGAAGCGCGAAACAATTAAAATAAAATAAATAGAAAATAATGATAATTTTATTTTCAGCGGTCAGTGGGCGAAGGTATTTAAATGCAGAGCCCGATCATCTGGAATTTTATATGCAGCCAAATATTCGTCTAGGAACAGATTTAATGCAGATTGTAGTGCAGAATTAAGACATGAAATAGCATTATTATCACTATGCTCACAATCACCGCGAGTCGTTCGTCTACACGATGTCTACGAAACACCCAAGGAAATCATTTTAGTCATGGAATAGTAAGTTCATTATTGTTAACTATATTTTATAAATTAATAAGAGAGTAAGATTGAAATTAAATTTTTTAAAAAAATTTTAAAAATGGAAAATTTCCAAATTTATATTTTTGAATGTATATCTTTTAAACCTTTTGTAATTAAATATTACATGTTATTTAGTTATATTTTAGCATAATTTTGAAAAAAATACTGTCATATAACTATCTATAAGATGGAAGTAAGTATCAAAATGTTTTTAATACCAAAAAATTGAAAAATTATGATTGACAGACCAATTACTATCAAGCTTAATTCAGTAGTTTTTTTAGGTTTCTGATAAACTTTAGACGTCAAAATAATGGAATCTAGAATTATTTGCTTATCTAATTAATCAAAAAATCTTTAATTGCATAACTTTGAAAATATTAAAAATGGTAAATGATATTAAAAAATATTAATTCATAGCATTAAAATTATTTTTCAATGATTAAAAATGGAGATTTTTATGATAAAATTAATACTGCAGAAATTCAAGAATACCTGTGATACAATATTTGCATTATGCTACTAAGAAAAAACTTCGATAGTAAAATGTTTTGCTATTTTAATTCTAGATTTAACATTTAGGAATGTTTTGAGCATTGTAAAGGCAAAAGTTAAACAGGTTGTCTATTATTATTTTTGTTTAACAAACAATCCGGTTTTTCCCAGCTTTGTCAAAATTTTTCCAGGTGTATCTTTTCTTATCAAATATAAATTTTCTTGATAAGTATTAATGATAAATAAAACTACAAATGGCTACAAAAATTTACTTATTATATAAAAATACTCTTCGACGAGTTTTTGTTTTTACTAATACTTTTAACAGGGGTTCTACCAACTGGAAAAAACGGGAAATATGCAGGAATTGAATTTAATCGGTAAAAACTGTAAATTCAGCTTACAATATAGGTCTTATTTTATAATTTTAGCAATTATGATACAATTAGTTCGAATTCTACTTTACTATAACTCCAAAAATTAGTGGCAATTTTTTATTAATTTATCTTCTATATTAATAAAATCAGACTTTTGTCTGTACATTGCACAAAATTAATTTTTTCTAGCATAATTTATTTATTTGAACAACGGAAAATCCAAAAACGGTAATAGAAAATTTCCTGTCTGTATGTATGTATGTATGTATGTATGTACACGGAGAGAAAAGTTGTAGTTAATTCTACTTAACACGTTTAGTAAGTCAGTATTTAGTAATAATAACTGAATATTTAGTTACATTTAAAAAACATCGTTTAGTTTCGTTTTGTCGATTTTACTAAACAGTGTTGTCGAAGACACTGAATGTTTAGTTAAAGTCACTGAACACTGCGCAGTACACTGTTTTTTTAAAATGTCGGAATTGTGAAAAGTGATAATTGGTTAGGAAATGAACGTCAAGGAATTATTGTGTAATTGGGGATTTTCGCAGTACGAAATATTCCCCTTTTAAAGGGAATAACGACAAGGAGCAAACGTTTTCGAATCTAATCCTAATGAAAAATTTCAAGGAACGTTTCATAAAAAAATCAAATAACTGCAAATAAGATTGCTGAAAACCAAATTTTCTAACCTCAAAATTTTTATATTTATATATAAGCAAATAGTGAACATTACAAAAATTGAAATTTACAGAATAAAATTAAATGAAAACTACTGGTGAATATTGCTAATAATATTTGTATCCTTTTTCTGTATTTTGTATCATTCGCAGAAAACCTAACCTTTTAAAAATTTAGTCACAATGACTAAACGCCTGTTTAGTAAATCCTACTACTAGTTTAGTCAGTCCAAAATCGACTATTCTGTTTAGTATATTTAACTGCGCAAGTAGTTAATCTGACTACGCCCTTCTCTCCGTGTATGTATGTGTGTATGTATGTATGTATGTCCGCAAAATTTTGTTCGCGTTTAACTTGAAAACGTCTTGACCGATTGAAGTAAAATTTAGCAATATTTTAGGTATTGGTCTAACTTAAAATATTAGCTATATTTGATGAAAAAATATTTAGCTGAACAAAAGTTATGAATTTTTCAAAAAATTTAAAAAAAAATTTTTTTTTAATTTTTGCAGATTGGAATAAATTTTTTAATTTATTAATAATATAAATGATTTTAAAGATAAATATAAAAATAAATTGAATTATAAAATAATATTAATATAAAAAAAATTATGAATTTTCCAAAAAATTTGAAATTTTTTTTAAATTTTGACAGATTGTAAATTAATTAGTTATGACTTTTGTAAGATATATATAAACAATAAATTTACAGATTTCAAACAAATTATTTAGAACGGGAGGTATTCAATTTAAAAAAAAAAAATTTTTTAAATGAAAATTTCCAAATTTTATATTTTTTAACGTATATTTTTTAAACTTTCTATAATTATATATGTATTTTTGGAGTCTCTGATAAACTTTTGCGTCAAAATAATGGAATTTAGAATTATTTGTTAATCCAATTATCAAAAATTTTACAATTTGCAAAAACTTCGAAAATATTAAAAATGGAGATTTTTTATGATAACATTGATACTGAAGGAATTCAAGAATACCTGAAATACGATACTTGCATTATGCTACTGGGAAAAAACTTAGATAATAAAACGTTTTGTTATTTTAATTCTAGATTTAACTTTTAGGGATGTTTTGAGCATTGTAAAGGCAAAAATTAAACAGGGTGTCTATTATTATCTTTTTTAACAATCTATCCAGTTTTTCTCAGCTTTGTCCAAACTTTCCCAGGTGTATATTTTCTCATCAAATATAAATTTCCTTGATAAGTATTAACAATAAATAAAACTACAAATGGCTAAAAAAATTCAGTTATTGTATAAAAATACTCTTTGACGGCTTTTTGTTTTTACTAATACTTTTAACAGGGGTTCTACCAACTGGAAAAATGGGAAATATGCAGGAATTTAATTTAATTGGGAAAAACTGTGAATTCATCCTGCAATATAGGTCTTATTTTAGATTTTAGCGATTATGATACAATTAGTTCGAATATGACTTTATTATAACTCCAATAACTGGTGGAGATTTTGGATTAACTTACAATACAATAATTAAATTTCTGCAAATAATTGACAAACATTGTTCTCTGCATTTTAATTAATTAAAAATAAATTATTTGATGATAAAAAGTCAATCACTGATTTAAAATAGTAATATTTTTCTAATGAAATAGTTAATGGTAGCTAATTATTATTTTTTCCGGTCAAATTAAATTCCTTGCAATTTCCCATTTTTCGAGACTGGTAGACATATTATTGAATGTATTTGTAGAAACTAAAACCCGTCGAAGACGGGTACGACAGCTAGTAATACTATATGATTAAATTTCTACAAATAATTGACAAACATTGTTTTCTGCATTTCAAACAATTAAAAATGAATTATTTGATGATAAAAAGTCAATCACTGATTTAAAATAATTATATTTTTCTAATTAAATAGTTAATAGTAGTTTATTATTTTTTTTCGGTCAAATTAAATTCCCCACTATTTCCTATTTTTGGAGACTGTTAGACACACTATTGAATGTATTTGAAGCAAGAAGACTAGAGACAGGAGGGCTAACTGCAGTAGTGGGGGTAGGACAAATATAGGGGGATTACGAAGGCGTGGTTAGATTGCGCCAAATATCGTGTTTTGATTCTGCACTTCCCCTCACACACGCGTGTCACGTATTTAAATATATAACGCAAGAGTGTGCGAGATGTACAGAACCGAAACAAGATATTTGGCGCAATCTAACCACGTCTTCATAATACTGACTCACTGCAGTGAGTGAGAAAACAGCCGAGTTAGCCCTCCTGTCTCTAGTCTTCTAGATTTGAAGAAACTAAAGCCCGTCGCAGACGGGTACGAAAGCTTGTATATTATATATTTTACTAGCGTCGCTGTCCTCGCTCGCTAACGCTCGCTCGGAAGACATTTTACTTGTTTATTTCCACTTGTATAAATTTATTAAATAGCATCTCCATTGATTTTATATATATTAAAAAAATTTTAATTTATATATATATATATATATATATATATATGTGTGTGTTATGTATTTATGTGTGAATATATACATGTGTATGTAAATAATAATTTATTTTTTTTAATTATTTATGTTTGTTTTGAAATATTTGTTATTCAACATTTATTTTTTCATAAATTTAGATTGAATTATTTTAAATATTGATATTTTATTTTTACCTACTTGTAGTTAATTTTAAAGTACTAATTTTCTAATCATAAAATAAAAATATTTTTACTTACATATATAAATATTGCCTATATTTTGTAAGTCTGAAGATATTGAGTTTAGAAAAAAGTTGGCAATAAATGAAAGTTTTATTTTTATTTTGACTTTTAAGTAATGTAAAAAAAAAATTTTTGAATAAACAAATTAATTTTTTTTAACTGTCGGTTATATTATATTAATATAAACTGATTTAGAACATGTGCAGCACCAGAATCTAAAAATAAACGTTTATTTTAAAAGGAAAACTTAATTTGTTTATAAAAAAACTGTTTACATTTCTTAAAAGTCGAAATAAATCTAAAACTTTTATTCTTTGACAACTTTTTCCTAAACTCAATATTTTCGGACTTATAAGCTACTGAATATAGGTCTACAATTGAGGCTTCACTGAGAAAAAAAATTATTTGATTCAAACAAATTTTGTTTAAATCAAACTTAAAATATCTTTGCTATACAGTCAAACATATTTAAGTTTTATTCAAACATATTTTCTGGTTCAGTTTAAGAGATTATATATTGAAATCAAACATAAATTGTGATTGATTTTAAATTATATGTAGTTAACTTTTAAGTTTGATTCAAACATAAAATTTTTAAACATAATTTTTGTTTAAACCGTAACAGAAAATATGTTTGAATTAAATATAATTATTCAAACAAATAATACTTTTAAATCAATGCAGTAGATATTTTCTATATATTGAGATTAAATTTACAAATTAATTTCATTTAAACAAAATCGTCTAACATTATTTTTGTGTTTCAATTAAGTATAATGTTTTCTCAGTGTTCCAATTAAGGAACCAGTCGGATGTTAAAATTAAATGTTAAATTAAAATTTTGTTAATAAAATTAATAAATGATATTAAAAGTCGAGTAATATTTAAAATGTCTCGAGCAATTAATATTTTGAGCGAAGCAACTTTTATTATATATCAGAGCAACTATTACTACTTTGTATAGATTTTTAGTTTTTTTACTAAAAAAAATATTTTTTTATAAAAGTTATGTCAAATTGAATTTTTTGCAAGTTTTTAAACAAAATTTTATTTTTCCTAAATAAATGAATCGATTTAAATGAATCAAGCGGGGATATAATAAAGAAGATAAAATAATTATACTTTTGTTTAGAATTAGAGACTTCTTAAAAAATTTATTTTTGAATAATTATGTATTTAATTTTATGAAAAAATAATTTTTTTAATGTTCTGCCTCTTTAAAATTTTTTTTTAAATTTCAACATAAAATTAAAACTATAAGAAATCAAAATTCGTTGAAAAGATTTATGAGCAACAATTTTTAAAAAGTTACAATTAAAATTATATTGCAACAGACATGAAAGTTTGATGTTTTTCTGAATTAAAACATTGTTTGCATCTATGAAATAAACAAAATACTGTCGAGTTAACATTTATATAACCATAATATTGATTAAAAACTAAATATAGTCATGTTGCACTATACATTTTGATTTCTTATAGTTTTAATTATGTTAATATTTTTATCAAATTTTTAAAAGACGCAGAAAATTAAAAAAAAAAATTGTTTATTAAATTTGTTAAATAATTATTCAAAAATAAACGCTTTAAAAAGTCTCTATTCAAGCTTCATTTATTTCAATCGGTTTATTCATTTAGAAGAAATAAAATTTTGTTTAAAAAGTTGTAAAAAAATTAATCTTGCAATAAATATTTAAAAAAAAACATTTTTACTAAGAAAACAATATATTTAAATCAAACATAATTATCTTAGTCATACAGTAAACCAAAAATTATGTTTGATTTAAACATAATAATTTTGATTCAATGCATAGTAAATTTCGTTCGGTAGAAATTAAAATTAATTCAATAACAAAATATGTTTAAATTAAACATATATTTTTAGTTCAAAAATTTTTTTGATTTTTTTCTTAGTATTTAAACGGAGTCAGATATATAAATTTATTTATTTAGTTAAATAATTAAACAAACAATATATATATGTATGTAGAAAGGTCAATACCAGGTCCGAAAAATATACGTAGACGTCATTACCGGGTCATTTTTGACTTTTCGGGTCCGACCCGATAGTGCCACTATAAGATAGTAATAAATAAATTTTTTAATAAAAAAAATATCCTTCCTCCATAATACTTTATAAAAAAAATTTATTAATTTTTTTTGTTGGACGGAGGTTGGTTTTAGGTTCGATACCTTCCAGTACCAAATATAATGTCAATTGACTTTATGTTTGGTACTGGAAGGTATCGAACCCAAAACCAACCCCCGTCCAACAAAAAAAATTAATAAATTTTTTAATAAAGTATTATTGAAAAAGCATGCATTATAATAAATTCAAGGTGATGCATCCTTCCTCAAAAATACTGTTTATGTATTTTAGAAGGACCTGGTATTGACCTTTTTACATACAAACACAGAGAAAAATGGATTATAAGTGATATAAGTTTATTTTAAAAGGAAAACTTAATTTGTTTATAAAAAAACTGTTTACATTTCTTAAAAGTCGAAATAAATCTAAAACTTTTATTCTTTGACAACTTTTTCCTAAACTCAATATTTTCGGACTTATAAGCTACTGAATATAGGTCTACAATTGAGGCTTCACTGAGAAAAAAAATTATTTGATTCAAACAAATTTTGTTTAAATCAAACTTAAAATATCTTTGCTATACAGTCAAACATATTTAAGTTTTATTCAAACATATTTTCTGGTTCAGTTTAAGAGATTATATATTGAAATCAAACATAAATTGTGATTGATTTTAAATTATATGTAGTTAACTTTTAAGTTTGATTCAAACATAAAATTTTTAAACATAATTTTTGTTTAAACCGTAACAGAAAATATGTTTGAATTAAATATAATTATTCAAACAAATAATACTTTTGAATCAATGCAGTAGATATTTTCTATATATTGAGATTAAACTTACAAATTAATTTCATTTAAACAAAATCGTCTAACATTATTTTTGTGTTTCATTTAAGTATAATGTTTTCTCAGTGTTCCAATTTAAGAACCAGTCGGATGTTAAAATTAAATGTTAAATTAAAATTTTGTTAATAAAATTAATAAATGTTATTAAAAGTCGAGTAATATTTAAAATGTCTCGAGCAATTAATATTTTGAGCGAAGCAACTTTTATTATATATCAGAGCAACTATTACTACTTTGTATAGATTTTTAGTTTTTACTAAAAAAAATATTTTTTTATAAAAGTTATGTCAAATTGAATTTTTTGCAAGTTTTTAAACAAAATTTTATTTTTCCTAAATGAATGAATCGATTTAAATGAATCAAGTGGGGATATAATAAAGGAGATAAAATAATTATACTTTTGTTTAGAATTAGAGACTTCTTAAAAAATTTATTTTTGAATAATTATGTATTTAATTTTATGAAAAAATAATTTTTTTAATGTTCTGCTTCTTTAAAATTTTTTTTTAAATTTCAACATAAAATTAAAACTATAAGAAATCAAAATTCGTTGAAAAGATTTATGAGCAACAATTTTTAAAAAGTTACAATCAAAATTATATTGCAACAGACATGAAAGTTTGATGTTTTTCTGAATTAAAACATTGTTTGCATCTATGAAATAAACAAAATACTGTCGAGTTAACATTTATATAACCATAATATTGATTAAAAACTAAGTATAGTCATGTTGCACTATACATTTTGATTTCTTATAGTTTTAATTATGTTAATATTTTTATCAAATTTTTAAAAGACGCAGAAAATTAAAAAAAAAATTTGTTTATAACAAATTTGTTAAATAATTATTCAAAAATAAACTCTTTAAAAAGTCTCTAATTCTAAATAAAAGTATATCTTATCCCCTTAATATTCAAGCTTCATTTATTTCAATCGGTTTATTCATTTAGAAGAAATAAAATTTTGTTTAAAAAGTTGTAAAAAAATTAATCTTGCAATAAATATTTAAAAAAAAACATTTTTACTAAGAAAACAATATATTTAAATCAAACATAATTATCTTAGTCATACAGTAAACCAAAAATTATGTTTGATTTAAACATAATAATTTTGATTCAATGCATAGTAAATTTCGTTCGGTAGAAATTAAAATTAATTCAATAACAAAATATGTTTAAATTAAACATATATTTTTAGTTCAAAAAATTTTTTGATTTTTTTCTTAGTATTTAAACGGAGTCAGATATATAAATTTATTTATTTAGTTAAATAATTAAACAAACAATATATATATGTATGTAGAAAGGTCAATACCAGGTCCGAAAAATATACGTAGACGTCATTACCGGGTCATTTTTGACTTTTCGGGTCCGACCCGATAGTGCCACTATAAGATAGTAATAAATAAATTTTTTAATAAAAAAAATATCCTTCCTCCATAATACTTTATTAAAAAAATTTATTAATTTATTAATTTTTTTTGTTGGACGGGGGTTGGTTTTGGGTTCGATACCTTCCAGTACCAAATATAATGTCAATTGACTTTATGTTTGGTACTGGAAGGTATCGAACCCTAAACCGACCCCCGTCCAACAAAAAAAATTAATAAATTTTTTAATAAAGTATTATTGAAAAAGCATGCATTATAATAAATTTAAGGTGATGCATCCTTCCTCAAAAATAGTGTTTATGTATTTTAGAAGGACCTGGTATTGACCTTTTTACATACATACACAGAGAAAAATGGATTATAAGTGATATAATTCAGATTATACTTTTTATGATATTTTAAATTGTATATAGGATAGTTAACCAGAATTATAAAATTAAATATCTAAGTATTACCATTTTCAAATTATTGATCATATTAATTTAGATTATAAAACTTGCATCAATATAATTGGTCTTTACGTTTTTAAATAAATAAAATTTTGACAAATTAGAACTAACCCTTAAATTAAAAAATTAATTTACTATTTAATTGCCTAATAATAAAATTTAAAAAAATAAAAATTTGAATTTGTTGTTGGTAATAATTAATTAATTAAATAAGTTGATCAATCCCTAAATTTATTTATTCGTAAATTTCTGGTAATTTCATTTTTTTAAATCTACAAAATTATTAAAATTATTTAAAAAATTATTATTAATATTGTTACCAATTCAATAATAATTGATAAATTAATCATAAATAAATTTACAAAGAAATAAATTCTTACTACTCACAAAATTTACACTTTGTAAGTAAATAAAAATACTTTGAAGAAATGGTTAAAAATAATCTTCTCTTATAATATTTAAATTAAAAATGGTTATAATCAATATAATAAGCTAATAGTAAATAAATGCATAATGCTATAATTGTTTTTAGATTTATAAAAATGCAATTATTAGAAATTTACAAACCTGGAAAATTAAAATAGCAGCACATATGTAAAAAAGTTCGATCACAACAAATTTTCAAAACGACTTTAACCTCATAATATGACAATTTGAAAAAAACATGTTGCTATAGTAATAATCTAAAATTATAATTTGATTCGATTTTGGAGTATAAAATTTATAATTTATTGTGAATACCAGAAATAATTCTAAAACATTGAAAGGTTGTAAATAGATTATAGAGGGTATTAATCAGATTATATTCAGTATGATCTTTTTTTCTATATTCCTAATTGTATAATCCATTTTTCTCCGTGTACATATTATATACGAATTTTGTATATATTATATATTGTGTACTTTACAAACATATATATATATATATATATATACACTACCGGCAGAAACTGTCAGCACAAACGACGGGCGAGCTACGAAAAGTTGCTGCCGAAATTAAATTACCATATTTTATTATTGAAAAATGATAGAAACTTGGACATTTTTAAGATATTTCAAAAACTACTGAACGGATTTTCCATTTTCAAGGCTCAAATAAAAGCTAAGACTTTAAAGATTATGTTGCTAAAATTTAAAATTTTTCTAGCATGTGCAGCCACACAAACATGGTGCAGAAAAATAGAAAAATTAATCAATTTTTTTCAAAATCTCTTAGGTGATAAAATCTCTAAAAATATAAAATAATTTTTATTTCTATATCAAACGACGGAGAAATTAATTGGCTTTCGAACAATCCAAGAACCAAGTTTCTATCATTCTTCAATAATAAAATATGGTTATTTAATTTCAGCAGCAACTTTTCGTAGCTCCCTTGTAGTTCGTACCGACAATTACAATATACAAAATTCTTTTTATTACATTTTCGAAAAAGCCAAAACAATATTTTTTGGGTACATTATATGTGTGAGTATACATGTGTATGTATTGTGTGCATATGTGTGAGCATACATGTGTATGTATTGTGTGTATATGTGCGAGTATACATGTGTATGTATTGTGTGTATATGTGTGAGTATACATGTGTATGTATTGTGTGCATATGTGTGAGTATACATGTGTATGTATTGTGTGTATAAGTGTGAGTATACATGTGTATGTATTGTGTGCATATGTGTGAGCATACATGTGTATGTATTGTGTATATGTGCGAGTATACATGTGTATGTATTGTGTGTATATGTGTGAGTATACATGTGTATGTGTTGTATGCATATGTGTGAGTATACATGTGTATGTGTTGTGTGCATATGTGTGAGTATACATGTGTATGTGTTGTGTGCATATGTGTGAGTATACAAGTGTATGTGTTGTGTGCATATGTGTGAGTATACATGCATATGTATTGTGTGTATATGTGTGAGTATACATGTGTATGTATTGTGTGCATATGTGTGAGTATACATGTTTATGTGTTGTGTGCATATGTGTGAGTATACATGTGTATAGATTGAGTGTATATGTGTGAGTATACATGTGTATGTATTGTGTGCATATGTGTGAGTATACATGTGTATGTGTTGTGTGCATATGTGTGAGCATACATGTGTATGTATTGTGTATATGTGCGAGTATACATGTGTATGTATTCTGTGTATAAGTGTGAGTATACATGTGTATGTATTGTGTGCATATGTGTGAGTATACATGTGTATAGATTGAGTGTATATGTGTGAGTATACATGTTTATGTGTTGTGTGCATATGTGTGAGTATACATGTGTATGTATTAAGTGTATATGTGTGATTATACATGTATATGTATTGTGTGTATATGTCTGAGTATACATGTGTATGTATTAAGTGTATATGTGTGAGTATACAAGTGTATGTATTAAGTGTATATGTGGAGTATACATGTTTATGTTATGTATGTATATGTGTGAGTATACATGTGTATGTGTTGAGTGTATATGTGTGAGTATACATGTGTATGTATTGTGTGTATAAGTGTGAGTATACATGTGTATGTATTGTGTGTATATGTGTGAGTATACATGTGTATGTGTTGTATGCATATGTGTGAGTATACATGTGTATGTGTTGTGTGCATAAGTGTGAGTAAACATGTGTATATATTGTGTGTATAAGTGTGAGTATATATGTGTATGTATTGTGTGTATATGTGTGAGTATACATGTGTATGTGTTGTATGCATATGTGTGAGTATACATGTGTATGTATTGTGTGCATATGTGTGAGTATACATGCATATGTTATGTGTGTATATGTGTGAGTATACATGTGTATGTGTTGTGTGCATATGTGTGAGTATACATGTGTATGTATTGTGTGTATATGTGTGAGCATACATGTGTATGTATTGTGTGCATATATGTGTTTATGTACATTTGTATATATGTTGCCGATGGATGAAGCGATGTATATATCTATATATGTTGCCGGCCGACGAATCCGACGAAACGACGAAACGACGAAACGACGAAACGACTAGGAAACATTTTAATATTATATATTTTATTATATCTTTGAGGATTTTTGGAAACTTCCTGGTACCTTCCAGGAAGTTTCCAAGAATTTTCTATGGAAAGCTTCCAGGAAGTTTTTATGGGAAGCTCCTAACCTGCGAACATTAATGTATTTTCTGAAAATTTCCAGGAAGTTACCAAGGGTAACTTTCGAAGGTTCCTACGGGAAACTGCCTGGAAGTTTCCTGGAAGTTTTTGTGCTATGTGGGTTGGTATACTACAGTATTTTGATGCGCTGATTACGAATATAATAATGTCAATTGGTGCAAATTATTTTACCCTTATGAAAACCATATAAAACTTCGTAAAAATGTGTTTTTTTTATTTAACTCATAAAAACGCAAAAATTTTCAAAATATGACTTACAAAAATTGTAGTTTTAACCAAACATATATTTTACGTTGTATACATTTTTGTCCAATCGTAAATAGTTTCCGAGAAAACGTAAAAAAACTATAAAATACCATATAAATTGTCTAAAATATGAAAAGTCAGGCAGTTATATTTTGTCATATAAAAGGAGACAAATGGACTTTCTAGTTGGTACGGGAAGGTAACTAACCCTAATCTGATCCCCTCCAACGTGTTCCTAAAAAAAGCTTTTTTTGCAAAGCCTGTCTCCCCTCGTATACTTTCGCCGTTTTGAAGTAGAAAGAGAGTCAAATTGACTTTCTAGTTAATAATATCTATCGAAAAAATTAATAAGCTATAAAATGTTTATTTTTCTGAAACAAACATATGAAAACATTTTTTTAAAATTTTTAATATTTTATAAGACAACAGCAAAAAACCATAAATTATGGTGGATTTTATGGTTTTTACTATGATAAACTAATTTGCGCCAATTTTCATTATCATTTTCGTAATTAGCACATCAAAATACGTAAGTATACAAAGTTTTATTAGAATCGGAGATACCAAATGGGAAATTTACAACTGGCAGCTACGCTGACAGACAGCACTGGCATAACGCTGGGATGATAACGCTGTGTAACTCTGGCGAAGTACTGCCTGCCAGTGCTGCCAGACAGCGTTGGCTGAGAATATTGCCACAATAAATGCCGTATTGTTATTAATTAGTCGTAAATTAATAATTGTAAATAATTTAATAACAAAATGGTAAATAATATTAATAAATAGTAATTATTCATAAAATATTTCTCTTTAATTTTTAAAGAAATTGTATTTAAGATGGAGACTAACAACGGATATAGTAAAAGAAGTAGAAAAAAAATTGTTTATAACATTTAAAAATTAATCTAGAAATATCGCAAACCTATGAAAATAAACAAAATTGCTCACGAGGGGAATCGAAACTACGACCTACGGATTTACAGACTAACGCTCTAACCACTATGCTAACGACACACGTGTACAGTAAAGTTTTAATATCTCAGTATCATTCAGACTTACAATTATTGAATCAAAGATGAGAAAAAATAGGGATACGTTAGAAGTAATAAATTGAATTTAAATCAATTAAACTAAATTTTAAATAATAGAATTAAATAACTTTACTTATTGCATTTAACATTTTACAAGTGGTAATTTTTTAATAATTTTTTATTCATAGTAAGAAGTATAATAGAATTTTAATAACCAAATTATTGTTTAAATAATAATTTAATTTGTTTAAATAATTTATTATTTATTAAAATTAAACAATTATGTTAAATTATTATTAAATTTAATAAAAATAAAAAATGAATAACTGAAAAGTAAAATATTAATTTTTTGCAATTACTTTATATTTATAAACATTCATAAACTTTTTTTATAATTTTTTTCAAGATTATGTCAAAAAAGCAATGTTGGCAACGAGCGTTGTGAACAATTTTTCTATACTCAGCCAGCACTTGCCGCCGTAGCTTGTCCAAGCTTTGGCGAAACAAAAATTCTGTACTGCGCCAGCATTAACTGTCGAGGTAAACATCGGTACTACACTGGCATTTCCTATTGGGTATGCGCTTTTCGGAAATGTATCCCTTGAATCGTAGTCGAAGGCTATGAAACCTAGTTGTATATGAATACTACTTTTAGTTTTAAAATAACACTTTTTTCCTGTGTGTACAAAATGTCCAGTCATTTTTTTATTAAAAATGTATTCCTCACTAACAAAAAAATATAAACAATAATAATTTTTTATAATGATGTACGTTAATCGACACTAATTTTTGTGAAAAATTGAAAATTTCAAGCTATTTTCTAATTTACGACAAAATTAGAGATTAGCAAAAAATTTAAACAATAATTATTAGCAATAATAATTGTCAGTAGGAAACGTCCGCAATTTTTTTTTTGTAAATTCAGTAATTGAGCGTTTCGGTGCAATAATCGGTCTTACGCATGAACGCAAGCGCTAATACCAGTCGGGTGGCAGTGAGCGCCTCTGGGCCTATCACTGCTACCCGACTGGTATTAGCGCTTGCGTTCACTGCAAAATCAAGTGTCTCATTTTGAGACGTTTTGTCCCCATATTTGAAACACGTAGATGTTTTGTGTCCACATATTTGAAACAGATAGGTGTCTCATTTTAAGACGTTTCAAGTGTTTTACACATTTAGCAATGCATTTTGAGACACGTTATATGTTCCAAATATCCGTCTCACGGTAAGAAAAGGTTTTATGTGTTTTATACGAATTGAGTTACTTTAAATGTTTCAAAATGAGACACGAGATGAAATTAAATGTCTCAATAAAAAACAGATTTTGTATCTCAATGGTGTAAACGCTTAAAACAACTCATTGTGAGACACTTGTGAGATATCAGTTTTTGCAGTGTTCACGCGTAAGACCGATTATTGCACCGAAACGCTCAATTGTCTCAAAAATATGAAATAATTATAATGTAGGTACAGAATGTACAGCAATTGACATTGTTAATCTTAAAAATAGTGATTTTACTTTAAAGTGTAATTTTAAAACATGTAGAGTGATAGAAAACGACCAAAATGTCTTTTTTAGTTTCAGTAATTTCTCCTGAGTAAAAAAAAAGTAAACAAAAATTATTATTTATAACAATCTACATCAATAAACATTAATAATATCTCAAATATAGGAATTTTACCAAAAAGTCTAATTAAAAAAACCCTGCGGGTTGTAAAACGTCCATAATTTATCAGTAAAGTAAAAGTGTTTCTGCATAACAAGAATCTACACTCATTATTAATTACACTAAACTACTTTTCCACTGCAATTGAAATTTTTCCCTCTTCCTTTCTCGAATATAAAAATTTCTTACAAAAGGGAAATAAAATACATATTTTATTCAACACGATCATGACCATGACCATGTGGAGAACACTTCTCTAGGTGGCAATAATTAAGGTTGACGCAACTATTTTCCTATACAGTGAATTAAAGCAACATAGTCATAGTCAAGGACGGAATTCTCTTTTCTTCCCACACATATAGACATAATAATATACGAAAAACTGACAAAAAAACATTTCAAATAATTATCTTGAATCAAACAACTTTTAACAAAATTTATAGTTATATATACTTTTCAAGCATACGAGAAACTGAAATTAAACAAAAAAATAATTGAAAAATAACAACAAAGACAAATAAATTGAATTTAAAGTCTGGCATTCCCTGTTTATTTTCTCGATGCAGAGAAACGTATACAAGAAAGGTTATTGGCAATGTTGATATCCCGCTTTATATATATATATATATATATATGAAAAAGAAATGGAGGGGAACTGACCTAGCTTAATGGTGAAAAAAAAGAAATTTGCATTGAGAGAGAGAAAGGGAGGGAGACACCGCGGCGAGAAGTATAATACCAAAAGTGCAAGAGCCAAGCCCATTTGGAAATTGGACATTTAATTTAACGACAACAATGACATGTCGGTGCAATAATAAATATACAAGTATATATATATATATATATATATATATATATACAATTGCAATTGTTGATGGATTTTTTCTTTCCTTTTTTTTACCCAGCGCACCTGGCGGAGACCTGCAAACGCTGATAGACGGTGATTTGGTGCCCCTCGAAGGTGACGTGGTCCACTTTGTCAGACAGCTAGTGGAAGGACTTGCCTACCTCCACGAGAGAAATATCGCCCATTTGGACATCAAGGTAAGTTCGACCCATAAAAGGTCGTACAATACTCGCGTACATTTCATTTGTGTTGGTTGACTCGCCGTGTCTTTTTCAATATATACATGTACATATAAATGTTTATATACGAGGGTCATTGTAGGTAAAGCAAGAAAATTCTTTCAATTTCACGCTGAAACTATTTGAAAGGACTGTATCTTTATTAAAAAATACATTTTTCCTATTTTCTCTAATTTCATTAAAATAATGTCTAAATCCTAATGTTCTCATGTCCTAATTTTCGATTAATTATTAAGAAAAAGAATCCACAAAAAACGGAATCAAATTAATCTAATAATTCTATTATTTATTGTTTTTTGAAATAAATTATTTGATTCAAATAACTAATAACTTGTCTGTTATTAAATAAATATTTATTTGTATCAATAAGTCATTCTTATTTAAAATATCCAAATAAAACATATTTGCTTCAACAGGGTTGTCACATAAATATTATTAATTTTATTTTTCCCTACTGTTTATTTTGACTTTTTCCCTGACTCTAAAAGAAACTTCTGATTTACTCTAAACATTATTAGCTACTAAAAAAATATTCTATCACATTTACTTGCTAATTTCTTTAATATTCAAAAACATTAATAGTTTTATTTCAAGTGAATATTTAACCATTATTATTTTTTAATAGAAATTAGTATTTTCGGAAATTTCAAATTCAAACCATTTTGAAATTTAATTACTTGTAAGAATGCTATTATAAAACTAGAAGAAAACAATCGATTAATCTATTTCTTCCGATTTTATGTAATAATTAACCCTAGAAGGAAAAAAGTTTGTTTGGGAAATTCTTACTAACCTACAAATAAGGTTCTTTTATTTTAGCCATACGCATCAAAATAACAATAAACATCATTTTTAAAAACATAAGTACTATTTTGACTGACAAAGATGTTCAGTTGAAACATTTATTATATCTGTTTACATTGAGAATCTTATTAATACTGTGATTTGTCTCTTCGTATACACGGAAAAACTTTTTTCAAGCGTTATTACGAAATTTACTCTCTAAATCTGAAACAGCGATAAGTATACAACTGATTCCAATTAGCGTATATACGCTGCGAATTAGTGAAATTTCGCTAAAAAATCAGTGAAATTTCACTAATTAATTAGCGTATATACGCTTTTTGGAATTAGTTGTATACTTATCGCTGTGAAACAGTGAAATTTCGCTTATTCAAATTTAGAGAGTATTCAAGAACTCAGGATATGGGAAAAATTTAGAACTTCTTTTAGAAAAGTTCAATATTCATTAAAGAATTTTCAGATATTTTTCTAATGGCTTGGGAATAATTGTTCTTGACGCTGCGACTGAGTACTTCAGTCACTGCGCGCTGAAAAAGTCTCGAACTATTTAAGAAAAAAGACGTAGCGTTAAACGAAATTTTTAACCATAAGTTTATTAAGATTTTATTTTTCATTTTTAAAGAACTATTTTTTGCAATAATAAAATCAATAAAAAATAAGTTTTCGACATGATGAAATTTTTATTAAAGCAAGAATGGCAAAGTTATGCAACAAATAGTGAAATGTGATCCATTACGCCCCAGTCTCCCCTACAATATGACCCCAATGCCCAGTGAAAAAAAAGTATTCAGAATAGAAAAAAGTATTGGTGGTGACGTTCGGTAAATGCGTTTTCGCGACAAAACCGTATTGATGGGTTACGGTGAATACATTTTGCTCACCGTGAATACTTTTTGTTTTAAACTCTCGATTTAAAGATTCCTAAGCAAAGTTGAGAATATATATGAAGAGCTTTGCTTAGGAATCTTTAAATCGAGAGTTTAAAACAAAAAGTATTCACGGTGAGCAAAATGTATTCACCGTAACCCACCAATACGGTTTTGTCGCGAAAACGCATTCACCGAACGTCACCACCAATACTTTTTTTCTATTCTGAATACTTTTTTTTACTGGGTGGGAAATAGCCATTAGTCTACCATTGGTGCATTAATGGTCCAATATTGGGGGCCATTGGTTTTCTCTAGGTTTATTATTGGCACCCAATAGTGGACCACTAATGGTAAAATCGTGGGATGTCCACGCCGATGCCAATAATTGGCAACCACTATTGGCACATTATAGGCTGCCATTAAAAAACCAATAATAAAAAAAAATTTATTAAATTTTATTTAATAATAAAATTTATTTAATAATTATTTTATTTATTATTATTATTTATTATTCAAAATATTAATTTTTTTAATTAATTATTTTATAGAAATGGTTATTATTTTCTATCACATCGAAATGTGAATAACCCTTTCGTTCAGAGTCTAAAAATTATTTACCTCACATCCATCAGTGCAAAAATAGGAGAGGACAAGCAAAATAAAATTCCACAAATATTCGTGAGAATGCTGCCTCCTTATATACTATTCGGGTTTCATGTTAGTTGCGAGAGAGTTTGAAACAACACCTCCTACGGAGCGTTGAGCGAACTATGTACTAACCCGCGCTGCAGAAATTATCATAAGGTAAGTATGTAGTTCGCTCAACGCCCCATAGGAGGAGTTGCTTAAGACTCTCTTGCAACTAACATGAAACTCGAATAGTATATAAGGAGGCAGCATTCTCACGAATATTTGTGGAATTTTTTTCTGTTTGTCCTCTCCTATTTTTGCACTGATGGATGTGAGGTAAATAATTTTTGGATTCTGAACGAAAGGGTTATTCACATTTCGATGTGATGGAAAATAATAACCATTTTGCTTCCTCGTGAGGAAGCTTTGTAGTCGTTTAATTTACAAAATTTTTAAAAATCCTTTTGACAAATTTTCTTCTATATGGGACTATGTTATATAAGACCCTGAACAATTGTCCGGATGTATGTATGTGTGTGTGTGTGTGTGGATCCCGATTTTTGTGAACACGATAACTCGAAGAGGTTTCAACGAATTCGGCTGAAAATTGCTAGGAATATTTATCATAAAAATATCTCGAAATGGATTGATGGACATTAAAAAATATATTAAAAAAATTTTTTTTTTTACTTTTTTCAAAAAAAAATTTTTTTCAAAAAATTTTTTTTTAATTGAATATTGAAGTTAATATACAATAAAATCTTCTTCTTTGCATCAAGACAAATCGATTGGTATATATAAAGTATAAATTGTATAAGAGTTTATAGAGGTAATGACAATTAAAGCAAAAAAATTACCTTTTTTTATCAAAAATTTAGTTCTTTCATCAAAATTATATTCCAGTACAATAAGATTTTACTCATTTTTTTCAATAATCTTATCCGTTGCATTAAAACGGATCGATTGGTATATATAAATTATATATTTTATTTGAATTTATAGAATTAAACATAATTAAAACCAAAAATTCGCACTTTTATTAGAAATTTATTTCCTTCTTAAAAATTATGTTGCTTTATAATAAAATGTTAATCTAGACTTAAAAACAAACTAAAAATCTTCATTTCATCAAGACGAATCGATTGATGTATAAAAAGAATATATTTTATTAGCATTAATAGAATTAAATAAAATGAAAAAATTCACTTTAAAGCAAATTTTTTGCTTATCGTAAAGAGGAAGCAAAATGTTCATGTAATGAACATCTTAATTCACAACTTGTTTATAAAATAATCAATTAAAAAAATTAATATGTTTAATAATAAATAATAATAATAAATAAAATAGTTATTAAATAAATTTTATTATTGAATAAAATTTAATAACATTTTTTTTATTATTGGTTTTTTAATGGTTTAATGTTTTCTAATTACTGGCCCAATAATGTGCCAATAATGGTTGCCAATTATTGGCATCGGCGTGGACATCCCACGATTTTACCATTAGGGGTTCACTATTGGGTGCCAATAATGGTCCAATAATGGGAGCCATTATTGGACCATTAATGCACCAATGGTTTTTTTCCCATTGGGACAATATCATGTTTCTACCAAAAAGATTTTTTTTTAACATTTAAGGCACAAAAACTTTATTAGTTAGACAAGTAACGCTGTCCAGTACTGATTTTATACCGATAGTCAGTAATAAGTCAGTATTAAAATATGACTGGCAAAACACCGCATAATTACTGATTCGCAGGTAAAATTTGACAAATTAGTTAACTAAACTTATTTAAATAAATTTAATTATCTAACTAAAATTTTGTTTAAATTGCTTATTTTGAAGAATTATTATTTATTTATTATTTGTTTTGAAGTCTGTTTGTATCAATTAGTTAGTAAATAAATATAATGATTTCTTAGTTATATTTATTAGTTTATTATTTCGTTATTAAAATCTGCTTAAATTATTTATTACTTATTTACTTAACGAACTAAACGAACTTCATTTATTTATATAATCGCGTAAACTAATTTTATTTAATTAAATGAATTTCGTAGAGTAGAGTGGGTAAAAATAGGGTAGGCGGGTCAAATGGAGTACCCCTGTTTTTCCATGATAGGTGCTTTTAATTTTTTTTATCCTCGATATATATCATTCATATTGATAAAAAAATGTTATTAATTTATTATAAAGAAATTACGAAAAAAATATTTTTTCTGAAAGTTATACAACTTTAAAGTTTTAAACAAAAAAAATATGAATGTTTTTCCAAATTCAAGTCCTTACAAAAAGTAGCTAATCGATTTAATTTGGCAACTTTGGGATCCTTTTTAGTTTTTATTCTAGATTAACTTCCAATAGGATTGTTAAATTGTTTACAGTAACTTGGAAACATTACATTTTGTTCTAATATGCAATGTGGGGCAGAATGGGGTACCTGATAAGAGTACACTCTGTAAATCTGAATGTGTGAAAATTCACTTACTTCTAAGTTATAAGTGTATATGCACTTATTGATCGAGAAGACGACTTATAACGTTGAATAAGTGAAATTTCACATATTCAGATTTAGAGAGCAAAGAAGAATTCTGGTGAATAGTGAAATCGACTTATTCATTTGGTTCTCTGAAAACAGCCAATTACAAAAAGGTACCCCATTTCGCCCTACTCTCCCCTGTAATAAATAATTAGTTAACTGACTAATCTTTTGTTTAAATTATTTATTCCATACAATAAATCTATAACTAAACGTGACATTTAATGTAATTTTCACATGTTAAATTCCAAAAATTGCGTGACAGATGGGAGGGGAGGGGGGTTTAAAATCCCGAAAAATTGCGTTACATTATTTGTGAACACTCTCTTTTAATCAATTAATTATAAATTTAGTTGATGTTTTTTTAAAAATTTTCACTTTACTGGTCTAACTTCTTGGACATTAGATAAATTTAATTCGACGAATTTACGCAACCAACTAGAATAAAACTAAAATAAAAATGGCTGAAGGAACCACATTCGGCGAGGTAATGAGGAAGATTCGCAAAGAGGCTAACATGGAGGCCAGTCAGATAAGGGTTGTGGAAAAAGGGGAAGGGAGCGTCAAGTTAAATCTTACGAACAGCAGAAAAAATTGCTTTAATGTATATAACATTTCTCACAGTGGGGGTAGGTGGGCAAATAAAAAAATGTATTTTTTACAGAATTACGAACGGATTAAAAAATTTATCAATTTTTAAGAAAATAAAAAATTTTAGAAGGGTCAAAATATTTTCAGACCGATTGCATTCTATGATCACTGAATTCCCCTTAAAACATTAAAAGGACAAAATAATTGAAACCGACCACTTGAAAAATTTTTGTCTCCAATTTTAGAGTTATCTATGATTTTTAGTAAATATATGAGTACACTTTTCCCCCCTAAATATAAAAAAAATTATTTTTGATGTAATCATAGGTGTTGAAGTTTTGGGTCATTTTATTTTCATTTTATTATTACTTTGAAACAAATAAAGATAATTAAGTGCCCGTGTGGAAAAATTTTATGGAAGTCTGGTGTCTACAAAGAGACTAGACAGTTATAGTGTACCCGTCTAATCCAGACTGTCTTGCTATCGGCTAAAGAGCAGCTTAATAGACCTCGCTGAGTCCTTCTATCTATACGGTCTTTTCAAGCTCAGAGCAGTGACTTGCAAGACGCAATAAGTTATGACAGTTTACAGTTGGTGTGCATAACATTCTGTTGCTATTACACATGGTCGAATTTTAACCAAATTTTGTAATTATATTATATAAATTAAACTAAAGTTAGAATACATAAGTTTTTTTAAACGTTACAATTCAATTATGTTGTAAATTTCCTTATTTTTAAATAGTGGAGGTAAGTATCGTATTGTATTTACAAAACATAACCTAAAAAAATAATTGACAAAATGAAAAAGTAAAATTACCCGTGTGGAAAAAAAAGAATAAGAAACCTAAGTCAAATATGTCCGTCTAGTACGGTGTTAATAAGACCGTCTAGATTTGGTCTAGGATGTTATATGCGCATGCGTCGATGTGTACCCAGCTGTTAAGTAACATGGTGCCTAATGGCGTCGCGTTGTTTGGCGTCGTTAGATCAGTCAGCGTACACACAAAAAACCCAGTCTCATTTTTGTTGCATCTCAAAATGAGACTATGTTAAACGCCATAGAACGTGGCGCCACGTAAGAGTCTCATTTTTGTTGCAACTCAAAATGAGTAGGAGCGTACGCTACTCATTCTGAGACTAGGTTTTTAGTGTATGGTACATTTTCTTTTTGATTTTTAGTATTCGTTGTGGTTTCTGTTTTATGTGAATAATAATGTGCTATGTTGTTGTTGTTTTCTGTATAAATTCATTTTAAATGTGCACTGAAAAAAATAGATTTTAATGTGTTTCTATGAGTTTTGATTACTCGGCTGAAGCTAGCAGTCGTACTCAGCATCAATGTTTAGGCGTCATCCAGCAACATGCCTCTCCTTCAAATTTAGTAATACTTAATAATTTAAAAAACCATCGAGTACTGTTGTTTGAGAATCAATATCCACTAAATAGCAAATATAGTAAGTTTCTATTTATTAATTTTATTAATTAGTGGTTGACGCCTAAAGATTGGTGCTGAATACAACTGCTAGTTTCATCTGGCTGTTTTGATTTGCAGTAAATTTTATTTTATAAGAAGACTACTATCTCCAATGCCAAAGATTGGGAGGGACACAAAGACTTAAGCTTTAAGAAAATTAATGTGAAAAATATAGAAAGTTAAAATATTTTTTTATACTTTTTATGTAAAAAAAAGTTATTAAAATTATTAAAATTTAGGGCGCTGACCAAGAGTTTAAGAGACCGCCTAACGTCTTTCTAGACCAAGAACAGACGGTCTTGTCGAGCGGCTGTTTAGAATTGAAACGAAACTTCCACGCTATCGTCTAGAATAGACCAGCGTTTCTGGTCTGATCAGCAGTACTAGTAAATTCTAATCTACGTTTATTCAAAATTTCTCATTGTATGTTATGACAACTATTCTTAGAATGATAAGACTTAATTGTATTTGAAATAATTTTAATAACTTTTTTTACATAAAAAGTATAAGTTTTAAAAAAAATTATGTATTCTAACTTTAATTTAATTTATATAATATAATTACAAAATTGGGTTACAATTCGACCATGTGTAATATCAACTGAATGTTAAGCACACCAACTGTAAACTGTCATAACTTATTGCGTCTTGCAAGTCACTGCTCTGAGCTTGAAAAGACCGTCTAGATAGAAGGACTCAGCGAGGTCTATTAAGCTGCTCTTTAGCCGATAGCAAGACAGTCTGGATTAGACGGGTTACACTATAACTGTCTAGTCTCTTTGTAGACACCAGACTTCCATAAAATTTTTCCACACGGGCACTTAATTATCTTTATTTGTTTCAAAGTAATAATAAAATGAAAATAAAATGATCCAAAATGTCAACACCTAATTATTTCAAAAATACATTTTTTTTGAAAAATATTTTAGGGGGAAAAAATGTACTCATATATTTACCAAAAATCATAGATAACTTAAAAATTGGAGATAAAAATTTTTCAAGTGGGGCCGGTTTCATTTATTTTGGCCCAAATATAAGAACAATTTCATAGATTATTTAAATTATTTTATTGTCATAATTTAAAGTATCGTAAATGAAATTTTTGAAACTATAATTATAAAGTACTTAACAAATAATACAATTTTTTAAAATAATTTTCCAAATTTACAAAAACGAATGTTAAATTCCAAAACATAATTACACTGCAAAAAATGGCGTCTAAAAATGAGACGTTTAGACGTTTATAAACGTCTTATTTAAAAAAGCGTCTTATTTGGGCGTCTTAAATGAAAAACATAACCTCCAAATACATTTAGTGTTGCATTCGAGCGAGAAATCGCTCGAAAAGAACGAGAAATCTCGTAAAGAATACAATGAAAACAATTGAATGTGATTTAATATTCAATTGTTTTCATTGTCTTCTTCACGAGATTTCTCGTTCTTTTACATGCATTTTAGAAGGAAAATAAGACGCTTATAAACGTCTTAGAAGTGACCACGTAAACGTCTTACACCAAGACGCTCTTTCTTACAGTGTAAATTGTACAAATTAATTTATACAAAATTAGTAAAATTTTCTTAACTAAAAGTTTAAAGCAGAAATGCGACAAAATTCCATTGAAGTTTATAACTTTCTTAACCAATTTTTTTTTTATTCCTTACATTTATGATATATAAAAGCATCAAAATCGACAAAAGAGAAAGATAGAGAAAGAGAGAGAGAGGGATATGTAGGCGAGAAAAATATTCACAACTGAAATTATAATTTTATGATGAAACGATGATCCATAACGAATTCATCCTTGACGAAGGATGCTCGACGCTTTAGTGAGAACGACGACCCGATGCGGAGAGGAGACTATCGAGGATAACGATTGACCTCGACCTTAACGAGGGAGCCAATCTAAGGGTTCTATATACATATACAATATGTAAAAGGGGTCTTTTGACCTCGACAATCAAAATAAACTTCATACACCAGGCCCGTTCTCTTTTCTTATTCTCGAGAGATATTTTTATCCGACACCCACATTATGGATTACCTCGACTTCCCAAATAAAAACCTATATATTTACTATATTTATTTATAAAATACCGGAGAGAAATTCGTCAGGTAAAAGAACTAAATATTTCACAGTGCAGCTTCCTTATTTAAATATGATTTACCAACCTTATCTTATACACTATATGTACTTGCAAATACTCATTCAATTATAATGATACATTTTCATTAAAAAATATATACTCATTAATTAGTATATGGGGTATTCTCCGCGAGATTTTCAGTCAAAATTTTTTTTGGATTAAAACAATTTTTCTCGAATTCTATATAAAAAATAAGTAAATACGTGTTTTTTAATTTTTTTATTTGATGTAAATTATAAAAGTTATGATTTTTTTAAAATTTAACATCTTGAGAAGCAAAGGACTTTTTAAACGCTTTTTTCTCTCTTATATCAAAAGATATAAAATATTGTAATATAGGAAAATGACTTGTTTTTCCTTGAATATTTCTAATATGTAATAAAAAATAACGTTAATAAAGTGAAAACATTAAATAAATTGAAATTTCGTCTAAAAAGAGACTTTTCTCAAAAGCGAAGTAATTGATTTTCGATTTTTTTCTTTCATTGCAACTACTGATAAATAAAGAAACTTTTACCACTTATGCCGAAGTGGTGTTCTTTAGGGTTCAAATTATATTTAAAAATATATCAGTCATTGCACAGATTTTAGAGAAGGAAATTGAGAAATTAACCACAAAACATTCGTTTTCTTTTGTTTTTGAAGGTTAATTTTTTAAAAAGTGTAAAAATCGAATAAATTCTCTGCAACGACTGATATAGTTTTAAATATAATTTGAACGCTAAAGAACACCAGTTCGGTATAAGTGGTAAAAATTTCTTAATTATCAGTGGTTGCAATGAAAGAAAAAAATCGAAAATCAATTACTTCGCTTTTGAGAAAAGTTACTTTTTAGACGAAATTTCAATTTATTTAATGTTTTCACTTTATTAACGTTATTTTTTATTACATATTTGAAATATTCAAGGAAAAACAAGTCATTTTCCTATATTACAATATTTTATATCTTTTGATATAAGAGAGAAAAAAGCGTTTTAAAAGTCCTTTGCTTCTCAAGATGTTAAATTTTAAAAAAATCATAACTTTTATAATTTACATCAAATAAAAAAATTAAAAAACACGTATTTACTTATTTTTTATATAGAATTCGAGAAAAATTGTTTTAATCCAAAAAAAATTTTGACTGAAAATCTCGCGGAGAATGCCCCATATACACTGTACAAAATTTAGGAAGTTAACGGACTCGGGAGTTGGGAGTTAAATTTTTCGAGTTAAAAATCAACTCCAAAAGAGAGTTAACTTAGTAACTCCCTTCATCAACACTCGCGCGAGTTGTTTTTTTTCTTGGGGAGTTAGCATTTGGGTGTAAAGTTTTAACTTTCTTTATTCAACTTCCCTGGCATTAACTCCCCAATGGGTGCGACTTTTATAGAATCCCCTGGGGAGTTAAAATTTAAATCTCTTTTTTTACAGTGTATAACACACGAAGAAACTTTAGTTTTGAAAATTAAATATTATAACACTGAATTTTACAAAACGCGAATAGCAAACAAGGATAACAGTATTTTTGTGAATTTAAATAGTAATCTATTTAAATATTATACTGAGTAAGTTCCCTCAATATCGAAAAAAATACTGAGAGATTTATATTTCAAAATAGTAGCAAATTTCAATATAAAAATAGGAAACTGAAGTTGATGAATCGTTGTAAGCGAATTTTATAAATATATGTCGACGTTCACGAGAAAAGGGCCCATTTTGGCACTATTGGGACATATCTATATGGGCGTATTACTTGCAAAATTTGGAAAATTTTGAGTGGTCTTACAACCATAGTACAAACATAGCTTAACAACAATGATCATTAAATGGAAATTATAATGATTTATATTATTTATTTCCAAAAAATCAGAATTTTATTGAAAGTCTGATTGAAAAATTAAGAAAAGAAATTATTCAAATTTTTTTACCTTTTTCTCAATACAATTTAACATTCTGTAATATAATTTTAAAAAAATTTTTATAATAAATAAGGAAAATATATTATTTTGGATTATCAACAAAAATTTTGTTACAAAATTACAAGATTATAAATTATTTTTTTAATGAAGAAAAGAAAATTGTATAATTTCTCTTTCTCAATGACAATTATTTTGAAAATATTCAAATTTTTCATTAAAAATAGAGAAAAAAAGTTTGCTGATTTTCTATTTTATAAATTTTCATCATTTTCACCTCATTTTAAAAATTGACACAACACCTTATCGTTCTTTCAAAGAAAACAAACTTCAATCCAGTCTTGAAAATAAAAATTTAATAAAAATCAGGTTAAATTCGTATAATTGTTCATATTTATTAAATAATTAATGAGTAGAGTGCCCAAGGAAATTACAATTAAAATAAATTTTATAATTTTAAAGAAATCAAGTTTTAAAGGATTCGTTAAAATTCCTTTTTCTCCACAAAAGATATAAGTAAAAGAAAATTGTGTTTTTCATACTGTGCAAATTCAAAAAAATACTAATTTTACTGTTCTTGTGAGTTATTTTCAAATTATGTTTTATTATTACCGACAAAGGATTTTTGACAACACTTATTATTTAATAGAAAAGAATAATTTTTAGATGAAACTTAAAATAAATTCATTTTTAGAAGGTTAAAAAATTAAATCTTATTAAAGAAATTCTTCAAATGAATTTAAATATTTTGTTTTTTAATAAAAAAAAAATGTGAATTGTGAATAGACATTATTATTAGATTATTATATTATTATATGTCTATTATCATTAGAATGAGAAAATACTTGAGCGTTTTTTTAGCTAGTAAATTATAAAATATCCTTATATACATAAAAAAATAAAACTTGTAATTATGAAGTACACAAATTCTTCCTACACATTTTTTTTATTAATTTCAAACTGAACAGAATGAATGAAAGAATACCAAGATTATTATTATTAATAATTTTTGTTTAAGTCAATTGGTCATAATGCGGCGACAAACCTCTCTATTCTTACATCAAAAAAATCAAGGTATAGTTTTGCTAGTTGTTTAATAGTGTCCATTATGAATAATTTGACAAAATATTATAATCTTCATTTTGACAACTACACTGTAAAAAAATTTGGGAATGAACGGACTCGGAAGTTGGGAGTTAAATTTTTCGAGTTAAAAATCAACTCCAAAAGAGAGTTAATTTATACAACACCCCTTCATTAGCACCCGCGCGAGTTATTTTTTCTTGGGGAGTTAGCATTTGGGTGTAAAATTTTAACTCTCTTTCTTTAAATTATAATTATAATCGATCATATTTGTCAACAATCGTGAAATCTTTTCAGCTCTTTTACTTCATTCAAAAAACAAAGTAAATGAACCTTCCAATTCAATAACTCTCTCGGAGACACGCGCTTATGACAATCGGGTAGCAGCTGTGAGCGTGAGGGGAGTTCCAAGTAGCACGTAACATTACTCGAATGTTGCAGTAATGTTACATGTAATGTTAGTAACATTACAGTGTAACATTGCAGTAATATTAAAATGGCCGCCCCAAGCCAATATTACATGTAATGTTGCAGCAACATTACATGGAAATATTTCTGCAATGTTATAGTAATATTGCCTTGGGCGGACATTTTAATATTACTGCAATGTTACTGCAATGTTACTAACATTACATATAACATTGCTGCAACATTCCAGTAATATTACGTGCTACTTGGGCTTATATAATTGGAAGGCTCAATTTTTCTATAACAGAGGGTAAGATGTAAATTTGAACTTTTACTTTTCATAATTATTATTGTCAAAGTTTATTTCGAATATCTCTTTTCCTAATTTACAAATCATATAGATTTTAACAATTCCCAATGGGAAAAAACCATTGGCGCATTAATGGTCCAATAATGGGAGCCACCATTCCATTATTGTCCCATTATTGGCACCCAATAGTGGACCACTAATGGTAAAATCGTGGGATGTCCACTCCGATGCCAATAATTGGCAACCATTATTGGCACATTATTGGGCCAGTAATTAAAAAACATTAAACCATTAAAAAACCAATAATAAAAAAAATGTTATTAAATTTCATTCAATAATAAAATTTATTTAATAACTATTTTATTTATTATTATTATTTATTATTAAACATATTAATTTTTTTAATTGATTATTTTATAAAAATGGTTATTATTTTCTATCACATCGAAATGTGAATAACCCTTTTGTTCAGAGTCCAAAAATTATTTACCTCACATCCATCAGTGCAAAAATAGGAGACAACAAGCAGAATAAAATTCCACAACTATTCGTGAGAATGCTGCCTCCTTATATACTATTCGACTTTCATGTTAGTTGCAAGAGAGTCTTAAGCAACTCCTCCTATGGGGCGTTGAGCGAACTACATACTTACCTTATGATAATTTCTGCAGCGCGGGTTAGTACATAGTTCGCTCAACGCTCCGTAACTTCAGTTTCGTAGAACTACTTGCATTTTAACCTTCAATTTCGTTTTTCGAAGCTGATTTTCTAAACTGAATAAAACTATAAAATAGTTCGAAATCCATCGCCAAAATTTGACAGAATGGAAAACAGGGTCTAATTTAAATATAAGGAGAAAAATTGGTTTTTTTTATTTTGCACCTGAGGAGTTAGAAGTGTTGAAAATCGCCGAAAATCCTGAAAAGTTCAATATTCAAGGTAACATTTTTCATATTTCTACACCATAATATTAAAAAGTCAACTCATGATATGAAAGTACTTTGAAAGTACTTAATATTAAGTAGTAATAAATTTTTAAATATTTTCAAACTTTCTAGAAAAATATAATAAAAATATGGTGAATTTTGGCATTTGACAGATAAGATTAAAAATCAATTTTCATCTGATATTTTGGACTTTTTTACATAGCAATCAATTTATATAAGTAAATTGAACTATTGTGATTAAATTTTAATCAAAACATTTATACTATCTAAATAATTTTTGTGTTTTTTTATTAAATTTTCAGAGCTGTCAAAATAACTTTTTTTCCCTGCACCTCCACTTAAAAATTAAAATTCGATAGCAAAAACGAATAATTTTATAAAAAATTTGCCAAAAATGGGTTGTGCTGATATTAAAAATCATTTTTACAAATTATCATGTTTTTCTGAAAATAGGCCGCAACGACTTTAGGTGAAATATAATGGAATGACCCTACAAAAATTTTACCTATAGTTTAATAGAAGTTTTTAGTATAAAAACGGATATTGATAACAAATTCGCAATATGTGACGTGCCGCGACAAAAGGGACCTTAGCTGCTTAGAATTTTAGGTTATGTTTACAGTGCTTTTAACTTCATTAAAAATTTATTATTGATTATTTAACATCAAAAGCATATTTTTCTGAAAATATTGCACATAATAATGAATTAAATATTAATAGTTTGTAAAGAAAATTGGTCATTATTATTTATTTATACTTTTAATTTGAGTTCTGTCAAAAACAGCTAAGGTCCCTTTTGTCGCGGCACGTCACATATACATTTCTTAAAGTTCAGGAACGGCTCTTTCGAATGCTGCAATTAGAAATATTGCAAATTCATAAATAAATAAATTACTTGCAGTTATTTAATTTAAAAACACGATTTTTTAAAAATTTCTCTTTAGTAATCCAAATTTTTTTTATTATTTATAGTAACCTAAAAATTAAAAAAAAACGAAATGCGTTTTTAGAATGGCGTTCAAAGTTTACTTCTTAATAAATAATGTAGGTACAGCAAGTGCACATTTTTTAAAAACTTTATAAGAATGTATATTGTGAAATTTTTATCACTCTGTTTTCATACTAAAAATTTCTGCTAAAATTCAGATGAAATTTTTGTACATTTGGTCCTTTAAGGGGTTAAGGTTACTACCTTAACCCCTGATCGCACTTTTCTATAGAATTCCATGAAATTTGAATAGTTGTATATCAAGATCTACGCATTTGCAAAATTTTAAAAAAATTGATATTTCTAAAACAAGATATTTGAGTTAAAAGTTTTTTAACATAGTTAACCTATAAAAAGTGCATATAAACAACACATTTTTTCTAATAACTTCTAAACTTTTCTATAGGTTATTTTACAAAATTAATATATTATAAATGAATATTTGAAAAATTTAGAACAAAAAGATTTAACAATATTAACCGTTTTGTTTAAAAGATATAATAAAATATAATATTCTATCTTGACTAGTATATTTGTGTGTGAGTACATAGGACTGACTATGTATCAAGTAAAAAAATGCTACAGTAACAGCACCATACTATATTGCATTTTATTCAAATTTATTTTTGGAGAATGACTATCGAGAGCGTACTACCTTAAACCAAATAAAATTTATTTGCAATTTTAAACTAGATAAAGTTTGTTAACAACAAATAAATTTGCACTTGGTTTTAATGAGACAATTATAATACGATTTTTCAGGGTGTAAAGTCTGCGTTCGAATAAATAGATGAAAATTTCAATACACAAAAATTAGAATATTTGCGACGTTATTATCTTCCCTCAAAAGTAGTTTTGAATTATGTTCACTGCGATTTTGATCGATCAATTCGAATGGTTCAACTGTTTAGCAATATAAAATGAAGGAGATTTTTTTTATAGGACAACCGAACGATGACTCGGACAACCATATACGATTTATGGTCACGGAGGTAACACACGGACTTTGGTTAGCAAGAGTAAAACTTTAATATCACAAACAGATTTTTTAAAAACTATTTATTTATACATAAAATAATTTGTATTTAAACAAATAAATTGTATTTGCTTCAAATACAGATAATATTGATTTAAATAAAGTTTATTTTATTTAAATGAAAATTATTGTTTCAAATAAAATTTATTTCATTTTAATATAAAAACTAGCTTCATTTACTTCACTCGCTAACGCTCGTTCGGTTGCATTTAAATTTATTATTTACTCATATTTTTTATTTCTTTGAACTAAATATATATTTACTGGACATCAATATTTTAATTTATGGTATCAAATAAATATTTATTTGCATCAATAAAATAATTTTTCGAAATAACTAAATATTTTTTTGTACACCGAGGAAAATGAAAGTTTAAACTTAGAAGGTTAGTTTTTTAGTGTTAGCATGATTCTCTGGATAATTAACTGTTCCCTCCGAGCACTGCAAAAAAAAGTATCTTAATTTAAGATATTTTGGTAGTCATTTCCAAGATGTTTTGGTAGACACTTTTCAGTTATTTGAAATATCATAATCCGTCCCGTGTAGAAATTGAAAATAGGCTTCAATATGGACCTGAATAGATGCCCTTTCGCAAGTCAGGCGCAAACTAGGAAAATTCGTCAGGACCTGTCTAATTTCGTCACGCTTTGAATATCAGGTGATGATATGGAAAAATGGAGAGGCTCTAACTAGATCGCCTTGTCAGTGCCTGAGTAGAATATCAGAATGTGTGAATTCAAATAGAGGCATTCTAGTCAGGGCCTGATTGAAATATTTAATAGGGACATAAGTAGAAATTTCTTAATAGGTGATAACCAGGCACTGACTAGAATGCCCTCTTTTTCAGATAGGGAAATCTATAACTGGATCTATTTATGTCCCTATTAAATATTTCAATCAGGCCCTGACTAGAATGCCTCTAGTTGAATTCACACATTCTGATATTTTACTCAGGCACTAACAAGGCGATCTAGTTAGAACCTCTCTATTTTTCCACATCATCACCTGAAAGAGCCTCGGCAAAAAATGCCCCTTTTTCGTACCTCGAATTTTGAAACTTTTTTTATGCCAAATGGTTGCATATGATGACCCAATAATCCCTGCAAAATTTCAAGATGAGCATGTGCCCCCTTTCCGAAATACAGGGGGTCAAAGGGGGCCATGTCCAAAAATAAAAAATGCAATATAATCGAATAATAATGTTAAAAAAAATCAGACAAAATGGTTCCCTTAAGATTTTCGTCTGCTGATTACGAATCTAAAGTCCGTTTTTAAAAATTCAAAATGGCGGACCCAATATGGGGGACGACATTTTTAAAAATCGATCCAATTTACTTAAAAATCGTTACTCGGCGGTTTTTGGGGTCGCTGATTACGAATATGACGTCCGTTTTCAAAAATTCAAAATGGCGGATCCAATATGGCGGACGACATTTTTGAAAATCGATCCAATTGACTTGAAACTTGTTACTCGGGGGTTACTTGTTACTCAAAAAAATATATTTACTAATAAAAAATGGTTAGTGCTTTTTCAATGTTAGTCCACCTTTATATTCGTAATCAGAGACCCCAAAAACCCCCGAGTAACAAGTTTCAAGTCAATTGGATCGATTTTCAAAAATGTCGTCCGCCATATTGGATCCGCCATTTTGAATTTTTGAAAACGGACGTCATATTCGTAATCAGCGACCCCAAAAACCGCCGAGTAACGATTTTTAAGTAAATTGGATCGATTTTTAAAAATGTCGTCCCCCATATTGGGTCCGCCATTTTGAATTTTTAAAAACGGACTTTAGATTCGTAATCAGCAGACGAAAATCTTAAGGGAACCATTTTGTCTGATTTTTTTTAACATTATTATTCGATTATATTGCATTTTTTATTTTTGGACATGGCCCCCTTTGACCCCCTGTATTTCGGAAAGGGGGCACATGCTCATCTTGAAATTTTGCAGGGATTATTGGGTCATCATATGCAACCATTTGGCATAAAAAAAGTTTCAAAATTCGAGGTACGAAAAAGGGGCATTTTTTGCATGGGGCTTGCCGAGGCTCTTTCAAGCGTGACAAAATTAGACAGGTTCTGACGAATTTTACTAGTTTGCGCCTCACTTGCGAAAGGGAATTGATGTAGGTCCTTATTGAAGCCTATTTTCAATTTCCACGCGGGATTTTAATTTAAGGTACTTTAGAAATCTTAAACAAGTATCTTTCTTTTCTAAGACAAAAGAAATATCATCATCACTGCTAAAACGTATATAAAGCATCTTAGATATCAGTAAGATACTTTAGAAAACATCTCATTTTTAGATACCTTTTTCCATCTTACATCTTATTTTAAGATGTCAAAAAAGAGATTTCTTTTTACAATGAGATAGCCAATTTGATATATTGTTATTATTAAGATTTCAATTAATAATAATTATTATTAGCTAATAATATGGTTATTGTCATTGTTTTTCTTTAAAACAATTTAATGTTTTCTAGGATAATAATTTTTTTTAATTAACACATTATTTAAAATATTCAGAAATAGATTTTTGACAATGCAAAAATTTAGCTATAGTTTTATTGTTCTCAACAAAAATTAATAAATTAAAATGGATAAAATAATAATTATAGTAATACAAATTTTAAATCCATTACGTTGTAAAAAATTTTTGAAGGAGAATTGTTTAAAGTTTAAATATTAAAAAAGAATTAACAATACAAGAATATAAAATTGAATTGGAAAAATTAATGAATTTGAAAAATAGGTTTTAATTATATTTTTTATTTATTAAGTAACAAATAAATTAAAGAATTAAATTTCTTTAATAATAGAAATAATAAATAAATATAATAATAATAATAATAATAATACACCTACAAAATCTTATCAAAATCCATCAAGATGTGCAAGAGAAAATTTTTCCACAAGAATCGGTGACATACACACACACACACATAGCCGTGTAGAAATTTCGCTATGGCCCAGATCAGGGATAGATCGGGCCTTCTCTATTAGGGAATGAAACACACGGCCCGATATGGCCCTCATCAGGAAATCCACATTTGAGTGTCGCCCCTATCTGGCCCAGGTCGGGCCGTGTGTTTCATCCCTAATACGGCCGTAGTAGGGCAATTTCTACACAGGTACGCACACACATACATACACACATACATCCGGACATTTGTTCCTCTCGACAAATTATATATACTACACTTGAAAATTTGTAAAAATAATTGATTTTAAAAAATTCGGAAATCTACATCACTATAAGGCTTTCTTTATGAGGAAGCAATAATAATAATAATAACAATAATAGAATAATTGAAAAATTAAAATTTGAAAATGTATTAAAACACTATAGATTTATTATTTACATAATATACATAAAATGCTAAAATATTCCAAAGTATTTGTAAAATTATTATTTATTGTTGTATAGGGTAAATGTGTGTATTACCGTGGTTTGAAATCTAATGCAGACTTAGTCATTAGATTGTGAAGAAACCTCACAAGATATTTGTATAATTTTTTTTTAAATTGATCTTTGACTTTATTTGATGTAATATAAAAATTGAGAATGTCGTAGAGCGTATATTTTATTAAATAATAAATATTTTTTAAAGTAATGCAAGTGCAGGTATTACCGTGGTGCTCAAAGCTTCATGATCGGAATACCGTGTGCCAAATACCGTGGATGGTCTAGTTACCGTGTGCCTTATACCGCGAAAAGTTTAACTAGTAGAGATTTAAAACGGTTGGGTGAAATTAAACTAGTTTTAAACAATGGTTTTTAAATTTAACAATAAATATTCTTATATTTAAGCAGATACTAATAATGATAACAAAATTCGTTATAAATCTATTAATAACTTTATTTAGTGATTTATTTAGTACCTAATAACATTTAATTAAATATTTTTTATGAAAATAGTAATTATTATTAAAATAACAATAGTATTTGGTCTAAATCATATTGAAATTATTTTTTAATTCCTGCGGTTCTCCTTTGACTTGAAAAGCACGATTTGTCATTTTACATATTATTTGTAATGATAATAACGACCCACGGTATTTGGCGCACAAGTTCAAAACGTTGTCCAATTGCCGTGTTGATAAAATAAAAATAAAAATACGTTGAATCATAATTTACCACGAAGTTTTGACTTTAAAAATACATTAATTAATCGAATATACAAAAATTAACAAGTTTAAAAGTATTAATAATAAAAAAAAGCGATTTATATAAAACTGTATTTTTGCATTACAATGAGGAATTTATCAAACTATCCGCACCTACGAAATTAAAAATTTTTTAAAACGAGAAATGTTAGTGAAATAACAATAATTTTTTATTTATTAAACACGTACAATATGAAAGTAGCTATCTGAATTTTTTGGGTTAACAAATTGGAACATAAATGATAAAATTTGACAAAAATATCGAAACCACGGTAACTCACGCACCCACGGTAATACCCACATTCACCCTATAAGTTGGAAAAATTGTTTGCTTTGTAGCGGTATTGTATATTGACATTATTTTGCTCACATCAGCATGCGAGCGAATGGCGTATTTGTTAGCGTATTAGACTTCGGTGCGTATAGATTAGGAATAGCTTGGGCTTCGTATCCCACTTGCGAGCGTTTAGAATTTTAATGTGTAAAAAAATGTAGAATGTGTTAAAAATGCTTGAAATGACGGTCCGCTGAAGCGAGTCGTCTTTTGAAACAATTTTTGGCCCGCGGCGGTTGCTAGACGGACGAATGCCGCGAGGCGAAATGGTTCACCTTGCATTTCTCCAAAAACATTGTTCTAAAAAAAAGTATAAGTGATATTATTAGGGCGTATTTTTTTTTAATTGAAAGCTGAGATTTCAGGCTAAGTTTTCCATATAATGAAATTTTTATTAAAGCAAGAATGACGAAGTTAAGCCCTATGTGTTTTTTGGACATGTATAAGTGAAGTATTCTGAACGATATTAGACAAATATAGAAAAAAGTGTGAGTCGATTGGTCGTTCTACAACTTAATATATAATAATAGAAAGGATTATTTGATTCATTCATGAAAAATTGCAAAATTCATGCTAGCGTGATAAAAAATATTTATTTGGTATTATAGAAAGTATGTTTATTTAAATCAAATAAATTTTTCCCCATCTACACTTCTCTCAAATGGTAAATTTCAATAAAAGGAAATAATCATTCATAACAAACAGATTTGATTTTTATTAGAAAACTAAGAATTGTAAGTGCTCTCATATTTATAATAATAAGAACAAGGGACTGACAAAACTCAGTATTGATAAGAAAGCCTACACAATTTCACACAAATCAACCACACCTTTTTAATGTATTACAAATAGACCGAAGTTAGTGAATCACTCTCCACAGGTAATTTACCTACACTCAAGTAATAAAACTAGAGCAACGTCCTCTTATCACTATAATATACCTCTATAGGCAAAACAAGCAATAAATTATCAAAATAATCCCAACACACAGAAAAAGTTTTCTAATATTCTTCCTTAAAAAAATTTCCACACCATCATACTCTGTAAAAATAGGGAGTTAAATTTTAACTCCTCAGGGGATTCTATAAAAGTCCCACCCATTGGGAACTTAATGCCAAGGGAGTTGGATAAAGGGAGTTGAAACTTTACACCCCTATACTAGCTCTCCAAGGAATAAATAACTCGCGTTGATGTTGATGAAAGAAGTCAGTAATGTAACTCTCTTTTGGAGTGTCAACTCTCTAAATTTTTTACAGTTTACACTCAAAAAAATTTGTTTCAAAAATAAAAATTAAAACAAAATTATTTCTCCGAACACGAAATGTATTAAACTGAATTTCATCATTTAAATCAAATAAAAGAAATTCACTTAGAAAAACCAAATGTATGGTTTATACAATATACAAAGTATATTGTAAAAAGTGTAGGAAGTTGACGGTTACGGGAATTGGGAGTAAAATTTTGCGAGTTAAAAGTCAACTCCAAAAGAGAGTTAATTTAAAAACATGTTATTTTTACTCTGTAAATTTGATCTCCCTTCATCTAACTCCTTTCATTTTAACTCTCAAATTAATTCGAATTTTATAAAATCCCCTGGGGAATTAAATTTTAACTCCTTTTCTTACAGTGTAGAGTGTATGATTCAAATTGATTTCAATTTATTTAGTATTTGAATATTGAATAAATTAAATAAAAATATTAAAAGAAAAGACCAACAGAAAAGTATAATTTTTTGCAGAGTGCATAATAAATTTGATATCATCATAAAAAAATTATTTATCATTCTAAAGCATTACCATCATACCAAAAAGCGTAAACGCTACACTGAGAGAAATGGACCCATTTTAAAACAACTACACTGAAAAACTTTTGGTAGAACAGTCCCGCTTTTGACTATTGTGCAGCGCTACTTGACTTCTAAACTCACAGGTCTATCAAAATTGGGTGATTTGCTTTCTTAAACTTGACTACCAATGGCGTTGGTGAGCGGCTACTTGACAAATAGTTCAGCAGCTCTATCAAAAAGGAGAGTTACTAGCCGAAGAAGGAGAGCAACTCTCACAAAAATAAAGTGAGCTGAGCAATTCCACGCCAAGTGATCATAAGAATTTTTGATGATTTTAGCAATATTAAATATACTTTCTGAATTTGTTCCTTTATATGCATGGAATAAAAATGTATAAAAGTTTTTTCAAAATTTTCCATCCAATTAATTGGATTGCGCTCCAGCAACCATATCTAATTGGATTCGTCAGCTAACTATTATTCTCCGTGTACACCCAGAGAAATGGTATATTTATCTCAGAACCAACTAGACTTTTTATTTGTTTCAAATAAATTTTATTTAGTTCAAATAAAATTTTATTTAACTCAAATATATGTTTTATTTATGTCAAATATAAATTTTATTTAAAACAAATAAAAAGTCTAGGGTATCGAAAGTCTAGTTGGTTCTGAAACAAATATACGTTTATTTAAGTCAAATAAAATATATTTGGTTTAAACAATAATTTTCTCTGGGTGTACTGGACATAAAAAAATTATTTATTAAAACATTGTTTAAACAATTAATTGCTAAAATAAATGATTATTATTTTTCTCATAAACTGTACATACGGTTAATAACACAGGCACACAAAAAAAAGTTGTCTGTTTTTTGAACCAGACATACATATATTATAGTATTTTTGCCCCCTGAAAACGAATCTGAAGTTAGAATTGCTCCATCACCCTCTGTTCTTTTTGAAATCGAGAAAACTACCCTTAACATCCAATTTTAAAGTAAAAAAATTGAATAACAGTTTTCTCTTTAAAACAAAACAATAAACTTATCTACTTCTGCGACAACTCAGAAACAATGTCAACATTGCTTAAACACCCTTTGTTTTTTATTAAATCGAAAAAACTACCCCTAAAATATAAAAAATCAAAATTATAGGTAGGGGAGAGTGGGGCAAATCGGACCGGTGGGTAAACCGGACCCCCTCAATATTTCCGAAATGGCGAAATTGTCAAAAGTGCTATTTAGAAATTTGAAACAACCTTGTGTAGTATACCTTATTTTTTCAATTTGACATTTTTTACTTTTGTTTGTGCAATGCTGCGAGCAGAAGTTTTTTTTAGTTTTTTTCTACACTTTTCCGAATTTTTTCTTAAGGAAATTCTGAGGAAATCGTGTAATATTTCCAAATATTAGGTCTTGGGTTTTGAAGGTACACACCTCAAGAATATTTACTACCAAAAACTTTGATAAATTTGCAAAGCGTTACTTTTTGACAAACATTTATTCTCAAAATCAGCCTGTGGGGCAAACCGGACCGTTTTCGGTGGGACAAACCGGCCATAGGATATTTTCATTGAATTAAACTTTCATAAAAATTATTTTTTAATAAAATTTTTCTTTCATTAAAATATTTATAATGAGAATTGGACCCTTTAATATTGTTTCTCTGATAATGACAAACATTTTTATTTTTTTATTAAAAAAATTCTTTATTTAATTAAAATTCAATTCCGAAATATTATTTTCATTACTACAATCATTGTTTACATGATTCTTTATTTTTTTCATTATTACACGGAGAAAATTTATTCCTGAAAATTTACTGAACTTTGTTCGGTAAAACTGGGATGAAGTGTCAAAACTGTAAGTTTTAAGGAACAGGACTGTAAAAGCAATTGCATTGAAAAATAATGTAAAAAGAATAAATCTTATGGTACATGTATTAGCCGTTCACTTACAGTTCGGTAAAACGTAGGGTAAATGTACACTATACTTAGTTTTATTGAAAGTTAGGTAAAACGTAAGGCACAGTGTTCGGTGAAACTTATATTTATTGTATAGTTCAGTAAAACGTAGGGTAAGTGTTCACTATACTTATTTTTATTGAAAGTTCAGTAAAACGTAAGGTACAATGTTCGGTAAAATTTATATTCATTCAATTACTGAAGAGTTCGGTAAAACTTGAAGAATAAAAAATAAAAAATAATGTCATTGCAGTAGTTCTACAGTAATACTGCCGTAAATCTCATTTTACCTACTTTAATCGCTACCTAAACCCCCTACAATTATTCACGAACAAATACTTATTCATTACACCTGCCTACAGTACATTCTAAACGCATACATTAATACATACATCGCACGCTTTACATTATTGCTTCAGAAACTTTCAACTGTCCTTATATATGAATCTGAATTTTATTTCACCGCTTGTGAGAAAGATTCAAATTAATAAACAATAGTTGTATAAAATAAAAGAATCATCCATATTAAATCCACGTTACTGAATAATTTCTAACTATATTTAAGGTCAATTTATGAAATAGTTTCAAATTATATTTTTATTGTTATAAAGAAAATTTTTTAAATTTGTATTTTATGTAATAAAACAATAGTTTATTAAAATTCGTATTATTTCCAAATTTTCATCAAAAAAGATTAAAATTATCTATCTAGTGTCAAACACAAAAAATTGTTTTCCCTGACTTACGTAACTAGAGCAACTTAAGTAATTAATGTAAGTTACGCCACCAGAGTAAAATTTCGTAACTATAGTAACTTTCATAATTAAAGAAAAATACTATAATTACATAACCAGACTAAATAACGTAACTACAGTAAATTATGTAAATGGTCAAACCTACGTAAGTTTTTTTAATTGCATAAGGTGTTATAGTTACGTAAGTTATGCAACTTTGATCATTTGTATAAGTTACGTAAGGTTCATCATTTACGTAACTTGCGTAAGTTATTCTAGTTACGTGACTTATGTAAGTTTGATCTTTTACGTAAATTACATACGTAAGTTACGTAAAATTGATTATTTACGTAAGTTACGTAAACTTGATAAATTACGCAAGTTATTGTAGTTACGTAACTTACGTAAGTTGTACCGTTTACGTGGCTTGCGTAAGTTGTACTGTTTACGTAAGTTGTACTGTTTACGTAAGTTACGCAAGTTGTACCATTTACGTAAGTTACGTAAGTTGTATCCTTGGAGTAAGTTACTGTAGTTACGTTATTTACTCTGGATACGTAACATACGTAACTTACTGTAATTATGTAAATTACTATAGCTACGTAATTTACTCTGGTCACGTAAGTTACATTAATTACTTACGTTGCTCTTGTTACATAAGTATGCGGAAACAATTTTTCTGTGATTGTCACTAAATTATTGTTTTTCAATCTTTTGTTTTGAGTTGACACGAAACTATATAAGGAATAAAGATATGACATTAAATTTTGAATATTATTCCTGAAAAAATAATTTAAAAATTATTAAAAATTACAGTTATGCCACTATATCCCAACTTTACTGAAGAATTCGGTAAAATATAAGGAACAAATTTTCTCCGTGAATAAAGGTTATTGTAAGCTTAAATGGTAAGGTTGTCGTAAGGTTACTATAGAGTTGTAAGGTTAAAGTAAGGTTGTAGTAAGTTTACTAAATAAGGTAAATCTTTACAAAATAATTTATAATATAATTAAAAAATAAATAAAAAATATTTTTAAAAAATTTTTGGTCTTGCTCCATTTTGGAAATTTAACAAGTCCTTGAAAATCTTGAAAACAAATTTTTTCTTTGTCAGTTCCCCACTTAGCTCAGTTAGTTAGGATGTTAGGTTTATGCGCGTCGATCCCGGGTTCGAATCCCAGTCCTCCTAAATTTGTTTTCAAGATTTTCATTTGCATGTTAGATTTCCAAAATGGAGCAGGACCAGAAATATTTTTTTAAATTTTTTATTTACTTCTTAATTATATTATAAATTATTTTGTTATTATTTACCTTATTTAGTAAACTTACTACAACCATACCTCAACCTTACAACTTTATAATAACCTTACCACAACCTTACCATTTAAGCTTACAATAACCTTTACTTGTAAGCTTACAGTAACCTTTACTTGTAAGCTTACAATAACCTTAATTTGTAAGCTTACAGTAAACTTTACTTCAGGGATGGCTTCGAAAGTTTAGTTTCATTTTATTTTTGAATATCAAAACAAAACTAAATACAGGGACCTTTTAGTGTCGTTAACAGAATGAAAACATAATTCAAGGACGTTTTAGTTTCGATTCCTGCGCATCAAAACTAAATTATATTTTTGTTTTTATTTAGTTTTGAAGCCATCCTTAGGGTTGGCTTCGAAACTTTAGTTTCATTTCAGTTCTGAATAGCGTAATAAAACTAAATTCTGCACTGAGAAAAAAGAGGGTGCGTTGCAACACATTTTCGAGTATTGTTGCGCGACTCAGCCCTGAGTTCTGCTACAACACTTGTGGGGCACGTAGCGCTCCCCAGACGAGCGTGTTACACACTTCTTTCAAAAAACCTCAAGTCTGTGGCGCGCTACGCGCCCTAGAAAAGTGTGCAGCGGAACTCAGGGCTGAGTCGCGTAACTTTAATCGAAAATGTGCTGCAACGTGCCCTCTTTTTTCTCAGTGTGGGACCTTTTAGTTTTGTATCCAGCACCAAAACTAAATACACCGACCTTTTAGTTTTGTTTTCTACTCCAAAACTAAATTATTTTTTCGTTTTTATTTAGTTTCGAAGCCATCCCTGCTTTACTTGTAAACTTACCGTAATGGCGGAAATTTAAAGTTTACCTTAAGTTTACCACAAGTATCCCTAGTAGAAATTTGTCGTGGCATGACTAGATTTATTCAAGTTACTGTACAGTTTTAGTCATGGAAGTTTAATCTAGCTTAACTGGCGAATTACTAGACAGCTACTGCATAACACTGTTAAAGAAAATAAAAAGTTGAACTTGATTATTACTGCATAGAAGTCCTGTACAGTTATTTTCATGGCACTATCGAGGCGTTCCGAGATATTATTTTCCAAAGTTTGTCGTGGCGTCAGCGCTACCGCCGGTTTCAGTAACTAAACAGTTGTGTATTGACATTTTCAAAATATTTTCTATAAAATAAATCTTTTGGTTTTAAAGTTTATAGTTTTCATATTTTTAATTTTTTTCTTTTATTTTACTGTTGACAACTTGAAAACTTTTTTAAAATTCGCTCTAATTAATTGAGTTAATTAAAATAACTAATTTTTAAATTCAGAAGACAATTTTTTTTCAAGATTACATAATCTTATTATATGTATAAATATTCATTTAACAAACCTGTTACATACAAAAAGTTAGAATTGGTCCAATAAAGTGAGGTTATGTTTTACATTGATGTATTGACGTTGACATATGTATAGCTCTCCGATCTATATAACAGAACTGTCTATAATTAATGACAGTAGCCAGTAACAATTTATTACTAATTCCTTACGGAAAAAATAGACATAATTCTAGTTATACCCGCGAATTATTTTTTTCAGTGTATACACTGATGTATTTATGGAAAATGTCTATATAACACTGTTCAGTTGCTGGACTGACGGTAGCGCAAACGCCACGACAAACTTTGAAACATAATTTCACGGAACGCCTAGACAGTACCATGAGAAATACAATAAAAATCAATAAGTTCAACTTTAGAGTGTTATGCAGTAGCTGTCCAGTAATTCGCCAGTTGAGCTAGAAAAGATGAAAAAGGGAACTGCTTTACCTGCCGGTAGAGTATGGTTATTATTTTTCCGGAATCGTCCATCGACTAGAACGGCCGTGATGCGTAAGCGTGCGTTTAGGTATTTCGTCCCAGTGTGACCCGAGTTCGCTCCCCGATACCGCTAGATATTTTTCGTTTCAACTGAATTAGTTCTTCATATTAGGGTTTACTTTTAAGTCTGTTGTGTGATAAAATAATAATATTTATTTCAGTGTTGTGCTTAATTCAAGGAAAAAGTGAATGTTGTTTACTGTAAAAAAAGACATGTGTACAAGAATCAGTAATGTTCATAATTTTTTTTAATTATGTAGTTATTAAAAAATAATTTTACAGATAATTTATTATACGTAACATAGATACACCAACAGTAAAAATATAGTTTCGTAAAATTTTAATTTATTTAATTTGTTGACAAAATAATTTAACGTTATATTTTCAAATTTGTGCGTGTTCAATACGAAACGTCAATATAAATAAAGTTTTGACATTTCCAAGTGAATTATTTTGTACAGTTTTTCTACAGGACTGATGATCAGAAACTGTAAAATTTGACTGGACAATAACTTGAACAAATTAGCGTGACATCACTTTATAGTTTTTAGCCAGTTTAACTGTAAAGTGCCTCGAAATTTTCCAGTGGAACTGTCCAGTGCCCTTAAAGATACTATGACGAATTTCTACTAGGGATACATCCTATCCTTACAAACTATACGTGTAATCCACACCACAAACTTACAGCAAGATATTGTGCTATGTGGGAGGGGATTCAAAAATCTTTTAAAAATGCATTTAACGCAATGATACCGAGGGGGAGGGGGTCCAAAAAGTTTAAAAAATTGGTAACGTAGTTTATGGACGACCTTACTGGACCAACCTAAAATTAACTCTGTTCTCTTCGGTTACAGTAACCAGGATTTTAGTTCTATTAACTAAAATTTCCAAATAAAACAATCGTGCTTGTGACAACCATGATCCGTGGTGAAATGTGTTTTCAACTATAATCTCTTATTTAGCACAGCTATATATATATATATATATAACATATGTTTTAATATAGGTAAAATGTATCTGATTTTAAAATTAAAATAAATCGAAAAATTTAAAAATTTTGTGTTTTAAATTTTGTTATTTTAAATATTAAGATAATTTTGAAAATTAGTAAAATTAATGATAAACTCTATAACATTATTTTTTTTTTGATTTATTAAAAAGAAGATATATTAATTATATTTAATAAACTATTATAATGATTTAACTTTTAAAATTAGATATAATAATATATATTGAGGAAGCTAAATGGTCATGAAATGAACAACTTGTTTTTATTATAGAATAAATATTTTAAAGTGTTATGATAAAATGTCAAAAAATACAAAATTTTATTTTTTTGTGAAAAATTAAAATATTTATTAATTCTATAAATTTTGATAAAATATATACTTTATATACATGAATCGATTCGTTTTTATGTCAGGAATGCAATTTTGACAAGAATTAATAAAAATTTTTATATAGAAAAAAGTTATTTCAAAAAATCCAAAAATTAAAAAAATGTTAAAAATTTTTTTTTTTATATTTTTGAAAATCCTTCTGTCTGATTCTTGGTATTTATGACCGTAATACACCTACAAAATCTTATTAAAATCCATCAAGATGTGTAAGAGAAAATTTGTCCACAAGAATCGGTGACATACACACACACACACACATACATCCGGACATTTGTTCCTCTCGACGAATTATATATACTACACTTGAAAATTTGTAAAAATAATTGATTCTAAAAAATTCGGAAATCGACATCACTATAACGCTTCCTTTATGAGGAAGCAAAATAAAAAGTTTAAAAATATATCATTTTGACCTCTTAATTAAAGATAACATATTGTTGCCTGTTATACCCGTGTAGAAATTTCGCTGGGGCCCTGATCAGGGTCTGATAGGGCCGACCTATTAGGGAATGAAACGCCGCTCCCGATGTGGCCCTGATCAGAAAATCCACACTTTCTTGTCGCCCTGATCTGGCCCTGATCAGGCGCGGCGTTTCATCCCATACTACGGCCCTAGTAGGGTAATTTCTGCATGGGTAGCTTTACATTGAAATCTACAATTTTAGTGTCAATGACGATCCTGGTTAACCAGAAATTAAAGTTAGATTAACCAGGTTTTATTGTCAAAATAACTATGTAACTATGCAATTTCAATATTAAATATGAAGGCAGATATCAATTATCAAAACCAATCTCTTAAAATAAATCTCTCAAAACAAGAACTTATGTATTGACAGCACGGCTATCTTAATACAGAAATCTGCTTTTCTCAGAAAATCATTTTTATTTCAAAATTAATTAACAATTTCCAAATTATTATAAAAAAAACTTCGAAAAAATCGGTAGCATGGTGAGATACGAGCCTACGACATTTCTATTGTCGGTAGACTGCTCTGCGACCACTGGCACTGAGCTAGCACTGCAAAAACTGATATCTCACAAGTGTCTCACAATGAGTTGTTTTAAGCGTTTACACCATTGAGATATAAAATCTGTTTTATATTGAGACATTTAATTTCATCTTGTGTCTCATTTTGAAACATTTAAAGTAACTCAATTCGTATAAAACACATAAAACGTTTTCTTACCGTGAGACGGATACTAGAAACACATAACGTGTCTCAAAATGCATTGCTAAATGTGTAAAACACTTGAAACGTCTTAAAATGAGACACCTATCTGTTTCAAATATGTGGACACAAAACATCTACGTGTTTCAAATATGGGGACAAAACATCTCAAAATGAGACACTTGATTTTGCAGTGAGGGTACCCAGGCAGAAATCAACGACCGGCTTGGTACCGGGCCGGTACCAAGGGCGGACTTGCCGGTGCCGGCGTGAGACCGGCATTACCGCCGGCCCGGAACCGGTCCAGTCAACAATGATAACCCGGGAAATATCCGCCCCGGTGCCGGTAAACTACCGGTCCGGCACCTTGCCGGCAAACCATCGGCCCGGTACCGGGCCGGTTCTTGTTTTCAGTGTTTTCGTACCGGTTTATTGCCGGTACAACACCGCGGCGACGTACCGGGCCAGTGAAATTTAGACACCGGCCCGGTGCCGATATTTCTGCCGGCTTGGAGCCGGCCCGGTCAACAATGATAACCCGGGAAATATCCGCCCCGGTGCCGGTAAACCACCTGCTCGATACCGGGCCGGTAGTAAAAAAATTATTAATTATTATTATACATTTTTACATATATTAAACGTTAAACAATATTATTTATTAATTAATTTAATTGTAAACACTAAATAGAATGCTGAAACATATAAATTATTATTAATTATTAACGAAAAATCTGAAGACATGAGGAATTGAAGTCAGGACCCTCGGGCTGCAAAGTCGACGCCGCATCCGCTAACCTAAACCTGCTTATGAAAAGTGAATTGAAAGTTTATATATGAAGTGTGACACCAGGACTAATTACAAAATGTTCAAAATTAATAGAAAAAACCTTTTCTAAAAGACAGTTTGAATAATGTAATGTCAAAGTTAATAATTATAATAACATTTATTAATGTCATTATACGTTGGGACTAAGGCTAAAGAAAAACCGCTGGCATGGTACCGGCCCGGTACCGGCTTTATAGAAAAAACTTGCAGAAACTTAGTATAATGAAATTAATATAATACCTTGTTAGATTATCAAAATTTTATAACAATAAATCAGATAAAACCTGACCAAAATTATTTTAAACGAACAAAGTTATTATAGGGTGTCTAGAAATTCGGCAGTTACATATTACCAGATTTTTCAGTGATTTTCCCGGACAATTTAAAGCTGAATTAATAGAGTTTAATGAAATGTAATTTTTCCAACTATATAAAAAAAGATTTTAAAAACACTTGATTTCGAGAGATTTGATTTTCATATTCTTCCGAATGGTGTAAAAAAAATTTTTTTTAATTAAATATTTAGACTTTTTAAGACACAAAAATATTATGCCGGCAAAAGTCCGTCGACGGTGTAAAAACTGCATCAAATACCGGAACCGGACCGGTGCCGGGCCGGTACTAATTTTGATACCGGCAAAACTCCGTCGCCGGTGTAAAAACGGTATTAAAAAGTAGTACCGGGCCGGTACTAAATTTCATGCCGGAAAAAGTCCATCACCGGTGTAAAAACGGTATTAAAAAATAATACCGGGCCGGTGCCGGGCCGGTTGTCTTTTATTAACCGGCCCGGTACCACTGTGCCGGTACCTGTTATTGTTCGACCTTACTACCGGGCCGGTGACGGGCCGGTTATCTTTTAGGAACCGGCCCGGTACCACAGTGCCGGTACCAGGTATTGTCCGACTTTACCACCGGGCCGGTGTCGAGCCGGTCGTAGGCATCGGCACACCACCGACTTTTCTGCTTGGGTAAGTGCACTAGTTTCTGCGGCATTCCAGCCAAGACATCTTTTTCATAGAAAAAGAAATATTTATGTCAAACAAATTGAATTAAAATTTGTATAAATTTATTATTTGTATTCTTAAGAAAGTTTTACAAAAATTAATAGCCTATATAATTATATAGGCTAAATTAAAATTATATAATTAAAAATAACATAAAAATCATCTAATCCTGCGGACTGATGTCAATTGCTGCGCGTCAGTTTCTGCAGCCAAAATTACATGCATTTAGATGTATAATAAACAATAAAATAAATAATTATAAATGTTTATCTGTATAGACAATATTTTATTAAGTATTGTTCAAAATAATTTTTTCAACATTTTTTCAACACTAATATTTTATTAAATGATAAGTAATTGCACATTTTATAAAAACGCAGTAATTAAAGCATCCGCAGCAATTGCATTTACATGCACATCGAGATTTTCAAAGTTCCTTGGCATATACTATACTTCCTACGTTATTTGAAGATAATGTAGGAAGTTTCTTAAAGATGGTAAGCCTAATATTTCAATTCATAGGCAATTATAATTAAAGGGAGTGAATTTATCATTCGTCAATTTCAATATTATATATGAAAGAAGCTATCAATCATCCGAATCAATCTCTTAATATAAATCTCTCAAAACAAGATCTTAAATATCAACACCACAGCTGTCCTAATACAAAAATCTGCATTTCTCAGAAAATAATTTTAATTTGGAAATTATTAATTAATTTTGCCTATAGGCAATTATAATTTAAGGGAGTGAATTTATCATTCGGAAATTTCAATATTAAATATGAAAGAAGCTATCAATTATCCGAAGCAATTTTCTCAGAAAATCATTTTTATTTCAAAATTAATTAATAATTTCCAAATAAAAATTATTTTCTGAGAAATGCAGATTTTTGTATTAGGACAGCTGTGGTGTTGATATTTAAGATCTTGTTTTGAGAGATTTATATTAAGAGATTGATTCGGATGATTGATAGCTTCTTTCATATATAATATTGAAATTGACGAATGATAAATTCACTCCCTTTAATTATAATTGCCTATGAATTGAAATATTAGGCTTACCATCTTTAAGAAACTTCCTACATTATCTTCAAATAACGTAGGAAGTATAGTATATGCCAAGGAACTTTGAGAATCTCGGTGTGTATGTAGCTCAGTGGTACGAACAGTCTACCGGCAATAGAAAGGTCGTGGGCTCGTATCCCACCATGCTACCGTTTTTTCGTAGTTCTTTGATAATTTGGAAATTATTATTTATTTTTTAAATAAAAATGATTTTTTGAGAAAAACAGATTTATTTTGTATTAGGATAGCTGTGCTGTAAATGCATAAGATCTTGTTTTGAGAGATTTATTTTAAGAGATTGATTCGGATAATTGATAGCTTCTTTCATATTTAACATGTTTAGTCATGTTTGAACAACTTGAATCGTAGTCAAAGACGTTTTTCACCACGGGAAGCTGGTTGTATGACGGAGACTCATATAACAATTATCATAAAAGTAATTTTTGAATAGAAACAAAATGTACAATGAACCTAATAAAAATTTATTACAATAAAGAAAGAGAGAATGTAGGGAAATATAACAAGCTGTGTAACTGAGATTTTATTTATAAGTGCGTTGTCATTATTTATTATTGACCACATGACCGAGTCTTTATTGGGAAAAAACTTTGAATAATCAGAAGCGCCCACGTTATAAGAGAAGAAGAAGAGGAAAATAATTATCGTCAAGGTTTCCAGTCAGGGAACATCTAACTGAATTTCTTCGTTTCCCAAATAATATATCAAAAGAAATTAAAATTTCTAGTTATTTCACTATATATAAGGTTCCATTGTGCTATAAACTTTCATTGTATCAAAGCGTTAAAAAGAATTTTTGAACTATTTATTGCATATATACAAACGAAATGAAATTATTATATACACTTAATTGAAACTTTATTTTCATAAAAATTAAATAACTATTTGTCAAAATTAAATAATTATTTATACAAAAAAAACAAATTGATTGTATTCTTAGATTTTGGATTAATTTCGCCCTTAAATACAATAAGTCATCAATACGATAATTTGTAACCAACTATTTCCAAAGAAAAAAAGATCCAAACTAAACTAGTTTTTCTTATTCTCTTTCCTCAACAATCAATCAACGAATTAACGTCTAATTGTATAATGATTTTATAAATTCTTTTAACTGAAAGTTTTAATTTTTGCCTACAAAGATACACACTATATAATCGAAGAGACCAAAAGAAACAAGAACAGTTTCATAAGAATATAGGTCCCAATCAATAAATGACCATGAATCAACGTGTATATATATATATATATTTCTGATCCTGATTCTGTTGTGCTCTGAATGCTAATCAATATATTGTGAATCTAGTTTTTTCATTACTATAACCCTTTTTTGTAAAATGACATCACTAATTTATCTTTCTTGACGGAAACACTACAATCGTTTCTTTTGACAATATCACTTCCAATCGGCGATCATTTTTCCATTGTGTTTAATAACATCGAAAAAAAACTACACCTATTATGAATATTCAGAAAGACGAATTGCATTAAAAATTAAAACTAATAATAATAATAATAATAATAATAATAAAAGACTTTTATGGCTATCAACAAAATGCTATCTTTCCGGAAATAATAGTTTTAATATTTGTTTCTGCTATCATATTAGTTAAATAAGAAATAAAATAGTGAAATAGTATTTTTATACCAACTCAATCTGAATTATTTTCGAATAAAAAATTTACAATAATAAAGTCTGTATTTTGCTATTTTTTATGTTCCTATATACATTTTTAAGTTTCAATTAAATTCTTTTTGGGTCAGACCAGCTCAACTGTGTTAACAAAATTTTATTGACTTTCTAAAATGTTAAAACTTTTATGAAAATCGGTAGTTCATAACAAAACAAAAAACACTTTTAACTGTTTTTTGAAATTTAAAATTTTTGTTATGGTTTTTGCATTAACAAAATAATACAAAATTAAAAAAGAATAATAACTCAACAGCCGTTTATAATAAATTAATGAAACTTTCACTGATTACACAAAATTGCTCACTCCCTTAAAAGAAAATATTTGCAAGATTGAAAATTTAAAAATTCCATATTTTTAATTTTTAATTTTTTTTAATTTTGTATTATTTTGTTAATGCAAAACAAATAACAAAAATTTTAAATTTCAAAAAACGGTTAAAAGTTTTTTTTTGTTTTGTTGTGAACTACCGATTTTTATAAAAGTTTTAACATTTTAGAAAATCAATAAAAATTTTTTAACACAGTTGAGCTGGTCTGACCCTTTTCAAATTAAAATTTTTTTGCAATAATATTGCGTCGTTTATCAAGAAAAATGAATCATAATTCAAAATATGTTTAATTTTAGCAGGGTTGCCAAAAAAATTAAATTTTGCTTTTGTCTGATTTCCAGACGAAATTTTGACTTTTTCAAGAGCCTAAAGAATGTTCCGATTAACTCTAAAAAGTATTATAGATACTCAAAAAAATATTCTTTTGCACTTATTTCCGTATTTCGTAATTTCAATTAAATTACTATTTTCTAGAATATTTTAACTAAAATTCTTCTGTAAATAAATTATTTTTAATAATTTTTGAAAAAATTCTTTTAATGTTTATATTATTTAAAATTTTAACTGAAATTCGTTTTTAAAACATTTTCTATTGAAAAATTCTACAAGAATTCAATTATTTTAAAATAAAAATAATATAATTTATTAGTTTCTTAAAATTAAATTCTCATAAAGAATTTTATTACTATGAAAGTATTCCAAGTATAAGACTATACTTTTGAATAATAATAATCAATCTAAATATTTAAAATAGTAATTAGTCAAAGAGAGTAAAATACTCAAAAAATATCAGGAGAGTTTTTGAAATTTTTTCACGAAATTAAAAATGTTTTATTATTTTAATTTGTTTTTAAAAAATCGTGAAAAATTATGGCATAGCCGGGAAAAAACCGGGAATTTTGTTTAACAAAATTAGTACACACCATGGTTTAGTTTCGTTTTAGTTTCTTAGTTGATGCAAAACTAAATTAACAAATTAAATTTGGTTTCGTTATGACCCAAAACTAAGTTAAAAAATTGGACAAGTGCGAGTTGTACTCGCACTGCAATGGCAATTAAAAAATATATTAATATCATTTGATAAAAATGATAACTAAAAGGAATTAAAGTATTGTATATCTAATATTGTAAACAACAATAAGTAGAGGAACAAAATTTTCAAAATAAGTCCCTGTTTTTTTTAATTCTACTAACAATTATTATCGATAAATGTTGAAGTATTGTTTTAATATTTGTGTACGGAACCCGCCATTGCAGTGCGAGTACAACTCGCACTTGTCCAATTTTTTTTTATTTTTAGTTACAAAATTAAAGGGCTCTCTAGGTCAAATAGTTCCGTCGGTACATCGTAGGTGTACGGAACCCTAAAAACTACCTATGTAAAAATAAGAAAGTTATAATTTACTTCTTTGTAAATCCAAAACAAATATCTTACAAACTCAATTATTTAGTTTTTTAAGCAAAATACCACAACTAAAACAAAATTTTTACAGAAATAATATGAGTAAAACATTAATGATATCCATAAAGTAGTTATAGAAGACATCGAATAATCAAGTAGAAAAAGTGAATTCGATTTTGATAATAATTCTTTGACAGACACTAAAGATTTATGATTTGAAACAAAGTTTCGACACGAAACTAAATTCATTATTTTAATTTAGTTTTATTTCAGCATTGGTCCTTAAAAATACTATTTGTTTATTCATTGATACAGTGATTCAAATCACTTTTTTGATTTATGCTTCTCTCTCTTTATATGGGTTATAACAGGAACGAAAGTACACTTCAATTGTGTATAACTTTAAAAATACTTTAATTTTGTTGTTTTGAAGTATAATTATTTATTTACCTAAACAGATTTAATCAATTAATATTTTTTTAATAATTGTTATTATTGTTAAAAATAAGAGGACTGAAACAGGAATACGATAATTGATTATGTAAAGATTAGACAGGCCTACAAAATCTAAGATTTTGTCAGACCTAAAAACCGGACAAGTCATTTCCGATGTATTTTGTCACCCTCAACCAAAACTGTCAGCGAAATTGCTCTATCACGTCATGATTCTGAGATATTCTAACCTAAAAGAGTGAAAAAGGCCATTTTTGGCAACATTCAACTTTCAATAAAATTAAAAAAAAAATTTTAACATTAGAACAAGTTTTAAGAGAATGTAAAATTATTCACATTTCAAAATTTTCTAGACCCGATCCGATTTTTTGCACCATTGGTTTTTTTACCCCACTCTACCCTAAATTAAATTTTAGAGGAATTGTCAAAAATTTTAGAAAGTTTGCAGAGTTAAACAAATCTAAAAATTAAAAATTCTTATATTTATCTGCATTTCTAGTTGTATTTATAAACTGTTATTATTAATACTTATATTTAAAATATTAACATCTGCGAATATTGTTTTGTTTACAAAAATTATCTTTCAAAGTTTAATTGAAAGTGCTATCATTCAAATAACTTTCAGTGACAGTTTTAAATTGAATCTGGAATATATGAAGTGATTAATGTAGTTTTAAATTGAAGTAAAAATTGTTTAAATAAAACATCTGTCATCAACGCCAAATATATTTTTTCTATGACCACAATTAAAATCCCACTGAATAAATATGGGGGATTTCGCGTCAAGTCATCAAGGGGTCTTTTGGTACAATGCTTATTTCAATAATTTTTTACTTTTAAACAATTAAACATACAAATTTGACAAAGTACATTTTGGAAAGGTTTATTCATGCTCTTTCGATTGGAAATAAGCATTTTGAAAAAAAAAATTTTTTGACCCAAAAAAATCAAAATTAAAAATAAATTTCAATTTTTGGGGGAGAAAGACCCAATTTTTTTTTTTTTTTTTTAAACGAAAGCTGAGGTTTTTTCCTAAAAGGACATATAAATGGTAAAGTGGGACTAGAATGTTTAAACATTGAAAAAATGAGTTTTCTACTCGCCGGAGCGCTCAAAACCCGGTTTTAAGCTCTGTTTAGGAGAAATTTCTTTTTTTCAATGTTTAAACATTCTAGTCCCACTTTACCATTTATATGTCCTTTTGGGAAAAAACTTCAGCTTTCGTTAAAAAAAAAAAAAAAAAAAAAATTGGGTCTTTCTCCCCCAAAAATTGAAATTTATTTTTAATTTTGATTTTTTTGGGTCAAAAATATTTTTTTTTTCAAAATGCTTAGTTCCAATCGAAAGAGCATGAATAAACCTTTCCAAAATGTACTTTGTCAAATTTGTATGTTTAATTGTTTAAAAGTAAAAAATTAATGAAATAAGCATTGTACTGAAAAACACAAAAATTTAACCCCCTCCCCCTCAGAAAATATTGGACTAGGTAAAAAAATATTTTCACGAAAAATTACTATCTATGAGTACTACAAAAGCCCCAAGTTTTGCTACGATTGGAGAAAAATTTTTCTCCACCTTGATCACTTGACATGAAATGCCCCATATGTAAGTACGGTCCTGAAAATTAGAAAGTGTCCAGTGGGCACAAAAACATAAAACGTTCTTTAAACGTCTGTAGAACGTTTAATGTCTGCCAATTTACGTTCTAAGAACGTCCGAACGTTCCAAAAATGTTTCGGAACGTTCGGACATTCTTAGAACGTAAATTGGCAGATATTAAACGTTCTACAGATGTTCAAAGAACCTTTTTTTGTCCTTGTGCCCGCTGGGTGGGGATGAATTCGTCAGCGTACAGTTTGAAATCAAGTGAAGGCGTTATTTCTGGGGTACCGTGCAGTTCTGCGGCCCGACTGTATTAGACTTTTAATAAAATTTAGATTTCTTAAAGTAAATTATACTTTTTCAAAAAAGTCTTTGAAAATAAAGCAAAAGTTACTATTTTCTCGAGCAGTTTCAAAATGACTACTTGAAAGTAGTAATTTTTCATCGAAAATAGTATAATTATTACTATTTATTTTTCCCCGTGTATAAAGCATAAGGAGACACAATTTTACACGAATAAACTGTACATAAAACATTGTGCCTATTAGCATTAAATAGTATTTAAATTAATAAATGTTTTTTTGGTAGCCGACTAAAGCAAGCAGTCGCGCTTAGCACCCTCCTTCAGGCGTTTTGTGGGTGCTGACTATTGTTTACAACAATTTTGTTTGTTTAACTTTTGGAAATTTAACAGCGATGTATAAACTACGATTGGTAAAAGTCGCATTATATCCTTATCCCTCAGAATTTTTTTTATTTCGAATTTACTTTAAAAATTACTAAAATCACAGAAATTTTGGTGGGTGCTGGCTATTGTTTTTAACAATTTTATTTCACAATTTAAATGTTTGTTTAATTTTTAAAAATTTTATGACTCAGAAATGAAATCGTTTTCTTTAGAGGAACTATATACTCGCAGAATGGTGAAATGTGAGCAAGTTAAAAGAAAAACGATCAATTTGTCTAATTTTGGCTCTTATAATAGATTAGCTCGATAAAAGATTTTAAAAACTTTTTATTCAGACCCCAAAAAACAATTTCCAACAAGAAAATCTGAAGTAGCAGAATCTTTAGGTTAAACATAGTTCAAATCCCATTCAGTTGCTAACGCGACTCTTTCATGCCGCTCTTGTTCTGGTTTTTAATTTCTCCGTGTCCTTAGCAAAGTCTTATCCATTTGAAAAATTTCAAAAGATAATTGGCGCTAAATTGTCGTAGGTTATGTTGATCTCACTTGATCTTATATGTAGTGTTGTAAAAAAAGTGTGTGGAGTACATTACTTTTGTTACCGAAACGCAATGAGGGTAAACCACTTCAAAATGCGGTATTTCTTCGGTCTTTTGGCTTTCGAACAAACTAATAATTTAGTTTTCAAAATTTTTACCTGTAACAAGTTAATCTTGCAATAGTCTCCAGCATCTCAATTATGGAAGTAGAATTAAATACTAACTAGATCATCTGATAAAAGTATTATTTCGATATTCTTCGCAATGTCTGTATGTCCAAAACTTTCGAAAAATTCCACAATATCATGAAAAAAGAGTGCGAATAATAGAGGACTTAATGAGTCCCCTTGAAGTACTTCCTCAGTGATGTCAATCTCCTCTGTTGATTCAGTACTGCTGACCTTTACTCTAATTTTTGCTTTTAAATAAAAATCCTTGATATGGTTAGGTTTCTGCAATTCAAACTGGATTTTTGCTGACAGCATAAATATATTATCCTCACATGATCTTTTTCTTCTGAATCCGCTTTGCGACTCTGGCTATATATTACACGTTTCTATCCATTCATTTAATCTTCCCGCTAGAATAGATGTAAAAATCTTTGCAAAGGAGTTCATTAAAGATATTCCTCTGTAATTTTAGGGATCCTTTGCATCTCCTTTCTTATAGAGCAACATTACATCAGACTGCTTCCAATTATCAGGGATTTTACCATTACTGAGAACCTTATATCGAACAAAGCAATCATTAGTTTCAGCCACCAGTTTACCACTTACTAAACTTGATTAGATTAGGTACTAGACCCATGAACCCTTTTTATTCCTTCGCGGTATTTACAACATCCATCAAAATTTCTCTCTTTCTAATCTCCATTTAGCATTCCTTTAGGGATTTTATTATTTTCTCTCTCCACTTGGTTGACCCACAGTCTTTTTTCGAAATTGAGATGTTTTCCTGAAAATTTATTGTCACATTATGGTGACGTATTCATAGCTAAATATTTTGTAAAATTAGAATCTGAATTCACGTTTTTGTAATAACTCAATCCTCTTAAATACATACTAACGATTATGTATTCCACCCATTCTCTGCAGCAACTAACAATAATCCAACTTTATAATTTTCCCCAAAGAAAGCAGGCAAACTTATTGAAGATTCTGTAAGACAAATTTCAGGCATACATCCCACATAGCACCATAGTATACCGTAAGGTTATGTTGAGTATTAATCGTATAGTTTGTAAGGTAACTCCAACGTGCCGCTATGAAGGTAACCATACTAGTAAAGGTTGGGTTAGCTTACATGTAAAAGTTGAGGTAAGCTTACCAGTACAGGTTGAGGTAAGCATTATAAGCAAGCTAGGGGAAGGTTATTATTAAGTTGTAAGGTTAAGGTAAGGTTGTGGTAAGTTTGCAAATTATATAAAATATTTACAAAATAGTTAATAATACAATTCATTAATAAATAAATATACATTAAAAAAATGACTCTGTTGTCCCCTGCTTTATTTTGGAAACCTAACATGGACGAGAAAATTTTGAAAACAAATTTGGGGGACTGGAACTTGAACCCTAGAACGACGTGCAGAAACCTAACATCCTAACTAAGTGAGCTAAGTGGAGAAATGAGACAGAGAAAATCAATTTTGCTTTTAAAGTGAACCAAGGAGATGACTAACTCTGGTAGTTTCCCTCTTAGCTCAGTTAGTTAAGTTTCTGCACGTTGTTTTCGGGTTCAAATCTCAGTCCCCCCCCCAAATTTGTTTTCGACATTTTCTGGTCCAATTAGGTTTCCAAAATAGAGCAGGATCTTTTTAATTGTATATATATTTATTAATTAATTATATTGTATATTATATTGCTTCCTCATACTGAGGAAGTATTGTAATACCAAAATTTTTTAGGTTCGATTTTTTAACACATCTTTATGTTATTTGACCTCAGGAGTTCAAAAATGACATTTTTACAAAATGTCATTCCGTATGTGAGCGATTCCACGTCAAGTGATCAAGGGGTCTTTTGGTGTAATGTTTATTTCAATAATTTTTTACTCTTAAACAAATAAACATACAAATTTGACAAAGTACATTTTGGAAAGGTTTTTTCATGCTCTTTCGATTGGAAATAAGCATTTTGAAAAAAAAAATTTTTTTGACCCAAAAAAATCAAAATTAAAAATAAATTTCAATTTTTGGGGGAGAAAGGTACGATTTTTTTTTTTTTTTTTTTTTTTAAACGAAAGCTGAGGTTTTTTCCTAAAAGGACATATAAATGGTAAAGTGGGACTAGAATGTTTAAACATTGAAAAAAAGAGTTTTCTACTCGCCGGAGCGCTCAAAACCCGGTTTTTAGCTCCGTTTTGGAGAAAATTCTTTTTTTCAATATTTAAACATTCTAGTCCCACTTTATCATTTATATGTCCTTTTAGGAAAAAACCTCAGCTTTCGTTTAAAAAAAAAAAAAAAAAAAAAAATCGTACCTTTCTCCCCCAAAAATTGAAATTTATTTTTAATTTTGATTTTTTTGGGTCAAAAAATTTTTTTTTTTTAAAATGCTTATTTCCAATCGAAAGAGCATGAAAAAACCTTTCCAAAATGTACTTTGTCAAATTTGTATGTTTATTTGTTTAAGAGTAAAAAATTATTGAAATAAGCATTGCACTGAAAAACACAAAAATTTAACCCCCTCCCCCTCGGAAAATAATGGACTGGGTAAAAAAATATTTTCACGAAAAATTACTATCTATGAGTACTACAAAAGCCCCAAGTTTTGCTACGATTGGAGAAAAATTTTTCTCCACCTTGATCACTTGACATGGAATCGCTCATGTGTGTGTGTGTGTAAACATCATATTTTCATAAATATCTCCAAATTATAAAGAGCTTTTAAACTGAATTTTTTTTAAATCATCTGCGGACATAAAATGAGAATACTTTGAGATAAATTAATAAAGTTTAACTATTTATTTTTTTGATTTTTAATTTTTCAAAAAAACGTTTTTTGCCCATAACATTAAAAAAATGTTAGGACACCTATAAATGTTTTTCTCTAATTTTTTAGAGTATTTTAGACGCATCTTTTGAGCCCAGAATGAACATTTTTCCTTCATATTCACCGGAGATATTAAACTTTTAAAAATCAAAACTTTTGGAAAATAAGACTTTTTTGAGAATTTTGTTTTAAAATTGTAGAAATAACATTAAAACTATAGTTACCAACTTGTAGAGTATTAAAAAACCCTTCGATTGACCTATTTTTGAAGCTATTTCGATTAGAAATAAAGAAGTTATTGATATTTTAAAAAACAGAAATTGTGAAAAAAAAAATTTTCATGTGAAAGTATTAAATACAGAGAAAAAAATATTACAGTACTTAAGAATAATTGTTTAAAAATTATACTTTATTGTTATTAACATCTCTATGAGGAAGCAAAGTGTTCATGAAATAAACACAACAAGATTTACGAAAACGAATGAAATGAGCACCAAAATTATAACAAAGTAAATTTAAAATAAAAAAAATCTGCGGGGTAAGAAAACAATAAAACTTTAGAGAATTGTAGCTTATACATCAGTGATGAATTTTTTAAAATTAAACAAAAAATTGTTATAAACAATAGCCATCACCCACAAAATTTCTGTGATTTTAGTAATTTTTTAAGTAAACCCAGGCAGAAATCAACGACCGGCTTGGTGCCGTGCCGGCGTCAGACCGGCATTACCCGCTGGCATGGTATCGGCCTGGTACCGGCTTTATAGAAAAAACTTGCAGAAACTTAGTATAATGAAATTAATATAATACCTTGATAGATTATCAAAATTTCATAACAATAAATCAGATAAAACCTGACCAAAATTATTTTAAACGAACAAAGTTATTATAGGGTGTCTAGTAATTCGGCAGTTACATATTCCCAGATTTTTCAGTGATTTTCCCGGACAATTTAAAGCTGAATTAATAGAGTTTAATGAAATGTAATTTTTCCAACTATATAAAAAAAGATTTTAAAAAACATTTGATTTCGAGAGATTTGATTTTCTTATTCTTCCGAATGGTGTAAAAAAAATTTCAAAAAATTAAATATTTAGACTTTTTAAGACACAAAAATATTATGCCGGCAAAAGTCCGTCGACGGTGTAAAAACTGCATCGAATACCGGAACCGGACCGGTACCGGGCCGGTACTAATTTTGATGCCGGCAAAAGTCCACGGACGGTGTAAAAACGGTATCAAGTAGTGGTACCGGGCCGGTACTAATTTTGATGCCGGAAAAAGTCCATCGCCGGTGTAAAAACGGTATTGAAAAGTAGTGCCGGGCCGGTTGTCTTTTATTAACCGACCCGGTACCACAGTGCCGGTACCAGGTATTGTCCGACTTTACCACCGGGCCGGTCGTAGGCATCGGCACACCACCGACTTTTCTGCTTGGGAATTTGAAATAAAAAAAATCTGAGGAATTATGAAACAATGCAATGTTTTTCAATTGTAGTTTATACATTGCTGATAAATTTCGAAAAACTAAACAAACAAAATTGTTGTAAACAATAGCCAGTATCCACAAAACGCCTAAAGGAGAGTGCTAAACTCGACTGTTAGCTTCAGTCGGCTAGATTGAATTGTTATTTTCCAGTTTCCTACAAAAAAATATTTTTTTAAACTCAACGCTAATGAAGTAGCGCGGTTTCCTTTATCAATTCAATTAGTAACAGTTTTGACTAATTTTTTACTAGTTTTCTACTATATTTGTGAAAAGAAAAATAGTAAAATAAAAAAAGTAATGTTCATACTATTTATGCTGGTAGAAAATTACTAATTCATTTGTAAGACAGCTTGCTAATTTGAAATAGTAATAAATACTAGTTACTAATTAAATTTGTTGTTTTCTACACGGAAAAAATAAATTTAGCAGATTTTACAAAACTGTTACGGAGTAGCGGATACTGCTTGTTACGAAACTGAGTTTTGTAAAATGTAACAAATATTTCAGGACAAACTCTAAAAATATTCAGTATATACTACGAAATTTTCGTTTTTATTCTGAAATATTCCTTACATTTTACAAAACTCAGTTTCGTTAAATGCTGTATCCTCTACTCAGTAACAGTTTTGTAAAATCTGCTAAATTCAAATTTAGAGAGTAGAGACCTGAATCACGAATAAAAAAAATAATAATTCCTCTAGTTTTGAGAAACCAAATGTTGATTTCACCTCAGTAGTTAGATTAAATGCGAAATTTAAAAATGAGGAACACTTAACCTATAATTTGTAATAGGGTTTCCGTAATTCAAATATCTGTATATTAGAATCACACGCTCCTCTCTTATGAGCTAACAAATCTAATGTGAAATCTGGTTAATAAGTCCCCAATTATATTAACCATCAAAAAGTATAGTTGAAGAATTAAGAATGTAGTTTGTGCAATCAGATTTTTTAGCTGCTTTGTTAATTTTTACTATCCTTTTTAGAAAAGTGAATTCTAAATTTTTAACTATATATATATATATAATTTCAACAACTTTTCACTTTACTACCCACCATAGTTGAATTTAAAAAAAAATTCTGTGTGTTTTAATTTTAAATTTAAAAACAACAACAACATGTAAATAATTATTATTTATGATTCGTACAATCTAAAAGTTACAAACCTAAACTACACTATTTTTTATATAATATTATATTATTCATTTTTTCATTTATTCTAAAATTATTATATTAACCCCAGTAACACAAAATGTTTCAGCAACATTGAAAACATTGAGGCAAACATTTGTAATGTTGAGACAATGTTCTCAATATTGCCGTAACATAACGTGCTACTGGGGAATAAAACCTTTTTTTAGAACTCCCCCCACACAGCACAGAAGATTTCCTGAAACTCCACAGGACCTCGATCAGCAAGGTTAGAAACATTACGATGTTCATGGGGGATTATGTGGATGTTCAAATATCCACATAATCAGAATATTAAATAATAACCTTCATCAAAAAATAAACTCCAAACATTTACTTGCGATACTTTCATATTGTATCAAAATTAAATACGATTTTTGCATAGTTATAAAAAATTTCGTTTGATAATATTATACACGTATAAACCAATATTGTCTGAATATTGACTGAACATCGCGAGTCAATATTTGGAGTTTAATTTTTGCTAAAGGTTGATGTTTAATGTTCTGTTTATGTGCAATCTCTCATGAACATCGCCACTCAATGTCTCTAACCTCGATGAACGAGGTCCTGTCGAGTTTCAGGAAATCTTCTGTGCTGTGTGCGCCGATTATATGTATTAAAAAAGTAAAATATTACATATATAATTTCAAAATGAAACGTTTTGAAGTTCATCTATTTATAAAAATTGTGTCGCAAAATTACTGCAACAAATTCAATTTGAAGAAAAAATAAATTTCGTACATTTAAACAAAATCTTAATATTATTATAATTGTAATATATTTTATGTTTATAACTGTAGTATAGCACTATTTATGATTATAATATTCTGCCATTTATAATTGAAAACAATAAAGAATTTTCTTTTTAATTTAATTGGAAGTTGCGATACAATCAAATGTTCATCTTGACTTATCATACAGAGACCCAAGTGTGGCTCAAGGTGGTTTACTTTATTTTCCTTATTCGAAGACTTAGTCGACTTAGTATCTGATTCATAGAAACATCTAATTTACCTACATCTGCCATTTCTACAATCTAATTAAATTTGATTTCGATGCAATTCTTTTTTCCTTTTAAAAAATATAATCTTCAGAAATTTTTTACAACTTCGACAAATATAAAAAATTTACAAAATTCACAAACGATATACTCAATTAATTGCAAATTGATTTTCAATAAAATAATAATTGAAATTTGCTTTCAAAAATAATTGATTCCTCTTTAATAAGTTACCAAAATTTGATTCCATTCAAATAAAAGCTTTTGAATTTAAAATGAAATTCACTGATTGATTAACAAAGAGAAGATGATGTTTGGTCATAAGTCAATTTCATTTCTTCGAATCACTTGTGTGTTGATATTCAAAGAGTTTTTATAGAACAAAAAAGACAGCCTTATCTATTATAATTTTTTTTCATTTCTTCAATTTGATTGATGGGTATATGTGATTGATAAATATATGTGACGAACGAATTCTTTTGGGACGAATAGAGGAATAAATACGAAAGCAATTATATAAGAACCTGGGCGAATATAAAAAGGTACCAAGCCTGGAGAGAAATTTCACGTCACTTGATCTCGATTTCCAACTGAACAGTTACTAGCTTTGATAAAAAAGTCAGGATACCACCAAAGGAAATCGACCTACGTAACGACCTAACAAATCTTTTTTTCCTCTTTTTTGCCCCTCTATTATATGTATATATATATATATATACTTTTACATATACTCGCTTATTTCGGTACGTTATTGCAATCCTTTTTTCGCACTCTCCAGCAAAAATATTATACGATGATGAAAAGTAATACTTTTATAAAAACATTTTATAAACCGTGATTAATTAACTTAATACAATCGAACAGCTATTTTGACAATTATATTTATGTTGTCTATTATTATTAGTTTTAATTAAATTATTTATTTACGTGTTTAGAAAAAACAACTTGACAGCTGCGAATCTTATATGGTGTTAAGTAGTGCATACTCACAGAAAATTTGTCATTTTTTCATTTTAAAATTACTTTTTTTTAAATTTCTTTATACTTACTAAAGGTGTTTAATTTATTAAAAAATATTACATTTTATTAATTTATAAGTAGGCCAATAGTACTCTCTTTCAATTGTATGATAACACCCCAGCTTAAAATCCCCGTACAGGATCCTTAAAGGATTTTCTCGGGAGCCTGTACAGGTCCTGTGCAGGATCCCATACAGGATCCCTTACTGATCCTGTACTGGATCCTATACGCGATTTTGGGACAGGTTTCCTGTGCAGGTTCCGATGCAGGAACCTTAGTTATCAAAGATTTCTGTAAAGGTTCCTGTACAGGAACACTTGCAGGATCCAGTACAGGAAACTTTGTAAAGGTTCCTATACAGGAACCTTTGCAGTTTTGTAAACTGCAGGTACTTAAGTGTAAAGGATCCTGTAGGGAACCCGTAAAGGATCCTACACGGTTTCCTCAATTAATTTATTTATATTTTTAACTCCTGCGCAGTAGTTTTCTATGAGTTTCTCGAATGCGCAATACATTTTTCTGTCCAACATTGATATACGAGCCTAACATATTAAAATGTGAAGTCTATGTATGTCAAATATTGCTTAACATATAAAAACTTTAAAAAATTAAAAAGTTTCCTGTACAGGATCCTGCACGTGTTCCTGTATAGGAACCTTTACAGGAACATTTGATAGCTAAGGTTCCTGCATCGGAACCCTGTCCCAAAATCCCGTACGGGATCCTGTACAGGACCAGTACGGGATCCTGTATGGAATCCTGCACAGGACCTGTACAGGATCCCGAGAGGATCCTTTAAGGATCCTGTACGGGGATTTTAAGCTGGGACAATTATTGGCCAGGTTGTTTTGAAAGGCCAAAGAATGTATTCTTCAAAAATATTTTTAAATAGTAAAAAGAACATTAGGGGAGAGTAGGCTACATTGAACCAGCGTCAACAGTGAACCACTTTAATTTTCTATGAAATGACTGAGTGGAATTTTTTCTTATTTAATATATAAATTAGTATTACCGAAAGCGACTACGTCCAAAAATTTCGAGCACGTAGGTTTATTATTTACAAAGAAAAACGAAAAAAACTGTTTTTCACGTACAAAACAAAAAATTTTGTGGAAATATAATGAATTTTTTTTATTCAAATAGGAAGTTTTAAAAATTAGTAAACTTGTGATTTATGTCGCTTAGTGTGTCAACTTCAATATTCCGATGTGATAAAGAATTTTAAGCCTTACATAAATTTATTATAAACAATTTTTGTTGTGAATGTCATGTGAATGCAGTGAGTGCGGCATCATTGAACCACCCGAAAAAGCAAAGAATTTTCAATTTTAAGAGTGGTAAAGTTGTCTGCTCTACTAATTAGTAAGAAAAATACTAGAAGACATGCTTTCATCACAATTGTGAACGAGATAAACTCAAACTGTCACTTTACCTACCTAACCTGACATCAAAATATATTAATCTCCTATATTAACAAATAATAACTCTTTAACAATTTTCTATTTTTTTGAGTGAAAAATAATATTTTTTACAATGTGTAAGTGGAAATATTATTTTTGAAGTAAATTGTAGTGTTTTATTAAAGGTGGTTCAATGTAGACACAGATTCTTCAAAATAAGAAAAGTGTAACTTGTTAGAAAAAAATTAAATTTAATTATTTAATCATAATAATTTGTGTTTGTAACGTGTATATTAACTAAAGGAGTACTTCAGCTTAATGTTGATACAAAAACCTGATCAAAATTTGTAAAATTTAATTAGTTCTTGGACTTTAGAAAATACCCGGTTCAATGTAGCCTACCCTCCCCTATAGCAGTTAAATAAATATTTTTAAATACATTTTTGGAAATAAAAAATTTTAAACCCTCGAAATAAAATTTTTGGCCATTACAAATGATTGTACAAGCGCAGAGGCCAATCATTCAAAATCGTCAACATTAAATAGGACTGTATTATGGTTTGTAACAGGCAGTTAATCACTGTATTTTGATAATTGCACAGGCAATTGAACTCCTAATTATAATTATAATTATAATTAGGAGAAGATTTCTTTGAAATGTTCAGGAAAGTTTCGCACTAAACATTTGTTCAAGTGGGACATTCAAATCTTTACACAACCTACAATAAACATTACAATTAAATATTCTGAATATTGCAAGTAAATATTTAATAAATTTTTAGGAAAGTTTCGGTGCTTTGAGGGCTATTTATAATAATAATTAAATTATTACGAAGAAATTTATTTTAAAAATTGTAAATAATTGAATATCTGTGCAATTTTTATTGTTTCTGAAAATAATTAAATGTTTGCGTAAAATTTTATAAAAATTTATTGTAAATGATTGTATTCTTTTCCTTTTTAAAAAAATTTAATATAATTCATTACAGTAATTCAATTATTTTTTTAAAAATTTAATAAAATAATTCTTCTTAAGAATATTCAATTATTTCCCAGCTTAAAATCCCCATACAGGATCCTCACAGGAAGCCTAACTGATTCTGTGCAGTTCCTGTACAGGATATTGGGACGACGTGTGGGAACTTTGATAGTTATAGGGTTTCCCGCCGGTTTCTGTGTGGGATCCTTAACATCTCACTTTTCAGAAAAAATTGCCATCGTAGGAACCTGCAAGGAATGCTGCAGAGGAAAGCTTTTATTACCATCCTTAAAGAAACCTATGTAGAATCCCATATAGGAACCAATGTATTTTGCGTATTATAATAAAATTATTTTATCCTTCTTCGGATCCTACATAAAATCCTGCACAGGTTGGCAATAACACAGAAAAAACTTGGTCTCATTATTTTTGCATCTCATTTTGAGTACCACTCAATTTGATCAAATTACTAACTTTAAGTTGCTCAAAATGAGTATTACCCAGGCGGAATAAGGTGAACTAAAAAGTGAACTAACAGTTAACCTATAAAGTTAACTGTTAACATTTTCAGTTGCAAAAAAGTCATCTTTTTGTAATAAAATTGTATACCTATAACGGCTTCTATGTCTGCCCAAAAATGTCACATTTATGGAAAATAAATGTTCAAGTTTTCATAACTTTTTGAGTTCTCGAAAGGATAACAAAAAAATAGCTTATTACAGTTATCAAATCAGCAACTATATTAGTTCCAAAATATTACTAAAAAGTTTACTTTAATTTATCATAGTTTTAATCTATTTGATAGTATCCCAGTGTGCACAGAGACATCTAAAAGATGTCTTAAAGACGTCCCTTTTTGGCCGTGGACATTCGGGGACGAAGATGGTAATGTCTCTTAGTTATCAAAAAAACAACTAAAATACGTCTAAAAGACATCCTATGTCTGTTTCAAAAGACGTCTAAAAGACATCCTATGTCTGGTTCAAAAGACGTCTAAAAGACATAAAAAGGACTTCTAAAGTATGTCTTAAAGACGTCTTTTAGGCGTCTAAGAGATATAAAATGGACGTCTTTTGGACGTCCATTTCACATTATTTAAGGTTTGAAATAGACATTTCTTATATAATATTTTCTACACGGAGAAAATTTATTCCTGAAAATTTACTGAACTTTGTTCGGTAAAACTGGGATGAAGTGTCAAAACTGTAAGTTTTAAGGAACAGGACTGTAAAAGCAATTGCATTGAAAAATAATGTAAAAAGAATAAATCTTATGGTACATGTATTAGCCGTTCACTTACAGTTCGGTAAAACGTAGGGTAAATGTACACTATACTTAGTTTTATTGAAAGTTAGGTAAAACGTAAGGCACAGTGTTCGGTGAAACTTATATTTATTGTATAGTTCAGTAAAACGTAGGGTAAGTGTTCACTATACTTATTTTTATTGAAAGTTCAGTAAAACGTAAGGTACAATGTTCGGTAAAATTTATATTCATTCAATTACTGAAGAGTTCGGTAAAACTTGAAGAATAAAAAATAAAAAATAATGTCATTGCAGTAGTTCTACAGTAATACTGCCGTAAATCTCATTTTACCTACTTTAATCGCTACCTAAACCCCCTACAATTATTCACGAACAAATACTTATTCATTACACCTGCCTACAGTACATTCTAAACGCATACATTAATACATACATCGCACGCTTTACATTATTGCTTCAGAAACTTTCAACTGTCCTTATATATGAATCTGAATTTTATTTCACCGCTTGTGAGAAAGATTCAAATTAATAAACAATAGTTGTATAAAATAAAAGAATCATCCATATTAAATCCACGTTACTGAATAATTTCTAACTATATTTAAGGTCAATTTATGAAATAGTTTCAAATTATATTTTTATTGTTATAAAGAAAATTTTTTAAATTTGTATTTTATGTAATAAAACAATAGTTTATTAAAATTCGTATTATTTCCAAATTTTCATCAAAAAAGATTAAAATTATCTATCTAGTGTCAAACACAAAAAATTGTTTTCCCTGACTTACGTAACTAGAGCAACTTAAGTAATTAATGTAAGTTACGCCACCAGAGTAAAATTTCGTAACTATAGTAACTTTCATAATTAAAGAAAAATACTATAATTACATAACCAGACTAAATAACGTAACTACAGTAAATTATGTAAATGGTCAAACCTACGTAAGTTTTTTTAATTGCATAAGGTGTTATAGTTACGTAAGTTATGCAACTTTGATCATTTGTATAAGTTACGTAAGGTTCATCATTTACGTAACTTGCGTAAGTTATTCTAGTTACGTGACTTATGTAAGTTTGATCTTTTACGTAAATTACATACGTAAGTTACGTAAAATTGATTATTTACGTAAGTTACGTAAACTTGATAAATTACGCAAGTTATTGTAGTTACGTAACTTACGTAAGTTGTACCGTTTACGTGGCTTGCGTAAGTTGTACTGTTTACGTAAGTTGTACTGTTTACGTAAGTTACGCAAGTTGTACCATTTACGTAAGTTACGTAAGTTGTATCCTTGGAGTAAGTTACTGTAGTTACGTTATTTACTCTGGATACGTAACATACGTAACTTACTGTAATTATGTAAATTACTATAGCTACGTAATTTACTCTGGTCACGTAAGTTACATTAATTACTTACGTTGCTCTTGTTACATAAGTATGCGGAAACAATTTTTCTGTGATTGTCACTAAATTATTGTTTTTCAATCTTTTGTTTTGAGTTGACATGAAACTAAATAGTTTCAAATACTTTTGTTTTTGGATTATTTAAGAACTAAAAAGAAAGTAATTTGCTATTTAATTTCATTTCAGAAGCGGTTTCTGCTATAAATGAAATTATTAATTATTAGTTAATGAGTACAAATAGGTTAGAAACAACTAACAATTAATCTCAATGTTTTTTTACTACGGGGCATTTAAAAAAGTATTTCAATCCTGAAAACTAACAATTCAGGCAAGTCAAGGAAGTTTTACCGAACTATTCCTGAAAACTGACACTCGAGTCAAGTCAAGAAAGTTTTACCGAACTGTCCCTGAAACGTTAGTGACCATCAAGGAGGTATTCAAAAGAAACGTTAAAATTTTATTTAATTTTTATTAAACGTTCAGTTTCAATTTTGTTTTAACTTTTACAGTACTAGTTTGTAAGGAATAAAGATATGACATTAAATTTTGAATATTATTCCTGAAAAAATAATTTAAAAATTATTAAAAATTACAGTTATGCCACTATATCCCAACTTTACTGAAGAATTCGGTAAAATATAAGGAACAAATTTTCTCCGTGTAAGTAATATCGTATTAAATTTATTTTAAGTTTAATTTTATTTTTTCTACAATATGCAGAAATAATGAAAAATTCCTATGAAGCTGGGATCGAACTCGGGTACCTTGGGCTTGAAGCACTGTGCCTTAAGCACCTTAGCCGTTCAAGACAAATATGAACCTCCACAAAGTTTACGATCTTACTTGTCAATGAAATTAATTTAACTTAGAAAAATTCGAATAACTTTTATATTCATCAATTTCTCTCTTTATATTTATAAAAAAAATTCTATTTTATGTTATATGTGAAGCTTTCCGCTGAAAGGGGACCTTACGCGACAAAAAATTATAAGATAAATTTTAAGGAAAGCTTTTGCTTGGATTTAAGATTCATGTTTGTATAAATAAACATGAATCCTAAATCAAAGCGAACGCACTGAAAAAAATATATTTATGGCACTGCCATAAATATAGCCAATTCTGACATATCCCAGGTGCGAATTTTCGGTTGGCCCATAGTTGGGCCAACTTTTACAAGGTCGGTCCAACTTCTCGTGCCAGAGGTTGGGCCAACCATACAGATGATAACGGTTGGCCGTCTAATGGCGACGATGGTTGGCCCGACAAGTCATAAGGAAGTTGGCCCAACTTAAAATGCATATGTTGTGCCAACTATACATTTCAATGGTTGGTCCAAAGACTGACGCCAAAGTTGGCACAACTTTAAATGCGTAAGTTTGGCCAACTTTAACAGCCAGAGGTAAAAAATTATTAAAAAACTAAATTATTTAAACAATTAACACGTTATTATTAGCGGGAACATCAAATATAACCTTTCCCTATTATTATTAAACACAATCTCATACATACATTTTCGAAAATATCTAACGCTCGCTGGGATCGAACCCCTAACCTAACGCGCCGAAGACTTATACACTGACCACTACGCTACGCTCACATGGGAGTCCATACCGTTAAATGTATATTAAAGCTGCAACAGTCGGGCCAACCGTGGCCCAGAGTTCGGCCAACCGAGAAAGTTTAAGTCATTTAAACTGTTAATCACAAAGTTTTGCCAACCGTCGGGCCAACCGTGGCCCAGAGTTAGGCCAACCGACAAAGTTTAAGTCATTTAAACTGTTTTTCACAAAGTTTTGCCAACCGTCGGGCCAACCGTGGCCCAGAGTTTGGCCAACCGAAAAAGTTTAAGTCATTTAAACTGTTTTTCACAAAGTTTTGCCAACCGTCGGGCCAACCGTGGCCCAGAGTTTGGCCAACCGAAAAAGTTTAAGTCATTTAAACTGTTTTTCACAAAGTTTTGCCAACCGTCGGGCCAACCGTGGCCCAGAGTTTGGCCAACCGAGAAAGTTTAAGTCATTTAAACTGTTTTTCACAAAGTTTTGCCAACCGTCGGGCCAACCGCGGCCCAGAGTTAGGCCAACCGACAAAGTTTAAGTCATTTAAACTGTTTTTCACAAAGTTTTGACAACCGTCGGGCCAACCGTGGCCCAGAGTTAGGCCAACCGACAAAGTTTAAGTCATTTAAACTGTTTTTCACAAAGTTTTGACAACCGTCGGGCCAACCGTGGCCCAGAGTTTGGCCAACCATAAAGTTTGAGTTATTTAAACTGCGTTTTACAGAGTTTTGCCAACCGTCGGGCCAACCGTGGCCCAGAGTTTGGCCAACCATAAAGTTTGAGTTATTTAAACTGCGTTTTACAGAGTTTTGCCAACCGTCGGGCCAACCGTGGCCCAGAGTTTGGCCAACCATAAAGTTTGAGTTATTTAAAGTGCGTTTTACAGAGTTTTGCCAACCGTCGGGCCAACCGTGGCCCAGAGTTTGGCCAACCATAAAGTTTGAGTTATTTAAACTGCGTTTTACAGAGTTTTGCCAACCGTCGGGCCAACTGTGGCCCAGAGTTTGGCCAACCTAAATTTGTAAGTCATATGAGATACGTTCCCCATAGTTGTGCCGACCTTTGCCGCCAAAGTTGGCCCGACGGTTGGTTATACTCTGCATGTAATGGTTGGCTTGCAAAGTCGGGCCAACTGTGGGCACTAGTACTTGCCAAAGTTGGGCAAACTCTGGCAACCAAAACTTCGCTTGCCAAAGTTAGGCCAACCGTGGGCCAACCTTCAAACTCTGGCGGCCAACCTAAATTCGCACCTGGGATTATATTGGTAGATATGATACTGCCATACAGTATTGCTGTTTTAGCCATACGCAGTGTAGAACAGCAATATGTATTTGAGAGACAACAATATGTATGCGGAGAACACGAATACTGTATTTTAAGAACAGCAATACGGTATTGCTGTTTCAGCTATACATCCTAACCATACTTGTATGTCAAAATTAACATTATCATTTTTTTCCGTGCGCTTTCCTTAAAATTTATCGTATAATTTTTTATCGCGTAAGGTTCTTTTTGATGGAATGTATTATATAAAATAAATACTTTTAAATATCTATGAAATGGGGAAAGTAGGCGACAAGTAACTCTGTATTCATATATAAACATAATTATTTATATTACATATCACATTTAAAAAAGAGTATTTATAATTAAAATTATTTAAACACTTTATACACTAAAAAATTTGAGGAATATTCATTAACTTTTCGTGATAAATATCCCCAAAAATTGGTGAATATCTCCTAAAATTTGGTAAAAATAGTAATGAATATAATTTTCCCCAAACAGTTTATGAATATTCCCCGCATTTTAAGGAATATTTCTTTAAAATTTGAGAATAATCAGCTGCAATTTAGCGACTGTGAATCAGTGAAATGTTACTAATTCAATGAGTGATAGAACCACTACTGATTAAAATAGTGAGAAGAAATTACTGAATCAATTAGTTACAACCAATAACATTCTATTTAAAACAGTAAAGTATTTTTTAATAAGATTCAACAAATTGCTTATTAATTTTAAATTAACATAACCGAATGAAAAATTGTCTGAAGCCAACATTTTATAAAAATTCAAAAAATAAACTTATACTTAGTTTACCAATTTAGTTACCAAAAATAATTTTATTATTAAACTTTTATTAAAATGATTGATTAAAAATTAAATTTTTTAAAATAATTTTATTAGAAAAATTTTCGTAAATAATTTAGTGTTGTTTTAAAGAATTTCTTTAAGATCTTTTTAAAAACAAATGTAATTTTTTTAAAATACCTCATTTTAAACGAAAAGTTTTTAGAAATAATTGAATTAAACAAAAAAATTTTTCAACTTTTCAAAATTATGGTGTCTGATAATAATTATAATTAAATGTTTGATTATTCACACGTTTATTAAAACTGTATTCAAGATAATTTATTTTCTGAGAACAATTTTATTATTTATAAAAATAATTCAATTTTGTCTATTTATTTTATTATCATAACATCTAAAAATATTTGAATTTTTTCGAAAAATATTATTGAAATTTTGTTTATAAATGTAGTATAGTAGTGTAGTCAATTTATTCGTTAATGTACTATTTATCGATGGTTAAGTGTTTCTTTATTATACTTCAAACTTAAATGCCGAACTTTTATAGGTAAGTTTTTTTATATTTATTTCATTTATCTTAAAATATTTATTTTTAGGGTTCCATACCCGGTAGGAACCGTATTAAAACGGTTGCGGAAAATGACCATGTCCCCCCCCCACCCTAACGCTCACAATATTTGTCAAATATTTTCTAAACTGGTAGAAATCCAGACCAAAAGGAGTCTGCAATCACCAAGAGATGTCCAAGTTTTGATTTAAATTTTAGTTTCCGTACATGATTAATAAAATTATCTAAACGAGTTTACGAAGGCTCGGTTTATAAAAAAGCAGTACGAGTGTCGTTGGATAATTAATTGTTAAAAATTACAAAAAGAGGGGGGATTAAGGATGGTAGATGGTGAGCTCAATTTTTAAATCAATTTCAATTTAAGACAATAGACTTCTGCCCCATATGTCATTGATACACGACCATAAAACTTCCAAACATTCAATCGGGTCTATGTCACTATCTCAAGAATCAAATATTGATTCTCTTTCTTTAATCTTCAATGACATTAAAATCACCACTGAACTGTGTTTTAAAAAAATATAAACAACATGAATACACAAGAAGAACACTCGCCGGATCAACAAAACTTATATCCAGACGAGTTCCTCGTCTGGAATAATCCTATCTCGCGTCCTTCTCCGTTGTATGACGAGAAAGCTCCCCCGCCTTATATATTATTGATGGAATGTCAAACCAACACACTAAACATTGGGAAATTTAACCCAATAGCCATCGCGGATATGATAGAATCCATCATCAAGGGTAAAAGAAAAATTTAACGCAGTGGAATAAACAGGGTAAAAATTACTTGTGAATCTCGTGAGGACGCGAATTGTCTGATTAAAACAACCGAACATTCCTCTAGGTTCTACAGGGTTTATATACCGAATACAATTATATTTTCAAAATGTGTCATTAAGGATATAGACTGTTCTCTATAAGTCGCGGAATTTATTACTAGATTGTCTCCAGATGTAGTCCAGGAAATCGAATCAATTAGACGTAGGATTACCTTTAATAAGCATATGCTCGAATCATTAGAGATTAGGTTCTTTGGTAAAGACCCACCATCTAGCATTTTGGTCTCATCCTTTGATTTTCCGGTTACTGCTGTTACTAACTAGCCTGATAGGTGTTTTTTTGCCAGCGATTTCGTCACGTCGAGTCCCAATGCAGATCTAGGTACCCGAGATGTTTATATTGTGAGGACTCTCATGATGATCCCAACAAGTGCGAGAATGGTTTGAGGAGAGCGGTGTGCTGTAACTGTCAAGGTAGACATCCTGCTTCCTCTACTACTTGTCCTATATATATATTAGGGAATTTGAGATTCAGAAAATTAGGGCAGATTATGTCATAGGTTATCAGGAAGCTGAAGAGATCTTACAATCTATGGAAAAAAACAAACCCAACAATAATCCTACCGAGAATAATCAAAGCACCTCAGAACACAGTTCCAGACTTGGTTAATTTGAAAGTAAGTCAAAAACACTAGAAGATCTAACAATTATTTCTGACCCACCAAATAATCAAAACTCTCAAATATCAGAAACAAGTTTCCCAATGGACACTTCACAAAAACCTAGTATGAGTCCTGAAAATGAATCACAAAAAGGTATACAAGCTTCATTATTGGGGATATCAAGCTATGCTTCAAATCTGAGACCCTTAAATAAAAATCAGGAAATAAAATGTCCAACTTTCGTTCCTTTGCCCACAAACTTCAATCCTGCAAAAGAAATGGTTTTTTACAGAATGTCTTCTGCTTAGAGTTCTCCGAAAGAGGTCAAGAACGCCATGAAAAGATTTAGAACTAAGTCACCTAGTACATGAATTTAAAGTCAAGGGGGTATTTCACAAAATGTCTTCCTTTTTTTGTATATTTTTGTAAATCATAATAAGAACAGGATTCGTCATATGAGCAGGGTGGTTTTAGACCCAGAATAAACAAATGTATATATGAATTAATTCCCTCTATTTCTGGGTTGGCTCTGGTGTGTGGTGCCAATTGTAGAATCAAAAAAGCGTATTTTGATATTAATTTGATTCTGATTAACGTAAAAGGTTAACATTGAAATCGAGCAAAATTTTTTTTCTAATCTGACGGAATCAAGCACGGTCGATCTTAGGGAAGCAGCCAATATGAAATACTCCTCCATCAATGCGAAAATTTAAAATAAGGGTTTTTCATAACTTCAATTATAAAATTCAAGCCTTTTGGTCTGATTCATATAAGTCGCACATTCGACATTCCTCGAGGTCGAAAGAAAAAGCTCCTTCATTTTATTTAAATATTGTTTACTTTGAATTTCTAACTAAATGAAGACAAATTTAATGGTCTATCATAGCGGAGCAGCCAGTCTTACATAAGTTTTAAATATGGGTTTAAGTAAATTTACCTTTATACATTACTTTAACGAGAATAAAATTACGGTCGATCTCAGTGAAGCAGCCAAATTTTATTTAATTTAAAGTTTTTTCCTTTTTTATTTTTTTTTACTTCTAATCTAAAATGTTCAGCTTTTAGGAAGCACTGTTTATTAATCCGGCATACAACAAATATGACATTAAACTCAATTAAAATCATTAACTGAAATGCCCATAGTGTCATTAACAAAAAGAAAGATTGTAGAAAGAGGTAGGGGTGGATGAGTTCTAATAGGAGTAGATAAAAACATAGTAACATCTGCTCTTGATATTTCAATTTCTGACTGGGCAGATATTCATGCTTCAGAAATATACGGATTAAATATTTTATATAGAGCAGTGTTTATTTGAAATTATTGTCGTATACTCACCTTCAAATTCTATTCCTGAAGTTGCTACCTGGAAAGAAATATTAACTTCATCACAGAATAATTATAGAATAGTTTGTGGAGATTTTAACGCTCACTTTCCTTCCTGGGGTTCCATTCACGCGAACCAAAAGGGAAACCTCCTCTCCCAGGCCATGGAGGATTACGACGTTGTCTCAGTTAACGATAGCAGACCTACATTTATTCCTAGATTAGGAGAAACCTCTAATAATCTCGATCTTTTTCTTGTGCCGGTTTCCTTAATAAATCGTACTCAGATTACGATAGAGGAGGATTCGCATGGTTCTGACCACTTGCCAGTCATTTGCGATATATCTATCAGGCCTTTGGGTGTAAATTCAAATTCTACTTGTTATAATTTGCAAAAAGTTGATTGGTTTCTGTTTAAACAATTAATGGAGAATGAGATAACTGTATTGAAGAAGGTATACAAACATAAGACTCCAGACTTGACCTTACAAAGCATGACTCAGACTATTCAGGATAATTTAATTTGAGCCGGTGCATACTCACCTATGAACAATCCGGGAAAAAGAAAACCCCAGCCCCTGTGGTGGAATCACGATTGTATGAAATTGATTGAGATGGGGAAACATGCCTTGAGAATTTATTTGCAGGATCAAAACGAGCGAAAGTTAATCGAATTTAAGCGGGCCAATAATAAAATAAAGAGACTTACGAAAAATTAAAAGGGCTTCATTTGAAAACTTTTGTTCAGATCTGGATTTCACAAAAGGCATGTCAAATATTTAGCGCACTGTTAAGGGAATTATGTCTAGGATGGGGGTAGTAACAAAAAACACACATACATCACAAGACACTGTTGAAATCAAAAAGTTAAAGGAAGGACTAATTCGAAGGGATGTCCTAATTAGATTTCATAGCCTCATGGAGGTTGAAGACACTAATAGTCCGATGAACCAACCTTTTTCTGAATCCGAGTATTTATCCTCTTTATCCTTTTGTAACATTAGGTCTTCTCCAGGTTTGGATAGGATCTCTTACGAAGTAATCAGGAAATTATCCCAACTGGTTCAGGATTTAATACTAGAAATTTTTAACAAAATGTACATGTCAGGATCTTTTCCCGAGACCTGGAGGAGAACTCTTGTTAAATTTATTCCAAAAAACAGTGGTGGTTATAGGCCTATATCCTATACTTCTTGTCTGTCAAAATTGTTTGAACGTTTCATTCAGGGTCGCTTGGAGTATTTATCTGAGACATTGGGATGGCTTCCGGGCTTCCAATATGGTTTCTGAAGAGGGAGGTCGGTAAAGGATGCGGTTGCCTCCCTCGTCTCGAATATTAGTGAGAACTTTTCCCAGAATAGACCTACGGTAATTCTTGCCCTCGATATCAAGGGAGCTTTCAGTTCAATTCTTCCAGATTTCATCATTGCTGAGCTTTTAGCAATTGAAGCTCCTGCTAGAATAGTAAATTTTGTTAGTTTCCTCATTTCAGAAAAACAATTATTTTTTCAATTGATCAGGAGGAACCAGACATATCAGGGATAGGCGTACCACAAGGTGGAGTTCTATCCCCTTTTTTGTTTAGTCTAGCACTCAGAAACATCAGGAAGGTAGTTGACGAAGAGATCAAAATGATAATGTACACAGACGATATTCTTTTATACACATCCCAGGGTACTCTGGAAGAGTCTATGGAAGAGTCTCTGCAGTTTACAGATCGTCCCTTGGGCCGATCCGATTCCGATATTGCTTTCTGAGGCAGGGATTCTTCATCCCGCCTACGTTAGGGCTGTAAGTTCACAGCAGGCATCTCTTAGAAGTTCGAGATGGTTGGAAAGCCAATCCAACAATAAACTCAAGTCATTAGATCAAATATCACGAATACTTCCTAAGAAAATTAACACTGAAATGAGTACGGAAATCTTGATAGAAGCTCAGTTAACTTGATTACCTCTTTAAGGACCGGCCACACTCGTATAGCGGAGGATTTTGTCAGGGACAATTGGAATTGTATAATTAATTGTAAATTTGGTTTTCGACAAATGACTATTCAACATCTCTTATGTGATTGCATACTTTTTTCCACAGGGAGACCAAGAATACTAGAATACTTGTCCCGATTTTTTTCAGACACTACAGATCCAGTAGTGAATCTCAGGAAAGCGGCACTACTTTTATGGGATGGCATGCATATCGAATTGATAAAAATTTTTAAACTATCAAAAATATCAATTTAATTTTTTATAAACCTTTTTTTTCTTTTAACTTACAAAACCAATAGCATAGTAATAATTAATATATATAGTAATAATTATTGAACTTCTGTAGGAACAAGTTACAAATCCTTTAACTTATTATCCTCAAAGGCAAAACAGAACTTTTCCTAAAATCACTGTCAAATAACTGCAAAGCAAAGAAAACAATCAACAAATTACACCAAATCTCAGGAATCAGTAACGTAAATAAATAAATTTATTATGAAAGGAAATAATGAATTTAAAACGTTTACAGAAATTAAAAAAAAAATTTGGCGTATATCTATAAGGAATGGGCAAATACATCATCTCATCAATTTAGCCTTATCAAGAAACAAACCACGAACTACAAGGCACATTATTAAAGGGAAAATTTTACAGCTTGCACTCAAAATTCAAAATCTCCCGACACGTTCTACAACTATATAATCAGTCAGAATTAAACTCAGTTCATATAGCCATGGCTATTTGACTCACGGGGACAACAGGCCAATAATAAAAACCAACCAACCAATCGCTTGACCCTCCGCTCCCTCTTGAAGTGCTACGTAATTTATGAACGTTCCCCCATATTAATCCACCTAAAGAGCTCGTGAATAGTTTCCCAGAAGATTGGATTTTGGGAAGGTCTGACTCCAGATGGATGATATGTCCAATATTTTTTGAATACATATGTAATGAGTTTAACACTTGGCTTATCAACAAGAATGTCCCAAAACCTGTCATTATTTTTCTTGATCGTCACAAATCGCACTTATCTTTGCACTTGAGTGAATTTTAGGATAAAAATGGGATCATTATAATTATATTGCTTGCCCCCAAATGCAAATACTGTTAAAAATTAATTTTGAAATCGTCAAAATACTGCCTTAAAAGCGTAAGTGCACTTACGGCCTGAGAAGCTTAATTTTTTTACACTGCTTTACTAACCGTAACTGCAAATATTTTAGCTTATGGCGGGCACAATGCAGAAATGCAAGTACGCTTCTGAAAGTTGATCTTCTTGGAAATATAAAACTTGAAAATAAAGTGGATAAGTGTTATACGGTTCAACGCTTTAGTTTCTTGGATCTAGCCGGGCTTCATTTCCAAGCCGCACTCGCCAATACGGTTCGAGCTCATCTAAGTCATCATTTTGGCGAATCTTTGCAAGTACGGTTAAGTTTTCTGCAAGTACGGTTCTCTAAATAAGTATCTTACGAAAATCTCTGCAAGTACGATAATTAGGGTCTCATTATCTTTAAAATTAATTAATATTGGTAAAATGTAATACTGTAGATAGATTCTAAATTTTATAACGAATCCAACGGTATAAAAATCTCATTTTTCATAAAAATGTCACTTAACCACGTTCTTCATCAAGACGGCAGAATAAATAATTCTTTATTTATTTATCTCTAGAGTTTGCCAAGAATTTAATCAAAGATTTTGAACCCCAATTTAAGAAGAAGGTATTAATGTTCAATCAATTATTAATATGCTCAGAGAAGTGAAGGAAGGATACGCTAAGATATCAGTTTCGATTAATGATGATTTACCTGCACTTCAAATAAGAAAAAAAAATTCAGTTAAGAAGGCACAATGTAGAAAATTCCTTATTTTATTAAAAATATTTTACATAAACCTATATTTTATTTAATAAATTAAATTTAATCTTTAACTAATTTAATAAACATTTAAAAATTTAATAATTATATTTATACAATAGTCATTTTGGCAGAAAATTCCAAGGTTATAACTCCACCAGTAGTAATTGAAATTGATGACGATGTTTTGGTTGAAACGGAGAACAATTCAAATAAAACTATTTTACTCAATACATCAAAGGTTTTAAAAAACTCTAACTTGGAAGTTAATGTTACAATCGAACCCACACTTGACAATGTGATTCAGCAGGAGAGTGTTTCTCAAATCAGTAAATTTTATATTATTTTTTAGACATTTGTGTTGTTAAATATAATAATTATTTAATTAAATTTAATCAAGATTTATAATTTGTTTTACTAAAATTTGATAGCCACTGAAGTTTCGAAATATCAAAGTATAGAAAATTCTGTAATTCAAATGTCAAGAAATAAATAAGCAACATTATCTAAAGCATTCTCTGATCACTTAATTTATCCTGAGATAGCAGAAAAATCTAAAAAATAGAAGAAAAAACCACCTAGTTATATTTCTAGTCAACGCTGGCGGGAATTCATTAAAGAAAAAGAAGCGATTAAAGATTCTTTAGAAGAATAAAAGTCGATTGGAAAAGAAAACCGATTAAAACGAAAGGCAGAATTAAAAGAGAAAAAAAACAGAATACTCCAAAAATTTACTAACAACAGAAAATAATGAACCAAACAAACGAGGATGACCGAAAAAATCAATAGAAAAATGCATTATTTAAAATAAAAAAAACTTTGTACTACAGTCTAATTAACTATTATATGTAGTTTGTAATATAAGTTTATTTTATAAGCTTATAAATTTAATGTGACTTAAATTAATATATTTAGGTTAACGCCAGCTACCGGGCTGTGCATGTGACACCGAAGCATTGATTCAGACATGCTTATCGACGATGTAAATAAACGGGCATGCGTTGACCCGGATATAGAAAAAGCTGCGAATGACTTGCTTTTTATTCAAAATAATGGTTAAAATCGTAGATCGCGTCATAATTCAACGTCGTCAAATCCAGGCCCTTTGGCAAAGAGCGTTTCGACAGTAGAAAAATCTTAACCATACCGAAAACATCGACCGATAAAGCCGACGATAAAATGCGTAAACCTCCGAAATATAAGAACTCAAATAAGTGCAATTTTCCGATTTTCATACAACGTGATCCGAATTCGCTAGAATTCAACAAAGGATCTTAACCAGGTATCAGTTGGCAAGATGCTTCACACTTTTTACCTCGGTGAGATTGTAAGTATCCGCCCGAGCGGTCGCGGTAAGGTTCGTGTTGAGATGAATGGCGGTAGAGCGGCTAATCAGATCGTGTCTGAACTTCTTTAAAATCAAAAGGCCTAATTGCTATAATTCTTTCCAGCTTTGTTACGTGTCAAGAAATTATTAACGGTATCCGACTAGACATCTCAGTAAACAAGATTCTTGAAAACGCGGAAATAATAGGTCATAACAACAAAGATGGCAAAATCATCAACGCAATGAGATTTAATCGGAAAAAAATCGAAGAAGGAAAACCATCTTCCTGCGACCTTCGACTACAATCCTTCTCCTGCGTTTTCGTCACATTACCAAAGACTACCGATCCAAGAATAGATGCGAATGTGTCCGTTAGTATGCGACACTCCACAAAACTTTTTAAGATGAGGCCAAACAAATTCTTCGACCGAAGAAAAACTTGGATCTGTCAAGTACCTTTAACTCCTCAAACTTTCCTGATCTGGGAGATTATCTAGCTCCGCCCACATTTCAAACTGACAATAACAATCCTCAAAGACGTTCATTCTCACAAGTATCTTTCCAAAAGAACTACATGCAATCTTCCAGAAATAAACATAGACCTCCAAAAAATACAAAAAACACATCATCTTTTTTCGCCACCAACTGGAACAATGGAAGATTATCAAGATTCTTACCCAAAGGTTTTAAGTATGAGCAATAAAAAGCAATACGTGAAATAACAAATAATAATGACCTGTAAAATTGCATTTCTGACGTGTCACGAAAATTAAACGATTTGAGTATATCAGACGCACGGACTCTGTGAAGACCCGAAGAGCAATTGAACGTTCAGCTAGTGGAAAAGAAAATTTTTCCCTTTCCTCTTTGAAATTACAAGGAGAAAGGGTAAAAACTTCTTCAACGTCCGTGCGGTTAATATAGTCAACACCATGCAAAAATGCACATTTTGTTTTACTCTGAAACTCAGTTATTTTCACATGCTTTTAGCTATACTAGGTGTAATAAGCAAATTCAACACTTCAAATAACAATTTTCGTAAAGAAAATGTAAATTTATATTCATTTTTAAAAATAGAAACCGCAAAAAAAGCAGCAGTAAAAGACTGCTTTCCACATGTTGAAGGTCCAATCACTGACTTGTATTATGTACGCGAAACGACCGAGAATGTGTTGTGGCGACAACAAGTTCTAATTAAATTAAACTCGATTTATTACATAGAAGACTCTGTCACACGAATATTACGGATATTTTAAACGTAATAAGAAAAAAACTCGTTTTTGAAATGAATCTGGAAAAATCGACGCCAAAATCACATTGCAATGTGTGCCTACGGGGAAAAATGTTTAGATCTTTTTTGCACACAAATTAAATAGGAAGACTGAGGTATTGGACATTATACATACCGACGTGTATGGACCAATGCAAGTTATCTCCCTTGGTTGTGCTAGATATTTTGTAAAGTTCATCGACGACAAAAGCAAGTGGTGTGAAATGAGATTTTTCAAGTCGAAAGCTTTTAGTGCTACAAAAGAACTTATCGTCTTAGTCGAAAATCATCATGGACGGAAAGTGAAGTGTCTGCACTCAGATAACAGAAGAGACCACACCAGTTCGGAGTTCAACGTCTTCTTGAAACAACATGGAATAACTTGACAACTATCTGTACCGTACAATCCTGAACAGAAAGGTTCTTTAAAAAAACAGGACACTTCTTGACATAGCAAGATGTTTACTCATCGAATCGAATTTACCCGAATCTTTTTGAGCCGAGGCTGTGAATACAGCGAATCATGTCAAGAATCGATTGCCGACAAAAAAGCTCGACGGCCACACGCCTCACGAAGTATGGAAAAACAAATTACCGGATTGGAACAATTTAAGAACTTTCGGGTGCCGCGTCTTCTATCGTGAGAAAAATCCAGGGAACTCGGACCTTTCTGATTACTCTAGGCTGAATCCATTTCAAATCAGGCAGATCGACTAACTGCAAGTTATAGATTTAGCTGTCGCTAAAATATGTTATTGTACATGAAAAATAAAGAGACACGTATTTTTTATTTTTCAAACAAGTTAAATTTAAAGAAGTTATGCACATTTGAACTTTGAGTGGTAAAACTCGAATGAATAGTGAAAAAAATTGTTTTGCTTGGCCTTTTTTTTAGTATAATTTAATTTTCTTTCTTGGGTCTTGTAAATGGTCTTGTCCTCTTCGAAATCCAGTTTGAAATTTGAAAAAATATTTAAAATTATAAAAATAGGGGATGATTTTCTGAAAATAAATAAGATCAATTTTCTCAAAAACACCACCTTTTTTCTATCCAAATGTTTACTACAAGTTCTTAAAATAATTATGAACATATTCTATGAATTTCAAGCGGGCTAAACCACCCTGGCAATTAGGAGAATTTTTTTTGGAATATTTATTTTCCCAAATTTTCAAATTGTTAACTTGCATTTTTAAAAACAAATGAATCGCTATAACATTGTTGACGTGAACGTTAACAATTTGAAAACATTAGTTAGCTACGAATGTAATTGTCTTCTAAGAGCAGAGAGAGAGAGAAGATCCAAAACAAATCAACATTTTTCTAAAAATTTGCCTCTCTGCAAATTTTCTTCATAAATTGTACGATGAAAGGATACGAGGAAAGTGGTTATACTTCGAGTGGAAACAATCGCGCTAATAGAGAAATAAGAGATAATATACAAAGAGAGCCAATAGTACACGGAAAAATGTAAGTAAATACACAGATTTCTACAGACTGAACGAGCCCTGCGAAAACCATGCTGTTCCTCCATGAAAAAAATTATTAAATGCTGATAATAAGCTTGGTGTAATACAATCAGTGCCAGCACCCTTATGTACATACAAATTGGAAACCTTTCCTACTGCATAAAAAATTGAAAATCAGAGAAGTCACCCTTTCACTTTTTTGATTCGCATTTGGAAAAAAGTACAAAATCGTACTAAAATTTATAATTATCTCTACACGGAAAAAAAAGTTCCCAGATATTTCAGGAATGATTTCCTAATTCTTGGATACGGTGTAACAACACTGAAGTATAGTGACGAACATTCAAAGGTAATCAATGAATGTTTGGAAAAAATTTGGAAACTGTATTAGAAAAAGCTATAAATAGTCCAATACTCTTCTTTTAATTACTTTCTCATGTAAAGTTCATGGCACTGGCCGCAACTGTTTGTGAAAGTTTCGGGAACTCGTCAAGGAGTCTTGTACGCAGAAACCCAGTGCGCACCAGTCTCAACAAGTCTCACAGCCCGTAAGACTTGCGTGCCTTTTAGATTTATTTAATGCTAAGGTATTTAATTCTCCTGTTTAGCTCAGTTGGGTAAGACGCCGGACTTCTATCCTTGGGTACGCGAGTTCTGTTCTAGCCTCCGCCGTCGATTTTTCTCTAATATTGTTTTTTCTATTTCAGAAATTTAATATAAATTGTATGTGACCTTCAATGATAAAAGTGTATGTGTGAGTGTGTGCGCGTGCATGTGTCAAGGAGGGGAAGCAGAATACTTTTTTCTTGCATTCGTCTAACTTTTCGATATTCTTGAACAGTTCCCGACTTTTTCAAGAACAGTTTGCCGAGAAGTGCTGAAATCGTAAATGACATACTTAAACAAGGCAACGTTTAGTTCTCTGTGAACTACCCGTCGTATCCAAGAGTTACGAACGAAGTTCCCGAATAATCGGCGAATTTTTTTTACCGTGTAATTTCTAGCATTTTCCAATGGGTATCCCAGCAGTACACTTGAGGCCTATGACTTGTGGTTCGAGTCCGCAGATCCTCATGCGCTCTTACTTTGACAGCTTCCAAGAAGTTTTCACTTGTAATTTTCCAGGAAACTTCTTGGAAGATTCCATAGCAAACTTCCAAAGGCACATTTGGAGAAAATCGGAAAAATATGGGATTTTATAGATTAATTCATTATCATTAATAATTAAACGCCACTACAACTTTAACTTTGGTCCCGGGCCAATTTTAAAAATTCTAAATTTTTTAAAAATAGTACGTTTTTAAAGGTTAATGAATGTAACTTTTATAAAGTTGATGTTAGATGAGCATTGATAATAATAATAAACCAACTTGAACTTAAAAAAAGTTACATTAATTAACCTTTAAAAACGTACTATTTTTAAAAAATTTAGAATTTTTAAAATTGGCCCGGGACCAAAGTGAAAGTTGTAGTGGCGTTTAATTATTAGTGATGAGTGAATTAATCTAAAAAATCCCATATTTTTCCGATTTTCTCCAAAGAAGTTGTACACATTTAAAAATCGTGAAAATAGGCAAAGTGCACACATAGAAAGGTTTTGCTGTGGCAGCGAACAATTTGCTGCCACAGCAAACCTTGTTCGTTGAAATAGGGACAGCGAAAAAGTTCGCTGTGAGATCAAACAAGTTCGCTATGACAGCAAACTCGCGAAAATAAAGAGCTTTTGGGCTGAATTTTTTTTTTAATTGTAGGTCTCACCTGCTTACATAAAATGAGAGTACTTTTAGATAGATTAATAAAGTTTAACTATTTGTTTTTTTGATTTTTAATTTTTTCAAAAAACTTTTTTTGCCCATAACTTTAAAAAAATGTTAGGACACCTACAAATGTTTTTATCTAATTTTGTAGAGTTTTTTTAAACGCATCTTTTGAGCCCTCAATGAACATTTTTCGTTCATATTCAGCAGAGATATTCAATTTTTAAAAATCAAAAATTTTGGAAAATAAGACTTTTTTGAAAATTTTGTTGAAAAATGTAGAAGTAACTTTGAAACTATCATGCTCATCTTGTAGAGCATTGAATTACGCTTCGATTGACCTATTTTTAAGATAATTCGATTAGAAATAAAGAAATTATTTATATTTTAAAAACAGAAATTGTGATAAAAAAATTTTTATGTGGAAGTATTAAAGAAAAAGGAAAAAATATTACAGCACTTAAAAATAATTGTTTAAAATTTAAACTTTATTGTTATTAACATCTCTATGAGGAAGTAATGTGTTCATGAAATAAACATAACAAGATTTACGAAAACGAATAAAATGAGCACCAAAATTATAACAAAAATGTATAACTTGGCAGCGGTTTTTTTGTTATATTTTTGTACTAAAATGTATTTCTTTTTCATTATTTTCTACTAGCAGAAAACTGAATTTTTATCATCCCTTACATTTTAAATTCATATTTCATAAAAGATACATAATTATTTTGCAAAAATCCTTTATTTCGTGACTTTAGTAACATCAAAATCATTCCTACAGAATATTACTATTTGTTAAAATTAGTGGGCAACCACTTTAGTTGAATTAAAATGGATTGACCCAATTCAAAAAATTTTTAATTGTTTATTTCGGAAATGTAGATAGAAAAATAATTCAAAAATAGGTTTTGAAAGATTTTTCTGTAGTTATTTTGCACACTCTAAAAATTGAAATAAATTGTATTTTTTACGAGAAATGTAGTATTTTGTTGTAATATTTGGAAGAAAAGTCGAAACAATCATAATAAAGAATTAAAAAATAAATAGGAAAGAAATTATGTGGTAAAGAATCAAAAAGCGAAACATATGAAAAGAAAATGATAAAACAATAGAATTTTGCAGCCCTCTTTTAATTTTAAAATAGAGAATTTTCGCGTGGGTTAAAAGGGTTACATGTATATGAGCTGGAGAATGAGAATATGTTTATGAATTGCAAGATAGGTGTAGGTAGTTGCTCTAGATTAAATTTCAGATAAACCAGATTATTAACATTCGAAGAATTGAATACAATTTAGTGCTCTTTTATTATTGTACTTAAATTCATAAATTTTTTCGTTTTTGTCATATAATTTAAAAGCAAATTGAATTTTTGATAATAGGGGAGATTCGGGTAACCCCGGACAGTGGGTAGTCCCGGACACTTTCAATTTCTAATAGAATAATGTGTTATTACTATTGAAATAAATTGCAAATGATTTACAATATTGGTTAACTTTTATTTTTGAAATATTTACTCAGTTTTTTCTTTTTCTTTTATTAAAAAAATTTGAATTTTCTGAAAAATCTGAAAGTATCCGAACACTTTAGAAAATGTATGTACGTCACATTGAACGTCTTATAAAATCTTTTTTATGCTGACTGTCTGTGAATATTAAACAGATTTTTCAATTTATTTCTATTACATGGTCTATTTTCATTGTAGTAAATATATTTTGATGTTAGTTTATCAAGTTTAATAATTAAAATATAAAATATTTTCCCGCATGTCCGGGGCTACCCGACAAATTGTTGAAGGTTGGAATTTTAATACTCCTATTTTTCCTTATTTTTTTCCTGAAAGGTTTGATTATTTTACAATTGAATTTAAGCTAAAGGTTAAAAGACGCATTCTGTTTGATATAAAAAATGTAATTAAAATTCCAAAAATATAAACACAAATTATTTATCAAAAAGCTTAAGTGTCCGTGGCTACCCGAATCTCCCCTAATAACATTATTATAATAATTATTTATGACTAATAATATTTATCATTTATATTTTATTTTTATTAATAATTTCTTATTAATAAAAATCAATTACGCATAAAATACACCAAAAAAATTTTGTTCGACTAAATATAGTATCAAATTGTACATAAAATATAGAAAATAAAATTCAAATAATCGTAATAAACAATTTTGATCAATTTAAAATTAATCGTATGTGAATTAAATTCGCTACTTGGGAGTTTTCGAGGTAATGGTAAATTGAGGTGTTGAATTTGGTATCTATACCTAGTATACCTAAAAGCATGTGAAAATATGTGTTTTAGAGTAAAACAAAATGTGCCTTTCTGCATAGTGTTGTCAATGCTTTCTTGGCACGGTCTGTGCGTGCGCGGAGAGCAATCGTCTGACATCGCGAAAAATTTAAGTGTTTGACTATATCAACCGCACTGACGATGAAGAAGTTTTTACCCTTTCTCCTTGTAATTTCATGGAGGAAAGGGAAAAATTTCCCTTTCTACATGTTGAAGGTCCAATCGCTGATATGAGACTTCTTCATCGTCAGTGCTGTTGATATACTCAAACAGTTTATTTTTCGCGACGCGTCAAAAATGCTATTTTACAGGTCATTTGAATTAATTGTTTTACTAATTGATATTTATTGAACACACTTAAAAATGATTTTTTTGGAAACTTTGACACTCTAATTTATCATTTTTTAAAAAAAGTTTTCAAATGGTAATTTTTGTGAGAGAAAAAGGTGTATAAAAAATGTGATTTTAGTGCTTTGTTTGTTTACATTTTGCTTTGTTTACATTTCACAACTTGGACATACCCTTAAAGGAAAAAGTTAAAAAAATGGGACATGGTTTTTCTAGATTTTTTCATAAGCTTTCAAATGGCATAGTTTATTTAAAAAAAATTTTTACAGGAAAATATTGGATCAACCATTTTGAATTTTTAAAATGTGACTTCAGATTTAGATTCACATTTTGCAACTTGGACATGCCCTCAAGTTTAATAAATTATCAAAGTTGAGTGTGTCACGCAAAAGTTCAAAACTTTAACCCCCTCCTCCTCGGACAAATTTTCATAAAATTCAAAAATATTTGTCTGACAAAGTCCTAACCTATAGGACATATCATAAAAAAATTTTTTTGGGTGGACTTTTGATGTGATTTCCACCATATACAAATTAATTAATAACTTTAAAGGCTGCGCAGTAGTTTTTTTTTCTTATATTTTGCATAAATAAAAAAATTTATAAACGATAATAATAAAATATTTTCTGCATCTGTGCTTGTACAAGAATACAAGAGTCAACATGATTCGCATAAAATTGCGAAGGTATTTCCAATTCTGCAACCGCGTGTCTGCATGGGTTAACAAAATCTTTTATCTTCGGATAATTAAAAACGTTTGTAACGACAGTTAATTGACAGATTTTGTGAAAAATGCCTGTGAACAAAGAGAAATTTGTTTGAAAATGATTGTTTACTAATTTTAAGTCATTTAAACCGGACAGTGCCGTATTTATTGGGTGATAACTGTTTGTCGCACATTATTGAGAAATTTAAAAGAACCAATAGGTTCCTAAAACTCTCCGTTACGTCTGCATTGTGTGGTTGCTATGGCAACATATGCTAAAAATCAAGGCAACGCAGTCATTCGCAGACTGACGCAGACTTTTGGAATCCTATTGAAGAAAGGCCTTAAGAGACCATGGAACACCGTTAAGTCAGGTGCGGGAGACGACTGCGGAATATGGGCTTCCTTACCTCAAAATGTATATATGACTTAGTTGTGTTTAGGCCTTATTGTGCGTTGGTCTATAGCTATGAACATCGATGCACGCCTCCCTACTAAAAACCCCCGTACAATATCTTGTACAGGAAACTATACCATTTGTGTCAATGAACCTGTACCATTTTCAGCATAAGAAATTGAAACAAGTTCTTGTACAAGATGTTGCACAAGTATTTTTTTTCGATTTCGAACAATAAGGTTCATGTACAATTTCTTGTACGAGATTCTGTACAAGAATGTGTACTTGCACCCCCCACAACACCGAAACTTTCCTAAAGATTTCCTAAAGATTTATTTGAAATGTTCGATATATTTAATTGCAATATTTATTGAAAGTTGTGTAAAGATTTAAATGTCCCGATTAAATAAATATTTAGCGCGAACCTTTCCTGAACATTTCAATTACATCTTCGCATAATTATAATTATAATTAGGCGAAAATTTTCAGGAAATGTTCAGGAAAGGTTCGTGCTAGACATTTATTTAATCGAGACATGTAAATCTTTACACAACCTTCAATAAATATTGCAATTAAATATATCGAACATTTCAAATAAATCTTTAGGAAATCTTTAGGAAAGTTTCGGTGCTGTGGGGGACATCCCAGCTTAAAATCTCCGTACAGGATCCTTAAAGGATCCTCTCGGGATCCTGTACAGGTCCTGTGCAGGATTCCATACAGGATCCCGTACGGGATTTTGGGACAGGGTTCCGATGCAGGAACCTTAGCTATCAAATGTTCCTGTAAAGGTTCCTATACAGGAACACGTGCAGGATCCTGTACAGGAAACTTTTTAATTTTTTTAAGTTTTTATATGTTAAGCAACATTTGACATACATAGACTTCACATTTTAATATGTTAGGCTCGTATATCAATGTTGGACAGAAAAATGTATTGCGCATTCGAGAAACTCATAGAAAACTACTGCGCAGGAGTTAAAAATATAAATAAATTAATTGAGGAAACCGAGTAGGATCCTTTACGAGTTCCCTACAGGATCCTTTACACATAAGTACCTGCAGTTTACAAAACTGCAAAGGTTCCTGTATAGGAACCTTTACAAAGTTTCCTGTACTGGACCCTACAAGTGTTCCTGTACAGGAACCTTTACAGAAATCTTTGATAACCCGTGTAGAAATTGAAACGTGGTAGTCAGCCGGCCCTGATCAGGTTAAATAGGGCCCTGATTTGGAAATGAAACACTTTTTCTGATCAGGAACATTTTGGAACATTTCTTTGAATTCATTTAAATTAATTATTATTTATTTTCACTCAAATTGTTTCTTTTTCGTTGAAACTGACGTAAAATGAATTTAAAATAATTGAATGTGGCTTTTTCGAAGTAATCTGGAACCTGATAAGGTCCTGATCAGGCCTTGTTTGGAAGTCGGTCTCGAAATGTGTAATCGACAACTTCAAGTGACTCGAAATGAGTAATCGGCAACTTCAAGTGACTCAAAATGAGTAATCGGCAACTTCAAGTGACTCAAAATGAGTAAGACTGCGGTTACACCTCTGCAGGCAGCCTGCCTCTCTGCAGGTTGTCATGGTAACGTACAAGAGTAAGAGAGTCAGTGACTTCAAACTTCTCCCTTACTCTAGTTGCTCCTACCTGCGCAGGCAGGCAGCCTGCAGAGGTGTAACCGCACCTTAAAATAACAATATTCTTTTTGCTTTTGAATAAAGGTTCATGTTCAATTTCTTGTGCGAGATCATGTACAAGAATGTGTACTTGTATAAGATCTTGTGCAACATCTTGTACAAGAACCTGTATATGTAAATTTTTCGCTTTTGAATCAAGGTTCATGTATAATTTCTTGTACGAGATCCTGTACAAGAATGTGTACATGCACAAGATCCACTTCAAGTTCTTGTTTAGATAATATTTTTCTTATTGTTTATTAATTTTTTTATTTATAGGGGAGAATGGGGAGTTATGAAGCACGCTTTGTTTATGAGTTGTAACTTCAAAAAGAAATTTTTTTTTCAAATTTTCTCCACTTGAATCTCTAGAGGGTCTTTAAATATGCTTACTGGTTGAAGAATTTGCATGAAATAAAATAAAATCGACAATTTTTTTTCAGCTGGGCTAAAAAGCTGCTTTTTCAAGTTTTTAAAAATCATGGGGAGTTGTGAAGCACTACTAAAAATCGCTAAAAATTATATTTTTTGGTTAATATTCTTTATTGAGATTTTGCATAAATCCTTTTGAATTTCGAGAACCTAATCATTGATGGGTAATATATGGGTGAACTTATCTTTTTGATTTGTTCGCGAATTTTGTAAGAATTCTACAAAATGGAACACTCAAAAAAACTTTATAAACGAAAGGTTGAACACATTGTCTTGAAAGATATGCAAAATATCTGCTATCGGAATGAATCCAATTACAAAACGAAGATATTAGGTGAAAAAATATTCAGAGTAAGTGACATCTATCAAAACAATTATTATGCGAGATCTATGACCGTGCTTCACAACTCCCCATGCTTTATAACTCCCCATTCTCCCCTACAAAATATAAGAAATTTTTTAACATTGTTGTTAGAGATTCTTTGCATTTACGATTTAAAAACAACTGCGCAGCTGTAGAAGCCATAGAAAACTACTGCGCAGCCATAAAAGTTATTAATTAATTTGAACATGTACAGGATTTCGTAAAAGAAATTGTACATGAACCTTATTGTTCGAAATCGAAAAAAAATACTTGTGCAACATCTTGTACAAGAACTTGTTTCAATTTCTTATGCTGAAAATGGTACAGGTTCATTGACACAAATGGTATAGTTTCCTGTACAAGATCTTGTACAATTTCCTGTACAAGATATTGTACGGGGTTTTCAGTAGGGCTTCTATCATTCTAGATTCTGCTTTAAGGCTTAAGCACAACTATATTTGGATACGGGAGACGGTCACGGGATATGTAACATTTACATACGTTTCGAGGTTCTCTTAGACCGTATAATGGTATAATCGTATACTTCGAATTTACATTTAATAGTATAAACTTTAGCCAATTTATTACACTCAATAACATATATGCCTTCCTTCCGGTTTGAACAACTTTTTGAAAAGTAGTGTGCCTTCTATATGAATGTTTTAAGTCTATGGCGAATCTCAATCATCATACTCTATAGACTTAAAACATTCTTATAGAAGGCACACTACTTTTCAAAATGTTGTCCAAACCGGAAGGAAAGCATATATGATATTGGGTGTATAATCATCGAGAAATGTTAAGGACTATTTTTCTTTTTTATATCCCGTTGTAGAGTGAGGTTCATTTAAAGCCGTGTGCACAATTTCTAAAATTTCCTCAGCACGTTTACTGTTATTTTCAAAAGGTTAGTTTTTCTTTTTTTCCTCTAAAGGTGTTTATAAATAACCAATGTATTCCAGTTGCTTGTTTGGAATAGCACTATATATGTAGTTAGTGCTTTTATATTTGATTGCTTCCATTGATCGTCGATTCCTTTAGGTACATTTTAGAAATTTTTTTATTATCTCTAAAGGATATATTATTTATTTACTTTTATTATCTCTAAATCGACAATGTATTCTAGTTGCTCGTTTTTAATAGCACTATATATGTAGTTAGATGCTTTGATATTTGATTACTTCCATTCATCCTCTGTATCAGTTTTTATTCTCTCCCTCTCACTGAGAGAAGAGTTATAGTAGTGCCAACAAAACGTGTTTAGTAGTAAAATTACATGGAGAATGATAGCAGCGCCTCTGCGGATTAGTTCCTGTTTTATATCCTGGACTAAACGTACAGTCGATCGTATTATTGTTTAGTAGATCCGACTGTTAAATTTGTACGTCAAAAATTAACTAATCTGTTCAGTTCTCAGAAATGAACTGACAGTCACCTTTACTATTAACCCCTTGACTGACGGGGACGCATATATGCGCAACTTAAAAAAGGTGGTTTAAAACTTCTTAAAAATCGCTGAAACTGGTTACTCGAGGGTTTTTGGGGTCGCTGAACACGAATCCGGCGTTAGTTTTTCAAAATTCAAAATGGCGGATCCAATATGGCCGACATCATTATCAAAAATTGATCCGATTTGCCTGAAAATCTCTACTAGGTTGGTTTTCGAGTTTGCTGACTACGAATTCGAGGTCGATTTTTCAAAATTCAAAATGGCGGATACAATATGGCGGACAATTTTTTAAAACTGATCGGATTCGCTTGAAAATGGTTACGCGGGGGTTTTCGGGGTCGTTGAACACGAATCCGGCGTTAGTTTTTCAAAATTGAAAATGGCGGATGTAATATGGCAAACATTATTTTGAAAAATTGATCCAATTTGCCTCTTTACTCGGGGTGTTTTCGGGGTTACTGATTACGAATCCGAGGTTTGTTTTTCCAAATTCAAAATGGCGACTTCAATGTGATAGAATCATAGAGCAAAATTGTATGGATTTGCTTAGAACTCACTGCTCATCAGTTTTTAGCCCTTCTGATTAAAAATCTCAATTTACATTATCAAAATTGAAAATTAAGCTGATACCCAATAAATTGAGTATCAATTTTAATTAAAATTTAAACTATATTATTTCTAGCCAATCCGCCTATTTTTAGTAATTTTGAACCGCTATTTTGAATTTTGAAAAACGGACCGTGGATTTGTAATCAGCGACCCCGAAAACCCCCGAGTAACCATTTTCAAGCGAATCTGATTAGTTTTGAAAAATTGTCCGCCATATTTAATCCGCCATTTTGAATTTTGAAAAACTAACGCCAGATTCGTGTTCAGCGACCCCGAAAACCCCCGAGTAACCATTTTCAAGCGAATCCGATCAGTTTAAAAAAATTGTCCGCCATATTGGATCCGCCATTTTGAATTTTAAAAAACCGATCTTGGATTCGTAATCAGCGATCCCTAAAACCTTAAGATACCAAGTTTCATACAAATAAAAAAATAAAAATTTACAACACACTTTTGGCCAAAACAGTGGAAATCTCGTCGACAGACAAGGGGTTAACTTATCTCCGTGAAAATTTTAGAATTTTTCTTTTCGAGTTTGGATAGCACAGGTCAACAAAAAAGGCTTACTTTTTTATGAGATACGATAGTGGTTTCCGAAGTATTTTTTGACGCTGAACACGATCCCGGGTCTAAAAATTGGCCATCACGTCAGGATTTTGAAAAAAGTGGGGGTAAAGACCCCAAAAACGTGTTTTTGAGCGTTTTCAATATTTTTTTTCTCCTAAACCTGACGTGCCAGAAACTTCTACATCGACTTAAATTGAAGCTTGAATTGTCCACTACAAGACCCATAACTGCAAGACCAAGAAAAATTAAAATTTTTTTCAAAAAATTAGGTTGAAGTTACTAAAAATATGTATTTTTGGGTTGCTTTAATGGATTTTTTAAAATTGTTACTCGGGGGTTTTTGGGGTCGCTGATTACGAATCCGATATTAGTTTTCAAAAATTCAAAATGGCGTATGTTAAAATTTATAATTGATCGGATTCGCTTGAAAATTGTTACTCGGAGGTTTTTGGGGTCGCTGATTACGAATCCGATATTCGTTTTCAAAAATATGTCGAGGTTTACATTGAATTTTAATTTTTATGTTTTATTTGTACTCATTTGAAACTTTTTTTTCGAATTCTATATGAAGAATTAGTAAATACGTGTTTTTTTATTTTTTTATATAATCAGAATTATAAAAGTTATGATTTTTTAAAATTTAACGTTTTCAGATGAAGAGAATTTTTGAAACACTTTTTTCTCCATTATACCAAAAGATAAAAAATAATGTTATATATGAAAATGACTTGTTTCTTCTTTAATATTTCAAATATATAATTTAAAATTATATCAGTCGTTGCACAGTGATTTATTCGATTTTTACTCTTTTTCAAAGATTAACCTTTAAAAACAAAAGAAAACAAATGTTTGGTGGTCAATTCCTCAATTTCTTCCTCTAAAATCTGTTCAACGACTGATATAATTTTCAATATAATTTGAACCTTAAAGAAAACCGCTTTGGCATAAGTGGAAAAAATGTATTTATTTATCAGTGGTTTTAATGAAAGAAAATAATCGAAAATAAGCTCAACGGCGTCTAAAATATGCGAGAAAAGTTTCAAATGAGTACAAATAAAACATAAAAATTAAAATTCAATGTAAACCTCGACATATTTTTGAAAACAAATATCGGATTCTTAATCAGTGACCCCAAAAACCTCCGAGTAAAGATTTTCAGGCGAATCCGATCAATTATAAATTTTTTACATCCGCCATTTTGAATTTTTGAAAACTAATATCGGATTCGTAATCAGCGACCCCAAAAACCCCCGAGTAACAAATCCCCCACTTTTTTCAAAATCCTGACGTGATGGCCAATTTTTAGACCCGGGATCGTGTTCAGCGTCAAAAAATACTTCGGAAACCACTATCGTATCTCATAAAAAAGTAAGCCTTTTTTGTTGACCTGTGCTATCCAAACTCGAAAAGAAAAATTCTAAAATTTTCACGGAGATAAGTTAACCCCTTGTCTGTCGACGAGATTTCCACTGTTTTGGCCAAAAGTGTGTTGTAAATTTTTATTTTTTTATTTTTATGAAACTTGGTATCTTAAGGTTTTAGGGATCGCTGATTACGAATCCAAGATCGGTTTTTTAAAATTCAAAATGGCGGATCCAATATGGCGGACAATTTTTTTAAACTGATCGGATTCGCTTGAAAATGGTTACTCGGGGGTTTTCGGGCTCGCTGAACACGAATCTGGCGTTAGTTTTTCAAAATTCAAAATGGCGGATTGAATATGGCGGACAATTTTTCAAAACTAATCAGATTCGCTTGAAAATGGTTACTCGGGGGTTTTCGGGGTCGCTGAACACGAATCTGGCGTTAGTTTTTCAAAATTCAAAATGGCGGATTAAATATGGCGGACAATTTTTCAAAACTAATCAGATTCGCTTGAAAATGGTTACTCGGGGGTTTTCGGGGTCGCTGATTACAAATCCACGGTCCGTTTTTCAAAATTCAAAATAGCGGTTCAAAATTACTAAAAATAGGCGGATTGGCTAGAAATAATATAGTTTAAATTTTAATTAAAATTGATACTCAATTTATTGGGTATCAGCTTAATTTTCAATTTTGATAATGTAAATTGAGATTTTTAATCAGAAGGGCTAAAAACTGATGAGCAGTGAGTTCTAAGCAAATCCATACAATTTTGCTCTATGATTCTATCACATTGAAGTCGCCATTTTGAATTTGGAAAAACAAACCTCGGATTCGTAATCAGTAACCCCGAAAACACCCCCCGAGTAAAGAGGCAAATTGGATCAATTTTTCAAAATAATGTTTGCCATATTACATCCGCCATTTTCAATTTTGAAAAACTAACGCCGGATTCGTGTTCAACGACCCCGAAAACCCCCGCGTAACCATTTTCAAGCGAATCCGATCAGTTTTAAAAAATTGTCCGCCATATTGTATCCGCCATTTTGAATTTTGAAAAATCGACCTCGAATTCGTAGTCAGCAAACTCGAAAACCAACCTAGTAGAGATTTTCAGGCAAATCGGATCAATTTTTGATAATGATGTCGGCCATATTGGATCCGCCATTTTGAATTTTGAAAAACTAACGCCGGATTCGTGTTCAGCGACCCCAAAAACCCTCGAGTAACCAGTTTCAGCGATTTTTAAGAAGTTTTAAACCACCTTTTTTAAGTTGCGCATATATGCGTCCCCGTCAGTCAAGGGGTTAATAGTAAAGGTGACTGTCAGTTCATTTCTGAGAACTGAACAGATTAGTTAATTTTTGACGTACAAATTTAACAGTCGGATCTACTAAACAATAATACGATCGACTGTACGTTTAGTCCAGGATATAAAACAGGAACTAATCCGCAGAGGCGCTGCTATCATTCTCCATGTAATTTTACTACTAAACACGTTTTGTTGGCACTACTATAACTCTTCTCTCAGTGAGAGGGAGAGAATAAAAACTGATACAGAGGATGAATGGAAGTAATCAAATATCAAAGCATCTAACTACATATATAGTGCTATTAAAAACGAGCAACTAGAATAAATTGTCGATTTAGAGATAATAAAAGTAAATCATTTAGTGGACGACTTTTCACCAATCATTAGTAACTTTCTACTAATTCAGATTTAGAGAGCACTATGTTAAGAATTGAGAGAACCGGCAATGGTTAAAGTATTTTCGAGCTTGCAAAATGAGATTTTAGTTTTTCGATGAAAACACCATGAAAATAAATTCTAATCACTTCTGCTATATTTTTCCTGTAATTTATGCGTAAAAACGAATAAGTATGTCAATTTTCAGCTCTCCAGGTAAAAAAATGTAGGCGCCAAGAGGGGGGGGGACATGGATTTTTTTTCGAAATTTTCAAAATTTTTGACTTTTTCGATAAAAACAGAATGAAGATCAATACTAAATGTGTTCGCTATATTTTCCTTTAATACATTTTTGAAAATACATATGCATACCAATTTTTAACTTTCTAGGTAAAAAACTGTGAGCGTTAGGGGGGGGAGTACATGCCTTTTTAGCGAAAAATGGCCAAAATCTGATGTTTTTCGTCGAAAACTCTATAAAGATCAATCCCAATCACGTTCGCTATATTTTTCCTGTAATCTATGCGTGAAAATACATACGTGTACCAATTTTTAGCTCTCTAGGTGTAAAACTGTGAGTTATAGGGGAGGGGGGGGGGGGTACATGGTCATTTTTGTAACCGTTCCAATAGAGTTCCTACCGGGTACGGAACCCTAAAAATATTGAAAACGCTCAAAAACACGTTTTTGGGGTCTTTACCCCCACTTTTTTCAAAATCCTGACGTTTATTTCTGCTTATACGTTAAATTTCTATTAGATATATTTTATAAAAAGGTTAAACTACAATTTCCTGACTCCTCCACTAAAAATATTTCGCTGTATTTCGAATTTAATCAACTGCGACTTTGTATGAGACACGCCGTACTTTTTTTGAGAGGCTAAAATATTTATTTGTCTTAAAGTTACTACGACTTTAAGGTTTACATTCTCATCAAATATGTGTTGATTTGAAGATTATCACAGAAGGAACAACACTTGCAATTGAGATAGTTCATTTTTGGCACTGTTTTGAAAAAAAAAATTTTAATTTGTATAACTTATGTTTTATTATTTGCCTCCAGGAATGGCCACTTTTATTTCAAACAAAAAAACACTCTAATCGGTTAAAAATTGTTGGCTATAGTAATTTATAAACAGTAAAATCATGCATCGGTATTTATGTTAGCTCCGGTAAATTGCAAAATTAAATGAAAATACACCTCTATAGGTATAATATGTAAAAAGTTAGTAATTAATAATAATAATAATAATTTGTTTAAACAAATATAAATTTAAAAATTGCACAGTATTCTTACGAATTTATAGCCTGACATTCTCCAAAAAGAAAAATTGAATTCGGTTAAAATTTACGACTTATAGGTGATTTTGAATATTAGTTTGTATGTAGAGTGTAGCCGATAAATGCACTTTTTACGGTTACGCGCAAGGACAAAAAAATCAATATCTCCTAAAGTTTCAGACCCTTCATAGATTTTTTTTTGGAAAATACTCGTGAAATTAGTGGGAATCTAATTATTATTATTAAAAAAATGTCACTTTTCAAAAAATTGTATATTTAAAAATTATTTTTTTAATAATTTGTTTAAAAAATTATTTTTTTTAAAAATATTTTCTTAAATTGTCTGTAAACAATAAGCATTTTCTGAAAATTTCATTACATTTCATTAATTTTCCTTAGAGATATACCATTTTCAAAAATTCAAAAAAAATTTAAAATTCAACAAAATTTGTCTGCTTAACATCAACAAGGATACATTTAAATCAAGTTAAAGAGTTAAAAAAATATTTTGATTCAAAAATAAAAACTCTAAAACTTGTAAAACAAAAAAGATAAGTCTGGCCCAAAAACTTAAAAAAAAAAAATACAAAAAAGTGTAGAAAGGAAAATTTGTTTGTTTTTACTCAAAATTTAAGGAAAAAAATAAAAAAAAATATTTTTTTGAAAAATGTCAAAAAAACAAAATTTTGTATTTTTGTTGTTTTTTGACGAAATTGGCTGCCCAACGAACTTAGGCTTTATTTTTACGGACTAAGAAAGTGTTCCAATATTCAAGTCGATTCATTAAAATTCATTCGAGTTATCGTCGAGACAAATTTTTTACATTCTCATCAAAAATGAGAAAGTCTTGGATTTGTGCGATTTTGAGCATTGTCTAATTTTGCTAAATCTTTACGTTTCATGACCCCCTGATTCCAAAAAAATGGTTTTTAGAAAAGTGTCTGTCTGTCTGTCTGTCGTCTGTCTCTAGAAAAATTTGTCTCGACGATATCTCGAATGAATTTTAATGAATCGACTTGAAATTTGGCACTCTTTCTTAGTCCGTAAAAATAAAGCCTAAGTTCGTTGGGCAGCCAATTTCGTCAAAAAACAACAAAAATACAACATTTTGAAATTTTCAAAATTTTTTATTTTTTGCAATTTTCAAAAAAAAAAATTTTTCTATTTTTTTCCTCAAAATCTGAGCAAAAACAAACAACTTTTTCTTTCAACACTTTTTTGTACAACAAAAAACAAAAAAGTTATAAATTTTTTTGAAATTTCGAAATTTTCAGAATTTTGTTTTTTTGACAATTTTCAAAAAATTATTTTTTTCTATTTTTTTCCTCAAAATATGAGCAAAAACAAACAACTTTTCCTTGCAACACTTTTTTGTACAACAAAAAACAAAAAAGTTATTTTCAAAAAAGTGCAAAAAATTGAGATTTATAGTGAGTGAAGCATTAGCCGAAACATGAAGAAACGTTAGAAACATATAAAAACCTTCCGTTTTTTCTTTTAGATGCCAAAGTTAGGTAAATATACGAAACTAGGAACAAAAAAGAACTTCAAATATGCAAAAATTTTGCTCTTTTTAAATTTTTCCGTAAAATTTGCTTTTTACATTCTCATCAAAAATGAGAAAGTCTTGGATTTGTGCGATTTTGAGCATTGTCTAATTTTGCTAAATCTTTACGTTTCATGACCCCCTGATTCCAAAAAAATGGTTTTTAGAAAAGTGTCTGTCTGTCTGTCTGTCGTCTGTCTCTAGAAAAATTTGTCTCGACGATATCTCGAATGAATTTTAATGAATCGACTTGAAATTTGGCACTCTTTCTTAGTCCGTAAAAATAAAGCCTAAGTTCGTTGGGCAGCCAATTTCGTCAAAAAACAACAAAAATACAACATTTTGAAATTTTCAAAATTTTGTATTTTTTGCAATTTTCAAAAAAAAAAATTTTTTTATTTTTTTCCTCAAAATATGAGCAAAAACAAACAACTTTTTCTTTCAACACTTTTTTGTACAACAAAAAACAAAAAAGTTATAAATTTTTTTGAAATTTATAACTTTTTTGTATTTTTTTTTTTTTTTTAAGTTTTTGGGTCAGACTTTTTTTATAAGTTTTTGGGCCAGACTTGTTTTAAATGTATCCTTGTTGATGTTAAGGTCATGTTATTTAGTGGGGGTTAGAGTTATGAGTATTTGCACCACTAGCAGAGGTTGCGCCATTACGGCTGAAATGTAAACCATGGTCGCCATTACACTTCGTCGTATTTCTTTAATTTGTAGGTTATGTTCATATACAGTAGCAGACGAAAAATGTTAGTACAATACTTTAACCATAGAGGCGCAAACTCTGTTAGTGGTGCAATCTCTGAGATCTCTGTCCCCCCAAATATGTGCAGATTTTTTTGTCGCGTGAGGTCTCCTTATACTACTTCGTGGTTTTCCATAGTAAAGTAAATTGTATTGTCGCGTAATGTATATGAAAAATGGGGAAAATTGACAGTTTTACATGAGAAAAGAATAATAAGTTTTTCTTTAATGGAAAAATTTTAAATAAAGCGCGCATAACCTCAAATTTTTTTTTTGGAGAATGTCAGGCTATAAATTCGTAAGAATTCTGTGCAATTTTTAAATTTATTTTTGTTTAAACAAATTATTAATATTATTGTTAATTACTAACTTTTTACATATTATACCTATAGAGGTGTATTTTCTTTTAATTTTGCAATTTACCAGAGCTAACATAAATACTGATGCATGATTTTACTGTTTATGAATGACTACACGGAAAAAATTAGTTGCTGAAATTTTCCTCGACTTTGTAGAAGACTTTCGGATGTAGTCGAAAGTATTTAAATTTTTAAATCACTCTGTTTTAAAAATTATATTGAAAGATCGAAGAAAAAATGTACTACATTCGAAGAGAATTTAGAAAAAGGATTTGAAACTTTCAGCGACAGTCGAGGAAAATGAAAACACAGCCAGCGCGAACGATTCAGCGACAGTCGAGGAAAATGAAATCACAGCCAGCGCGAACGATTTAGCGACAGTCGAGGAAAATGAAAACACAGCCAGTGCGAACGATTCGGCGACAGTCGAGGAAAAAAGACGTGTCCAAATTTTCTTCTACAGTATTCTAAACTTTCAACGATAGTCGCGGTAAATGAAAAATTCTGCGGACCAGTAAAAAAAATTCTTTCAGTTCTTATTTATTTAATTCCTTTTATGCCTTATATTTAATTACAATCCTACATTTATACATAATCACGACACTCATCACATGTAATTTGACACTATTTAATCACTAATAACCTGCCTAAAACTAAATAGTTAACACCAATACGCATATTATCCTACACTTTCGTTGTTTCGCACGCTATATGAATCTACTTTTTCATCGTCCTTATATACTAAATGGAACCTTTCTTTACCGCTTGTGAGAAAAAGTGCAATATTTTGAAAATTAAAAATCTCAAATATTTCTCTTCAACATATTTTAGAATTTTAAAGAGTATTTCAGTATACGTTAAGGACTATTTTACAATTATTTTTAATTTATTAAATGAATAGAAAAATGATAATATTTAATTAAAATAATAACTAAGGCAATAAAATTATTTTCTGTTCATTATTCTAAAAACTTATTTAACGATTAATAATTATATTTTATATATACATATAAAAAGATTTTAATCCTCCAATATATAATTCACAAACACTGTAGACAAGAATTTGTAAATGAACGGTATTAAATTGACTGCAGATCGCGTTTATCGCCTGAGAGTATGCGCATCATTTCTGCGCACCGTTTTCCTCGACTCGTCGACGAAACTTTGTATCAAAGTGTTACAATAATTCCACGACTTTTTTCCGCTACTAGGTTTATAAAAAGTCCTCGACTTTTTTAGAGAATTTCTGCTAAAATCATAGATTTACATACAGACGACAGACAGACGGACAGACACTTTTCTAGAAACAATTTTTTTGTAATCAGGGGGTCATGAAACGTAAAGATTTAGCAAAATTAGACAATGCTCAAAATCGCACAAATCCAAGACTTTCTCTTTTTTGATGAGAATGTAAAAAAGTAAGCCTTTTTTGTTGACCTATGTAGTCAGACACATCGAAAATAGGTAGGGTAAAGTGCGGATACACGGAAAAAATTAGTCGCTGAAGTTTTCAGCTACTACTCGAAGACTCTCGGATATGAAAAAATACTTTATAAACTTATAGAAATACTCTATGATTTTAGCAGAAATTCTCTAAAAAAGTCGAGGACTTTTTATAAACCTAGTAGCGGAAAAAAGTCGTGGAATTATTGTAACACTTTGATACAAAGTTTCGTCGACGAGTCGAGGAAAACGGTGCGCAGAAAAGATGCGCATACTCTCAGGCGATAAACGCGATCTGCAGTCAATTTAATACCGTTCATTTACAAATTCTTGTCTACAGTGTTTGTGAATTATATATTGGAGGATTAAAATCTTTTTATATGTATATATAAAATATAATTATTAATCGTTAAATAAGTTTTTAGAATAATGAACAGAAAATAATTTTATTGCCTTAGTTATTATTTTAATTAAATATTATCATTTTTCTATTCATTTAATAAATTAAAAATAATTGTAAAATAGTCCTTAACGTATACTGAAATACTCTTTAAAATTCTAAAATATGTTGAAGAGAAATATTTGAGATTTTTAATTTTCAAAATATTGCACTTTTTCTCACAAGCGGTAAAGAAAGGTTCCATTTAGTATATAAGGACGATGAAAAAGTAGATTCATATAGCGTGCGAAACAACGAAAGTGTAGGATAATATGCGTATTGGTGTTAACTATTTAGTTTTAGGCAGGTTATTAGTGATTAAATAGTGTCAAATTACATGTGATGAGTGTCGTGATTATGTATAAATGTAGGATTGTAATTAAATATAAGGCATAAAAGGAATTAAATAAATAAGAACTGAAAGAATTTTTTTTACTGGTCCGCAGAATTTTTCATTTACCGCGACTATCGTTGAAAGTTTAGAATACTGTAGAAGAAAATTTGGACACGTCTTTTTTCCTCGACTGTCGCCGAATCGTTCGCACTGGCTGTGTTTTCATTTTCCTCGACTGTCGCTGAATCGTTCGCGCTGGCTGTGATTTCATTTTCCTCGACTGTCGCTGAATCGTTCGCGCTGGCTGTGATTTCATTTTCCTCGACTGTCGCTGAATCGTTCGCACTGGCTGTGTTTTCATTTTCCTCGACTGTCGCTGAATCGTTCGCGCTGGCTGTGATTTCATTTTCCTCGACTGTCGCTGAATCGTTCGCGCTGGCTGTGTTTTCATTTTCCTCGACTGTCGCTGAAAGTTTCAAATCCTTTTTCTAAATTCTCTTCGAATGTAGTACATTTTTTCTTCGATCTTTCAATATAATTTTTAAAACAGAGTGATTTAAAAATTTAAATACTTTCGACTACATCCGAAAGTCTTCTACAAAGTCGAGGAAAATTTCAGCAACTAATTTTTTCCGTGTAGATGCCCCCCAATTCGAAAATTACATCTAAATTCAATAAATATTGATATTTTTAAATGACTATTCGATTTTTCTACACTATTACTATTCATCATTAATATATGTAAGGACCAAATATTTTCTTACGTGTTAAAAATCCTTCATTCTCGTAATAAGAAATTTTGTCCAGTTTTTTGAAAATTTTTGCACTCTTTTAGCAATCTGAAATTTTCACATTATTGTAACTAATAACCCCGAGGTGCTAGCGGGCTGGCACTTTACAGAGAAGTTGTTATGACCAATAGGTATAAAAAGAACCAATAATACATAAATATAGTTTCTTCCATATTGGAGATCTGAGAAAGGGGGCATCTATCCGCACTTTATCCTATCATAAAATCATCGACTTTCATATAAGTCATTTTTCTTATTTTTAAAAGTACCTCACCACTACCTCCTTAAAATTTCTGTTATTTTAGGAATTTTTTAAGTAAATTCGAAATGAAAAAACCTCGGGAATAAGAAATCAATGCGACTTTTACGAATTGTAGTTTATACATCGCTGATAAATTTCCAAAAGCTAAACAAACAAAATTGTTGTAAACAACAGCCAGCACCCACAAAACGCCTAAAGGAGAGTGCTAAGCGCGACTGCTTGCTTCAGTTGTCTAGAAAATATAAATGTATCTTATTCTTAACATCTTCAATTAAATATTTGTTAAACAAAGGAAGTTATTTATACGATAATCCAATTCTAATATTAACATGAAAATGCATAATAAAAAAATGTTTTATTAAATGGTGTTTCGATCTTTTGATTCGTATTTACTAAATTGACTTTATGTTTATTTCGTATTGAAATTATTGCTTTTTCAACGACTGTTCGGACCTCCAGGAACGTCAAATCTTTTATGATCGTCAATAAAAGCATCATCTCCTTACAATATTCAGTGATTGCACATTTAAGATTTAAAATTATAATACCATTCTCAATAGAAATTTACTCTACACGCATAAAAATGAAGTTGACATTTACATATATTAAGGATTTATAAACTTTTTTACTCTTCGATTAATAACATATTCATTTCCTTAAAAGAAAATACCTACTATAATTATTGTTATCTTTTCACTTCCAGCCTCAAAATCTTGTAATGATGGGAAGTTTTCCGGAGTGTGATGTTAAATTGTGCGACTTTGAAATCTCCAGAGTAGTCCTGGAAGGTACAGAAGTCAGAGAAATTTTAGGAACACCCGATTATGTTGGTAAGATTCAAATTATTATTACTTCACTGTAAATATTAAAAATATTTTCCAATATGAAAGTAAATTATTTTTACTTAAATTTATTAAACAGAAAATGCAAATATAATACAGGATAATCAGGATTTTTTATTAAAGTATTGGAAAAAATGAATTTTTGAAGAAGTTACAAATGATTGCAGAAATTCAATTATTTTCAAAAGTAACAAAATTCTTCGCAGAAATTCAATTATGTTCAAAAATTGAAAAAAAATTCTTTTCAAAATTTCAATTCTGTTTAAAAATAAAATTCGTCTCCAAAATTCAATTAATTGAAGCGTTAGGTATAAGAAGGACGCTTCGACATCAAAATCTTTGCCATTTACACGCGTTTATGCCCAACCGTGGTCCATTTAGGATGTTGGCTGATGTCAACCGGCCTAATAAATGTTTTAAATTGTCGTTTGAGGTGATGACTTTCTAACGATTTAATCCTGAAATCAAGCCCTCATTTAAACTAACATTTAATCCTGCAGCATGTACGCCTATATTAGAATTTAAATCGCTATTATTAATCCATTGAGATACATAAACGTTACATGACCTATCAATCAAAGGGTATTCGGAGTGCATAGGAAATTTGGATTGTCTGGAGGTATTAGATAGATGAAGAGTTTCGCCTCGGTGAGGGACCCCATATTGTAGAGAAACTCCAGATTGTCTCAGAGATTCAAAACGCCAGGAGACTAGAACTACAGTCCTTATCTAAGGTTTTGACGAATAGAACCAGGTTTTAAAGATACCCTCTTAGGCTTAATGATTGACTCTATCTCTACTATCCCACATGCTCAAAAAGCATGGCTGTTTCATAAAGGCTGATTGTTGCCCGAACAATATACTTATAATTTTGAGGTCAACACAAATTTGTCATTGGTGATTCGCATACTTTACTTTATCTAAAAGCATTTTCATATTGTTATGCTCCTCTTTGATAAGTGTTGAGTGAGCTATCGAAATAGGAGCGTATGCATCTGTATTATGCAGTAATATGGCTTTTCTGCTGCGTTTGGAAGAGTCGATAAAGTCTCTATTCATCATCTTTATACGCATTTGGCTTCAATCTATCCATTAAATCTTTAACCTTTCAGCTTTGTTATCCATTTTTACAACTATATCTTCTTCCTTTATAGTAACACCAGCTTTACATTCTATTAGATCCCCTTTAACCCATTAACGCCCAAGTGTACAATTTTTTTTATCAAAGTTTGACACTATATTTTAGCATAAAAACTCAACAGAAAAAATTCCGCAATAGTAATTTCTTATTGGCCAAAATCCTTTCTTTCGGATGGCGTTCCAACAAATTTTAAAAAATGTATAAATAAAAAAATTATGTATGTTTTTTTTAAACTTGAAATTTTTATGATTTGTTCTTAGTTTTTTCAATTTTAGTACAGGTATTCATCTTCGAATACATCTCAAAGTCCTAACTAACGCGTCAAAAATATATTCCCTATCAGATAGGGGTATTCTAAAAAAAATTTCAAAATGTCGGACATAAAATGGCGTCTAAAGTGAATTTTTATTTACAATATCGTAGCCACCCAGCTGAAAAAGTTCTATAGAATTTCACTAGAATCATTCTATAGAATCGTTCTATATGAATTCTAGTGAATATTCTATAGAATTTCACTAGAATGATTCTAGTGAAATTCTACATAAATACTATTAAATTTTAGTGATTTTTAATTAGAAAGACTTTAAATTTGTGAAATAATATTTTTCAACAAATTTTAGGCCAAAATAATTGTTTATATCCTTTAAATATATAAAATTCATTGAACTTCGTAACCATACATAACTATAATGTTACAAAAATTATTTCACGAAATTTATATTCCTTCTAATTAAAAACCACTAAAATTTAGTAGAATTCACGTAGAAATTCTATAGAATCATTCTATTGAAATTCTATAGAATATTCTCTAGAATTTATATAGAATGATTCTATAGAATGATTCTAGTGAAATTCTATAGAACTTTTTCAGCTGGGCATGTGTACAAAATCGCAAAACTTGATAGATTTCTTTAAAACTTGACAGCTAAATGTTTTTGATGTCCCTGATCACGAAAACAAAGTCAGAGTTTAAAAATGGAAAATGACGTATACAACATGGCGGACGAATTTTTTTTAAAAATTTGTGGATTCGCTTGAAATTTGTTACTCGGGGGTATTCAGGGTCGCTGATTATAGTCCGAGAGCTATAATTAACTTTAATTTAATTTTTTATTTATTTTTTTACTTGTTTAACCCTTTTGCCAGACGTACTTTGCCCCATCCAGAACTGCCAGACGCACATTTTTACACTCGTGTAAATGTCAACTTTCGATTTCTAAATGTTTTAATCGGTATGAAATGAGAAATTTTTACATTATTTTCCACCTATTCGCCCCCTGTCCCAGCACCGGCCTGCCAGACGTAGGTTTTTGTTATTTACATGTCTTCAGTAATCTATACTCAAATTTTCAACCGGTATGAAATGAGATAGTTGTTTTGGTCGCTAGCTCCCGGACTATTACGAATTCAAAATCAGATTTAGAAAATTAAAAATGGCGAATCCAATATGGCTGATGGCTTAATTAAAAGTGGATTGGATTGACTGAAAATTGTTACTTAGGGGTTTTCAGGGTCGCTGATTACGAATCCAAAATCAGATTTAGAAAATTCAAAATGGCAGATCTAATAAGCTGATTGTTTTTCTAAAAAATGAATTGTATTACTTTGATTTAAGTTTGTACTAGTTGATTGTTTTGTGACAGTATTAATTATTCTTGTATAATATTTATTTGTTTATGTGTTATTTTATTTCACAGAAGTTGTTTATATTCTGAAATTAAAGAAACTAAGTGTGAAATAAAAGTGTAATAAAAGTTAGTTGGTTATTTGAATCAAATACATTTTAATTCAGTGTATAAACAACTATTATAAAATATTAATTTGTTTATGTGTTATTTTATTTTATAGAAGTTGTTTATACACTGAAATAAACTAATAATTAACAATGTAATTGAATCCTGCATATTGAATTTTAAAAAATAGATGTAAGATTCGTAATCAGCGACGCTGAAAACCTCTGAGTAACAATTTTCAGTCAAATCCAATCAACTTTTAATTAAGCCATCAGCCATATTGGATTCGCAATTTTTAATTTTCTAAATCTGATTTTGAATTCGTAATCAGCTACCCTGAAAACCCCCGAGTAACAATTTTCAAGTGAATCCAATTTGTTTTTAACCATTTTATTCGCCCTATTGAATTTTATCCGCCATATTGGATCCGCCATTTTGAATTTTCAAAATCTGACTTTGGATTCGTAATCAGCGACCCTGAAAACCCCCCCGTAACAAATTTCAAGCGAATCCACAGATTTTCAAAAAATTTCGTCCGCCATGTTGTATCCGTCATTTTCAATTTTTAAACTCTGACTTTGTTTTCGTGATCAGGGACATCAAAAACATTTAGCTGTCAAGTTTTAAAGAAATCTATCAAGTTTTGCGATTTTGTACACATGGCTACGATATTGTAAATAAAAATTCACTTTAGATGCCATTTTATATCCGCCATTTTGAATTTTTTTTAGAATACCCCTATCTGATAGGGAATATATTTTGACGCGTTATTTAGGACTTTTAGATGTATTCCAAGATGAATACCTGTACTAAAACTAAAAAAAATAAGAAAGGATTTTGGCCAATAAGAAATTACTATTGCGGAATTTTTTCTGTTGAGTTCTTATGTTAAAATATAGTGTCAAACTTTGGTCCAAAAAATTGTACATAGCGAAATTTCTACACGGGTATATGGGCAAAAGCTAGCAAACCATGGGAAAAACATGGGCACAGATTTTAGCCATAGTTGGTAAGCTTTCAACCAGGTTTTAAGTATGGGCAAAAGCTAGCAAACTATTGTTTATGCACGTTTCCCATAGTTCAACTTATTGTTAGATTTTTCACATATTGAAAAAAATTGCAATTTTTAAGTATGGCAAAACAAATGGGCAAAGTATGGGAGCAACAAAAATTTATTTTCATTCTTTTGAGTAAAAAAATTTCCAATTTTGAACTATGGCAAAACCATGGGCAAAGTATGGGAGCAAAAAATTTCAATTTTTCTTTCTTTTAGAGTAAAAAAAATGCAATATTCCCATATTTTCCCCATATTTTCCCCATGGTTTTGCCATACTTCAAAATTGCAAATTTTTTCACTCTAAACACAGAAAAATGCAAATTTTTTGCTCCCATACTTTGCCCATGGTTTTGCCATACTTCAAAATTGCAAATGTTTTTACTCTAAAAGAATGAAAAATTGAAACTTTTTGCTCCCATATTTTCTACATGTTTTTGCCAATGTTAGAATTTACAAATTTTTTCACTCTAAAGAATGAAAAATTCAAATTTTTTGCTCCCATATTTTCCCTATATTTTCCTCATGTTTTTTCTAATCTTTAAATTTGCAAATTTTTTCACTCTAAAGAAAGGAAAATTCAAATTTTTTGCTCCCATATTTTCCCCATATTTTCCTAATGTTTTCGCCCAAGTTTAAAATTGGAAATTTTTTTACTCAAAAGAGTGAAAAATAAATTTTTGTTGCTCCCATACTTTGCCCATGGTTTTGCCATACTTAAAAATTGCAATTTTTTTCAATGTGGGAAAAATCTAAAAATAAGTTGAACAATGGGAAACGTGCATAAAGAATTAGAGTTAATAATAATAATAATAATAATTATAGTTAATAATAAGTTTGCTAGCTTTTGCCCATACTTAAAACATGGCTGAAAGCTTACCAACTATGGCTAAAATCTGTGCCCATGTTTTTCCCATGATTTGCTAGCTTTTGCCCATATTTCGTTTTCCACGCGGGTGGGTTAACCGGCCTTATTAATGATAACACATTGATGTGTGAAATCGTATTCTTATTCTTTGTGATGATTCCTTTAATCTTATTCATACAAAAGTAACATTCTTTTAAATGCAGACGTTTCTTTCAGATTGTTGGTGCAGAGAATTTAAAATAGTGTCGATTTTTGGAAATTTTCCAACGATACAACGTCAGTCTACAGGAATTATAGATGATATAAGGAACCCAATTTCTTTCTTGGTATACAATTTACGACAAAAACAATTTTTGTATAGAGAGTTATTATTTCCCCGTCTATTTTCTTTCGCAAGCATTTCACTTCATATTTGCTACAAATTTGAAAAAAGGAGTTTGGAGTGTTTTCACAATCGTATAATCTTGAAGTGACTCAAGTTTTTTTTCTTGTAGTTGTCACGTTATCGCGACATATTTGTTTTGATACTCGTAAAGTTAGCACTAAATCCTGCCTTTTTTATAACCCAAACAAATCGATCCAACTGTCAGACACCTGAACGACCTTTATCATATGTGGTCATCCACTCACCTGTTTAAGATAGGGAAAATCACGCGCGCCTAAATTAATCGAAATTAAAACTGACCCAAAGATAGTAAAAGTGGGTATAAATGGCACTGTATAAAAAGTGCCACCCGCGTCAAATTTTTTTGACAAAATTCTTTGTGTCAGAATTGTTATATACAGGATATACAGAAAACGACACCATTAACTAGAGTCTAAATTGGATGCGCAGACGTGAACGTTGACGTCTGCGAATCCAGTTGAATAGTAATATGTCTGATGTCACCCATGCTATTCAAATGGGTGCGTTTTGGCACATTCTGGAACGAACCTTAGGCGGATAACGCCCGTTTTGATATTATTGAGTGAGAATAAATATAATATTATCTAGTATTGTAATATTACAATATTTACATTACCAAACATTTATTTCTATATGAAAGTTCGTGTCGATGCTATAAATAAAAATTTGCGCGGTTATTACATAATTTTGTAACTTTAAACGTTTTTCTAATATAATTTGCATAACTAAATTTTTCGTCTACAGAACGTCTAATAAGGTGATATTACCTAGTAATGTTAAGGTAACATTACACTTTAATATTAACGTAATGTTAATATAATATACAGATAAAATTAGAATAATTTTATATTTTAGAAAAAAACATTTCACCAAGTCTGGACTCGAACCCTAAACCTTTTGTTAAGTAAGCGAGAGTCTTACCATTTTGAAAAAACTGAAGGTTTGGACTAAAAATATGGAGGGACTAAGCGTTCATATTTGAGAGTTAACCATTGGAAAACACTCTAAATATTTAAAATTACAATTCACAGATAGTCAAACCTTTTCTCTGGAAGGAAAATGAGTTTATAGATAGAACGACAAATTAACCATCTGGAGAAATCCCTTCCTTATCCTGTTCGGAGTGAATAAATATAATATTATAGCCGGCTGAAGCTAGCAGACACGCTCAGCACCCTCCTATAGATTGTTTTGGGAAAAATTGGAAATAAAAAGAATATGAGGAGTAAGAAAACAATACAACCTTAGAGGATTGTAGTTTATATATCAGTAATGGATATGAAAAAATTAAACAATCAAAATTGTTGTAAACAATATAGCCAGCACCCACAAAACGCCTAAAGGAGGGTGGCTGAGCGCGACTGCTGGATTCAGTCGACTTAATATTATGCAAGAAAATTTCCGTTATCAATTCAAAATTCATTTTAGAAGGACTATTCAACTCTCTTCATAAGCCAAGGAAACAAACACTTTTTGAATTTGACTCTCCAGTTTTCTCAGTGGCATTGGGCTAATCTTACTTGTAGTGCATTAAGATTTTTGATTAAATATGAAGAACTTTTAAAAAACTAACAAAGATTATATACTCCGTCGAAAATCTTAATACACTACAAGTAAAATTGAAATGTTTTTTTTCTAAAATATAAAATTATTCTAATTCTATTTTAATCTTTATGATACTGCCATAAATATGGCTAATATTCACATATTTCAGCATAAGAAATTGAAACAAGTTCTTGTACAAGATCTTGTACAAAAACTTGCACAAGTAATTTTTTCGATTTTGAACAATAAGGTTCATGTACAATTTCTTGTTCGAGATCCTGTACAAGAATGTGTACTTACACATGTAAATATTTTTCGCTTTTGAATAAAGGTTCATGTTCAATTTCTTGTGCGAGATCATGTACAAGAATGTGTACTTGTGCAAGATCTTGTGCAACATCTTGTACAAGAACCTGTATATGTAAATTTTTCGCTTTTGAATCAAGGTTCATGCACAATTTCTTGTACGAGATCCTGTACAAGTTCTTGTGTAGATAATATTTTGTCTTATTGTTTATTAATTTTTAGGGTTTCGTGGCCAAGGGCCAAAACCCTTTTAGCGAGACTTCGGTGTCCGTCCGTAGTTTTTAAGTCTTATGTATTAAGTCTTAAGTCTTATGTCTTATGTCTTACGTCTTTGGTATAAGAAGGTCTTAAGTCCTAAGTCTTACGTCTTAACAAACGCTGTCATAGCAACTGTTGCCATGGCAACTCATTATCATCATTTTTATCATTTTAGGCCACGAAACCCTATGATGTAGGCGCATTGCGCCTGTTTCTCTGCCTGATTTTTTTATTTATGCAAAATATAAGAAAATTTTTAACATTGTTATTAGAGATACTTTGCATTTACGATTTAAAAACAACTGCGCAGCTGTAGAAGCCATAGAAAACTACTGCGCAACCATTAAAATTATTAATTAATTTCAACATACAGGATCTCGTACAAGAAATTGTACATGAACCTTATTGTTTGAAATCGAAAAAAATTACTTGTGCAAGTTTTTGTACAAGATCTTGTGCAACATCTTGTACAAGAACTTGTTTCAATTTCTTATGCTGAAATGGTACAGGTTCATTGACACAAATGGTATAGTTTCCTGTACAAGATCTTGTACAATTTCCTGTACAAGATATTGTACTTGGATTTTCAGTAGGGCGCAGTGTAGAACAGACATATGTATGTGAGAGACAGTAATATGTATGTGAAGATCACCAATACTTAGAGGTGTGTAAAAAGCCCGAAACCCGACCGGGTAATTTCGGGCTTTTCACTTTTCGGGTCGGGTCGGGCTTAGACAGTTCTGGTTCGGGTCGGGTTCGGGCCGGGTCAAGCTTGTTTAAATACCCGAAATCTTTCGGGTTCCCGACTGCATTTGGGTTCTCGAAATTTTCGGGTACCCGACTGCATTCGGGTTCTCGAAATTTTCGGGCACCCGACTATATTCGGGTTCTCGAAATTTTCGGGTATGCTCTAAACATTAAAAAGTTCGAATTCTCGAATTTATATAACTTGGAAGTATTTAAGTTCTTAATTTAGTAATAAAACATTTGAGAAAATGCATAACTACAAATATTCGACAAATTTTCGAAGTTTTGTGTACTCAAATTCGTTGGGGTTCTCAGAATTCTCGGGTACCCGAATTTTTCGGGAACCCGAATAAATTCAGGTACCCGAGAATTCTGGGTTACTCGAAATTTTCGGGCTACCCGAAAATTTCGAGAACCCGAATCAATTCGGGTACCCGATACATCGAAAAACCCGAGCCCAACCCGAAAAAAATTCGACCCGACCCGTCCCGGCTTTTCGGGCTTTTTGCACACCTCTACCAATACTGCCCGTGTAGAAATTTCCCTACTTCGCCTTATTTAAAAAGAGGCGCTAATAAGAAATTACTAAGGCTAACCACACTAGAAATTTTTAGATAGGTAATAACCGGGCTCTGACTAGAATGCCTTCTTTTTCAGATAGGGAAATCTAACTGGATCTACTTATGTCCCTATTAAATATTTCAATCAGGCCCTGACTAGAATGCCTCTATTTGAATTCACACATTCTGATATTCTAATCAGGCACTGCCAAGGCGATCTAGTTAGAGCCTCTCTATTTTTCCATATCATCACCTGATATTCAAAGCGTGACGAAATTAGACAGGTCCTGGCGAATTTTCCTAGTTTGCGCCTGACTTGCGAAAGGGCATCTATTCAGGTCCATATTGAAGCCTATTTTCAATTTCTACACGGGTGTATTTGAAGAACAGAAATACAGTATTGCTGTTTCATCTATACGTCCTAACTATACGAGTATGAGAAAATCGACAATATCATTTTTTTCAATGATACGTTAATATTACAGTGATGTCACTACACAGAAAAAAAAATCTTAAATCTGAGTTGGACTACTTTTAAAATCAGTCTTAACTTTAGTCTATAAAAGTATTCTAACCTTATATTCAACTTAAAAAAGTTTCAAAGACACTTTAATGTTAATGCAACATATTTAATATTTTTTTGAATATTAAGAACTTGGAGATAAAATAAAGACGAACTGTAGGCTAGTTTTAAGTCCTCTAGCGTCTTGTTTTCTGAAATGGTAAACGCGCATGCCTGTGATCAGATATGACGCTCTTTTCGTATCATCCCGTGTAGAAATTTCGCTGGGGCCCTGATCAGGACCTGATAGGGCCGACCTATTAGGGAATGAAACGCCGCGCCCGATGTGGCCCTGATCAGGAAATCCACACTTTCTTGTCGCCCCGATCTGGCCCTGATCAGGCGCGGCGTTTGATGCCATACTACGGCCCTTGTAGGGTAATTGCTGCACGGGATTAGCTTTCATGGCGTCGACTTACAAGTGTCTTCTATTTTTTGTTGATTGTGTATTTTGTGTGTGAACGGATTTCTGTTGGTGAAATAAAAGAAGGACTAAATTGCTGAAGATAAGTGAAGCTTAATGGAAGCAATACATTAATTAAAAAACAATTGGCTTTTCTTGTAAAATGTAACGTGTTTTTTGGAATATATAGTTAATTCAGTGAAACGAAATAACATGAAAAATAAAATATTTACAAAAAATTAATGAGAAAGTTACGTAAGTAAACTTTTTGCGATGAAAAAATAAAATTAACTTTAAATTAAATTTTACTTTTTTGAAATTAACAACGAAATTAAATATAAATTTATAAATTTGGATTAATTTAAATGTATAGTGTGTGATTTTCTTACTTGGTGACTATATACATATGGGGGATTTCGCGTCAAGTGATCAAGGGGTCTTTTGGTGCAATGTTTATTTCAATAATTTTTTACTCTTAAACAATTAAACATACAAATTTGACAAAGTACATTTTGGAAAGGTTTTTTCATGCTCTTTCGATTGGAAATAAGCATTTTGAAAAAAAAATTTTTTTGACCCAAAAAAATCAAAATTAAAAATAAATTTCAATTTTTGGGGAAGAAAGACCCAATTTTTTTTTTTTTTTTTTTTAACGAAAGCTGAGGTTTTTTCCTAAAAGGACATATAAATGGTAAAGTGGGACTAGAATGTTTAAACATTGAAATATGAGTTTTCTACTCGCCGGAGCGCTCAAAACCCGGTTTTAAGCTCTGTTTAGGAGAAATTTCTTTTTTTCAATGTTTAAACATTCTAGTCCCACTTTACCATTTATATGCCCGCGTGGAAATGAAAGTTTGGGCGAAATCCAGCAAAGTATGGGAAAGCTTGGCAAAATTCGGCAAAGCTTGGCAAAGTGTGGCTAATGAGCGTTTCCCAAGCTTTGGAATGTACATGATTTACAACGATTATTAAAGTAAAAAATCTCAATTTCTGGAGCTTGGCAAAGTTCGGCAAAAGTCGGCAAAGTGTGGGAGAAGGAAAAATTTATTATTTTTTTTCTTATTTTTTTGGAAAATGAAAAATCTCAATTTCTGGAGCTTGGCAAAGTTCGGCAAAAGTCGGCAAAGTGTGGGAGAGTGAAAAATTTATTATTTTTTCATATTTTTTTGGAAAATGAAAAATCTCAATTTCTGGAGCTTGGCAAAGTTCGGCAAAAGTCGGCAAAGTGTGGGAGAATGAAAAATTTAATATTTTATTTTTTTGAAAAATGAAAAAATTTTAATTTCTGGAGCTTGGCAAAGTTCGGCAAAAGTCGGCAAAGTGTGGAAGAATGAAAATTTTATTATTTTTTCATATTTTTTTGGAAAATGAAAAATCTCAATTTCTGGAGCTTGGCAAAGTTCGGCAAAAGTCGGCAAAGTGTGGGAGAATGAAAAATTTATTATCTTTTTCTTATTTTTTTGAAAAATGAAAAATCTCAATTTCTGGAGCTTGGCAAAGTTCGGCAAAAGTCGGCAAAGTGTGGGAGAGTGAAAATTTTATTATTTTTTTCTTATTTTTTTGGAAAATAAAAAAATCTCAATTTCTGGAGCTTGGCAAAGTTCGGCAAAAGTCGGCAAAGTGTGGGAGAGTGAAAAAACTATTTACTTTTTTTAATTTTTTTGGAAAATGAAAAATCTCAATTTCTGGAGCTTGGCAAAGTTCGGCAAAAGTCGGCAAAGTGTGGGAGAATGAAAATTTTATTATTTTTTTCTTATTTTTTTGGAAAATGAAAAATCTCAATTTTTGGAGCTTGGCAAATTTCGGCAAAAGTCGGCAAAGTGTGATTTTTAATTTTTGTCAAAAAATTAAAAATCTCTTAAAAAATATAGAAAAACATTGTTTTGCCGACTTTTGCCGAAATTTGCCAAGCTCCAGAAATCAAGATTTTTCATTTTCCAAAAAAATATAAAAAAATAATAAAATTTTCATTCTCCCACACTTTGCCGACTTTTGCCGAACTTTGCCAAGCTCCAGAAATTGAGATTTTTTATTTTCCAAAAAAATAAGAAAAAAATAAGAAAATTTTCCTTCTCCCAAACTTTGCCGACTTTTGCCGAACTTTGCCAAGCTCCAGAAATTGAGATTTTGCATTTTCCAAAAAAATAAGAAAAAAAATAATAAATTTTTCCTTCTCCCACACTTTGCCGACTTTTGCCGAACTTTGCCAAGCTCCAGAAATTGAGATTTTTCATTTTCCAAAAAAATTAAAAAAATAATAAAATTTTCCTTCTCCCGCACTTTGCAGACTTTTGCTGAACTTTGCCAAGCTCCAGAAATTGAGATTTTTCATTTTCCAAAAAAATAAGAAAAAAATAAGAAAATTTTCCTTCTCCCAAACTTTGCCGACTTTTGCCGAACTTTGCCAAGCTCCAGAAATTGAGATTTTTCATTTTAAAAAAAAATAAGAAAAAGATAATAAATTTTTCATTCTCCCACACTTTGCCGACTTTTGCCGAACTTTGCCAAGCTCCAGAAATTGAGATTTTTCATTTTCCAAAAAAATTAAAAAAATAATAAAATTTTCCTTCTCCCACACTTTGCCGACTTTTGCCGAACTTTGCCAAGCTCCAGAAATTGAGATTTTGCATTTTCCAAAAAAATAAGAAAAAAAATAATAAAATTTTTATTCTCCCACACTTTGCCGACTTTTGCCGAACTTTGCCAAGCTCCAGAAATTGAGATTTTTCATTTTCCAAAAAAATATGAAAAAATAATAAAATTTTTATTCTCCCACACTTTGCCGACTTTTGCCGAACTTTGCCAAGCTCCAGAAATTGAGATTTTTCATTTTATTAAAAAAATAAGAAAAAAATAATAAATTTTTCCTTCTCCCACACTTTGCCGACTTTTGCCGAACTTTGCCAAGCTCCAGAAATTGAGATTTTTCATTTTATTAAAAAAATAAGAAAAAAATAATAAATTTTTTATTTTCCCACACTTTGCCGACTTTTGCCAAGCTTTCCCATACTTTGCTGGATTTCGCCCAAACTTCCTCTTCCACGCGGGTGTCCTTTTGGGAAAAAACTTCAGCTTTCGTTTAAAAAAAAAAAAAAAAAAAAATTGGGTCTTTCTCCCCCAAAAATTGAAATTTATTTTTAATTTTGATTTTTTTGGGTCAAAAATATTTTTTTTTTCAAAATGCTTAGTTCCAATCGAAAGAGCATGAAAAAACCTTTCTAAAATGTACTTTGTCAAATTTGTATGTTTAATTGTTTAAGAGTAAAAAATTATTGAAATAAACATTGTACTGAAAACTCAAAAATTTAACCCCCTTCCCCTCGGAAAATATTGACTAGGTAAAAAAATATTTTCTCGAAAAATTACTATCTATGAGTACTACAAAAGCCCCAAGTTTTGCTACGATTGGAGAAAAATTTTTCTCCACCTTGATCACTTGACATGAAATGCCCCATATAGACATAAATTGAGCGTTTCGGTGCAATAATCGGTCTTACGCATGAACGCAAGCGCTAATACCAGTCGGGTGGCAGTGAGCGCCTCTGGGCCTATCACTGCTACCCGACTGGTATTAGAGCTTGCGTTCACGCGTAAGACCGATTATTGCACCGAAACACTCAATCCCGTGTAGAAATTTCGCTATGGCCCAGATCAGGGACCGATCGGGCCTTCCCTATTAGGGAATAAAACACACGGCCCGATATGGACCTGATCAGGAAATCCACATTTGAGTGTCGCCCCTATCTGGCCCAGGTCGGGCCGTGTGTTTCATCCCTAATACGGCCGTAGTAGGGCAATTTCTACACGGGATTGTCATGATAATATTCAATGATAAAAACATTAAAAGTTAAAAAAAAATTAATTGTTTGAAGGCAATAAATGTAAAGCGATTATGTATATATTATGTATAAAAAGAAAGAATAAAATTCAAAGCTATATATTTAAAAAGTGTGTATTATTTTTATAAATAATCAATATACTTTTACCCATAATTTCGTGAGTAATAAATCAGAATAAATTTAAATAGTGATACTTACTACTTTTAAGTCTTCAAGAAATATTTATTTTAGTCTCGTCTTTTGAACTCGAATTTATACTACAAGTCAAAATAGTCTTAAAAATTGTTGATAGCCAAAAACTGGACTTAAAAGTAGTTGCCTTTTGAACTCAAATTTATACTACAAGTCAAAATAAACTACTTTTAAGTCCAGTTTTTGGCTATCGACAATTTTTAAGACTACATAGCGACTTCATTCAAGCCTGAGTACCGACTTTTTTTAAGACCCTTTTTACAAACTAATTTTAAGTCTAGGGTGACTACTTTTTGTTACATCTTAAAATTAGCTCTTTTATAGACTTGATTAAAAACTTCTTTTTTTCTGTGTAAGGTAAAAGTCCCAATTATGGGACATTTTACAATTTCGTCCCTATTATGAGGGGATGCAATAAATGCAATAAAAAATGATGATTAGAAATTTATACTTATTTCAATAAATTTTACACGTTATAAGAATAATTATTTCTGTATAGCATTTAATTTATTAAGAAATGTTTAATTGCATTTTAGCTTTTTAATTAAGGTAAGCCAGGTTTTTCGTCAGACTACCGTCCCACGTTAGGTGCATTTATTATTTGCATGACCTATTATGAGACACACAGAAAATATGCAGCAAACATAACCTCAAATATTTTTAGTATTCTCGCATTAATTTTCTACAAAAAAATAGTTTTACAATTATTTAAAAAACCAGAATATGTTTATTGTACATTATTCTTTATAATTAATAATCAAATTATTGAGATAAGTTAATAGAATTTTAATTACTTATTGAATTAAATAAGTGTCTCATAATAGGGGCATTTATTATGGGACACCCGTACATCAGGAAATCATTGTCTCATAATTAGTGCAGTGCAGAGTTTCAGAATTTAATTAACATTATTTTTATTTTATAAAATATAACAATTTTAGGGCCTAAATATTATTCCTAACATACAAATCTTTCAATCTATACCCTTATTTGATCATATTAACACTCTTGATTCCAAGAAATTTATCATAGAAATTTAGTTTAGCTAAAACAGTGTCCCATAATTGGGACTTTTACCTTATAGGGTCAGCCGGGATAAATCCGAACGCTTTTAGTAAGTTTCAACAATAACATAACTGTATTTCAGAAAAATCTTAGGGAAAATAAATTTAAAGTATTGCAATTGTTAAACTTATATAAAAACTCCAGAAAAATACGATAATAAACCTATTACGTAATAATGCATCATATATAAATACAAAAATCAAACAGGTTAAAAATTAAAATGCATTACACAATTAAAACCTTCAATAACTTTATCAAATCATAACGGATTTTTGCAAAACTTGGTACAGAAAGTATTTTGGAGTGATTGAATGTAAATACAAAAATAAAAGTCAAATTTTTTAAATTCAAAATGGCGGATTCAATATGGCAGACTTTCCTAAAACTTATTTTTAAAAATGATCAAATTTGTTTGAATCTTGCCACTTGGGGGTTTTCGGGGTCGCTAAATACGAATTTGAAGTCAGATTTTTAAAAATCAAAATGGCGGATCCAATATGGCGGACGAAAATTAAAAAATTCATTGGATTCGCTCGAAAATCGTTACTTGGGGGTTTCCGGGGTCGCTGATGACGAATTGGGTATCAGAGCTTCATCGTTCAGAATGGCGGGTACAATATGATATACAAATTTCATAAAAATTCCTCCAGTTTTAGAAATTTTAATCCGCTTCTTTTAATTTTTAAGTGATTTTTTAAATTTTGAGAAACTGACTTCAAATTCGTAATCAGCGACCCTGAAATCCCCCGAGTAATAATTTTCGAGCAAATGCAATGAATTTTTTAATTTTCGTCCACCATATTGGATCCGCCATTTTGAATTTTGAAAAACTGACTTTAAATTGGTAATCAGTGACCCCAAAAACCCCAGAATACTAAATTTTATTAAGATCCTGAAAAACTTTTTTCAACAAACCATTTGGCAAAAAAAGTGCAACACTCCTTCGAGAGAACGGAGATTAAGTTTCTGCTTATTAATTACTAACGAGGATACATATAGAAAGAAAAACTTTTTTCTATGTACTTTTATAATGTTAAAATATTAGTGTAATCAAATAAAAACAATTTTGTGTGGCTCTGATATAAGAAAAAATTATTGAAAATACCGTTCGGATTTACCCCGGTTTTCCAATTTTCCGGGGTAAATACGAACGGTCTGATATTATTAATTAAAGTTAACAGAAGGCAAAAATCAAAAATAGTTTCTGTTCTAGTATTCATAACAAACAATTATAAATAATAAAATGAATTTTTAGCTTCTTTTTCTTAAAATACGAGACAATGTACTGAAAGAGTGTCATCTTTGATTTTCAATCATTTTTGCAATACTCGTTATCTTTGTTTATGCTGTTGCTAATTAACAAACGGGAAATGGGATAATACTTAGAATCTCTTGAAGAGGATCTGAGGTAAAAATTCTCATGTCTAACTTATTTTTTAAAATTTTAATTAAGCTGAAATAATTAGCGTTCGGATTTACCCCGGCTGACCCTAAGCTTACATGCTGCTTGGTAAAGATGTTGAAGGTGATGATCAATCAATTTATAATTAGTGAAATGATAGGAAATACATTTTAATTCATCTGATCATGTAATATTTTTATTAAATTTTTAAATTTAAATTTAATTTTAATTAAAATTAAAAAATTTTTAAATTCACAATTTTTTATATATTGAAATAAATCTTAACACAATAATGGACTGTAATGCTTTAAGGAGGATCTGCGTCATGGAGCGAAATCTCAGTTAATAAAGACTATTATATGATCAGAAGAACTAAAATGTATTTAACATCATTGCACTATATCAAGAAATATTTAAAAGTTAAAGTTATCTTATGTTTAAACTTTAAATTTTAATAAAGTCTTAAAGATTGTGTGGTTAGGCGAGTGTTTGGGTTCAAAAAGAACCTATGAATTGATTTTGAAAACCATTATTATTTAATAATTACTTGCAACTTTCCTTTAATTTTACATTTGCATTTTATGGCTTAATAGTGTTCTAATTAATTAAACAAAAGTTTTTTTGATTTGCGTGTAGAGGTTTTGGGCTTTTAAAGTTCGAAACTTTAACTTGAAATATCTCCGTTCGTCGTTTTTTATTATATGAGGGTCATAAATTATAATAATCCAAGAGATGGGAGTAATATTAATCATGTAAAAAGAATAACGATCGTACATCAATTAGACGACCTAGTACAACCTCCTCCAAATGAAAGAACGAAGAGTAGCGATATACAGAAATCCTATAGGAATGCCTTCCCTTGGCAAAGAAACTAGAGAAACGTACTAGTATGGTCAACAGTGTTTTTTAAATTTTAACCAAAAGTCATTTGTTCAGTTTTATAAAGTACGTGAAAGATTAGTTGACTGCGCTTGAAAATTCTGTAGAGCATTGCGCTTTCTATCCAAGGTAAATGACAGCTAATCGTCTGTTTCCATTTGTGTTAATTTCAGATGTGAATATACTATTATTTTATGAAAAACAAATACTGTTAATATATATATATATTTGTCTTCAAGAATTGACTTCCAAAAAAATATTTTTTATTTTGTGTTTCTCACAAAACAGAATGTTATGCAAGTCTCAGTTTTCAGTGAAATAGCATGTCTCACAGGTCGTGAAAAATTTCATAATTTAAATGTTAAGTGTGTGTTTATATGTAAGTTATACGCGAATATATGTGTGTTATAGGTTGGTTCATAAGTGTTGATAAACGTCGAAAAGTGATACAATAATAATTGTTCTTTGTTTGTGTGATTAATTATACAAATATGTGAATGACTGAGTGAATTTCAGAAAAACTGTGTGAACAAGTGGAAATTATATTTTTTTTATCTCTGAGATAGAAAGAGATAAAGTTTCTCTATCTAAGTCTATCCCCACTTTATCACTCCAATCACTTTTTACCTCTCCTTCTGTATAAATCATTTTCAATAACCTTTATTTCATCCCTTTTAATACTTTCAATATCCACACCTATCTCTTTCTGTCTCTAATTTTATCTAAAAATGTACTTATCTTTTTTAATAATCTTGTTTCTATCCCAGGCTATCCCTTTTTTATTCCCCTCAATCTGTTTCTATCTTCCCTTTTTATTCAATCTCTTTTAATAACCCTTACTTTATCGCCTTTTATCATATTACTATTCACATCTTTCTCTTTCTATCCCTATTTAATTCTATACCCAATTTTAATACAACTATCGCTGTTTATCTTCTATTCTTCTCAATCTTTTTGAATAACATTTTTCTTATTATCTTCTTCAATACTTTTTCTATCTACTTTCTTCCCTTTCTATCGCTCCTTTAATCCATTTTCACTTTCTTGTGATTTTTAAAGAAAAAGATATTCTCTTTTCATAGCAAAAAATTTATGAATTTAATGATTTTAGATATGAGGCATTTTACATGTAATGTCCTATGTTAAAATTTCAGCTTCTTGAAAAAAATTGAAACTCGGCGAATTTGTTTTTCTATCAAGAAGAAATATGACCCAAAAAAAGTTTTGACTTTTTCGGGAATTTGGTGGGGTAGAGGATTGGATCAGCAATGAAATTATAATTTTGATCATGAAATATTGTTTAATATTGACAATTTTCGTTTCTATTGTACATTTATAACAAAGAATATTGAAAATGGAAAATATTTAATTTAAACTTTAAACATTTTTTTGCAATTTTCAAATTTTAAAACGTTGTGGCGAAATGCAAAATCCATTTACTTATAAATTTATTCTCCAGTTATTTTTTTTATAAAGGGTTATCATTGGTACTTATTAATATATAAACTACACGACATTAAACTTGACAGGATTATTTTATTAATATTTTAAATACAATAGGTTTTTCTTAATAAAATAAGCCAATTGATCTATTACGCCCCGGAGGTGTTTGTTGAAAATTTTGTTATTTTTTATCATTACCGTAAGTATTAAACAAAAATTGTCAATTATTCTTTAAGAACAAATGTTTAAAGCTCAAAACCTGATATACAAAAAAATTTTACAAGTAATTTTGAATAAGATATAACAAAAAAATAAAGACTTCAAAAATTTACTTCCAAGCGTCAAAATCACTTTTTCTACCATAAGTTTAACAATAATAAAAAAATAACAATGAAACTTGGTACAAACTTACAGTTATGCCAAGTACATTATTTTGATTAAAAACCGAAATTACTCTGATTTAATACTTTTAAATAAATTTAAGTGATCCATTACACCCCACAGTGGGGCCAAATGTAGTTTTTGTGTAAAAATCAGTCTAGAGGTCACAATTTTCATTGAAATTGAAAACTTTTTTTTTTAAATCTTCGTTACTAAATTGCCTATCGATTCCTCGAGGCCGATTTTTTAATTTTTGTTTATGTATATTTATTTGTTCATAACAAAGTATAAAAATATCGATAAGTTGATATAAAACAAAGTTTTTGACATTCAAAAAATTGTTAAATACATTAAAAATCATATTTTAGTGTTCCTGAAGTAATAAAAATTATTAATATACATTATTTATATACTTTTATAAAATAAACAATGCACTAATTAATTAACTTTTGAAAAAAGAACATACTTGAAGAAATTTAATTTGTAATATATTTCTTCGAGTTTTTTACCCAAAATTGAATGGGTAATTAACTTATAAACAATTAGTATTAATTTCATGCATTTTCAAATTGTTTACACAATTTTTTATTGTTAATTATAAATTTTTTGTTTAACATTAACCAAAAAAATTCTTTTTTTTTTACATTTTTCACCATTTTACGGAGGAAATAATGAAATATAATTAAATACAAAAATAAAGGGTATTGTGTAAATAATTATCAATTGTTTAAACAAATTATTTAACAAAATTATTTTAATCACAATTAAAATTTTAGTCTCATTAAATTATTCAGTTTGTAATAAAAAAGGTCAAAATAAAAAAGCAATGAAATTTATATTTTTAATGTTAATCCAATTTTCATGAAATAACAAAAATAATTTGTTTAAACAATTGATAATTATTTACACAATACCCTTAATTTTTGTAATTAATTATATTTCATTATTTCCTCCGTAAAATGGTGAAAAATGTAAAAAAATAGAATTTTTTTGGTTAATGTTAAACAAAAAATTTATAATTAACAATAAAAAATTGTGTAAACAATTTGAAAATGCATGAAATTAATACTAATTGTTTATAAGTTAATTACCCATTCAATTTTGGGTAAAAAACTCGAAGAAATATATTACAAATTAAATTTCTTCAAGTATGTTCTTTTTTCAAAAGTTAATTAATTAGTGCATTGTTTATTTAATAAAAGTATATAAATAATGTATATGAATAATTTTTATTACTTCAGGAACACTAAAATATGATTTTTAATGTATTTAACAATTTTTTGAATGTCAAAAACTTTGTTTTATATCAACTTATCGATATTTTTATACTTTGTTATGAACAAATAAATATAAATAAACAAAAATTAAAAAATCGGCCTCGAGGAATCGATAGGCAATTTAGTAACGAAGATTTAAAAAAAAAGTTTTTAATTTCAATGAATATTGTGACCTCTAGACTGATTTTTACACAAAAATTACATTTGGCCCCACTGTGCGCCCCTGATCTATTACGCCCCGGTCTCCCCTACAACATTTACTTTTTCAATTTTTAAAATATTAAAAAATAAAATTCACTATTGGAAAGAACATGAAAAAACCTTTCAGAAACATATATTAATAACATTTTTATTAAAAACTTGTTGGTAATAATAAATTATTAATTGTTTGTAATAAAAAGTTTTCATGTAAGCATCAATATTGTGACAAGCTTGCCGTGCAATATTACCGCAAGCTTAAACGGCTGCTGGGAAAATGCTGGGACATTTGAAGTTTGTGACAAGCTTACCGCAAGCTTGCATGGTGATGTTGCAAAACTTGCACTGGAAGGGTCAGGGTCAGAGAAGAAGTCAAATTTTTATCCGGAAATAAGGGAAAAACAAAATTAATTTTTTGTCGCAACCCTGTAATAATATGTTTAATTTCTTTTACATTATTATTTATATATTACTGTTAATATTGTTTTTTGCTTTATTAACAGTGAGTAAAAGCTGAATAGTGTAAAATTTCTAAGTTAAAGATTTCATATATACCTAATTTTCTGTGAAAGGAAAATAATAATGATGAATACGGAAGTTGGACGATAATAATAATAATATAGTTGCTAATTAGAACATTATCCTAAAAATATTTAAATGAATTCTCCCTTCTTCGTGTGCATATGTAAAATACAGAAGTTTCGGGAAAGATACCAAAACCATGAGTAAAAATAAACAAACATGAGCTTTTATGGGAAACTTTATCGAATATGTTTTTCGTTTCACACACAATTTGAAGGCGAAGGTGTATTAAATTATACATATCGTATATTTCAATGCCAAGACCTCTGCACGGTATGCGAGACGATAGTATGATGTCACAAACATGTGTTCGTTATTTACGCCCACATCCACTGTCACTGAAATGCTGTCGTATTGTTATAAAAATAATTCATCAAAAGAAAGATGAATCAAAAGAAATTTTCATTTACGTTTAAATTATGAGAAAATACATTATGAATTCTATTTTTAATTTCTATTTTGAATTTTTTTCAAATCTAATTACGATTGACAAAAGAATTTCGGAAAAGTACCTCTCTTACGTTAAATATTTTGCATATACAATTTTCGAAATTCTTACTGATAAAATTGCAATATATTCACGAGTATGTTAATGTGGACACTGACATCACATGATTCGCAATAAAATATAAAACTTTAGATAGTTCGATGACCACTTATTTGGTAGCTGGAAAGAATTTATTATAGTTGACAAACACGATTTTATTATATACGATAAATAAAATAAATATTGATAAATGTTAAATACTCAATTGCCATTTAACAAGGAGCGAAGTTTTTGTACATTAAACTTTTTCCCCATCAATAGAAATTAAAAACGGAACTAATTAGACTTTTGAGTTACGAACAGAAATTCAGATCGAATATTCAACTTTTTCTTCCGTCACTTTCTGTAATCCGATGCCAATTTAATTAGGTAAATGGGAGTTTTTTCCTCTCTGGAATCTTTGAAATTAATTGTGAAGACATTTGTTTTTATTTTTTATTAATTTTTTTATTTTTTATTTATTTTGCTTCCTCGTGAGGAAGCTTTGTAGTCGTTTAATTTACAAAATTTTTAAAAATCCTTTTGACAAATTTTCTTCTATATGGGACTATGTTATATAAGACCCTGAACAATTGTCCGGATGTATGTATGTGTGTGTGTATGTGTGTGTGTGTGTGTGTGTGGATCCCGATTTTTGTGAACACGATAACTCGAAGAGGTTTCAACGAATTCGGCTGAAAATTGCTAGGAATATTTATCATAAAAATATCTCGAAATGGATTGATGGACATTAAAAAATCTATTAAAGAAAATTTTTTTTTTACTTTTTTCAAAAAAAAAATTTTTTTCAAAAATTTTTTTTTAAATTGAATATTGAAGTTAATATACAATAAAATCTTCTTCTTTGCATCAAGACGAATCGATTGGTATATATAAAGTATAAATTGTATGAGAGTTTATAGAGGTAATGACAATTTAAGCAAAAAAATTACCTTTTTTTATCAAAAATTTAGTTCTTTCATCAAAATTATATTCCAGTACAATAAGATTTTACTCATTTTTTCAATAATCTTATCCGTTGCATTAAAACGGATCGATTGGTATATATAAAGTATATATTTTATTTGAATTTATAGAATTAAACATAATTAAAACCAAAAATTCGCACTTTTATTAGAAATTTATTTCCTTCTTAAAAATTATGTTGCTTTATAATAAAATGTTAATCTAGACTTAAAAACAAACTAAAAATCTTCATTTCATCAAGACGAATCGATTGATGTATAAAAAGAATATATTTTATTAGCATTAATAGAATTAAATAAAATGAAAAAATTCACTTTAAAGAAAATTTTTTGCTTATCGTAAAGAGGAAGCAAAATGTTAATGTAATGAACATCTTAATTCACAACTTGTTTTTATTTTTACGTGATTGCCCACAGATCAGGGAAAATAGAATTGGCCATGAAATTAGGGAAAAGTCACGGAATTTTCATAAAAGTAGTTACTTGAAAAAATTGAAATGTTAGAATTCATAAGAAAATTCTGAATTCTGGTGACTTTTCTTCCAATAATTTTAATTCTTCTGAAATTTATTAAATTTTTAGTATTGGTTAATTAATTACTAATTGTAAGAATAATGGATTTAAAGAAGAATTTTAATTAGTTCACACTGAAAGAAAGGTTTTGGAAAGAACAGACAAACGTGTATGTTTGGTGGTTATGTTACACATTGGTGTGTTGACGTTGGCATATGTATGTGTAACGCTCCGATCAGTATAGCTGAACTACCTATAATTTATGTCAGTAGCCGGTATCAGGTTATTACCTATTCCTTATGGGAAAACTAGACATAATTCTAGCTGTACCAGCGAATTATTTCTTTCAGTGCAGAGCAATTCCACGCCAAGTGATCATAAGAATTTTTTATGATTTTAGCAATATTAAAAATACTTTCTGAATTTGTTCCTTTATGAACATGGCATATGCTTATGGCGGCGCAAGTTTTGTTTCAAATTACTCTACAGGTAACAATTCTTTACCAAAACGCTTTTTCTTTTTGTGAAATATTCGTTATTAAATTCTCTAACGATATCTCTAGCCCTATTTTTGAATTTTTGTTATTAAACATTTTTTAAATAACATTAAGTTTTAAAAAAATCATAAAATCGTAAAATATATTTTTGTCATATTTATTAGTTATGGAAATTAATAAAAAAAACCTGCTAAAAAATTAAAAATAATCAATTTAACATTGTTTGAGAACCAATAAATCAATAGAGTAATTTGAAACAAAACTTGCGCCGCCATAAGCGAATACTGCACAAGTCCCGGCACGCTGCGTCGAACATTTGAAAAAACTTTTATACAATATTATTTCATGCATATAAAGGAACAAATTAAGAAAGTATTTTAAATATTACTTAAATCATCAAAAATTCTTATGATCACTTGGCGTGGAATTGCTAAACACTAAAAAAATTGAATTTTTGAAAGTGTCGAAAAATGGGATACAGTGTGGTGTAATTTTGCACCTGTACTGCACACAATTTTTTTTCGAATTTGACTTTCCGTATACAAACTTGTGAGATTCCACTCTTTCCAAAAATATGTGTCACTGTTTACAAATAATTTTTTTGGCAGAGATATTTTTAGTCAAAATCGAACATTTTTCAGATGCTTATCATTTTCTCGCTGATAGTAATAGATGTTTTACCTATAATTCACTAACTCCCTGCTAGATGGCTAAAACTTTATCTGTCGTGCACGACTTGTATCGCACAGGGTATAAGTATATGCTCACACATCAGCAAAGATTTCCTGAAACTCGACAGAACCTCATTCAACGAGGTTAGAAACGTTGAGTGGCGATGTTCATGAGAGATTGCACATAAACAAAACATTAAACATCAACCTTTAGCAAAAATTAAACTCCAAATATTTACTTACGATGTTCAGTCAATATTCAGACAATATTGGTTTATATACGTATATTTATATCGAACGAAATTTTTATAATTATGCGAAAATCGCATTCAATATCGATTGAACATCTGAAGTAAATATTTGGAGTTTAATTTTTGATGAACGTTGATATTTAATATTCTGTTTATGTGGAAATTTGAACATTCACACAATCACTCATGAACATCGACACTCAATGTTTCTAACCTCTCTGAACGAGGTCCTGTCGACTTTCAGGAAATGTTTGGTGCTGTGTGGGTGTGCTATAAACAAAGCCCCTCTCACAGTTTTTTATCTAAAGAGGTAATGGAGTATGTACACCTTCTGTAAAAAAGTCCGTAACAAGAAATTTGCATTGGAGTAAGATGAGAAATAAACCGTATATCTGTCTCTCTTAATCCAATAGAAAGTTTTCGTTGTGGACTTTTTTTACAGAAGATGTAAATGCTCCATAAAAATTGACACACTACGTATATATTTTTACGCGTAGATTACAGGAAAAATATAACCAATGGTAAATTACGGTGGTGAGACTCCGTAGTTTGCGATCATCGAGGTTAAGCGTTTTCTGAGTGCGGTTAGTACTTGGATGGGTGACCGACCTCGGTTCGACTCTCGCTATAGCAAAGTGTTCTTCCCACTACTTTTGTAATTTATCAAGCTGGAGGTTTCACGTCGAGGGATAATAATGTGCACTGTCGATTATTGTCGAGTACACACCATTAGAACACGGCTGTCGAAAAACCGGTTGTACTTAGGAGAGGTTTTTTACAGTTTCCCTCTCCTCTGACGAGGAAACCCATTAGACGGGTGGTTCAAGCAAATACGAGTACTCCTAATTTCAAGTCGTTCTGTAGACGGAAAATTTAGTATTAAGTACCTAAATTATAAGAAACGAATTGTAAAGAAAAATTTTATGTAGAAACACTTGTATATAGCTAGAAAAGCTTAAAACGGATGTATAAACAAATAAAACAGGAAAAATATTTTGGACATTTTTCGCAAAAAAGCCTAACACTCACAGTTCTTCTACCTCGGAAGATGAAATCGGTATTCATATATATTTTCAAAAATGGATTACTGGAAAAATATAGCGTTCATAGATATTTATATAATTACAATAAAATGCTTTAAGGGGAGGGTGGGGGTCAAGTTAAATCTTACGAACAGCAGCTAAATGATCATAGGTATATCTCACGTGGAATTACCCACATAAATAATCGAAATTTTATTAAATTGAATTGTAAAAAATAGATTTGGAAATTCTGAAAGAAGTTTTTCAAAAATTATTAAAAATAATTGACTTATTTAATTAAGAAGTAAAATAAAAAATTCAAGAAAACAATAATTGAAAAATTCTTTCTTACTTTTTATTTTCGTTTCCAATAATTCGTTTTTTCTTTTTCAGCTCCTGAAATTTTACACTACGAACCAATAACACTGGCAGCTGACATGTGGTGAGTGTAAAAAGAAAAATTAAAAAAGAAAAAAATTCGAATTCAATTTTATACAAATGAAAGTTCCGAGAGCTGTCATGAAATTGTGATTGTTATACTTATCTTTTTATTCCATCGATCAATTCTGAATGTTGGCTTTGATTTAAATGCAGGTCACTGGGTGTAACGACATACGTCCTTCTGACGGGTTTCTCACCATTCGGTGGTGAAACTGATCAGGAGACATTTCAAAATATTTCATTGGGCGAAGTTGACTTCCCAGAGGAACTTTTTGATGACGTTTCCGCTCAGGCAAAGGACTTTGTTGCCAAACTACTCGTGCTTGATCCAAGGTGTGAATTTACATAAAATTGCAATAAAATATAAAAATAATACTCTAATTTTAAAAAAAGAGAGAAAAAAGAATTAAATATGTAATTCGATTCATTGATTTTTAATTCCTGAAATGTGATAAAGGAAATATATACGTATTCAAAATTCAAATTTTTATCATTTACCTGCAAAATGTAGGCGTTTCAATTTTTAAATTTAAATTTTTCGAGAGCTAATATATTGTCAATTTTAAAATATTATTCATGTGTTTTATCACGAAACTGGTTTTTTTTTATTATTAATATCTATCGATTATTATTTATGGTCTTTTAAATTCCGCTTTTTTTGAATTATATGAAGAAACTGAATCGAATTTGTTTTGCTTTTATTTTCAAAGTATCTAAACATTCTTTTTAAGTTTTTTGTAATTTCTAATTTTTATTTATTCGATTGAAAAATGAATGTTCACAGTGCACGAATGACATCGAAACAATGTTTGCGCCATGAATGGTTACGAGGAGCGCCAACACAAGCATCACCGCACTTACGAAGATATTTATCAAAATCCCGTGAAGTTCTTTTGGAACGAGTTGTGAGCAGGGAAAATTTGCGACGCGCAACCCTTTTGAGTCAAGCGAGCAGCAATGCAAATCTCACAGAAAGCGATCAAAATCAGGGCCTCAACTGCACACTGAGTCAAAGTGAAATGTGCTTGAGCTACAGTCGTACAGGAAGTCGTGGAAGTCTCCCAGGCAGTGAGGAATTTATGAGTCCAGCCGATTCCCAAACGAGTCTCAATTCATCGCAAACAAGTCTCGCAATGAGCCAGAGTTGTTTACTGAACAAGGAACAAACTCAAGGACTTCTCACTCAAGCTCAAAGTAAATCACAAGCAAATTTAAATCTCGGCGCAAGTCGCGGTCTACTGTCACGAATGAGAAGTCTAAATCAGATTCAATCGCAAGCTTGCCTTTTGAATGGAAATAAAGGCGCTGGTAAGGAAATTCTCAGTCCACTGTTTGGAAGATCACGGGAAAAACTCTATGGTTTAAAGAGTCTGTCAAAGTCGCAGGGTGTTTTGGATATTTATCGAAGTCTCGAGAGTTTAAGACAGAGGAAGAAAAATCAACGAGCACAAACTGAAGATATGCTTCCAATATTTAAACAGCTCAGTGTCGAAATTGCCGCATCGAATGCCCCCTTGGTCTCGTCCTGCGATGCCGTTGCACTACCTGCTCGTGATCGAATTCCAAGGATTTCTCGACCACAGGAATTGCTAACGAAAGTCTCCATTACCGCTGAAAAATCATCATCTTCTTCTGGAATTGAAAGTAAACTTACATTTTCAAAAGCAGAGAGTTTGGACAAACTTGGAAAAAAAAATACCGAAGATATGATGACACGAGAAATGGAGAGAAAACAAGAACTTAAAATACAAGGTGATTTTTTTCAATGAAATTTATATTTTTACTTTCTCATAGACAAAGGATTGTATTTCAAACTTTGTACTCGATAATTAATTTTAAAGAAGTAGTAAAAAGTATCTATTGAAAAATTTGACGCCTGAAAAAATTCATTTTATTCAGATCACAAAAAATTTTATTATCTAAATTTTTCTAAAATTTATTCTTTTTTAAATATTTATAATGAATTTTAACTATTTTCCAAAAAATTGTTGTTACAATTACTAAAAAGAATATATTTTTCCATAATTTATAAATTAAATTACATTGAAAATTTGATTAATATTTTTAAATAAATATTTTAATATTATTAGTTTTACAATAAAATTTCCGAAGGCTTTAATTAAAATTTTTTTTTAAATTTAAAATTTATTTTTGTCTGAAAATTCTAAGAAAATTCTACTATTTAAATACAAAAGTAAATAGTTTAAAAAACAATAAATTAATTATTTTTTAAAATTGAAAACCTTTGTTTTAACAAATTTTATCAGAAATTTAATACTTTACGAATAATTTTATTATTTATGAAAATAATTGAATTGTTGAAGCCAGCTAAAGCTAACAGTCGCGCTCAGCACCTTCCTATAGATTTTTTTGAGTAAATTTGAAATAAAAAAAATTTCAGGGGTAAGAAAACCATACAACTTTAGAGAATTGTAGTTTATACATCAGTGATGAATTTTGAAAAATTAAAGAAAAAAAATTGTTGTAAACACTAGCCAGCACGACTCCTAGCTTCAGTCGGCTAATTCTTGACACGAATTATTACATTTTTTGAAAGTAATTGAATTTCTGCAAAGAATTTTTCCTGTCAATAATTTTATTAAAATGTTTGAAAATAGTTAAATTTCTGAGCATATTTTCATAATTAATAAAAATAATAGTACCTAGATAGTAAATAGATAATAGATATTGAATATAATTGAATTCATCCTGTAGAAATTTTTCTTCAAATTTTGGAAAATAATTGCAGTTACATATTAGAGTATTTAAAGTAGTGTAAATTTTCCAAAAAGGGGACAAAGTAATTTTTATTACCTCAAAGTAGATTTTAGTAGACGAGTGCAAAAGCTGTTATTTAAATAAAATTAATAATGTTTTGTGCAGACGTTCCGAAGAGTTCAACTTCAGGATCGGAGGAGAATCTTGATTCCCTGCAGTCCATTGAATCGGACACACTCACTGAAGATTCGGACGAGACTACACACGATCGTAGTCTATTGTCCGTGAAACCGTGTCACAGACAACATTCTGACATTTCAAATCATTCCAACAATTCAGCGAATTCGGACGACAAGGACGAGCATACCGAGTCTGAAAACGAAGAGCCAAAATACACCGTCGCACAATTGGTCTCAGCCTTCAATAAACACCAGGAAGTCGCGTCGAAAACCAGTCTCGAGGCTATCATGACCGAGAAACGAGTCAACGAAGTCACATTCCCAACTGGACCGAAAGCCCTAAGACTCTTCATTCCCGATATCAATATCACCGAAAGAAGTATCGTTCGTCGTAAAACGAGTTACAAACCAAGAAAAAATTGGGAGGAACTGCGAAAACGAAGCGAGAAAAATGAGGGCATCTTGAAGGATTTTGACAATGATTCCGGTAATGAGGATGATGAGGACGATATCGAACCGACAGATACTGAAATAGAGCAGAAGATTATTGATCCTTCTACAATTACTCAAACTATTCCAACTGAGCAAACAAAACTCGAAATTCAATCTGTAAAAATTGATTTTAATTCAAAATCAAACGATCAAGCAAAATTCAAGACTTATCATAATTTTCAACAATGGCCCACCTACGAGAGCAATCAAATTAAACTCACAATCGACGGTTCCACTTTTTTGGAGGAGCCCGAGGTGCGTAATACCCTGGACACCAGAATTGACGAAAAGTACAAACAGTGCGTCGACGGTGTCAAGTTAACGAAACACGAAAAGACTGACAAGTTTTCTAAACCGAAAAACGAGAAAACTAAAATTGAAAAATCCGACAAAGGGGAAAACGATAGGACTAAATTGGAAAAATCCGACAGAGGGGAAAACGAGGGAACTAAAACTGAAAAATACGACAAAGGGGAAAAATTAGACAAAGAGAAAACTGTAGAAAAAGTACAGAAAACCTGCCAAAAAACAAGACCATCCTTGTATCAAAAAGAACGAGTAGCAAACTACATTTACCCCGAAATACAAATCGCCTCCCACTCACGAAAAGACGACGATCGTTTCTATAAATCAAAATTTACCGACAGCACTGTAAATCTAAAAGACATTTTACAGAAAATCGACAATTTCCAAACAACCCCAAAAGAAAATCTCGAGAATCTACGAAAACGCACGACAATAGCAAAAATAATTCTCAACGATAATTTACTTCCCGACAACGATACAAATAATAATGGAACATCAGGAAATCGTGTGACAACTCAACAGGAGGAAAATAATTCGAAACTCGACGTACCACCCTCATTCGTCAGATCCTCATCGCTATCGAGTGAAGGTAGTTGTCCAACGCCCTCGAGTGTTCAATCCGACATTGGAATGTCCTGGGAGGACGTTCATCCAAATCGTGATTCAACGTCAACTCTAGAGAAGGAGGAAATCAAGAATTCCAAACGACTTCCAACATTGTGGACAGAAAAAACGGAATCATCACCTCGATCAAATATCGAAATGAGAAGTCGTTCGAGTGTCAATTTGGAGGACAGAAAAATTTGGGGCAAAGTTTGCACTGGTTCCTATACCCGAGCTATGGAGAGATTTAATAATGGAAAGAGTGCCGATATGAATCGAAAGTCTGGATCATTGTTGGGTACATCAACGCAACAATCGGAGAAAATTCGGCGAAAGAGTACACCGGTGATGCCACAATTTGTCGATTCCTAAAAAAAAGAGATGAAAAATAGATTTTAAAAAATACCAATTTTGTCAAATTAGGAATTTTGTACGTTTTTTTATATTTCGAAGGTTATTTCAATGATAGTGGACAGTCGCCATTGATGGATTCATAAGATCTTGGAAATGAAAACTGATTTTGGGGGCTAACGACATTATATTACAAAAAAATATTTGGCGATTATCCAAGCTCAAATATCTTCATATTAGGTAAGTTATTTTCTAACTACAAGGATCACAGTAATTTTTACTTTTAAAATACTTTTAAAATATAATTAAAAAGATGAATTCTTTCGAGTAAAATTTTTTTTTAAAATATTCAAGAGTTATTTTATATATTTTACGGAGAAGTGTTAAAAAATTGAGAAAAATCGAATAATTGCTAGTAAATTTTTAATGAAAGTGATTATTTAACCATGGTTTGTTAATGTAATTTGTTTATGTATTGAAAACTACAATTTCACTCAAGAAAGTAAGAAGTTATTGTCAAAAATGCACGATTTACTGACCAAAAGCTGATAAGAGCGATTACGTATTAAATAAATTACTAAATTATCAAAACTTAAAATTACAATAAAAATCAAACGGCCGCTAATTTTTCAAAATCTTTTGACGATTTTACTCTGCTGGGGTAGTACTTTCATCCCATTATAGTAAAATCTTAGCCCATTTTTTGGTGTTCCTCTGTGTAATTTATTTTCAAAAAGTTTAATGAAATTCTGGTCAAAATTTAAATTTTTTCATAAATAATAAAAATTTATTGAGAAAGTTAGTGATTTTTATAAATTTTTTGGAAAAATTAAATTATTTTCAATACAATTTTGATAAAAATTTTGATAAAATAAATAACATTGTAAGATAAATTACATAATTGAATAGGATCTACATTAAAAATTTTGTCCATTTAAATTTTCAGAATTAATTAAGATTTAATGCTATTAAAGTTTCAATAACTGAGAATTTGAATTTCTTGAAATATAAATGTTATATAACAAATTTTCATAAACTAATTTAAATTGAAAATAATTTAAAAAGTTTACAAAATAGGAGAAGTAGGTGAAAATTATCAGTATAGGTGAATATGATGACAATACTTAAAAAAAGGTAACAGTCTGTGATCCTTGTATTATGAAAATGAAATATAAGAGGAATAAGTTAGTTACCACTTATGTTTATAAAAAAATGAACAATCGAATATGAGTAATAAAAAATTTCATTTTACAATCGACTTTACTTTCGAAAATTAATTTTCCTTTATCAATTAATATTCCATAATTGAAAAATTGAAATATTTGGTTTTTTTATTATTTAAAATCTAGTATTTAAATATATTACTTAAAAATTTAGATTTTTACTCATATTTGATTATTATAGTAAATAAGGTATTATTATAGTGATTATTAGGAATAATAATAATAATTAATCGAATTAAATATAAAAAGTGAATAGCGTGAATTCATAAAATATTCATTCAGATTATAATAATATGGAATATTTTTTATAATAATAAAATGTATATTATTTGTAAAAGACGCATATTATATAGTTACACTTCTTTTTCTTATTTCGATAATACGAGTTCGCATATTAATTCGTATAATTAAGTTTTTGCATTATTTGCTTTTAAAATATTAAATCTTTGAATTTTTGAACGTAAATATTTTCAACTACACGTCTCAATGATGTTTAATTTTACAATTATTTCAATACTCAGAAATATATATATGTAACTATTTTTATTTTAAAAATATTGTTTTTTTAGGGAATTTGAAATGGATTTTTTTGCATCCTCGGAAAAATAGTTCAATAATGAAAGTTGACAATAATATCTAATATATGAGCGATTCCACGTCAAGTGATCAAGGGGTCTTACGGTGAAATGTTTATTTCGATAATTTTTTACTCTTAAACTGTTGAACATAAAAATTTGGCAAAGTACATTTTGGAAAGGTTATTTCATGTTCTTTCGATTAAAAATAAGCATTTAAAAAAAAAAATTTTAACCCAAAAAAATCAAAATTGAAAATAAATTTTAATTTTTGAGAGGGAAAGGTACGATTTTTTTTCTTTTTTTAAACGAAAGCTGAGGTTTTTTTTTTACTAAAAGAACATATAAATGAAAAAGTTAAACCAGACTGTTTAAAAATTGAAAAAAGGTTTATACTCACCGGAGCGCTCTAAACCTGGTTTTTAGCTCCGTTTAGGAGAAAATTCATTTTTTCAATGTTTAAACATTCTAGTCCCACTTTTTCATATTTATGTCCTCTTAGTAAGAAACCTCAGCTTTCGTTAAAAAAAATCGTACCTTTCCTTCCCAAAAATTAAAACTTATTTTATTTTTTTTGGTCAAAAATTTTTTTTTCAAAATTCTTATTTTCAATCGAAAGAGCAGGAATAAATCTTTCCAAAATGTACTTTGCCAAATTTTTATGTTTAATAGTTTAAGAGTAAAAAATTATCGAAATAAGCATTGTACTGAAAAACACAAAAATTTAACCCCCTCCCCCTCGGAAAATATTGGACTATTAGGTAAAAAAATATTTTCACGAATAATTACTATCTACTAGTACTACAAAAGCCCCAAGTTTTGCTACGATTGGAGTAAAATTTTTCTCCACCTTGGTTACTTGACGTGGAATCGCTCATATATGAAAATCTATAATAGCTTCAATTAAACTCAAAAGGCATTCATCATCATTTTACGTGTGATTTCGCCACCAAATTAATTTTAAATCTTGCGAAAACTGAGATTTTGTTTTAAATTCAAAATAAAAATTCAATTTTTTTTAAAGAAATATTTTAAATTATAAGTTTTTGATTTTTTGTCCCTTTGTTTTTAAATAAAGAAAATGTCAACGGAAAATATTTAATTGAGAAGATAAAACAGTTACGTTCTTATTTTTAATTAATGAAAAGAAATAAAATAATAATTATTTTAGAAGTCTGTAGAATTTTTGATTTAATTAAAATTTTTTATTTTATAATAAGAGATAATTATTTTTATTACATATTTAAGAAAATATGGAAATAAAAATATTTACTGAATTGCAGTGCGATTTTTCTCGCGAATAATTATTAGACAACTCTTCAGTGTAGTGTTATTCCATGATCATGGTCACTATTCCATAAAAAGGAAACAAAGTGATTCACGTTTAAAAGTAAATCACTAGTTTCAATAGACGCACGTGTTTCGTAATTATAATTTAACGTTGTAGAATTGCAAACAAATTCTTCAAGATTCGTAATTTTTTAAAAATAAATATTATACTTGAGAATTAATTTCTTTTGCGCTAATTTGTGTCTTATCCTAATTAAGTATTAATATCAATAGTTGTAAAATTAGTTATAGATAAACACACTGCTTTAAACAGAAAATATCGAAAAAAATAAATACCGAAATTTGTTATTTTCGAACAACTTTTATTAAAAGAAATATTTAATTACTTTTGATTAACTAAATATTTGTTTAATAGAGATAAATTATTTTTAAGAAAACTGTTAAGAAATTTTATATTGATTTCTTTTCCGAAACAAAAAACTCCTTTTTTTTAATTTTTTGAAACAGTATTAAAAAAATTAGCAGTAAAAAAAATGATTGAAAAAAATGCATTAAAATAAAATTATTAACTCAGTGTGTTGTCTTGAAGAACAGCGGAGCCCTAAATAAATAATCAGTGACTCACATTGCTAAAACGAAAACAAATTTAATAAATATTTCATTAAAATATTAAAAATAATTTAGAAATTACTTTGTTTTTTAATTTGTTGTTTTTGTAATTAGTTTTATTTTTTTTATTAATCGTAATTTTTTTATTTCATTTCAAAAGCAATGCAAATGCTCTGGTTATTTTTTTACTGGATGCTGGTTTTTCGTAATATTGTAGATATTGTTTTTAAATATCGATTTTTAAGAATCTACTCTTACAATATAAAATGTAATTGTACTAATAAAAATAATTAACTATTGTAGAAAATAAAAAAAGTAAATAAAAAATACCAACTTGTGTTATTTCTCCAACATTCTTTTGTTACTGCAAAGAAGTGTAAAAAATAAAATTTAAATCATAAGCTATTATTTCCATTTAAAAATGAATATTAAATACTAAATATTAAAAGTATTTTTAAAATATAATTTAGTGTTTCTTTTTTAGTCAATAGTCTAGAATTTACGATTTTAAAATTAAGATTTATTATAAAATCAAATAAAACATCATTACCACAGTATTTCATGGGAAATGATGTATATACATAGTTGGTAAGTTCCGAAATACCAGTAATCACTCCCATCGGCTCTTTCGTTTCCTTTTTCGTTCAGACTTTTCTGTTCCTAATGAACTTGAATCCTGATTGTCGGTTTGTTCCTCGGAACTATTTGCCGTAATTGGAGGTGGTGGAGGCATTATTATTGAAGGAGGGACAATTGTTTGTTCCCAAGTGTGATCGGATGATGCTCTAAACTGTAATTAAATAAATGCATTAGTTTGTAAACATTTTTTAAATTAAAAAAAATGGAGAGAAAAAATTGAAGACTAATTAAGCTTTATAATAATAATAATAATAATGGTTGATTCCATTTCAATTTAGACAGACAATATGCTTGTAAGTCTTTCTTCTTCTCCTTAAATGACTTTTGGCTTCGCCGACTGCCAGAACTATAAACAAATGAAGAACAAGAATTGAAAGTGTATGTCCATCTAGAGTTAAAATCTGTGTTGAACCTTCCGTAAACAAGTTGAGAGAACCGGATGCAGAGACGAACTACTGCAGGGAGATTAGAGATGCAGCAGTCTTTCAGTCTGAATAGTAAGTCTATGGATGGGGCAAGGATGGGTAACTGAGTTCGTTAAACATTGTCAGTAAATCAAATAAAAAAAATTATCATATGTCAACAATTTGCCCAACTCTCTCACCGCTTGCTCGTTAGGAGAAAAAATGATCTCGTCAATCGAAGACGAGTTGAGAACCAGGTCGGGGTACGAAATGTTCAGAAAACTAATGAATCCCGGTCTGCCGGGACCAAGGTGGGACATTCAAATAGAACATGATTTAACGATCTTCTCGCCTCAACACATCTGCAGCGTGCCGCCTCAGTCCAGTTAATCCTCTCAAGGTGTTCTATGGTCAATAAGTGTTCCGTTCTCAATCGAGTTACTGTGTTGATCCAACTCCTCGGCACGGTGGTCTTGAAGCAAAATAAAGTTTTTCTACGTCGCCAAAAAAAATAATTTGTACAATCTTTTAAAGCGTTATCTCAAGATTAAAAATAAATAAATATTGAAATCCCAGCTGCTCGTCCTAGCGTTAAAAAAAAAAGTATTTTCATTAAAATTTTTTTTTAATTTCTAAAATTGTTTTCTTTACGTATTAGTAAATTTCTATATCAATTTAATTAGAGTTAGATTTTATAATTTGTTATATAAAAAATAAAACAAATAGCAAAGGTGAGTGCATATAAAAGTTAATAAAGAACAACTGGTCGCAAATAAGAGTAGTATTTTGTTAATAAAATAGTTACAAATTTATATGATTGAACAATTTATACTTTTTAATGTGATAAAACTGCTGGTACAAGAATACACAATATACACTTCATTCAATGTATATTTATAAAACATAATTCAAATATTCAGAGAAGAAAATTGTGTAACAGCACTTTTCAATTTTTCTAGGTCTGCAGGATGATTTAAATCGTTAACTTTATAACTTTTCCAAGTTTCCAAAAAATGTCGATGAATAGATTCACCTACTTGTTCCAAAAAAAGTCCTAAGTCAGAATTATCGTCGGTAATTTTTTACCAATCAGTAATTACTCTTTTCATAATTTGTGAAAAAATGAATGTGACATTGCGATTAAACTTTACGTAATCAAACGACAATTACTATACCCCCAAGTGATGTCACACATACATACAGATATAAATATATATATATATATATATACCCAGGTGCGAATTTCGGCCGCGGCCACAGTTGGAACGTCGGGCCAACTGTGGCACCCAAATTGGCCCTTAAAGTTGTAAAACCAATTTTATGATGGTTCATCCAAAGTAAGAGGCCATACTTTTCTGTTCTTTTTACAGTCATTATATTTAAAAGATTAAAAACGTTATTTGCACCTTAAAATACGATATTAAAACTACAAAAAGTAACAATTGTATCGGTTTTCAACTATTATTTACGATTCGTAGAGGGCGCCAAAGTATGGGGATCTCTAATATGTAAGATTTAGCGGTGCCCCCGATTGAGCAGTTCCTGGCAGTCTAAAGTAAAAAAACAAAATTTATTCTTAGTACACATAAATACCTAATGGATGTATGTGATGGAATTTATAAAAAGTAAAAAATGAAAAATGGCAACCTTTTTAAGTCAATTTTTAAGAAACGATGATTTTTATTTGTTAAATTTTTGACTTTGAAAGAACGACATTTTTGTTTTTTTACTTTTTTTTAATTCTATTACATACGTCCACTAGGTATTTATGTGTACTAAGAAATAAATGTTATGTTTTTTTTATTTCAGACTGTCAGGAGAGGCTCTATCGAGAGCACCGCAAAATCTTATGAATTAGAGATCTCCATACTTTGGCGCCCTCTGCGAATCGTAAATAATAGTTGAAAAGCGAAACAATTTTTTTTGTAGTTTTAATATTGTACTTTAAGGTGCAAAAACAGTTCTTAATCTTCTAAATATTATGACTGCGAAAAAAACATAAAAGAGGGGCCAATTTTTTGCCTTCGCAAACGCAAGTACACCTCAAATCAAAATAGTATTGGTTGAAAAAACGCTAAGACGAGCAGCTAGGATTTTAATGTTTATTGATTTTGAATCTCCAGATGACGCTTTAAAAGTTTGTACAAATAATTTATTTTGGCGTCGTAGAAAAACTTTATTTTGCTTTAAGATCACCGTGTCGGAAGGTCAATACTTCGAAACCATGGTCTGGCGGTTTTAAATAAGACTTTTGAGAAGTATCTGTGACCCGACATATCTCTTTCTGAATATGGCCATAGGTGAGAAAGCCAAGCCTTCCTGTCTGGGTCAAAAACACACGCGATCTCAGGTCGTTGGGAGGCACTTTAAAATATAACCTGTCGTTGCATGAGGAGTTGATTTCACGGCATACGGAATCTATATAATCATTACCTTTAATATTGTTGTGAGCGGGAATCCACATGAAATTGAAGGATGGAAGGAAATCAGAGGACCGAGTTATTGACAGGATATTTAAAATTTCAGAAACAAGAGGATTATCCTTGAACAGAAAGCAAGTTTTTAGTCTATTTATAGAAAAAAGAGAGTCGGAAACAATACGAAACTTGTGCCTACCACGGTCACCTGCATATTTCAGAGCTGAATGAATAGCATAAAGCTCTGCCGTTAAGATTGAGATAAAAGGGTGTAGAGGGGTGCACTGTGTATAATTTAGATCTTCATCAAAGAAGGTTGCAGAGACCAGTCCAGTATTTGGGTCTAGGGATGCATCGGTGTAGATATGTCTAAAGCCTGCGTATTCAGTGTGTAGAATATCTCTATAAAGGTTTTCAGGAGAAGAATGAACAGTAAGTCGAATTCCAGAGGAGGTATCACAAACAGGTGGTGTGGACAGTGTATGCCAATTCCAGTCATAGTAAGCAGGTTTTGAGGTTTTGTACATCGGGTCCAAAATGGGAATAATATGATTATAATATATAGGAAGAAGTGGGAGCTTATTAAGTTTTTTGGAAAAAGGATTGAGTTTTGATTTCCTGTTAAGTGTGGAGAAAAGGGATGTAAGTGGGTTCTCCTTCCAAGAGGAGTTACGTAGCATAAAGAAGGTAGATAAAAATGTCCTTTGGAGGGCAAGAGGTGGTTCGCCAGCTTCTGCCAGTAGAACCGGAATAGAAGTAGACCTCATAGTTCCCAAGGCAATCCTGAGAGCAGCTGATTAGACGCTATATAGGCATTTCAGAGAGGTGACTGTGGAGTTACCAAACAAAGGAGAGCCCCAATACAAGATTGCTCTAATCAGATTTTTGTAGACCAGAAGCGCGAGTAATGGAGAAGTGCCCCATGTAACACGCCAGATGATTCTCAATATTCCGAGTGCCTTCAGGGCCCTGTTAGCTAACATTTTTACGTGTCGGGACCAGGTGAGTCTACGATCCAGAACAATCCCTAGGAGTTTCATTGAGTTAACACATGTAATGACTGTATTTTCCAATCTTATGGAGATGTTGTCGAAAGGTAAGTGCGAGTTTGAGAAGACACAGCAAGTTGTCTTGTGTGGGGCTACATCCATACCAAGGGATTTTAGCCATGCGGCAAGACTTTCTAGGGCCTCAGAAGTGTCAAGTTCTGGATTTTCAGAGCTGGTAAACCTTGTATATAGCAGGAGGTCATCCGCGTACATGACCGCTTTCATGTTTAGGGGGAAGATACAATTCCAGATCTCTCAGATGCAGACTGAACAAAAGAGGTGATAAAACTCCACCCTGGGGAATATCAACTCTACAGACCTTCGGATCAGATCCATCTGCCTGAAAGGAGATGAACCTTTTATTGGTCATGTGGTTAATGAAGTTTATCAGGCATAGGTGAAAATTTAGTCGCTTCAGCATTGAGTTTAAAATGAGGGGACGTACGTTGTTGAATGCTCCTTTTATGTGGATAAAAACTGCGAGTGTGTGTTCCCCGTTCATAAACCCGATCTGGGTGTCTGTGACGAAGGAGGCTATGGTGAGTTATGGGGCGAAACCCTTTGCCCCCGGCTTTGGAAGGGCCATAACCCTTGTGTACAGCTACGAAGATGGAAAGGACGAGTAAAGGAGCATACTACTAACAAAAATTCTTAAGCCACGGGACAGGGCCCTGAGAGTTCTCCACAAAGAGTACATACCTCTTGACGAAGACATGTTTACGCAAAAGTTTTTTAATGCAGCGAATTTTTTAGCTCTATGCGTCCTTTTGATTTCTGCGTCCCTACGTTTGAACTCTATTCGATTGGTGAGTGATTGGTTGCTTTGGTACCATCTGTAGTTTTCTCTCCTACGTGCTAATGCCTCATCACAGATGGGGTTCCACCATAATGGCTTAGAAATGGACTTTATAGACTTATTTGAATAAAAGCACCATTGTTACGTAGGGTTAGTTTTAATTGTTCCACAAATGAAACATAAATTTTGGCGGGAGATGCATTAGATAAGAGTTAAGAGGAGAGGTTTAGAGAGCACTATTCCATGTTCGATCCAAAGTTGCTCCAGTCAACGCATTTGAGGCAAAATCTGTTACTAGGTGTAAGTGTGTGATTGGGGGATATGTCTGTTTTTAGTAGGACCGGTAGATGATCTGAATTGAAACTACCTTGCATTACACTAGTAGATCAAGTTTGAAGGATAGTGGGGGAACAAAATATGAGGTCCAAATTGCTGTAGGTAGTGTTATACTATTAAAGCTAGATTTTTCTCTCCGTGTAGGTTTTTGCAAATAAATATCCAACGAACATTTGTTAACATGAAATTAATTGTTTATTAGCAATTGATTTTTTTAAAGCAATTAAAGACGAAAAACTTGAAAATTCGATTGTCTGCTGACTGGCGGATGGAGTTTGCTGACAAATAATTATCCCAAAATTATTTTTTGGAATTAGGTTTTTGCAAATAAATATCCAACGAACATTTGATAACATAAAAATCAATTGTTTATTAACAAATGTTCGTTGGATATTTATTTTCCATAACCTACTTTTAAAAAATAATTTTGGGATAATTATTTGTCAGCAAACTCCATCCTTCAGTCAGCAGACAATCGAATTTTCAAGTTTTTCGTCTTTAATTGCTTTAAAAAAATCATTTGTTAATAAACAATTGATTTTCATTAATGAACAATTATTAATAAAAATTAAATTTTGTTCATTAGAATGTTTAGAATTTCTGAAACATAAAATTAATTTTGTACCAACAGAAAATTCTTTTGCAAATATATTATTAATTTATCTTTCACATTTTTTTTGTGCCTGCCCCCGGCCAGAAGCACTCGCTTCGCTCCTGCATCAAATGTCGGGGCATTAGTATTCTATTTCCAGAAGTATTCTATTTAAACGTCCAGAATTGGAGATCCTTCTGTGGCAACACAATCCAGATATCGTAAGTATAACTGAATCCTGGTTAAGTTTGGGGTGATGGTTCCAATAATCTTAGACCTTTTGCTCTCGAAACCTTCAAGTTAGACACTGACCTATTTATAACTAATGACACCACCCTAACCAGATTTCGTGACGCCAATGTCTTTGGTAGCAAGCTAGGCCTGATATTTTGTTCCCCACTATTCTACAAAATTCATCCAATAATGTAATTCAAGATAACTTTAACTCAGATCATTTACTAGTCCTTTTAAAAGCCAACATAATTCCTAACTTATCCCTTCCCCCCAGCAACAGATTTTGTCTCAAGTGTACCAACTGGGCAAACTACCGTTTAGACATGGAGCAGTTCTCTCTTGAGATCACTACTGAATTTTCTACAGAGACCCCCCGCCGACTTATACCGTAAGAAAAGCTGAGAAAAGCTATCAGTCAGTCATAGAAAAGTATGGGAATCGCATAAGTCTGTCTCACTCGCACTCATGGGCGGTGACTGACGTATAGCTTTTCCTACTGTATAATTTATTTATAGAATATCTTAAACAATGTCTCCTCAAAAACGGAGCATTTATATCTAAAAACAACTCTCTTAAATCCATTTCAAAACCTTTATGGTGGAACTCGAAAAGTGACGAATCACTGGCTCTTAGGAGGGACAATTATAGACGGTACCAGACTAATCAATTCCTGACCAACAGAAAGAAGTTTAAACGTAGGAACGCAGATATCAAAAGAACCCTTAGCGATCGAAAAGCTTAACGACTAATACAACAACAGATTCTATTTCAAACTACCACTTAAAGATATGAGAACATGTGTCTTTGCCCCGGACAGGAATGCGTGGCTTTTTCATCTCTGGCCATTCTCAAAGAGGAACCTGACGGGGCACAGATACTTCTCTAAAGCTTCTTATAATACACACAGACCATGGTTTCGGGACCTGGACCTCTCCAGGAGCTGGATCAACTCCTTAACTAGACTGAGGAAGGGTTATGTTTTAACAATCGAACACCTGGAAAGGATCAATTGATTAAAAGCGGCACGCTGCAGATGCGGTGTCGATCGTCGTTCTATGAAGCATATTCTGTTTTAGTGTCCACTCCTGGCTCCGGTCAGACCGTACCTCATCAGATTTTTTAAAAACAAATTTTCTAATACAAATATCAATCCGGCTAAAATTGACAAAGTCATTTTTCCTCCCAATGAGCAAGTTCTTAACTTACGGCCATTACTTTATCTAAAATATTATTGACAAGAGCTTACATGACCAATCACTTGAATCCATCCTAAAATTGACTCACCAATTGGAATATACGACCGCAGAGTCTCCAACTAACTGCGTTACGACCACTCAACCAGTTCTTTCGACTTGCTTACTGGCGGCAACTCTATATTCTAACTATTCAGAGTCTTACCCAACTAAAGGAATGCATATAAACTGTCTGAATTGAAATGGAATCAACCCATAGTATATGACATATTATGATATAATTTAAATTATTTAAAATTTTGTATATTTTTGTGCATGCAATATAATTATAAAATTTAGCAGAAAGACAAAAATTTAGGAAAATATCGTACCTGAGATGTATATTGACTTCTAAAGGCCGCTTTCATAGCTGAAAGTCGATCGCTTCCTGGTCCTTGTTTTTCTAATTTTTTTACGACTTCGCTTATATCTTTTTGTTGTTGAGTAGAAGGACCTCCACTCTAAAAACGAAAAAAAATCTTTATTTTAACTGTCAATTTTTTCAATTCAATTTTCATTATTTACGACAAAAGTACAACTTCATCGTATAGAAAATCAGAGTTGTCAGAAAGTAAGAAAAATCAGAGAACCTAATGATGCAATTTAAAAAAACAATGTTAATAAAAGTTCTAGACAAGCATTCACTTCTTTTATGAATAACAAAATTCTTCGCAGGAATTCAAATGTTTTCAGAAATTTTAATAAATTTCTTTGCATCAGGATTTAATTATATTATTATTATTGCAAATTTTAATAAAATCCTTTGCAAGAATTCAAGTATTTTAAAAAGTTTTAATGAAATTCTTGGATAGGTAATAATTGAATTTCATAAAAGTTCCGTTTAAAATTTTGTTAAATAATTGAACTTCAAAAGTTAGTTCTTGAAATGCATTTTTTAAAACTTTTTTGAAATTAAATATATATATATATTTACATGAAAACAGCTTATTCTGTCTGTTCTACTTTTTAAGATAATTGAAAATTAGCAATTTTGGAGAAAAACCTTGATTTTTTTTATTTTCTACATAAATTTATCGTTAATTTAAGTGTTTGACTTCATTGGTTTTTTAGAAAAATGATAAGGTCCAATTTTATCAGTTCTTCGTAAAAGTAAGAAAGTATAAAAATAGATGAGTTATAGAATTTTAAAGTTCAGAATGTTAAAAATCTCATTTCGAGAAAATCGAAATCTAAAATTGTAATAGGAATATCTTTTTTATAAAAAAAGTCTGCTTGATGTTTGTTTACAATTGAATCAGAATTTTTATTATTTTTCTTCTTTAAAGTCCATTTAGATTCACCAATACAAGTAGCAAGGCAATTGTTACAATTGAACTTATAGACAATACTAGTTCTGTCTAGTTCTGTTATGTTATTGAACATAAAAATAATAAAAATCCTGATTCAGTTGTAAACAAATATCAATCAGAGTACAATCATTCTTTCAATTTTGATGACACTAAAATTATAGATTATGAATTTTCTTATAAAAAAGATTAATTTCAGAAATTATTCACATTAAAAGCAACGAATTTACTATTAACAAGAAGGAAGATGTACAATTTCTCAGTAATACTTATTTTCCTTTATTACAAAAGTTGAAACAATTATTATATTAATAATATTTCGATGAAGGTTCATTGACCCGCTTCTCTGTATATAATATGAAAATTGTCATCGCTGTATTCAGTTTTACTAATCACTTACAATAACCATGTTTGGTTATTGAAATGTTAGTGCAACCATTGTTAATTAAGTAGTCATTAGAATTTAATTTTTATAATTTGTTAACTTTTTTTTCTTTAAATTTTCTGTTACTTTTTGTTTATCCCGTATTCATTTGAATTTGTTCAGATTTTAATAAACTAGCATTATACACTCAAATCTCGCTATAATGAGAAGTTCGGGAGTCAAGTCTCCCTCTATTACGAGCGCAAAAGGAGAAATTTTGAGCCGCTGGATCGTAGAAGGGCACGTAAATTTTTCTCGGCCGAAATCGAAGTCCCCTGGACATCCAAAATTCGACTTTCGAATTTAAATATCTCATGTACATATCCTTATTGGAAATTTCATCGCGCATCTTTTTTTCTTTTAAATTTTTATTGTATATATTACCGTTTTCGAAATATAAGGAAAAAACTGTTTTTTTAAAGAGCGAAATTTTTATTATTTTTTTCACTTCAACTCGCGATTACTCAGTCAATTTTACGAATTTCTTAATGAAACAAAAACGAAAATACGCGTTATTTTATCCTGCGAGTGACTAAAAAAGAAAAATGATGTTTTAATTATAAATAAAAAAGTTATTAAATTTTTATTGAGATATTGCAAAATTCGTAAACTGAAATTTTCACTAAGCGGGGAAGTTGAGCAAATTTTGATCAACAAAAAACTTCCAGCGAGAAAGTTGTTCATTAAGGTCTAAACAAGTTTTTCCCGAAAGATACAGTTCAATTAAACAATTAGTTAACAAATGGCGAATGTTAAAAGTCGTTGGCGGCTGAACGCCGAGGGCGTGTATCTCACCTTATAGTAAGCTGGAGAGTTTTACCTCAAAACGCAAAGATTTCATAAAATTAGCAAAAGTCAAAATTTGACTAAAACTAACACCTTCTCATGTGATGAGAATGTAAAAATATTGCTACATTACCTGATCCTTTAGAATTTCTGCTTTTCCTCTGAAGCCAAGACCAGCTCCACCGACATTCAAACTTTTTCCTTTTCCTCCTTTAAATCTCGATTTCCGGAACCAAGAACTTTGAAGTGCCAAATCCATTAAACTTTTGGGAACTTCTTGATTAACTCCCTCAAGATTACGCACTAAATGACCTGCAAATTCCTTATCCTTTTCCGTTACCAAGGTATACGCCGTACCTTTTTCTCCAGCTCTTCCAGTTCTTCCTATCCTATGAGTGTGAGTATCAATATCACGAGCCACATCATAATTTATCACCGTTCTGATATGCGGAATATCCAATCCACGAGCTAAATATTAAATAAAATTATAAATATGGAAAGAAAATTTAATTTAAGAAAAAATTTTAAAAAACATAACAATGAAACACACCTGCAACGTCTGTCGCAACCAAAATACTAACTTCCTTCTTCTTAAAAGCCGTAATCACTTTATTTCTTTCGATTTGGTCCATGTCTCCATGAAGTAACATTACTTCGTATTCTTTTAATTTAAGATTATTCGCCAATTCTTCTGCATTCAGCTATAAAAGAAGCCGCGTGTGAAGAACCAAAATCTATAATAATCACTTAAAACATGTATGAACAAAGTAAAAATCATTCGAATTTAGAATATCTACCTTTTTGGTAACAAATATTAATAAACTACCAGAACTCAGATATTCAACAATATTGTGCAATAACCAATTCCATTTGCCAATTGGATTATTATAAAACATGACAATATTTTGTGTCACATCTGTATTTGCTTCGCCAACATCGCCCTGAACTATTCTCACTGGATCCGTTAAAACATCACGCGCTAATTTTTCCACTTTTTTCTTAAATGTCGCACTAAACAGTAACGTTTGCCTATCAGGCCTCACATGATTGCATATTGATCGAACTTGTGGTTCTGAAAATTAATAGGGATTCATAATTAATATAGAAGAATAGTTGGTAGAATTTAATAGAAACTAATTAACAGAATTTAATAGAAAATAAAGAATATAAAAAAATGGAAAAAAGAATATATAAAAATTAATACAATCAGTTTTTTAATGATTTTTTTACGCAGGGTGTAATTCAGTTCTCACCAAATCCCATGTCAAACATTCTGTCAGCTTCGTCGAGAACTAAAAATGAAACTCTCTGCAAATTAGTCGCTTTTATTTTCACTAAATCAATCATTCTACCAGGAGTTGCAACGACAATTTCTGCACCGCCTTCGAGTGCTTTACTTTGTTCCCATTTACTTCCACCGCCATAACAGCAACAAACTTGTATGTTATAAACTTTTCCGAATCTCTTCGCTTCTTGATAAATCTAAACAAATGAAAATTTTAATTAAATTATAAAGTTTCAATAAAATAAATAAACAATTATAAATTATTAATAATAGGGCTCGGATCGTCTTTAAGGTGCGAAAAAGAGACAAAGTCGTTTATTTTTTTTCATCGTTGTATTATTCCATTATTCAAAAAAAAATTTTTTATTAAAAATTATCGGAAACTTTATCTTCTCAAAATTTCTCAAAGACTAATAACTTTATTAAATAAATAATTATATTGAATTCTTATTGTTATTGCATTTTTTCACAGAAATATAAATTTCTTCCTAATTTTAATTTCAAACCTTTAGAAATTTAATTACTTAAAAAATTGTTACTGTGACAATTATTTGGGGGGAGAGTGGGGTTAGTTGTACCACGGGACAAGATGTACCATACGAGATATTTACGATATAACCAACAAACCAACTAACCTTAGGCTTCATTTAGTAATTATATGTTTAAATGATACTGAGAAATTAAAACTTTACTACACACACGTGTCGTTAGCACACGGAAAAAATTAGTCGCTGAAGTTTTCAGCTACTACTCGAAGACTCTCGGATATGAAAAAATACTTTATAAACTTATAGAAATACTCTATGATTTTAGCAGAAATTCTCTAAAAAAGTCGAGGACTTTTTATAAACCTAGTAGCGGAAAAAAGTCGTGGAATTATTGTAACACTTTGATACAAAGTTTCGTCGACGAGTCGAGGAAAACGGTGCGCAGAAAAGATGCGCATACTCTCAGGCGATAAACGCGATCTGCAGTCAATTTAATACCGTTCATTTACAAATTCTTGTCTACAGTGTTTGTGAATTATATATTGGAGGATTAAAATCTTTTTATATGTATATATAAAATATAATTATTAATCGTTAAATAAGTTTTTAGAATAATGAACAGAAAATAATTTTATTGCCTTAGTTATTATTTTAATTAAATATTATCATTTTTCTATTCATTTAATAAATTAAAAATAATTGTAAAATAGTCCTTAACGTATACTGAAATACTCTTTAAAATTCTAAAATATGTTGAAGAGAAATATTTGAGATTTTTAATTTTCAAAATATTGCACTTTTTCTCACAAGCGGTAAAGAAAGGTTCCATTTAGTATATAAGGACGATGAAAAAGTAGATTCATATAGCGTGCGAAACAACGAAAGTGTAGGATAATATGCGTATTGGTGTTAGCTATTTAGTTTTAGGCAGGTTATTAGTGATTAAATAGTGTCAAATTACATGTGATGAGTGTCGTGATTATGTATAAATGTAGGATTGTAATTAAATATAAGGCATAAAAGGAATTAAATAAATAAGAACTGAAAGAATTTTTTTACTGGTCCGCAGAATTTTTCATTTTCCGCGACTATCGTTGAAAGTTTAGAATACTGTAGAAGAAAATTTGGACACGTCTTTTTTCCTCGACTGTCGCCGAATCGTTCGCACTGGCTGTGATTTCATTTTCCTCGACTGTCGCTGAATCGTTCGCGCTGGCTGTGTTTTCATTTTCCTCGACTGTCGCTGAAAGTTTCAAATCCTTTTTCTAAATTCTCTTCGAATGTAGTACATTTTTTCTTCGATCTTTCAATATAATTTTTAAAACAGAGTGATTTAAAAATTTAAATACTTTCGACTACATCCGAAAGTCTTCTACAAAGTCGAGGAAAATTTCAGCAACTAATTTTTTCCGTGCATAGTGGTTAAAGTGTTAATCAAAAAGTCCGTAGGTCGTAGGTTTGATTCCCCTCATGCTCAGTTTTGTTTATTTCATAGGTTTGAGTTATTTGTAGAATTAAGTTATAGAACGAACCAAAACTTGAAAATCTAATACATCCACTTATTGTAATTGCCTATTATTCAATTTTTAACCCTCCTGCGCATAAGTTTCTATCCGAAAAGTCGCTTCCAAATGCATACACATTTCATAATATTGAATTTTCACGTCGATTGGTATTTAGAGGTTTTCGGGGTCGCTGATTACAAATATGAAGTCAAAATTAAAAAATTAAAAATTGTGGATCCAATATGGCGGACTACAATTTTAAAAATATTTACTAATCGTCCCATCTACAGCTATCTAAGGGGTTCTTGAGGTCACTGATTACGAATGTGAAGTCAAAATTAAGAAATTCAAAATGGCGGATCCAATATGGCGGACTACAATTTTAAAAATATTTACTAATCGTCTCGTCTACCGCTATATAGGGGTTCTTCAGGTCGCTGATTACGAATATGAAGTTAAAATTAAAAAAATCCAAATTGTAGATTCGAGATAAAGTCAAAATTATTAAATTATCAAATTATTTTTTAAAAAAATTTCAACCACTTCTCTTAAAAATGAATATTTTTAAATTTTTCAAAAACAGTAATTTTTTTTTTATTGGACAGTTGAGATGTTTTTCTATAAATTATGAAAACTTTGAAATTGAAACAACAATAGGTTTACATAAACATAAAAAAAAGGTTTTAATTAACTTTGCCTAAAACCCCTAGATAGCGGTACTTCATATCCGTAATCAGCAAGCTCAAAAACCCTTTAATAAACGGATTCTAAAAAATCCGACAAGCAAACATTAATTTATAAGACATAATTTTTTTTCTTTTTTTAAAGACATTTTTAATGTAATATTTATTGTTAAATAATTTAGTAATATGGTTCTAAATAATTTAATTACCTTTGTTCAGGTATAAAATTCAATTTGCAACTTGACCGATGTCTTAATATTAATTTAAACAAAAGTTATTAACAAAAATGTTTGGACGAGTATACTCGTCCTCATGCATACGGTAACTGTTTGGTTTGGACGAGTATACTCGACTTTATGCGCAGGAGGGTTAAATTACATAACAAATTTTATTTTGTTTACTAAATCCATTGCTTATTGTTCGCCATCATCTTCAATACAGTTTAATTAAAAAGGGGAACAAAATTTTCAAAAAAGGAAAATACAATTATTATTAACTCCTGTGTTGCTAAATAATTAATAATTAACAGCGGTATATAACAATACCCAATAACAATAGAATGATTCAATCTGGTCTCAACTGGGATTTCCTAACATTGGGAATTAATAGGTTTTAACTTTACAAGCCCAGTTTGGGCGTTGACTGGGTTACCTACTTTGGAGATTAGGAACCCCAGTTGGGTCCACATTGGAGCCCAACCGACTTTTCCACACGGGAATTAATGAACGTGCTTAACAATATTTAAGGATTGTCACCGGCAATTTAAGGAAATGAGAGAAACTTATAAAAATTTAACAGTTTGTTCTTTATATTATTTTAGAAACAAATTATTTTTTTCAGAATTTTTCACCACGTATTTTTTTCTTAAAAAAATAAAATAAATTTGCAATTTAACATAGGCTCTTATGGGAGATCAGATAAATCTTAGAAAAAAAGTGTGAAGGAAATGAGAGAAAAATCTGTGGCTTTGTATATAGATAGATAATGTTAAAAAGTTGAAACTGGAAGAGTTTGAAGAAAGTTTACCACAGATTTAACGAATAAATAATTGTTAAAGTTTTAGTTTTCAGAACAGTAATAAAAACACATGAAAATGTGGCAACATCGCAAAAAACACACAACCTCAAAAAAATACAAATTTGATTTATTCGCTTGAAATTAATAATATTCCTTAAACATAAGTTAATAATTTTTATGTTTTTTGTATCATAATTATATTTTACATTTATTTATCGTAATTTTCATGTTCTCGACACTAAAAAATTTGAGGTTAACCTCTGGCAATATACTAATATTCCAGTCGTACCAACCACGAAGTAGTATAAGGAGACCTCACGCGACAAAAAAATCTACACATATTTGGGGGGACAGAGATCTCAGAAATTGCACCACTAACAGAGGTTGCGCCTCTGTGGTTAAAGTATTGTACTAACATTTTTCGTCTGCTACTGTATATGAACATAACCTACAAATTAAAGAAATACGACGAAGTGTAATGGCGACCATGGTTAACATTTTAGCCGTAATGGCGCAACCTCTGCTAGTGGTGCAAATACTCATAACTCTAATCCCCCTAAAATGTGTTGATTTTTGTCGCAGCTAAGCATTGGCGTGAGGTCTGAGGTCTCCTTATACTACTTCGTGGTACCAACCATATGTCGACTATGTTGTGAATTGATTTTAGCACTTTTTCCAAAAAATTAAAAAACTGCATATTTTAATATTTAATGCTTTAAAACATTTTATCATAAATTTTTACATCTTTTATGAATGTTTTTTTTTATTGAATAAAATAAATATATAGTTTTTTTTATTTTAATTATGAAACTGAAATTTTTTTTTGAGGTTGCAAACATGCAAAATTTTACATGGGAGCAATGGGAACAATCCCCTTGCCCCTCACCACTCCTTGGACAATCCTTAATAGCCGATTAAAAATTATATATATGGGGCATTTCATGTCAAGTGATCAAGGTGGAGAAAAATTTTTCTCCAATCGTAGCAAAACTTGGGGCTTTTGTAGTACTCATAGATAGTAATTTTTCGTGAAAATATTTTTTTACCTAGTCCAATATTTTCTGAGGGGGAGGGGGTTAAATTTTTGTGTTTTTCAGTACAATGCTTATTTCAATAATTTTTTATTCTTAAACAATTAAACATACAAATGTGACAAAGTACATTTTGGAAAGGTTTTTTCATGCTCTTTCAATTGGAAATAAGCATTTTGAAAAAAAAATTTTTTGACCCAAAAAAATCAAAATTAAAAATAAATTTCAATTTTTGGGGGAGAAAGACCCAATTTTTTTTTTTTTTTTAACGAAAGCTGAGGTTTTTTCCTAAAAGGACATATAAATGGTAAAGTGGGACTAGAATGTTTAAACATTGAAAAAAAAATTTTCTCCTAAACGGAGCTTAAAACCGGGTTTTGAGCGCTCCGGCGAGTAGAAAACTCATTTTTTCAATGTTTAAACATTCTAGTCCCACTTTACCATTTATATGTCCTTTTAGGAAAAAACCTCAGCTTTCGTTTAAAAAAAAAAAAAAAAAAAAATAGGTCTTTCTCCCCCAAAAATTGAAATTTATTATTAATTTTGATTTTTTTGGGTCAAAATTTTTTTTTTCAAAATGCTTATTTCCAATCGAAAGAGCATGAAAAAACCTTTCCAAAATGTACTTTGTCAAATTTGTATGTTTAATTGTTTAAGAGTAAAAAATTATTTAAATAAACATTGCACCAAAAGACCCCTTGATCACTTGACGCGAAATCCCCCATATGGGTGATTCTCCATGAAACCGACAATTTGGATATTGTTATATATATATAATTTTTTTTTAATTAAAATAAAAATCATAATATAAGTTTCAAGAATGATAGTCAAGAATTAAATATGTTATGGGCAGGACAAATTGTTTGTAATTTTTATTTTTTTTTAAACAAAATAACTGTTAACTGATTCACGTACCATAATCAGTTACCATACTTTTGTTATACTAACAAAATTGATAGTTGAGCTTATATGAATGTTAAATAAAACTCATACGGATTTTAACTTTTTAAATTTCTATTTGTTAGAATAGAATAATTTGTTTAAACAAATTAAAGAAAAAAGCACATTTAATTGAAACTATGTATATTGAGGTAATTTATGATAATGCCAAAGTAATAGTAATTTTGGAAATTTATAGGGTAATTTACGGAAATTAATGTGGTAATTTATGGAAATTTATGTGGTAATATTTTAAAATTTATGGAAATATATTTTATAATTTTATAAATTATTTAAAATCATTTATCGTAATTTATTAACATAACTTAAACTTTGGAAATCAATTCTTAGCAATTTACAGATTGAATTGTAGAATAATTTTAAATTTGTAATTGTAAATTTGTACAGTAATGTATGAAAATTTATAAAAAAAAAATTTGTCTGTACATTTTAAACCCTTTTTGTAGAATTGCCTCTGTCAACAAAGGGGTTTAAACATTTGAAAATAATTGAATTACTGCGAAGAATTTTAAGGAGGTTCTATCACTTGACGCAGCTAGTCAAAACAGTGAACAATATTTAATGATTTGACTTACTTAGAACGTATATCGTTTTGCAACGTCGAATTATACATACATACGTCAAACTATTCAATTCCCATAAGACTCAATGTTAAATGTAAAATCAAAAATGACTATAACTTTTTTCATAGATATCTAGAAGTCTACACAAATTCAAATGCACTTTTATATTAACTTTATCTAGGTACACATCAAGTTTTATCAAAATCTGTTCATTAATTCTATTATCGATAGAACCTCCTTAATATTTATGAAAATAATAATTGGTATCTTTCGAAGAATTATATTAATTATCAAAATAATTGATTTCTTTTAAAGAGTTTTATTAAAATTGTTAAAAATTATTTAAATACTTACAACAAAATGTAATAAATGTTTTATAAATAATTGAATTCTTGTACAAAATTATTTATTAAAATTTTTTAATATAATTGGGTCATTCCATTATATTTCACCTAAAGTCGTTGCGGCCTATTTTCAGAAAAACATGATAATTTGTAAAAATGATTTTTAATATCAGCACAATACATTTTTGGCAAATTTAAATAAATAAATTGCTATTAAGACAACTAACTTCAGTTTCGTAGAACTACTTGCATTTTAACCTTCCATTTCGTTTTTCGAAGCTGATTTTCTAAACTGAATAAAACTATAAAATAGTTCGAAATCCATCGCCAAAATTTGACAGAATAGAAAACAGGGTCTAATTTAAATATAAAGAGAAAAATTGGTTTTTTTTATTTTGCACCTGAGGAGTTAGAAGTGTTGAAAATCGCCGAAAATCCTGAAAAGTTAGTCCAAGGTAACATTTTTCATATTTCTACACCATAATATTAAAAAGTCAACTCATGATATGAAAGTACTTTGAAAGTACTTAATATTAAGTAGTAATAAATTTTTAAATATTTACAAACTTTCTAGAAAAATATAATAAAAATATGGTGAATTTTGGCATTTGACAGATGAGATTAAAAATCAATTTTCATCTAATATTTTGGACTTTTTTTACATAGCAATCAATTTATATAAGTAAATTGAACTATTGTGATTAAATTTCAATCAAAACATTTATACTATCTAAATTATTTTTGTGTTTTTTTATTAAATTTTCAGAGCTGTCAAAATAACCTTTTTTCCCTGCACCTCCACTTAAAAATTAAAATTCGATAGCAAATACGAATAATTTTATAAAAAATTTGCCAAAAATGGATTGTGCTGATATTAAAAATCATTTTTACAAATTATCATGTTTTTCTGAAAATAGGCCGCAACGACTTTAGGTGAAATATAATGGAATGACCCAATTGAATTTCTTCCAAGAAATTTAATTAAAAATAATTTAATTTCTCAGAAGAATTTTATCAAAATTGTTGATAATAATTGAATTCCTTTAAGGTATTTTATTAGTTATAAAAATAATTGAAATTCTGGAAGGAGTTTTATTATTTATAAATATAATTGAAATGTTTTGAAGAAATTTACTATTTAAAAAAATTATTGAATTTCTCCAAAGAATGTTATCAAAAGTATTGAAAATAATCGAATTTAATTAATACCTTTAAAAATAATTATATTCTTTCGAGAAATTTAATTAAAATTGTATTGAAAAATTGAATTCTTCCAAAGAATGTAAGACTAAGAAAAATAATTGAATTCATGCGAAAAATGTTGGTTCCTGTGGTATTTTGTTGGAATATTTAGAAAAAAGCCGAAAAAGTAATAATTATTATCATTATATTACTTTTGTAATGAATAAAGATGTTGAAGAAAGAATGAATACCTGTTGAGATAATTCTCGTGTTGGTGCCAAAATTAAGCCAATAGGACCATCACCCTGCTTTAATTCCCTTTGATCCATAATGTGAACCAACATTGGCCAAATAAAAGCGACTGTTTTACCACTACCGGTTTTGGCGATTCCAATAATATCCCGACCACCAAGAGCGGCTGGAACTGCTTGCGCTTGAATTGGTGTCGGTTGTGTGTATTCATTTTTGCGAATTGCCTTAATCATCACTTCGTCAAAACCAAAATGACCGAAACTCGTCACGGGGAATGGAGGTGAAGGACCAGAAACTTTAATTCCCAATGTTTTTCTCAATTCATCAACTTGCTGCTTATTCAATACGGCAATTTCGTCGTGAACATTATAAAAGTTTTTCTCGAAAGGTTCATATTCAATTTCACTATGATCAATAGGTGGTAAAGGATCAATTTCTTTTTTTTTAGGCGGCGCTATTGGATTTCCATCCTCGTCGTACTCAATTTCCTGATCGGAATCTTCTTGCTGTAGTCCAGCTGTGGGATTTTCTTCCATGTACCTATAATAACTTTCTTCGTTATCTTCGCCATCGATATCTTGTCGGAAACCTTTATTCTTTTCTTCCTTTTTCTCTTCCTCGGCAAGTTCAGCTTCGTATGTATTTCTTTTCACTTCGGCCTCAATACCAACCATAAAAGCATCCAATGGATCTTCCTCACTGTCACTCTCCTTCTTTTGTTCGGCTTTTTTCATTAATTCGTAGGTCGGTGAACCTGGCGCTGGAATGTATTCTAGCGAAGAGGTTGGTGCTGCTGCATCGTCATCGTCGTCGAAATATCTGTGAAAATAATAAATAATAATGAAGATCTCTGGCTTCGCAATGAATAATAAATTTATAAAAAAGTTAGCTAAATGGTTTTCGTTGTCCCCTCGCGCAGCCGCTGTCTTGCTGTACGCGGGGACTTCTACTTTCACGCGGATCCCCTAAAGCTGCGGTTATACTTCTGCAGGCAGCTTGCCTGCCTGCAGGTTGTCATGGTAACGTACAAGAGTAAGAGAGTCAGTGAATTCAAATTTCTCTCTTACTTTCGTTACTCCTGTCTCTGCAGGCAGGCAGCCTGCAGAGGTGTAACCGCAGCTTTGTAGCATCCAACCCCTCAATTATTATCCAAACATTCAGTTATAATAAGGGTTCAGAAATAGGAATCACAAGAATTGAGAAGGGGAGAACCAAAAAAGAATGAAATGTTAATAGAATATTATTAGGGAAGAGAAACATTTTAAGTTGGGGAAGGGAACACCATTGGATTAAGGGAAGAAAGTGGATAGTAAAGGAAGAGTCAGACGAGGTGGTAGAGGAGAGGAGGATTTGGAGTACGAGAACTGAAAGAAGAGAGGAAGGAAATGGATCGGGCAAAATTAAATTAATATTTTGGAATGTTTCGGGATTAAATAATGAGGAGAAGGGTTTTTGAAGAGATTTTGGAAAATGGGATATAGTAATTTTAAATGAAACTTGGGTGGAAGGGAAGGATTGAGAGGCGATAAGGAGAAAATTGCCAACAGGATATAATAGGGGGGATTTTATTGCATGGATGGCACAGTTGGGTAGAGGAGATTGGAATGGGAAGGAGGAAAAGTACAAAAGGAAGTCGAAGCATAAGGAGATAGACAAGGAGGGTAGGAAAATGCTAAAACTATTAAGTGAGACAGGTTGGTTGATCTGTAACGGGTGTACGAGGGGGATAGGGAAGGGGAGTTTGAGCTTGTAGAAAAAAGTCATACTGTAATCGATTACTTCATAGCAGATAATAAAGTGTAAGAATTGATAAAGAGAATGGAGGTCAGAAACGAGACGGATTCTGCACTCTTTCCGCTAATAGTGAAAATAGAAGGACAGAAGAAAAAAGTAGAAAGAAGGACAGAAGCAGGTAGGAAAGACTGGGTGGGAAAGTGGGATAGGCAAAGATTGATGGAATTTGAAAGAAAGCTCAAGGAGAGGAGTAAGGATTTTGAGAAGGAAGGTGGGGTAAATTATAGATGGGAGAGGTTGAAAAAGATTATTGGGGAAGAAAAAAGAATATGGAAAAAGTATAATGTAGAAAGGGCTGGTGGGATGAGGAGTGTAAAAGGAGTAAGAAAGAATTAAGAAAATACATAAAGGAATGGAAGTATGGCGAAAAAGGAGTAATAAAAAAGTAATAAAAGGCCCAAAGAACATGGAAGGTTAATTAAAAAGAAGAAGGAAACGAATGGCATATTAAAGAGTTGGAAAAAGCAATAGAAGAGGGTAGGAAATAGGAAGTAGTTAATAGAAAGAGGACAAAGAGAAAAGTGATTAATACAGAAATTAGAATGAAATTCTGGACAAATTATTTTTAGGGATTAAGAGGGAGAATGGATTGCTGAATAAGAGGAGAAGGAAGGAAAAGCGATGTGGATAAGGAATAGACGGAAGTAAGTGGGGAAGAAGTAAACAAAGCGATTCAAAGGTTAAAAAGGGCAGAGGGAAAGCTTAAAATTTGACGGAGAAGTTGTAAGGGAGCAGGTGTTAAAGGTGGTGAATTTGGTTTGGAAGGGGGAAGAATTTGTGGACACATTTGTAGATCTAAAAGCAACATTCCCTTCGGTAAATAGGGATCTTGTGAAGGGTGATAAGAGAAAGGGATAGAAGATGGATTATTAGGATGAAAGTGGAATGAAATTATTAAGGAATGAGTTTGGGAAATATATGAGAGAGAAAGATTTTAATGTAAATGTGGAGAAAACAAAAGTGCTGATAGTTAGAAAGAAAAAGGATATAACAGAGATGCAATGGAAGACGAATGGAAAATGCGTGAAAGAGGTGAATAAGTTTTGTTATCTAAGTTATTGGTTTATGCGCAATGGAAAGCAGGATTTGAATATAGCTTTGAGAGTGAAATAGGGGGGTAAAACGATGGGTCAAGTATGGGGAATTGGAAAAAGAAGGTTTAAGGTTATGTTATTCAGTGGTCACGTGCCCCATTTACTTTACTATGGAAAAACTTCCCACTGAATAACATGACCTTAAGGATGATTTAAAAAAAGAGTGTGGTTGTTTAATGCGTTGATATGTTCGATAGTAAGTTATGAAGTGGCGTTGTGGAGATGGAGTGAAATAGGAAAGTTAAAAAGTATGCATGAGAAATTTTTTAGATGGACATATCCTGGAATTACCTGGGGTATATGTTGAGGGAGGAATTGAGAAAATAGTGACGAGGCAAAGAAGGAGGGCGAGAAATTTTTAAGCGAAATTAGAGAAAAGAGGAGGAAGTAAAATAACACAAGTATGTTGAAAATTAATTAAAGACGGAGAAAAAGGATGCAACTGATGAAAAAAAGAGAGAAAGGATGCTATACGGAGGGAAGAAATGGTATGAGACAAGGGAAGAACTTAGTGGAGGGTTGGGTTAGAAGAGATGAAGAGAGAAGGTGGAGTAGAATTACCGAATCCAGTCCAGATAATATAATAAATGGTACAAATTTGTGAAAAGAGAGGGAATGCCGAAATATCTGGGGAGAAGATCGAAATATGAAAGATGGAGTAAAGTATGTAGATTCAGAATAGGAAAAGGAATGAAAGAATGTAGGTATTGAATGGATGAAGAGGAAAAGAAATGCAAAGTATGTCGGTATAAAAGAGAAGACTGAGAAGATATGTTGGAAAGGTCGATTGGATGAAGAGAAAAGTGTGACAGAGAGAGAGAGTAATATGGATATTGGGTGAAAATAGACAGGGTGAGAGATGAATGAATGAGTTGGAAGTAGTGAAAGAAAAGAGGGTTTCATATAAAGTCATAATCGTAGGGTGGGAAATAGAATTAATTCAGCTGAAAATGCAGAAAAAACAAAAAGAACTGGAAACGGAAGCTCTGGAACTGGCTTTTTGTTTGGTAAAAGAGTTTGAGATTGTAAATGTAGATAATTCTTAAGTGAAGGTAATTTTAGGATGCGTATTAATATATGAAACATTCCATGCGAAACCAACATATCGTCGTACGTAATATAGATGATACAAAAGTATGACTTAAATTTTATTTATTTTAAGCAGAAATCTCTGTTAGTGTAACATCAATTAAAATACGATTCATTCAAAAGTTTAGTGATGGGTCAAGATAAGTGAAACCGGCCACTTGGAAAATTTTTGTCTCCAATTTTTAAGTTACACGGAGAAAAATTTTCTGTTAATGATTACAATAGTCGAACAGTACTGCTCGGATATGTGACCACTTTTCGTAATGCCTAAAGTAGCTTCGTTGTAACAATTCTGTAAGTCGAACGTACTCATTAAAAATTTATTTGAAATAAATACGAACTAAATATGAGTTAGCACAAAGTCTATGTGACTGATTACAATAGTCTACGTTAAAAGGAAATCTTGGATTCTATCCACATTTGCAGCAATCTAAGGGAATTAGTGATACAGTCTGTAGTAGTCTTTACAACAGGACTATTGTAAAAGAAGGTGACCGCGACTGCCTTGCCTTCTTATTTTACTATAGTTCTTCGTAAAGACTACTATTGCTATATTTCTGATTACAAATGACTGTTGTAAAGTTAAAAAAAAAAATTTTCAACTAAAATAAAATTTTTTTGTAATTTATGACTTCTAATCATGTATTGCACATTAATTTCACTCTTCCAAGACTACCCACTTCAAGATAAATTATATTATTAAACTAGACAATTTCACTAAACCCTAAGTACATAAATCTAACTTAAATACTAAACGCATAACATAATAACGATCGCTATTTACACATATTTATACATGACTTAAACTTCCTTATATACTAACTGCTATGAAAGTTCACAGCTTGCGAGAAAGACTTATACACTTTAAATGTCAAAAAATCACTTCGTTCTCAGTAATTAATACAATTATTGTTCATTGTTAGTCTTTAATATTGTAAGGTTTATTTTTTATTACATTTCCATAGTGAAACATTTTTTTTCTAACACACGCACCGAAGGTACAAGATTTCTTGCCTGTATAAATTGTTATATAATTTACACAACTTACGTAAGTTACGTAAATAAAAAAGTAAGTTGCATAAGTAAGTTAACTTACGTAATTTACGTAAAATATAAGTTCCGTAAATAATGTATGATACGTAAAAATATAAGTTACGTAAATAACGTAAGTTGCACTTACGTAAATAACTTAAGTTACGTAATGGACGAATTATTGTAAATTGCACTAATTAGGTAACTTACGTACTTTCGCAAGTCATGAATTACAAAAAAAACTATTTTAGTTGAAAACTTTCTTTTTAACTTTACAACAGTCATTTGTAATCAGAAATATAGCAATAGTAGTCTTTACGAAGAACTATAGTAAAATAAGAAGGCAAGGCAGCCGCGGTCACCTTATTTTACTATAGTCCTGTTGTAAAGGCTACTACAGTCTGTATCACTGATTTCCTTAGACGGCTACACATGTGAACAGAATCCAAGATTTCCTTTTAACGTAGACTATTGTAATTATAACAAGTCTCTGCGTGAATGCCTACAGTACCCTTTCTGAACCTGTACATCTAAATTATTAATGATTCCAAAAAATAAATTTCAACACGATTAATACAGTGTTTGGATTCATTAAAGTAACTATAGTAATCGCTCCTACTAAATTTTTAATAAATTACATAGTTTTCGTAATCATTACAAAAAGTGGTCACATATCCGAGCTGTAATATAGACTATTCTAATCATTACGAAAGAAATTTTCTCCGTGTATCTATGATTTGTGGTAGATATATGAGTACACTTTTTGCCCCTAAAATATTTTTAAAAAAAATTATTTTTGAAGTAATCAGGTGTTAAAGTTTTGGGTCATTTTATTTTCATTTTATTATTACTTTGAAACAAATAAAGACAATTAAGTGTTTTTTTTAAATTAAAGCTTAAAGTCTATACTTCAAGGATTAAATACAGCGATTGCTAAAAAATGAAAATTTATAATTGTTTTAAACAATTGCAAATTGAATAATGTTCTCATTGTTTTTGAAAGATTAAGTTACGATGCATTAATGCGCAAAACTCCAAGCATTAACATAAAAAAAACAATAACTCTAAATATTATAGAAATTATGTAGATTTTTCTGACAAAATGCAGGCGAAAATCAAGTTTTAATCTTTTTTTTAAATATTTTAGGGGCAAAAAGTGTACTCATATATCTACCAAAAATCATAGATAACTTGAAAATTAGAGACAAAAATTTTTCAAGTGGCCGGTTTCACTTATTTTGGCCCTGATACAAAAAAATAAATTTTTAAAAAATGTTGTTTTATTGTCTTATGAAATTTAATTTTAACAAATTTTAATATAGGTACTTAATCATAAATATAAGAAACTTCTTAAATTATTTTTTGCCTTCTAAATATTTTGGAAAAATAATTCTCTTCTGAATCAAAAATTGCGTATCACGTCAAGATTTTGAGAAAAATGCAAATAAACACCCAAAAAACGTATTTTCGACGGTTTTCAGTATTTTTTTCTCAGAAACCTGATGTACTAAAGACATCTATTTAGTCTCTAAATAATATCTTTATTCGTGCACTTTAACACCCATATACGTAAGATCAAAAAAATGTAAAAGATTTTGAGAAAAGTGAGGGTAAAAATCTCAAAAAATGTTCTTTTGAGGGATTTGAATACTTTTTGCCCCCTTAACCTGGCGTGCTGGAAACTTTATTATATCTTAATTTAAAGCTTGAATATTTACATGCTAGGCCATTTTAAAGTCCAAAATCGTGTACAGGGACCGTGTACAAATTACGTAAGGCTCAAAGGGGTAGGGGGGGTCAAGCTATTCCTTATGACCAGCAGAAAAAATGACGCTAATGTATAGAAATATTCTGACGAAGGGAAGGGGGGTTAAACTTTTAGAAAATAGTCCTTACGTAATTTGTACACGTCCCCACAGCGCATAAAAATACATTGAAAACCACTCCAATAGCAAAAAGAACCAAAATAAATTTTTTGAGGTTTATTACCCACACTTTTTTCAACATCCTCCTTTTTTTTGTTTTGGCATTGTGGGTCTCTACCAGCACTTTTCTTAAAATCTTGTCCATTTTTTGATCTTACGCATATGGGTCTTAAAGTGCACGAATAAAGCTTTAACTTGACACTAAATATAAGTTTTTAGCATATCAGGTTTATGAGAAAAGAAAACTAAAAACCGTCAAAAACACGTTTTTTGGGTGTTTACCCCCACTTTTTTCAAAATCCTGATGTGATACGCAATTTTTGAGACCGAGATCGTATTCAGCGTTGTAAGAATGGTTAGGAGTAGGTATGAATGACATGATCTTTTAATTTAATAACCCATAAAGAACCCCGCAGAAATTACAATAGTTTTGGGCCCCATTCGATTTCTCTTTAACTTTGGGATTTTATATTAATTAATTTTCCAAGAGAGTACTTGGAGGTTTTCGTGGTCGCTGAGTCCAAATCCTAATAACCTTGTTTCGGACAAAAGACAATTCGTTAAAATGTCATTTCGTCATAAATACACAGATCGTTTATATGAAATTTCATTAAAATAATAGTTTGGTCAAATTATGGAAAATTATCATGCGCCTCAAAATTTTTCGGTTCGTGTTACGTATGACTTCGTAACTATTTTTAATTCTTTTTATTAATTCAAAATTTGTTAAATTGTATGATTTCATTAAAAATTTGCAAATTTTGTAAATAGAATTAAGTATTCAATACACACATTATCAGGACATAAGAGGAATTTACATAATTAACTCATCAATTAATTTGTCTTAAAACTATTTTTTCATAATTATATTATCCAAACTTAAAAATAACGATAATATTCTTCAATGGTTTTCATTCCTAATAATATTCAATAGTATGCTTAAAATCATAATTCTAAATTCTGGTCGAAAAAATGTGGGCAACACTTTTATTTTAAAAGGAATTTGTCTACTTTGTTATAAGTTATTTTACATAGAAAAGATTCTTCATTGTATTGGTAAAAATACCAAGAAAAAGAATCTATTTACACATTGGCATTAGTGGATATAGAGCATCGAACTATATCACGCCATTTTAAGGAATTTGCAAGCTTGCTAAAAGCTTGCTTGACAACAGCAAGACTTAGTGGGCCGTGTGCACTCACTTTACCGATTTGAGTCGATCTTCTAAGGTGTGACAGATTGTCCATGTTAATTAACCACTTCACTGGCAGGGCGTTCCAAATGGCGTTCCACGCGCCGAGGCCCAGACTGGCAAAAACATATACGTATAATATTACCATTCATAATAATAAATAATAGTTATTTATATATGTTATATTTATATATATTATTAATAATTATATTATTATATTATAGAATTGTAATATAAATATCTTTTTTTAATAAAAATACATGTTTTATAGTGTAAAAATTGAAAAAAAGTGGAACGCCATTTGTTGAAAATTATTAAAAATAGCCGATTTGAACGTTCGGAAAAACGTTGAAAATCACAAAAACTAAAATTTTTGTTGTGATAATCTTGTTCCCTGATGTCTAAATTATAGAAATATTGCTTTACAATAGTTAAATGTGGTGTACACTCTTTAAAAAAAAGAGTTTTTTAGGAACGCCATTTCGGTGTTTTTGCCAGTCTGGGCCTCGGCGCGTGGAACGCCATTTGGAACGCCCTGCCAGTGAAGTGGTTAATCGAGGAGTCCGAATTTGTTCCTCCCAAAGTAGAGCTGCGTATAATTAAGTGTTCTTCCCGAGAATCGGTAGAGTGTCAATTTGTTTTTCCCGCAGAGCGGATGATTATTATATTTGTTTTATTCCCGCAAAAAGCCGGAGGTTTTAATATTTTTTCCCCAAAGTAAGGGTTGAATTTTCATTGCTTGAAATAAATAATTTCAAGAATTACATTAAGAATTTTACTAAGATACGTAAATTAAAAATATTTTGAAAATAAGAATAATAATAAATATCATAAAAGAAAATACGAGTGAAAAAATGATTAAAATATTAAAAGAGAATAAAGTTGAAAGAAATAAAGTAAATAATTGAAGAGTATTGAAAATAAAGGAAAAGTATTTGTGAATATTATTTTGTGTTGATAAAGTAAATTAATAAAAAGTTAAAGTGGAATATATAAAGTAAAGACAGGGTACTAAATATCAAACCTCTGTCTTTCGGTTTGAAGACCTCTCAGTTTCATTATCTTAAAATATCGGAATCAATTAGAAGTTTAGATTCCGTGACCCCGAAATATGAATATTAAAATTAATTTTAATATAATTGTTAAATTAAATGAAGAAAGAGGGAGAGAGATCTATTTATAAATAAAAAGAAAAGGAATTAAAGACCATTGAAGGAAGAATCAGAAAATATAGTGAACAAGAAAACTACAATTTTACACAGAATCTGACACAGGTGTTAATGAATCACCTGCAGAAAGTAATCAAAGACTTTTCTGTGTCTCAATTAAAATGAAAGATGTTGTAAGTTAGTGAGTAAATTATTAATTATACTAATTTTATGTATTTTTACACACACATTACAAGTTTACACTAAAACATAATAATTATTATATAAATAAAAATTGTTCAATGGTTTATTGATACAATATTGTTATATGAATAGTGAGAATCTTATATTAATTATATTCTTTTAGAAAGGCATTGGTTAAAAAATAATATTTACTACGATTTGTTCACATAAATAATTTAAAGGTAGTTTATATTCCTTTATTGTACAATTTTTCTTTTAATTTTCAAGTTTTATGAATTAAATAAATTTACTTACATTTGTACCACTCATATAATTAAAGTGTCTCATTATTGTCAGAACTTGAACTTGAAACTTTAAACGCTATTATCTCTGAATCGTATTTTTGCTTTCTCGTGAGGAAGCTTTGTGTCGTTTAATTTACAAAATTTGTAAAAATCCTTTTGACAAATTTTCTTCTATATGGGACTATGTTATATAAGACCCTGAACAATTGTCCGGATGTATGTGTGTGTGTGGATCCCGTTTTTTGTGAACACGATAACTCGAAGAGGTTTCAACGAATTCGGCTGAAAATTCCCTGGCGAATGTGTTTCATACGAATATACGACGAATTCGTCGTCACTTCGTCGTCAGTTCGTATTACGTTAGGATATTTGGACAATTAGGCAAAAACAATTAAAGGAAACTATTGAAATCCATTATTTCTTTTGAGGGTTGGAATTATATGTTTTATTTTTTAAAAATATAATTTTTTCTCCATTTTGTTTAAACCTAGCAACAAATAGAAAAATTGATTTTAAAAGTAGGAGGAGTTTGTTTATTTTTTTATTGGCCTTAAACATCCATTATTTCTTTTGAGGGTTGGAATTATTATATGTTTTATTTTTTTAATATAATTCTTTTTCCATTTTGTGTAACTTGACCAACAAATAAAAAAATAGGTTTCTTAATGAAGGAGGAGTTTCAACTTTATTTTTATTGGTCTAAAACATCTATTATTTCTTTTAAGGGTTGGAATTATATGTTTTATTTTTTAAATATAATTTTTTTCTCCATTTTGTTTAAACCTAGCAACAAATAGAAAAATTGATTTTGAAAATAGGAGGAGTTTGTTTATTTTTTTATTGGCCTTAAACATCCATTATTTCTTTTGAGGGTTGGAATTATTATATGTTTTATTTTTTTAATATAATTCTTTTTCCATTTTGTGTAACTTGACCAACAAATAAAAAAATAGGTTTCTTAATGAAGGAGGAGTTTCAACTTTATTTTTATTGGTCTAAAACATCTATTATTTCTTTTAAGGGTTGGAATTATATGTTTTATTTTTTAAATATAATTCTTTTTCCATTTTGTGTAACTTGACCAACAAATAAAAAAATAGGTTTCTTAATGAAGGAGGAGTTTCAATTTTATTTTTATTGGTCTAAAACATCCATTATTTCTTTTAAGGGTTGAAATTATGATTTATTTTTCAAATATAATGTTTTTTCTCCATTTTCTGAAAATCTACTAACAAATAAAAAATAGCTTTCTTAATGAAGGAGCATGTAATATAAAGCCATGGACAAATGTCACCCCTGCCATCTGTCGCGCAGAATGCGCGGCGACATATCAACAATTTATTCCAATATCGATCTTACACACACATACATCCTACACTAAAACTGACATTTCCTACTTTAAACATTAATTTCTCATTAATTTAACTTTCATTTATCCTAAAAAATATGTCAATTTCATCTTTAGATATTCCTTTATTCATTTCAATAGTTTTCTTTAATTTATTGTTTTTGCCTAATTATCCAAATATCCTAACGTAATACGAACTGACGACGAATTCGTCGTATATTTGTATGAAACACATTCGCCAGGGAATTGCTAGGAATATTTATCATAAAAATATCTCGAAATGGATTGATGGACATTAAAAAATCTATTTAAAAAATTTTTTTTTTTAATTGAATATTGAAGTTAATATACAATAAAATCTTCTTCTTTGCATCAAGACGAATCGATTGGTATATATAAAGTATAAATTGTATGAGAGTTTATAGAGGTAATGACAATAAAAGCAAAAAAATTACTTTTTTTTATTAAAAATTTAGTTCTTTCATCGAAATTATATTCCAGTACAATAAGATTTTACTCATTTTTTTCAATAATCTTATCCGTTGCATTAAAACGGATCGATTGGTATATATAAAGTATATATTTTATTTGAATTTATAGAATTAAACATAATTAAAACCAAAAATTCGCACTTTTATTAGAAATTTATTTCCTTCTTAAAAATTATGTTGCTTTATAATAAAATGTTAATCTAGACTTAAAAACAAACTAAAAATCTTCATTTCATCAAGACGAATCGATTGATGTATAAAAAGGATATATTTTATTAGCATTAATAGAATTAAATAAAATGAAAAAATTCACTTTAATGCAAATTTTTTGCTTATCGTAAAGAGGAAGCAAAATGTTCATGTAATGAACATCTTAATTCACAACTTGTTTTAAAACTACTGTTACGGTGTGCATGACTTCTTTAAAACCGCTCAAGCGATCAGCTTGAAATTTACAGGGTTTCTTTATAGAAATAATAGCTAGCTTGTGAACGAAGGAATTTTAATTTGTAACAAAATTTATATTTTTTCGGTTAAAAAACCAGTTTTTAAAAACATAAAAATTCGAATTTTGATGAAAATCATTTGCCTTTTATAAAAAAAAATTTTTCTCAAAACCCTTCATTCACATCATTAGGATGATCAGCAAATAAAAATTAATATAAAAGAATGTGAGATACGCGCGGGCATATTTCATTAAAGGGGCAATCGCAGTTGTAATGTCAAAAAATAGACACTTTTTCAAGAATTTTTTTTTTGTAAACCATTAAACTTTTTTTAAAAATCGATTTTTTTAAAATTACATCATTTAGATTTGAATGATTTGAAAGAATGAAAGAAATTTTCATGATTTTGATTTGTTGCCAGAAATAAAATTTAAAAGTTAAATATTTTTTGTTTTTAATCCAATATCGAATTTCATTTCAAAACGACCCCCTTTATAAACGATTGTTATTGTAAAGCGATTTTCAAATAATTATTTCTCCCATTTATTAAAGACAAACTTTATTATTAAAAATTTATTAATGATTAATTTTTTAAAAATATTATTATTAATAAAAAAAATAAAGTTTGAAAGATAACCATTGAATATATTAAAACACGTCACCTCCGATTTTCATGAAACTTGTATCAAAATAAAGCTAATTAAGGGAAATTTATTAAATTAATTAAATTTGACAAGAATTTCAAAGGTCATAGTGTATACACACTCTAAAAAATTTCGTTGTTATTTTACAACGTCGGACGTTGGAAATTATTTGCTTCACCTCCAACATAGTAAGCTTACAAGCTGCTAGTACGTATTAAAACATAAGCCGAATGCAATTTAACAATTGTTACCGTAACATAACCTCAAAATCGGTAAAAAATAAATATTATATTCTAACGCAAACAAAAATAAAAATATCAATTACAAGCAATTTCTATCTTCGAAAAGTTATATCTATGTAGGGTAAAATGACGACAAACGATGATTTGAAAGAGTTACTACTCAATTTTCAAAGTGATCTAAGTCAAAAAATAGATAAAATGGAGAAGGAATTAAGAAAGCTGAGATCGGAAAATGCTAAAGTCACAAATGATATTTTGACACATAATTTAAAATATCGCGAGCTAAAAGTGAAAAATAAGAATCTTGAAATGAAATTGGAAGTATGTAAAAATAAAATTGACTTTTTAATGAACAGAGAAAAAGGTAAAAATTTAGAGTTGTTTAAAGTAAAAGACAATCCGGAGAAGAAAAAAAATTAAAGGAAACCGTCATATCTATCTTCAACAAAGCAGCGGTAAACATCACAGATAAAGACATCGTTGGTGTGAGGAGATTGGGTAAACAAGAGGGGACAAGACGGATTCTTGTTGCCTTTGTCAATGAATTCGTTAAATCAAAAGTCTTTCAAAAAGCAAAAAATTATAAAGATATGAATTTGAGCTTTTCAAACGACTTGACACGAGAATGTCGAGAGAAAAGAAAACAGCAATACGAAAGCCTAAAAGAAGCAAAAATCTTATTGGAACGTCGTGGGACGGTTGCAGTCATCAAAGGTTCGCACATTATTATGAACAACGTGAGCTACGTTCTAGAGGCAATTCAACGTTTCTTGGTCCCGGAACCAAAAGTACCAGACGAGGGAGAAACTTGCAACAATGAGGACAGCGATGATTCTGTACTCTCGAATGGGTCAACAAAGTCAAAAAAAAGTTACATCTTTGGAATTCAAATCTTCTATGGAAAGAATAAAAAAATAAAACCAATAGCCAGCCCAAGTTCAAACTCAATTAAATAATATTTTGTGAAGGAAAATGCATCTAAGGAAACAATATAGCTTCAGACAGAGGAATAGCATATTAATATCTTTTTCTGGAATGTCAGGGGTCTAGGTAACATTGAGGATGTTATCCCAGTGCTTGGTGCAAGTGACATTGTTCTTTTAAGTGAAACTTGGTTTACATTCGATCATTCCTACACCGTCACAAAGTACCTATCTGGTATCGACGTTATTTACTCTCAGGCAACAAAAGAGGGGAAGAGCAAGACGGGGCTTACTCGTGGCATTTCCCAAATGTAAAGACAAGAAAGAAACTCTAATCATCAATAAGGATTGTATTTTTCTTAAGTTAGTAAGTAATGAAATAAGTTTTATAGTTGGCTCTGTTTACTTGACTGTATTATTTCGGATTTGTTAGTAAAATACCCACACTTGCCATATTATATTGGGGGGGATTTCAATTCTAGAGTTGCCAACTTAAATCAATTACCATCTGAATTATTACCAGAAAATTTATTAATTAGCAACAAAAGACATAATTGTGATTTAATACTAGACAGGAGAGGAAAAAACTCGCCCAGTCATGGAAAGCAACAGTTTTGTGTTGTTGAACGGCAGGACAATGAGCGATAACCCTTCCAACTTTACATATCTAAGTAATAGAGGCAAATCTACGATTGATTTTGCGTGGTCAAATTTAATTGCTTTAGATATGGTAACTGATTTCAAGGTTAATTGTATCCTAAAGGTTAACGCGTCCTTGAGTAATTTAGACCAGTCAATGGATAACAACTCTTTGTCAAATAACTTAATTTAGAATATGTGTGGGAGTGCGAAGGATGTAGGTATGAAGATTAATATAAAATTTAAAAAGAATGTCTCTAAACCTTGGTTGGACACAGACTGCACAAAACTTCAGAAAGATGTTAAGAATTTGCTCAATAAATATAAAAATTGTAATTTTAACGCTGCAGAACTGGTGGAGGGATATATTAAAAAATGAAAGGAATTTAAAAAGATACAAAGAATTAAATAAATTGAATATAAAAATATAGTTATAGAGCAAATAAGAGCTGCGACAGACTCCTCCACCTTTTGGAAAACAATTAATAAATTTCGTTTTAAATCTCAATTGACAGACTTGATTTACCTGGACGTATGGTATGACTTTTTTCGATTAGCATTCTCACCCATAATTAACACATCCAGTCCCCTCATAACATCTAGTAACCCTATCCTGGATTCAGAAATTACGAAAGTAGAGATCTGTTGGAGTTTGAGGAAGTATAAGGACGGTAAGTCGCCGGGTCCAGATGGTCTACCTTATGAATTCTTCAAAAACCTTCCAGAGTCCGAGATCAATTATATTTTTAATTTATTTAATAAAGTAATGAGTAAAGAAGAGGTCCCTGACTCGTAGTCGAATGCCTTAATGAAAATGATATATAAGAAGGGTGATAAGTCGGACCCGGCGAATTATAGACCCATTGCCCTAATGAATTCCATCATTAAAATCTTTATGCAAATTTTAACGGACAGATTAGGAAGGTGTCTCGAATCGCAGAGCCTTCTGCATGAATGGCAGGCGGGATTCAGGAAAAAAGAGGCTGTACGGACAATATATTTGTGCTTAATTCCATGATTCAGACTCGCCTCAGTTTGGACAGAGGAAAATTATTTGTCCTCTTTGTAGATTTTCGAAGTGCCTTCCCTTCAGATAGGCACAATTTGCTCTGGAAAAAGCTCTTTAAATTGGGAACTGAAAGTAAAATGATCAATTTATTAAAAATTTTTATGGAAAAGCCAGTGTCGCTGTTAGAAACTTTTTTGGCACTTCAAAACAAAGATAGGTCACAAGAGGGGTATTACAGGGAGACGTAATGAGCCCATTATTATTCGCTTGTTTTATCACAGATCTAGAAGAGTTTTTGAAGCGTGAGGGTATTAGATGGGTTGCATTAAACCACCCGATGGAAATATTATTGCTTGCCTACGCAGATAACATAGCGATACTAGCTGATTCAAGAGTAGAGATGCAAAAAATTTTAAATGCTTTAAAAAATATTGCGAGGAAAATGACCTTGAATTAAATTTACATTGGTACTCAACTTCATAGAAAAATTGTTGTTGATGGAAGATTCTCGTTATCCTAAACTTTGTTTTATTCGTTTAAAAAACTTATCCCGGAATAACGACAGAATACAAAATTCAATTGGTGTAACCAGGTAGGTTCTATCTTTGAATGTATCGACGAATCAGGAGAATGGGAAAACCTTACAATTAGTACTGTTTAAACCAAAAAACTTGTGCACAAAAAACTTTTTGTATTAAACTGCCAATAAAAAAAATCTTACAAGTTGGGTGTGGCAGGATTCTGCGATGGATGTGGAGTGAAGATCTCCGACTTGTTTTACCATATTTTTGTGCAATGTTATTTATATGCAGAAGATAGATAGATTTGGTACCTTTTGTACCTATTTTGATGATTTGTTACCTTTTTTACCTATTTCCAGTTATCACAGTAAGTTTTAAACATTATTTTTTATTTTATAATTATTTTTCTGCGTTTGAATATCGAGCTCTTTCTCCGTATGTGGTAAAACTTCGTTCGGGGGTGCGCAAATTGCTGCGCTTTCTTTAACTGGCGCAACTTGGATGCGCCTACGGTTCACGCGATTCGCTTGAGGCAAGGACTTGTTCACGCGTCGTACTCGCGGTTTTACCCTGTCTCCCAAATTCACATATCTCTCTCTCCTGCCCAGTCTTTCCTAATTTGCAATTAACAAATCTACTTAATTACTAAATAAATACGCTCTAATACATAAAACAGAAATTCGTAAAATAACAGAACTTAAATGCAAATTTAACTCTAACTTAACTATCTTCCTTAAGGAACATATCCCATACACAAGAATTGGCACTTCTATAACTCTCACAACTTCCCGTCTCTTCTAGCAGTGACGTATATCAATTGTTGCAAAATAATGCAATGACGCAATCATCTTCAGAAATAATTTCTAATTTATCAGTTGCAGTATCGTCTGATTTATTGCCTCCAGAAACCAATGCGAATATAGTTAAATCTGTTACACTGATCAATCAAAAAGAAACTGCAGTGAGACCTGAGCTTCTGTGGTGTTTAGAAAACGTTATAACTTGCAGCTCTGTTGCTTCGTACCTTGGGAAGAAAGAACTTCTTAATGTGATGTTTCCAGGTTGTGTACTCGAAACATTTTCTTTGTCCCCTAGCAAAGCTCAATATTTAATCACTGAAGCTTTAGGACCATATTTTAATAACCTTTTGCTTAATGACTTAGAGTTTCCTGGCATATTGTTTTCTTAACTTTTCGATGACACTAGTAATATAAAAAGTAAAAAGGAACTGAAAATAAGAGTTCGGTTTGGGTCACATGATATAAATATGATTGTATGTATGTCCACCGAGATGTTCGATGTGAAACTTTTGAATCAATTCAAAGAGAAATGAATCATCCAGTTCATGTTTTCATCAAACATGTTAAAGAAAAATGGCTTTCACTCGGTGCATTCGCCGAAAGAATAGAAGAACAGTTTCTCACTTTAGAATATTATTTTTAAAGCATATTCCTCGAAAGGATAGTCAACTTTAAAAAAGCAAAATTACCAAGATGTGGAATTATACCTAAAAAATTATCTTTTAAAAGTCTCATTATAGTTTGCAATTTATACCTCAAAGATTTTCACCACAGAGTTCACATTAGTTATGTAAAAGGAAGTACCGCTTATTCATCTTTTATACGCACAATTAAAATCTTTAATTTTAATTTTGCTCTACACCTTCATAAGCAATCTATTTTGAAGTAAATTCAATTTTATACGTAACATTGTTAACAAAATATTTTGTCTTATAATTTTTGTCGAGAATAATAAAAGAAGATCTTCGAAAATTGTTTGTAATTGATATATTTATTTTATTTTTGTTTGCGTTAGAATATAATTTTTGTTTTTTTTTACAGATTTTGAGGTTATGCTACAGTCACCATTCTCCTTAAATTGCATTCGGGTAATGTTTTAATACTTACTAGCAGCTTGTAACACAGTTTAACCTCTGAAATCTATGTGAAATATATCCAATTTATTTTATTTTCTAGAAAATCGGGGGTGACGTGTTTTGAGATATTCAATATGTTATCTTTTAAACTTAATTTTTTCTATCAATAATATTAATTTTTAAAAATAATTGAGGGGCTGGATGCTATAATGTGTTACGCGCCATTTACTTAACATGGCGCGAAACACATTATAGCATCCAGCCCCTCAATTTTTTACTATCGTAAAGTTGAGAAATTTTTCTTTCAAAACCACTGATTGGAAATGAAGTTTGGCTTTAATAAATAAGAGAAATAATTATTTGAAAATTGCCTTACAATAACAATTGTTTATAAATGGGGGCGAACCAGTTGGGGTGATCTAAGGTTCAAGGCTTAAGACCGTATTTATTTTAAAAAAATTTATTTAACTAAAATAACTGCTGTTTTGATTTACCCCATCTGACCCTACTGACCAAAATATTAATTATTCTTTGTTTATACTGAAATAACTCTGATTTTATTCATAAATATTTAATGTACTGTGAGTCAAAACGTGAATAGTTTTTCTTAATTTCTGTAAAAGTCAAAACATTGGTGAAAATCTTCACAACGAACCAAAGAAACACTTATAACCAGTAAACAAAGTAATACAACTTTTAAAAAATAAAATTTTTTCTTTTTCCGTGACTACACATAATCTAAATCAGTTAAATGTTATTGTTAAATAGTGGTTAACATATACTTAACTTCGGTTCTTACCCACTAAAATTTTTGTTCACGGTTGACGCGTTTTGACTCTATGATAATATTTGTTCAATTAACTAATTTTTCTTGTAATTTATTTTTTTAATTTAATACTGAAAAGAAATGAGAATATAAATTGTATAATTTTTTTACATGATAAAGGGTAAAGCTTCCAATTTTTCCACATTTTTTAAAAAGTATTTGCTCCATTTACAAGCTTAATGAATACGCCATGTCGCTGTCACAGTAAACAAGGCTAGTATATTAATTTTTACTTTTTAAGAGGTTGAATAACAATGTTGTTTTAAGGTGATTCATATTAAGAACAAGTTCACAAACGATGTAAAAAGAAAAATGGTGAATAAAATTCGTGAAAAAAGGGAAAATATCGATGATAAACTACAAAAAGGGGGTATATTGCTCAAAAGGGTTTTTGCCTATTTAATTACTATTGCCTATTTAATTAAGGGAACCCGCACCTGAAATTTCAACTATAACAGAATATAATTGAAAAAATTTGGTATATTTTTTCTGACACTATTTTGATTCAGAAATAAGGTGGACAAAAAAAATTTCATTATTTTTTTCGAAAAGTTAAAAAAAATATTTTGTTTTTTTGTAACTTTTGACAAAATTAAAATTTTACAAAATCCATGCCCTTAATTGTACAAGGGAGTGTAAGGAACTCATTAAAACAAAAACCATTTAAAAATAATCAAATTTGTGAAAGAAGAAGCATTTTTTGTAAATTTATGGTATAACATCAAAGTGTGGAGTACCCTTTTCCTCTACACAAGTTCAATCGGTCCTGGATATTATCCTAGCAAATTTGTACTATTATTTTTGTAGTAGTCAAAATGTCTAAATTCGAGAGATTATTCTCCCAAATAAAATCGGACAATAGACATGACATGTGAGTCGATTACGTAACCAGTGATCATGCCAACAATATACATTTTCATTGGAATGTAGTTATGTTCATCATCATAACAATCTTCTCAATACTTGCGTATCTTTTGCCTAATTGCGAACAAACCATAACAATTCTCATGTACAAATCAATTGGAGGTCTTTATGAAGAGAAGTTGGAAACACGTTTCGAAGAATAAATTTCTGATTTTACATGTTCATAACCTTCGTATTTGCAATCCTCCCAATTAGCACAAAGTTCGTCAGTAAACCCTTGTTTTTCATTAGGTAGATTCTTTTTAGAAGATAGATTCTTTACTTAAACACTCAATTTTGGCAAACCTATTTGGTTAGTTTGCAATAATTGGAGCTCACCGACATTATGTGAATAATTTGAATCTACTTGTTGGTGATCGGCAACTTAACATTCAACATTATTGTTCAACTGTTTGAATAACTTCAATTAGAAGGACAATTTGACAAATCGGTGAACAAAAATAAACGGTGACGGTTTTGTGAAAAAGTGTTTTCAAAATGCCGAAGAAAAGAAATTCTTATTATTATAACCATAAGGCGCAAAAAAGATGGAAAAATGTAAACAATACTGTTGAATGTGATGTTGCTGAAAACCAACCAGTAGATTCAAATTATTCAGATAACGTCAATGAGCCAGAAACAGTACAGACTAACCAATTAGGATCGTCAAAATTGAGTGTTCGAGTGAAGAATCTACCTTCTGCTTCTAGTAATGCTCAAGAGGTGACGAATAATTTTGAATACCTTCTAGTGAATACAAGGCTTTTATCATCTCTACTTTCTAGAGTGAATTGCCAGGATTGTGGTAGAAGCAATCTGAAGATTGTTGTTAGTGATGAAAAACAAGGTTTTGTTCACAAACTTTGCGCTGTGTGTGAGGATGTGTTGTTGACATGGTTACAGGCTACGTGATTGACTCACATGTCATGTCCAAGTATTGTCCGGTTTGTAAGACGGCAATAGCCGATTTGGGAGAAGAATCCCCCGAGTTTGCAATATGAATAGAAGGACATGCCGATAACTGTTAAGCTAACCATGAAGGCTCTTATGGATCGATGGAGATTGCAGCTGCAACATCCATATGGTTGCGATCTGAAAAATTCGGTTTTCGATACACAACAATGTTATCAGATGGTGATTCGAAAACTTTCAACCACTTGACAACATTGAACGTGTATGGTCCTACAATAAAATTGGAAAAAGAAGAATGCTTCAATCATGTGTCCAAAAGGTGAGTCAACAACCGATTAGCTGTATAGTAACTTTTGAATTTACTCTAATTTTGCATAAATTTTACAAGAAACTAATCTTGCTGACTATTTTTATTTTCAAAAGGGCATACACTGAAATCAAAAACTTAGTCACATTATGGAAAGCTCGCAAAGTAACTCTTGGTGGTAGAAGTCACAGTTCCTTGAAGGAAACTACCATTCAGAAGTTAGCTGGTTATTATAAAAACGCTTTGTACAGGAATAAAGTAAATATTCAAGTAAATAAAGATAAATAAATAAAATCACTTTGACATTTTGACAACAGTAAAAAATAATGATACGACATTTTTAGGATAACATCTAAAGTTATCTAAATTATTTTTATTTGCAGGATATGAAAAATGCAATTCTCGCAACAATTGAACATGCATCATCAACTGATGTGAAACCAAATCACAGTAAGTGTCCATCAGGCTCTTCGTCATGGTGTTTTTATCAAGCAGCTATTGCAAGAAACAAATCTCCTGGTTCTCATACCGACAATGTTGGTACTCCACTGAACGCATTGTGTTACGAGAAAATTTTGCCTGTCTACGATAGATTGACAGACGAAAATCTGTTGCTTCGTTGTACTTTAGGTTTAACCCAGAACAGCAATGAAAGTTTGCACAGCACAATATGGCATAAATGTCGAAAAGAAGCCTTTGTTTCAAAAGTTAGAGTTGATATTGCTGTTTTCGCACTCACAGCAGTGAGTCAGAATTAGTGGGATTATGAAGGCGTGGTTAGATTGCGCCAAATATCTTGTTTCGGTTCTGCACATCTCGCACACTCTTATGTTATATATTTAAATACGTGACACGCGTGTGTGAGGGGAAGTGCAGAATCAAAACACGATATTTGGCGCAATCTAACCACGCCTTCGTAATCCCCCTATATTTGTCCTACCCCCACTACTGTAGTTAGCCCTCCTGTCTCGAGTCTTCTTGGGCACGTGTTAATATTGTTCCCCTCCCTAGGGGTTTCGGGACCTTGCCGTTGGTGGAAGGCGCTTGAGGAGCTTTTACCCAGTAGGAGGCTACTTCTCGATATCTCTCGTGGGGACTGAGGAGGCGAAGCCTTAAAAATGGGTCGGCCGCTACGGAATCCAAATCTTATGTGCTTCCCTTGAAAGTGTCTCGGGCACGGGGATTTAGAGGGAGACGGGATGGACAGAGAAATAACCGCGGGTCTATTTCGAAAACTTCTTACTAGTGGAAGTCTGACTAAGAAGAAACCCTTCCATTGTTACGTTGGCTGTGCCATGGTTATTGATGCGCGACTCTCTGCCACTCAATCCTTGATGAACTCGTGTCCATGGATGAATGATACTACGGTTACTACACTGAAAAAAAATATTCTTAATTTAAGAATATATACTACAAAATTGGTGCCAAGGAGCTTGGAGCTGGGGTGGGGACCACAGAGGACTCAACCTTGCAACAAGTAGATACGGTACAGCAACACTTGGGCAACCTTGTCCTTAGGAGCAAGAGACCAAGTGGGGCTAAAATAAGGAGGAGAAGGTGGGAGCGATGTCGACACTCTCTGAGGAGCGGATCGCATACCGCTGGCACTTCTCGGGATACTACTTGGGAGGGTGTCGGGGTCCGGGCTGGCAAAAAGATGGCAGGACTCGAACAAGGCTTCCCCTAACACTAGAATGCCGTCAAAAAGGTTAAGGGACCCACAAGGGGAAAGCTTATCGTTTGCGGAAATAACTAGATCGTCACTAGCCAGGGCGATCGTTGCGGAAGGCTATCCGAGGGTCTTGATGACGATGGCTAATCTGGACCAATTAAGGGTAGCAATTCATAGTGAGATAGAGGGGGACTTTGGAGAGATTCGCCTTACTAGGAGAGCGATCCTGGTGGAGTGCCTGGACTCAGAATCTAGGGAATAGCTAAATAGCCGTATACCTAGGTTTAGTTAGGCGTTAGGGAGTTTTACCATTAAGGTGGTAGATCCGGCACAGCTGGTCAAGCTGGTAAGGGTTGTGGCCTGGGTTACTAGTCCTAGGGTGAACCAGGCTTCAATCCTTAAAAACCTCAGTAGCTGCAAGCAATGGTTTTCAGCAGGGTTCACACGTAATATACGTCAAGGTAATATACGTAGTTTTCTACACGTATATTACGTATGTAAACTACCTTAAAAATTTCAAACACAATGCATTTCTTTATGGTGGGGGCTAAGATACGTTTTTTACATATGTAAAATACCCACGTAATTTACGTAGACAACTCAAAGTTACGCGTAACTTCCAAACCCTGGTTTTCAGGGGTGTTACTAATGATATGAAGACCACGCCAACAGCCGCGTTGGGATTCATACGAGCCGAGGCACCCCTGCATATTGCTGCAGTGAAAAAGGCGGCCCAGCGTTAGCTAGGATCAGGTTATCTAGTTGGGGTCAGGCAATTATTGACCCTAGGCAGGTAAGCAACCTATCGACTAAAGAGATACTGCACTCCTGGAGAAGAACAGGACTCTAAAGGCGTTGCTATTAACGAGCGAGCTGGAGTCTGGTACAATAGGTTCTCTAACCTTAGGTGATTACATAGGGGTAGGGGTTTGTGTCCTTTGGGTCACGACTTTTTTTGTGTGCCTGTGTAATAGTTAAATCCAAATTGTGCGCTACACGGAGAATTACCTATATACATATATATATATATGTGACGCGACACGAGAAAAGGGACTTATCGCCTCGAAAGAGAATTTTACAGGGGGAGCGTTTAAAGTGACGCCATGAGCAGAAACCCCGTGTATTTACGCGGACACGTTCAAATTTCGGGCTTTATATTATTAAAACTATTTCAGATTTTTAACTTCTCATTTTTTACGTGAAAGAGCCAATAAAAATCTATCGAATAGCATCGTAATCTCAAAATGGAATTTTTTAACAATAGGTCCCTTTTCTCGTGTCGCGTCACATATATGAAATTTCAACTTCTTAAAAAAATTGACACTCGGGGAACTTGTTGTTCTATCAAGTAGAAATGTGACCCAAAAAATATTTTTGACTTTTTCGAAAATTTGAAGGGGGTAGAGGGGGGCCAATTTTGCTAACACCAAGCTACTTTGTGAATTTTTTCTGAACATACTCTTAATAGAAAAAATTTTTTAGAATATGTTTCGGAATATGTTTTTTTCCAATGTTGAATTTTATTTTTAATATTTTAAAAATTTACCCCAATTTTTAATAACTAATATTTAATTTTCAAATTCCCAAAAATCGGTCCGTTTTATTTGAAAATAAATTATTGCAAACGAAAGCTGAGGTTTTTTCCTATGCGCATGTAAATTTTCGAAATGACTTTTTTTTGTTTTTGAGACCCCCTCTACCCCCTTCAAATTTTCGAAAAAGTCAAAAATATTTTTGGGTCACATTTCTACTTGATAGAACAACAAATTCTCCGAGTTTCAATTTATTTCAAGAAGTTGAAATTTCAACTTAGGACATTACACGTAAAATGCCTTATATATATGAGGCATTCCATTTCAAAACGACCCCCTTTATAAACAATTGCTATTGTAAGGCAATTTTCAAATAATTATTTCTCCTATTTATTGAATGCAAACTTTATTTACTATTAGTATATTGAAAATAAAAATGGCTCAACTTTACGATAGTAAAAAATTCTTTTTAGAAAATAATATTATTTATAAAAAGAATTAAGTTTGAGAGATAACCTTTTAAATATCTCAAAACACGTTATATCCGATTTTTTTTATAGTTACATATGTCAAAATAAAGCTTAAATATTCTAGTTTCATTTCCTGTCAACATTATAATGGTCAATTCAGGGGATTTCATGAAATTAATTAAATTGTACAAAGATATCAGAGGTTAAACTGTGCAAAAATTAAAAAAACAAATTCCGCTCAGAAATGCATTATAGCCTTTGAAATTCTTATAAAAATATATAAATTTCATAAAATCTCCTGAATTGACCATTAAAATGTTGACAGGAAATGAAACTGGAATATTTAAGATTTAATTTAACATAACTTTCAAAAAATCGGATATAAGTTGTTTTGAGATATCTAAATGGTTATCTGTGAAACTCAATTCTTTTTATAAATAATATTATTTTCTAAAAAGAATTTTTTACTATCGTAAAGTTGAGCCATTTTTATTTTCAATATACTAATAGTAAATAAAGTTTGCATTCAATAAATAGGAGACATAATTATTTGAAAATTGCCTTACAATAGCAATTGTTTATAAAAGGAGTCGTTTTGAATTGTAATGCCTCATATATAATCTTGAAATAATAATAATTGACAAATCTGTTAAACTATGTTTGCACAAAATTTGAACTCCCCTTCATCCAAGTCCCTTGGCTTTAACCCCATAATGGGCGCGACTTTTATAGAATCCCCAGGGGAGTTAAAATTTACGTTCTTTTTTTTACAGTAATGCGTACTAAGATAAGTCTGATTTTATTTGTAAAGATTAGAAATACTACGATAATAATAATTGTTTTGATACAATTGACTATTTTTTAAATTTAATAATGAAAATGAATGAGAATATAAATTGTAATTTTAATTCATGGTCAATTGTATTCTTTTAATAATTTAAATAGAATGTGTACGCGCGCTTTAGCATGCGTAGCCAGTGCTAGTTAATAATAAAGTTAATAATTAATAATAATAATAATAATGAATTGGATAGAAAACAACTGAATTACAGGGAAGAAGTTTACTTATTATTTATGAAAAGAATTTAATAATTGCAACGAAATGTATTAGGTAAATTTTGTTAAAATAATTAAATTCTTATGAAAAAATATTTAAAAATTTTTTAAATTAAGTGTTTCAAAATTCATTTAATATTATTTAAGTAAAAAATGAATTTTTTGTAATATTATAGTTAGGTACAAAAATATAAATATTTACTCTTCTTCAGTTTTACTGCGTTTTTTTGGAACACCCCAACAAGCCGAGAGAGCATTTTCTGTTATTGAATTCATTGTGTGATATCCTTGTTTACTTAAATTTGAATTAATACTTGGTGGCGGTATATTAGCTCCACTTCGTTTAGATCCCGACATTTGGAAGCCTGCAAAACCAAAACCCTTCGGCTTGTTACCACCTCCTCGGTGGTAACTCATTTTGAATCTAAAAAACAAAACTTCATTACTTATCAATTTTACCATAAAAAGTAATTAAATTCATATGCACTAGTAAATTTATAAATCTGGTAATTTACAAAATTGAGAAAGCCTTATTATCGTCAATATTAAAAACAAATGTTGATACTAGCAAACGAAACAAATAAACTAACAATAAGTAAAATTATTCAACATCGAACAAATGTACCTTTTTCTAATTTAATTGTTAACAATTTATGTGTTAACAACATAAACATTTTCAAATACGAAAAACAGTTCAAATTTTTTCCCTATAATTAAATATGATGAAAGCAAAAGCATAAAAGTTTGTAAAACATTTGAGGTTAAGATTGTAATAATGACTGAAAAATGAAATAATTAAGTAAATAATTCATTTTAATTCAAGTTTAGGTTATGAAATAGAAATTCTTTTTTTTAATTAATACAAATATTACCTGGATTTTTCAAAATAATGAGAAAACTACTGCGAACTGTCAGCAATACAAAAATCACTTGTTTACTCACACAATGATAGGTTTACTTGTGTTTTACATATGTGTCTTTTCTTATTTTTGTATATGTATATTTATGAATGAAACAATGCTGCCAACTTGAAAAGAAACCTAAAGGCAAATCCACATACTCGCGGAGGAAGTGATAATTTTTAGCGGGAACAGAATATTAATTTCAATTTCAAAGTGAACAATGTTAATAAAATTGTAAAAATTAACTTGTATAGAGAGTATGTTGCTCCCCGTAATTAAAGCACATGCATTCAATGGAAATGTGCCAGTTACTGCGATAAGCAATTTTCGTTGTTAAATCATTTTTTCAAACATTTTCCAATATTATATTATTCTATAATACAGTAAATAATAGTATTTTACAAAAGATCCTATAGTAATTGGAACAATCGCAGCAATTGGCGCATTTACCCTATTTTAATGTAAACAGAAATAGGTATTTAAATAAACAATAATGATTTATTTTTGAATAAACTCTTATTATTTGCTACTGTAAATGTAAACTCCTATTACACTTTGGAAGTAAAATATTCTAAGATGCCAATAATTTATGAAATATTTACATTTAGATTATTTTCTATTTGCATTGCGAACGCAATTAAATTGGACGTTAAATATTACACTTGCTAACGAAATCGAAAATTTCTCAATTGGTATGTATTTACAAAGAGGCGTTTAATTATTTACAATTTTTTGTTAAAAAAAGTGAAAACACGTGTTTTACTATTGCGCTTTGATAAAAGACAAAATTGCATAATAAAAATTTTATTTAAAAATTCGTAAAAAAGGAAAACTTAATATTAAATCTAAAATAAAATATTAATAATGAACGTATTTAGTATAATAACATATTATTTTCAGGAAAATTCAATATACGTTGAGCATAATTTGTATGTTTGTCTAATTTTTCATTTTAATTATGTTTTTCAACAATAATTTTTCTTTTAATTAATGAAATATACCTAGATAAAAAATTAGAATGTAGAAAAATTATTAATTTATGAATTCGTTTTTGGAACTATTGATTTTTTTCTTAATTTTTGAAAATAAGAGGCCTTTGCCACGCCCCTTCAGTCTTTTTTCCTCTTTGTTGTTTAATTTAATAAATAAATTCATCCCTGTTGACATTTTTCTATTTATATCAAATTTTTTCATTTCTCTATCTTTATTATTTGAAGTTGCAATTCAATAGAACTGATGTCCGTTAAATGTTAAAGAAAATAATTTTCAAAAAAAAGACCGGTTCTTTGAAAAATTAAAAAAATATTAAAACTGTTGAAATATTTTTATAAATACTGTATTATAAAAACGTTCAAATATCCCTTTTTGTGGTATTAAAGTTAAATAAAATTTCTACAATTAAAAAAAATAACTAAAATTCTTCCACGAAAAAAACTCTTCTTTGGAAAACTCAATTTTCAAATCCACGTGCATAACAAAAAACGAAGACGTTAGAAAAAAGGTTTTAAAAAAAATTGGTAACATACTGTATTAATAAATAGGATAATTTCTTCTATTTGGGTCTCAGGAAATATCTATTGTGTGTGTACTTTTTTCTTGACAATTTCTACTAGTTGGCGATACCTTGCTTGACATTCTTCCTGGAATATGAAAAACAAATTAGTTGAGAAAAAATTTGAATTATATGAATAAATTACCTTTGTTTTTCCTTGGATACAGCTAGCTATTTTTTCCCATCTATCGGTCGAACCACCTTTCGGATATTTTATTAAAGCAGCCTCCAAGGCTTTTTGTTGCTCCTGAGTCCATTCTGAAAGATTTTCTGGAGTTTCTACGCGAGTCTTTACTTTTTTTAATTGCTCCTCTGGCGAATTTTCCTCACCTGGCTGACCGGGTTTTAATCCCTCGTCTTTTACCTAAACGTTGTTATTAATACAATTATTTGATTATTAGCAATTTATATTCATTTCTTAAAATTTATTGGAATAACTTATTGTTTTCGAAAATTTGAATACAATTTTTTGCAGGAATTCAATTATTTTCAATATGATTTTGGTAAAATTACTAAAAAGATTTCAATTACTTTAAAAAAATTGCTAAAATTCTGTCAAAATTTAAATTATTTTGAAAAATTTTGATTAAATTCTTCATGAGAATTGAAATATTTGAATTAAAAACCTTTTTCGCCATATGCGTAACTTCGTGAACTGAACGATTCATCATTTCTGCAATTTTCTCCCAACGATCGGTAGTGCCGCCTGGATACTTTTTTACTAGTTTAATTAATTCTAATATATCATCATCTGTCCATAATCCACCTGTCATTCTTGGTTTCTCATTAGTGTGACTTGTGGTATTGTTTGTTTTATTTTCTTCCTTTTTGAAATTATCATTTCGCTCTTGTGGTGTAAAAACGGCTCTTCTTCTTCTAGGACCACGTGGTACTGGTTCAGGTTCTGGTTCTTCATTTTCTTGAGCTCTAAAATTATCATAAACAAATGTATCATTTTTCTTTTTTCGATTCATTTGATTAAAGAGAAAAAAACGACTCACAAAGCTGCCTCCTCTTCTTTTCGCCTACGTTTCATTTCTTCAAAAAGCATATAAATCCCACTAATTGTAGACGGAATACCAACAATTGATGCGTAAGTCCATTTTGGCAATTGAAATGGAAGAGTATTCCACATGCTTGGTGTTGGAATTTTTTCTAGAATCTCCGCAAGATCCGGAACGTCCATTTTGCCCTTTCGATTTTTCTTTTGCATTTTTTGCAACTTACTACCCAGTACTTGTTCCTTGAATTTTTAATTTTTTCAAATTGATTTTTATTAATTTAATTTAAATACCTAGTAAGTTAATTTATTCTTAAACTATTTTAATTGATAAGTGAATTTTTCTTTAAATTAAATCATAAAATTTCTAGATTTTGTCTGTAAATTAAAAGTTTTACTTACGTAGGTGTATCTTTTTTCAAAATATGCAGCCCATGCGACAAGATATTGGCCAATTGTTATGACAATAAACAAAATAATGGACATTTCGAGCAATCCCATTTTCCGCACATGGCGATAATAATAGACTGCCGATCGCCAATTTGGCAATCCATTAATGAGAACATCATCGTAACGTTCACGTTTACCTGGATCTCTCAGCACGTCGTAAACTGAGACTAACTAAAAAAGAAGTAATTTCATTTAATTTAAAAACATAATTACAATTTAAAAAAAATATTCTCTAAACTATCGTAACCCTGAAATTTGAGTACAAAAAAAGTAAAAGTAGAATATTAAACAAATATTTAATGTAGGAAAAAAATTTATAAGATAATAAAATGACGCAAGAAATCTATAATGACTGATAAAAATTGACAAATATTTAAGTGGGAGGAAAAAACCGAAAAGTTTGATAAATTTTTCTTAGGTATTTGCTCCAATCGCTAAAATTGAATATTAATCCTTTAATTGATAAATATCGAATATGTTTCTACTTGATAGAACAATTGTATTCAAAATTTATTAATTATTGCAATTAAAATATGAAAATATTGTAGTAATAATAATTACTTACATTTCTAAATTTAATTTCCGCATCTTCTGCAGAATTTTTATCTGGATGCAATTGTAAGGACAATCTTCTAAAAGCTTTCCTTATATCAGATGAATTCGCATTCTGCAATTAAGAAATGACAAAATTATAAAAAAGAAATACTAACATATGTAAATGTAAACGATGTAAACAGAATATTCTCTGTTTAAATCGAAAGAACAAAAGAAATTATTCAATAATTTTGAAAACAATTTATTAGAATTATTGAAGTGAAAATATTAACCTGCGGTATGCCCATAAGTTCATAAAAGTTCTGATTGACTTCCTCGACAACGTCGAAAACCTCCAGGTCGTCATTGTTCCATGCCGACGAAGTAGTCCATAAGTTGAAAAATATTAGGACACCAAAAAATGTTAATAATATCCTCATCTTTAACACTCACGCACATTCATAACCATACGAATATTTCTTAAATTGATATTTATCTCTATTTAAAATAGAATAGAATTAATTACATGAATACATCTTTAATTTTATTAAATAAGAAATACAGTTTTTTCTTATGGCTTATAAACGTTTCGAGGTTAGAGAGCGTTTAAAGCATTGCCACGATTACCGTACCGTATACAGGTACAGATGTCAAGATGCCACATCGCCATTTTTTTGTTTACAAATTATTGACAGATGAAAATCAGAAACTACTTTTCATGTTGTTATATTTTAGAATATATTACACATTCCGCAGTAGTAGAAAGTATTAATTATTAAAATGTAAATGATGTCAAAGAATAATAAATAAATAAATAAATAAAAATTACAAAAAAAACTAGGGAATTTAAAATAAATCGCACATGCGTCTTTAGGGTTTTTTCACATGACGTCATAAGATATTGGTCAATGGTACCAATCACATTGTCCCATGAACGCCTGCGCAGTGTTTTTGCATTTCATTGGCTGTTAAGTGCGCCCCATTTGAAACTAACAGCAATGAAGACAATGTTATTATGAAAATTACCCACTGATCAACGAGTAAAACATTACTTCTATCTATTTTTTAATCAAATATAATCATATCTTTACGTTTTTTAATACAAACATAAATGAACAGTCGTAAATATTCTTTTATTATAACCAGTTCGCTGTAACCAATCAGATCCTCACTGCCGCCATGTTGGTAAAGCAAACACCACCAACATTCAGGCACCATTTTTATCAATTAGTGCAAAGGGTGCAAAGAAATTTTTTTCTACAAAACTGCAATCTCGTTACAATTTTCATATCTATAGGCGTATGAAAGTCGTTGATTATTAAACTATCTCACGACAGTGAAAAATTAGCGTGTTATTGGTGAGTGCTACATTTTACATTGATCAGAGATCAGGGCACATCAAAGAGGGCCTGCCTGGCCCTCTAGATACCAAACAAAACATGGACGCCGTTGAAATAAATACGTCGGAGTCACCGCAAAATGAAGAGGGAATTGTAACAGCAATGGAAATATGTAGAGTTTGTCTCCTTGGAAATTTATTAATGCGAGACCTATTTCATGATAATGGGGTCGCATCATTGTCTGCTAAGGCTATGAGCTTTACCAACGTTAAGGTTAGACATATTATACTTGGCGATGTTACAATCACATCTTCATTCCAAGTTGATGAATTACATTCAATTAAGCGCATTACCCTAATTTAAATGTTCTACTTATCGTCTTTAGAATTTATTTAAATATCATCCCATTGTTTCTCAACTGTTTTCCTTAAGCAAATGTTCCATAAACATCGCACTGTTTTCACCCTTCAAATTTTCCAGGGGCGTCTAATTCTTTTGGTTTTTATCAAATTTTGTTTATAATCTAATATTTAATAAATATAATCATTTGACTAACACTCCATTTTTTATTTTATTTTGTTCTAATTTAATTTAGAGTAAATATGTAATTTTCTATGTTTATATGGTAATTTTATTTGGATTTATGTGAAAAAGATTTTTTGTTTTGACAATTGAGTTTTCAGAGTGAAAAAACGAAGAGTAAAAATTTAAATTAGTTTTTAGTTAATATGAGCTAATAGGATATATAGATATTAACTAACATGTTTTTTCACATGCATAGAATTAATGTAAAATATTTCTTCTTTGAAAATAGATGTTACCTGGTGATGGACTACCAGGACAAGTTTGTTGTGATTGTGCTGATAAATTAGAAGCTGCCTATGATTTTAAATTACAAGTAGAACAAGCTGACAATGTGTTGAGAGAAAAATTTGACACTTTAAATATAAAAGAAGAGTTATTTTTTAATGACGTGGAAGTTCATTTAGAAGGAGAAAGAACAAGAGTAAGACGTGAAATTAATGATAATGGTGAATACGTGGAGGCGACAGAATCTTTGCACGACGATGGGAGAGACACTCTTTTAAAAGATCATCTTGCACTTCTACAAGTGGAAAAAATTGCCGAACAAGAGAGCATGTTACAGCACGGTGAATATATTTTTTACTCTAATTTCCATTATACATTTTTTTTACTATAGTTTACTATATTTTTACTACTTTTATTTACTTAATTTATTACTAGAATTTAATTGAAAGTTGAACACATTTCACAAATTAATTATGTACAATTAAAGATTTTTGTTCAGGTGTAGAGCACTTGCAAGAGCAACTTCAGGAGGAATTACACGAGGGTGAATTGGAAGAAGATGATTTGCAGGAGGAAGAACAGCTGCAGGAACAGCATTTGCAAGAAGAACATTTACAGGAACAGCATCTACAAGAACATCATCTGCAAGAACATCATCTACAAGAGCATCATTTACAGGAGCATCATCTACAGGAACAACAGATGCAAGAAGAACATCTTCAGGAAGAACATTTACAAGATCAATTACAAGACGACGATGATCTAGCCAATGATCTCGATAAACAACCAAACAATCAATTACTCCATTTACAACAACTTTCCCAATCAGTGCACAATTTTTCTAATCAACAACAACAACAACAACAACAACAACAACATGGCATCAAGGATGAAAATCTCCAGGACGTTGAGTCTGAAAATATTCAAGATCAAAATTATCTCGTCCAACAGGAATGCTCGCAAATGAGTGATGATGATTTTAATAATGACGAACCTTTCGTTGATTCTCAGGAAACCATGGAATATTCAACAATGGAGAAGGATGGAGAAATGGAACAAGAGCAGAATCAGGATCAAGATGCTTCCATTGAACAAATGGAGCACGAATCACCACAAAGTGAAACACGTCGTAGTAGACGTAAAGTGATACGTCAATCAACCGGATCGGAGCATAATTCCGATGAGGAGAATTACTTTGAAAATCTTAATTTAAGTTCACGTTTAAAGAAGACACAGGATGGTCAATCGGAGAAGGTCTTCTTCATGTGTTATCTTTGTGATAAAGAATTTTTATCGAAGGGAATTTTAAAGGAACATATGCACTCTCACGAAGAGGTGAGACGAACTCTGTCCTTGAAGAAAGTTGACAATAAATTGCAAAAACCTATCGTTCAACAAAAAATTGCTCCACAGAAAGTTCCGATCACGCCACAAAAATCAACATTACCTTTAAAAACTCCTCCATCCGGTAAAAAGGCAAATAAATGTCCGTATTGTGGTAAAGAATATCTGTACATAATTTCCTTCAACAAGCACATAAAGCAACACGAGAAAGATAAAGATGTCAAGAACAGTGAATTTATGACAGGAGATGATGATTCTGTCGATTACGTTGAGAATGTAAATTCCATCGGTGCTTTAGATACAAGCATCGACGATAATAATTCCGAATCCGAAAATGAGAACGATTCGGAAATTTACCAATGTGAAAAGTGTCCTGAGAAATTTAGCAATAGACGCGCACTCCAAAAACATGGAGTTAAACACATAAATTTGAAATGTTCTGTTTGTGATGTAGAATACGAATCATTGGAGAAGTTGAGCGAGCATCGAATTGAACACGTCACCGAAGGCGTATTAACCGAGGAGGATTTACGTAAAGACGCCGAAGAATGGAATGCTCTCGACGACAAACTAGAGACAGATCAAAAGAACGAATTAAAATGTCCACACTGTACATTGGTATTTTCATACAAAAAATCTCTTCTAAAACACATCGAGACACATGCAAATAAATTATCCTGTAAAGTTTGTGGCAGCGTTTTCTTAAAACGAAGACACTTGTCAAAACATCTAGAAAGTCACGCGAGACCAAAATCATTCAAATGCACTGAGTGCACCAAAGTTTTCGGCAATGAACTCACATTACGTAATCATCTAATAGCCACGAGTCACAAGACAATTCTTCAAGGAGAGGAATACGATCCAAATAAGAGATTGAAACGGGTCGCAGCCAAAGCCGCACAGAAGATAATCGACAAAATTAAAATCGAAGACGAGAGCGATTACGACGAGGACGCCAAAAAGAAGGACGGTAATTATCACGAAGAGGCAAAATCACCATCTAAAAGAACGTACAATAAAAAATTCTTTGAATGCGAGACTTGCAACAAAAAATGCAGTTCCAAACAGTCTCTAACAAAACACATGGAAATTCACGTCAAGGATGAAAAAAGCGACAAGGACAAGATCAAACAGGAAAAAAAGGACGCAGAGAAATTCCTCGACGACACCGACGACACCGACGATCGTGACGATGATTTCGAAAGCGGTCTCGACTGGCCCATGGACAATCACGAGTGTCCCACCTGCAAAAAGCGATACAGCACCAAAAAATCCCTCCTTAGGCATCAACTCCTCCACGAGGAGCCCAATTTCGAATGTGACATTTGCAACGTGAAATTCTACCGTAAAGACAAACTCAAAGCCCATTACGACAAGTGCTCCGAGAAGAATCCCGATCAAGTGCGTAAGTGCAACATTTGCGGCGACACTTTCGAGAATAACGAAATACTCCGCGAGCATCGCGCCAAACACGTGACCGAGGGAATCCTAACCGAAGAGGACCTCCGCGAAATTGAACCAAGGCCCGAGGAGAGAAAGTCTGGCGAGAAAATCCCCCGAAAACGACGAACCGATATCGTCGGTTTAGAATGCACCGAATGCAATAAACAATACACCTCCCGCAAGGGTCTCCTCCGACACATTCAAGTCCACGAGGGCAAGAAATACCTCTGCGACATTTGTCCAAAGAAATTCTACCGACGCGAACACCTGAAGATCCACGTCGCCAAACACAACATGATCAAACCCTACAAGTGCACTCGTTGCACGAAACGTTTCATCAAGGAGGAACAACTAACGAATCATCTCTCAAAACACGATCGTAATTTCAAGAAGAACAAAGAGACGGACAGTTCCAAACGTTTCCTCTGCGAAATTTGCTCCAAGAGTTTCACCCAGTCGACAACTTTAATAGCCCATTTGCGCGCTCACAATGGAATCAAACCATATGTGTGCGAAGTGTGCTCACGACCCTTCACGACAAACGCCTATCTCAAAATGCACATGCGAACACACACCCAGGAACGTCCTTACATCTGTCAATTCTGCTCAAGAGCCTTCGCACGCGCCGACACTCTCGCCAATCATCTCACCTCTCACACTGGCGAGGCCAAGTACCACTGTAAATTCTGTCCAAAAAATTTCCGTCGACTAAAATCACTCAAGGAACACGTCTTCATTCACACCGGTCAAAGACCCTACGCGTGTCCCACCTGCGATCGACGTTTCAACAACAATGGCAGTCGCTACGCTCACAGTAAACGTTGCAAGCAAAATATGCTCCAAAATCAAAATCGTGCGCAACTTGTGACGCAAGTGCCACAGCAGCAGACTCTACAGATACAGCAACATCAACAACAGCAACAACAGCAGCAGCATCATCATCATCAACAGCAACAGCAACATCAACATCAAAAATTACACCAGACTATTGTTCAGAGTCCATTAATTAAATCGCAGAATATAAAGACAATCACCATTGCCAGACAAGCGGAACCAATGACTGCTCAACATGTTATGCAGCATCAAGAAATTCTCATGCCACTTATTTTGCCATTGACAGTGACACTTGCCGATGTTGGGGAAGAAGTCATCCTGCCGGAGGGTACGAAAATATTCACCACCTCTTAGTTGAAGAGTTCGCAATTTTAAATGGGAAATTATTCTTCAAAAAGTCACCACTGTTTTCTATGAAAACAAATAAGTTGGCGAAACAGGACGAATGTGGAAAGAAAAGGATAAACCGAATCTTCAATCCACTTTGAACGACGACGGTTAATTATCGTGGACTGATTACAAAAAAAAGAACTATACAAGCGTGAGATATTTTTCATTAACTATTTTTCTCTGTATCGAATTTAAAAAAAAAGAGACAAATTCTTAAAATTCTTTTAAGAAACAAATTTTGCAAATTAAAGATAATTTTTCGCTCGATTGTTCGATTCTTGCTTCTGAAGGGGAATACAAGGATTAAAATGAAATTGTCAATTGAGTTCAGTAGAAATATTTCCTTGTGGCGAAATATTTTTCTCTTTGTTTCGACTCTATGTTGAAAATTTGTTCTAGAAAAGCGAAATAATCGAAAATGGAAATAGAATTTAAAAAATGATAAATAGGAAGAAAATATTTTCCTATGTCTAATGATTATTTTATTTATTTCGACTCTGTTTGTAAATTTTTCCAAGGAAATCGAAATAGAATTCAAAAAAAATGTTGAAAAAACTTTTATCATGAAGGAAAGTTTTGATTGTTAATTTCATAAAAATATTATTTTAATGATTAAAATGAAATTTTCAATTAAAAATGAAAGTTTCAATTGAAAATTTAGTTCAGAAAAAATATTGTCTGATGAAAATTATGTCGACAATGTCGAAATAAAATTTAAAAAATGTTAAATGGGAAAGAAACATTTTATTCTGCAGGGTAATTTTAATTGTTAAGTAATAATTAAAATTTCTTAAAAGAATTATTTCTTTTATTAAAATGAGATTTTCCGTTCAATTTTTAGTTTAGGAAAAATGTTCTTGTATCTAATGGCTATTTTAATTATTTTGAAACTGTTGTAAATTTCTCAAACAAAATCGAAATAGTGTTTCAAAAACATTTGAAATAGAAAGAAAACATCCTTCCTGAATGAAAATTTTAATTGTTACTTTTATAAAAGCATTATTTTAATGAATAAAATGAAATTAAAATTAAATTTTCAATTCATAATGAAACTTTCAATTGAAAATTGAGTTCAGTAAAAATATTTTCTAGTGTCCAATGGCAACTTCTTTTACTTCGATTACACAGAAAATTTTTCCACAAAAAATCTAAATTGAATTAAAATAATGTTAAATAGGAAGAAAAAAAATTTCCTGATAGAAGCTTTTGATTCTTAAATTTATTGAAAAATTATTTCAACAATTGAAATAAATTAAATAAATTACTTTTAATTAAAAAGTTCAGTTTAGTAAAAATATTTTTTCTGACAAATGACAATATTTGTTTTTTTTATTCTGAGCTGAATAATTTTCCCAAAAAATCGAAGTAAAATACAAAAAAATGTTAAATAGAAAGAAAAAACTTTTCTTGAAGAAAAAGTTTAATTGTCAATTTCATAATTAATTATTATAACAGCAAATTGTGAATAGTTGAAGTATGAAAAAAATTGATAGTTAAAAATTTTGCAGTTAATTTATTAGAATGTAAATTTATTTTCTTAAATCCACAGAAATATTTATTCGTTAATATTTTATATTGTAAATTACAAAGAAACAAACTGCCAAATTTAAATGATTAATTTCTTTCATTATTTTAGATCTCTGTCTTGAAAAAAACAAAAAATTCGCATACAAAAAGATTTTCCTCTATAAAGATAAGAATATTCTTCCATTGTCTTGGAATTCACTAATTCAGCATAAAAATTAATTTTCGAATCAAAAATTAATTTTTTCTAATTGCAAAATGAATTAAAATAAAATTCTTTGTCATCAATTCATGTACGATACCTTACATCGAATTTTATTTTTTCAAGTATAGAGCTACAAAAATTACAGTTTATACGTTCTGTAATGTTAAAAAAAAGAAAAATCTTAGCGAAAAATCAGGGCTGGGAATTATTCACAATATTGTATTTTTCAAATTCATTCAAAATTAAATAAGTATAAAAATTGCTGATTAAATAATTTAAAATAAAAATTTATCAACAATTGTTTATTAATGTCGAGAATAGAATTAAAAGAAGAAGAATTGTTTTATAGAAACAGTAGTAGAAAATATTTTTTTAGAAGAATCGTATTTCTATTATGGAATTTAGAAAACAATTGGAAGAAATATTTTTTTAACTTTATTTTATATAAAAGAAAAAGTAAATTTTTTTTAAGGAGCAAAATTTTTTTATTTATTTTCTTCACATATAATATACTTAAAATATTTACTGCATTTGTAGTTGATTTTATTTTTTTGTAAAACAGTTTTTTTCAATTTTCACACAAAAAAACTGTTTTTCATTTTCTGTAGAATAATAAAAGAAAGGTTATATAAATTTTAAAATGTCTACAAAAAATTATATAAATGTCATATTTTCAGTGTTATATTATAAATTTGTAGAAATTTTTTTTAATTAGAGTAGAAATATTTCATTAATATTAAAGAATTAGATAATGTTATTTTTTTATAATTGCAATAATGCTACAATATTATTTACAGGAGAATTTAGCAATTTAATATTATAAGTAAATTTACTTATATGTATAATGTAGAGAATGTGGAATATAAAGTTTTATAATATTTAAATATTTTACCCAGCCCTGTGGAATGACATTGTGGTATGATATTTGCATGTTATGTATAATTGTAATTACATACTAACGCGCTTAAAAAGTAAGCCAACAATAATTATAGTAATTAGCTGTGGATTATAATTTACATTTTATTTGTACATAACCGTTATAGTGTGAATAAAGAACACAGTCTTCAATTATTATCCTTTTTATTAGTTTGTTAATAATAATGATAATATTTTTTTTCTCTATTTAAAAAATAATTTCTAGTAAATTTCCTTATTTCATAATTTTTAATTTGAATTTCCCGCGCGAAAAGTGGAAAAGAAATTAATGTAAAGTTTCTGTATAAATTTCTAGAAGTTTCACTTTTTTCCAAATGCGCCTGCGCAATGACGTTTCTTACGTATTTTTTTATTTTCCTTTCGATAAAAAAGGAAAATAAGCCAGTTTTTTTCATTTATTATTGGAAAATATTGATACAACAATTACATGAAACAATTGTTCAAAATAAGCGTAATTGTATAGAGTTGTAAAAATTAACAATTATTTGTTCTTGCTGAAATATAATATTATAATTTCTTGGGTAATATTTCAAAAGATTTTTCTGAAATATTTCAATTTATAAAAATTTCTCATGAAAGTGTACGTTGAGTACAAGTTGTATCGCATAATGGCTGCTGCTATGGAATAATAATTTTAAAATAGTCAATAAAAACTCGTGCCTTTTGTTTGAAAATAGTGTATTGAAATTTTCATTATTGTTTAAGTGCACGTGATTAAAAAAGAAGTATTTATTTCTCTTTCACAACTTCCGTTAATCTTTGATCAAATGAGAAAAAATACTCAAGCCTCTCAACGATATCTTCCATAACAAAACCTGTCTACGTGTATATATTTTAAAATCTTAAGATTTTATCAGATCTTTTTTTCTCCTTATGCTGAAAATGTCAATTATTTGATTTTTTTTTAAATTGATATGTATTTTGAGTTTTAAAAATGGTGGAAAGTTAGTAGACGTGGTGTGATGATAATTATGCGATTATTGAAAGTAGTGCTTATTTGTTAAGACAATTTTTATCTTTTATGCGTGTCCAACACGTTATATATACAAATATATAAATAAATACCTGTTCATTAGAAATTCTATTTCTGAAGATACAAACATTTGAACATGACTATTACTCTAACCAAGCATAGTTCTTCAATATTGGAAGAAGATTTAGCTATTAGTTCATCGACATTAGGTGAGTTTTTCCAAAAGTAAAGTGTTGTATATATAGTAATAAAAAGATTTTTATAAAAGTTAACAAAACATAACCTAACTTTTAATGATCTTCTAAATCAGGGTTGCCACAGATCAGGGAAAAGTCAGGGAAAGTAGATTTGGTAAATATTAAATTTCTTTCCAGAAATTCAATTGTTTTCAATTTTTTTTTAGATTCGCGTCGACATTTAAATTATCTTTGTAACTAACAAAATTCTTCGCCAAAATTTAATTTTATTTAGGAATTTTTATAAAATTCATTGTATAATTTAATTATTTTCATTATTTTCATAAGTAACAATATTGAAAATTAATAAAATTCTTCGTAGAAATCCAAAAATTTTGATTATATTCTACAAGAACATTCCATTATTTTTCAATCAAATAAAAATTCCCCAGAAATTCAATTTTTTAAAATAAAATTTTCATAAATTTAAAAAAAATCAATTGTTTGAAACTTTTTTATAAAATTTTAATCAAATCGCTTGAAAAATGTAATCATTCTTAAAAATTTTATTAAAATTCTTCGAAAGAATTCAATGAATTGAAATTCTCAAAATAATTTTATCAAAACTTATTTTTAAAAAATTGACAATTAAAAATTTTTATTATTATTATTAAATAATTAATTAAATAATAGTAATATATTATTATTAAATTATTAAAATAATATTTGATAATTGAATTTTTTCGAAGAATTTGCTTAAAATTGTATTAAAAATAATTGAAATTCTATGAAGAATTTGTTTATTTAATAGAATAATTGAATTCATGTGAAAGATTTTATCACTTTTAAAAATAATTGAATTCTTGAGAAGGATTTTATTAAAATTTTTGTAAATAATTAAATTTTTTTATTATTATTGCATTCCAAAGGTTTGAATTAGAAATTTTGAAAATCTTAGTTTCCATGAAAGAAGAATAATAATTAAATATTTACTTAAAAATGAAGTTACATATTCATGTTTTTGAATAATTTTATAATTAAGGAAATTCGTAAATAAATGTAATAGGACAACTTTTTTGAGTATCTAATAATTTTTATAGTGAATCAGAATATTCTTTAGGGTCTGGGAGAAAGAAAATTAAATTTTGGCCAGTGGCAACCCTGTAAAACTTGTAAAACATAAGTTTAGTAATTTTGAATTATGTTGACTATTTTTAATTGAAATATTTTGTTGTAATATATTTTAGGTACATCCGACAAAAGTTTAAGTGATGAACCACAACAAACTTGCAACAATACCGTATTGGGAGAGAGATTAGTTTACGTTAATGAAGATGCCATGGATTGTTGTTACGATGAATCGAACAGTACATCGGCGAAATTGGAGGTGATACAGGAGGTATCAAGTCCTGAAATGTTTAATAGCGACAGTGACGATGATCTAGAAAATTCAAAGACTTCAGCAAGTTTTAGAGGTGGAGTGGGAAGAAATAAATTTTCTCTGCCAAAAAATTCACCAAAACCGAAAACTCAACAGGAACTTGTTGTAATATCTGATAATAATCTATTGAGTAGAATAAATCGTTATCTCAGTGGTGTACCACCACCACCGAAGCATACAATCTGTCAAAGTGATTGTAGCGAATTTCTTGTAAATATACGAAAAAATGCTCATCTCTTTTGGTCAAATCCATTGGAAACGGAAACAAATTCTTCAACTAATAAAACGTCAGCTCCTACTCCTCAAACTTCCGCTCTTCCTTCCGATATAAAGGAGGAAAATTTAACTAGTACAAGTATTTTTCAAAATCGTGTGAAAAATAGTACAAGAAATTTAAGTGTAGCTTTTGACGCCTGTGATTTATCGAAAGATTCAGAAACAAAAAGCGTTGTTTCACATATTAATTCTGCCGTTGATGAACAATCAATTGACACTTCTTGCACTGAATCAGTAGATACTGCTTCCATTTTTACCGATAAAACATCAAGTGTCTCGACAACGACAACTACATCGCAAGTTATACCGAATGAGAATTCCTCTACGACATTGAAAATGTCAGATCAAACTATTTTTAATACTTGCAGTGTTAATGTTGCTGCTTCTTTGACCTGGCCGGAAGCTTATCAGCACAAATGTTTTGGAATTCAGTAAGTTAATTAATATTTTTATTAATTAATATTAATATTATATTAATCTTTACAAATAATTTTCTTTTTCCTTTAGTTACAACAGGAATAAACCGATTGAGGAGTTTGAAAAATTATCAATGAAAATGTGCGAGAGGTACGTGGGTGCGGAAACACAATCCACTTGCAATGTATTTTTCACTAAACAATGTCCAGGAAGTGCGAGAAAACGTAGTCTTCTATCGAAACGTAACAGTGGTCAGAGTCCCGGTAAACGATTAAGTTATCTGACCAAGAGACGACGAACATTTTCGAGCGCCAATCTTCAGGGTCTCGGCGAAAAGAAACAATTGGTGCTCAACATTCGGTAAATATGCTAAATACTTTTTTTTTACAATTAACTACTATTTACATACTTTTTCTTCAAATTTATGATACTAAAAGCTACTTTTTCCTTTGTATCGAGGATTTACACTAATGTTCTTACAAATTGTTATTCAAATTTTCTCAAGAATTTGATTATTTTTGGGAATATTCAATTCTTTGCTATTTATCTACTATTTTAGTGAAAATACTCGAAAAGAATCAAGATTCGCGGGAGAGAACAAGTAAAAAGTGAAAACTGCGATATATATTCTCTAAATATCGTCTGTTTATCGAATAACTCGAGTAAATCTTAATCGATTTTGCTCAATTTCTTTTGTTGAATAAAGAATGATAAAAGAAAGAATTCTGACAAGTTTATTCAATATTATGGCTATTTTTTGTTGAATTTAAGCAAAGAAAACTGAAAAAATTACGATTTTTCGAAATTTAGACAAACCTTGAGCCTAAACTTTTAAATGGATTGGACTTTTTGACAAATAAAATTATAAAAATATGTAATAAGAAATTGAGCTCTACATGTGGAATATTTAATTCTGATTCGATACAAAATAATCTTAAATATGCATTTTTTTTATTAAAGACGAATAATTAGATTTCATTTTTTACGTATGTTAATCATAAAAATTAATTTCATGTTTGTGATAATTCAAATTATACCGTGAAACATTGACTCGATTCTGTAATGTAATTAAGGTCATGTTATTCAGTGGGAAGTTTTTCCATAATAAAGTAAATGGGGCACGTGACCACTGAATAACATAACCTTAAGCCGAATATCTCAACCACAATATCTACTTCGAGTTGTGTAGAAGTGTAAAGAATTTGTCCTTATTGGACAAATCTAGTCTCCACACTGCAAAAAGAAGTATCTTAATTTAAGATGTTTTGGTACACTTTTTAGTTATTTGAAACATCTTAATTTAAGATGGTACACAGTATTTAACAAGTACAGAATTGTTATATAGGTACTTTATAGCAAATAGATGGTATGGAATACTTTTAAACTTATATAATGCATTATTATTTCTTATTTTGAATTATTTTACGACTAACACCATTTTTTGTCTAATTCTTTATATCTCTTAACATTTCCAGACTTGAAATTGATTTTTTCTCAAATTTCGTAATAAATAATCAACTGTTCCTATTTACCCCTAAATTTTAGCAAAGTTGAAGAATTTAGGGGTAAATAGGAACAGTTGATTATTACGATTCAATGATAACCATATTTTTTACTACTCCATAAAATTGTTCCACGGAAGTGAAATAACAACTCAAAACACAAAAAAACCAAAAGTATTCCGATTTAAAAGAAAAAACTTATGTTTCTGGTGAAACATAGTAAATCTGTTCCGATTTACCCCAACTGACCCTATCTTACAAAAGAAAAGAAAAATAATTAATGTTAGTGTAATATCGCAAATTCTCTGTATATTGCACTAGACATCTCAAAAATGATTAGAAAAAAATACTGATAAAATATTAATTTTATTTAAACAGAAAACCGCTTCTTAAAAAAGGTAAAAGTCCCCGAAGTAAAGGAAAGAGTCCTAGGGGTAAAAGTCCAAGGGGCAAGAGTCCGAGGAGTTCGGCGAAGAAAAGAGCAATGCGTAGATTATCGATGGATGGACCAACGCCGAGAAAATCAAAATTGGAAACATCGAAACGTGCTCTTTTCCAGAGTCCGCCAAACGATAAGGCTGGTCCAAGTATGAGTGGTTTGAACCCTCAGCGTATTAAAAAAGCCCTCTTTCCTACGCCAACGAAAAAAGGCGATGAGTCCGATACAATGAAAGCAGCTCTCAATTTGGGTGATGCAAGAAAACGAAAAAGTGACGAAGAATTGGAGAATCCACGTTTCAAGTGGGCGAAAAGTTTGTCTTTCGATTGCACTAGAGACCTGGATTCTCGGTCAGCAAACACCTGGAATCAACAGCGACACTCAACTGGTAATATTATCTCGAAAAATGAAAATTTACAAAGTTACGGAAAATGTGAGCTCAGCACTATACATCGCAAGGTAAGAAAAATATTAATTTCTGCATAATTTAGAAAACCTAAGAAATGAGTATTTTTCTTTTTACATTTTTCTTTTTTTTTTCTTTTTCTTTTTCTTTTTCTTCTCTTTTATCACAGAAATTATTTAATTTAATTTAAAAAAAACTAAAAATTATTAATAAAATATAAAAGATAAATTAAGTTATATAAAATTATATATATATTTCTTTCTTATTCGCAACGATTTAATTTCATTCAAAAATTGTAATAAAATTATTTGCAATTATTTAATTTTGTAGATTCTAAATTATAAAAGAAACAGGAATTATAACAGTTTTTAAGAAAAATTGTATCTTTTTAAATAAAAAATTAAATATTCTTCTTAACACAAAATAAGGAAAAGAAAATAATTTCAAAATTTTTTTTCTTGCAAAAATAAATAATTACAAAAGTTATTTCTAATTCTAAATTAGTAGAACTTTTCTCAAATTAGAACAAATGACTATTTTTTTGTTTTTGAAGTAATTAAAATTTACTCAATAACTTATTTGATTTTTAATTTTATAATATTTATTATTTCTAAAATATATCTAATTTGTATATTAGTTAATTAAATTTGAAAGTATGTAAACTTCAAAATTTTTTATTAATTAAGGTTTCGAATTTTTTCGGTGTCCTCTTCAGTCAAAGAACATTTGGAAGTTTGAGGAGAATACCAGTCAGGTAGCAGTGAACGATCTAGAGGCCCTCATTGCTACCTTACTGGTATTATCGTATTTTCTCATGTGTCGAGCGAGTTTTTCGATACAGCTAGCTCTTTATTTTACTAAATATTCTGTTGATAGAAACAATTTTTTTTAATAACATTTCAAAATTAACCTTAAGTTTTAATTTAAAATTAATAAATAATTGAAGTTTTTAAAGAATTTTATTGGAAATTTGGAAAATAATTGAATACTTTTCAAAAATTTGAAAATTTTTTTAAAACAAGAAAAAAAATTAGCCACAGTAACTAGACTTTTAAAATAAAATCTTAAAAATTTTAAACAAAATGGTTGTTTCTAAAAATTAATTATCTTTTTTCTGTAGGTAATTGAAATCGACTTGAATTTTTTTAAAATAATTATTAGGAAAAAAGTCAAAATTCTGCTTAGAAATCAGGGAAAAACAATTAATCAAATTTTTATTGCAACCTTGATTATAAAAATTATTTCATTTTTAATTTAATTTTCAAATAAGTTTATAAAACAGAATTATAACCAAATTTCTGAATTTTCCTTTTATTCCTTGTTTTCACAGAAATTATTATGGGCCGTCTCGGAAGCATTGCGAGGTAAAGGAATCAGTATGAGTCATCCACAATTCAAGCAACATGCCGCAACAGTAGCACGAACTGTGAAGAAATTAATGCCTGATTTGGAGAATAAAAATATACCCCGAAAACCAGGAAGTACAAGTGATCGAATGTTAAAGTTAGCGAAGCAGCAAGTGCTTAAAATTGATACAAAGCCAACTGATCATTAATTTTTTTTCTTTTCCATAAAAAAAATAAATCTTCTAGTAAAGACATTTCAAAACTATTGTGAATAGTGTTTCGCTATAATAATGCTTTTCTTAAGTTATTTATATAAATATATAAAAAAAAATTGTGTCGTTTACGAACCTGGCGACAAAGATTTACTTTAAAAAAACCATGATTGTTAAATTTTTTTTTTTATATTATTGGTGCTGCTTTCATGTTCTCTGCGAATGAAAGGGACAATACTTTTTAATAAGCCACGTTTTATTAGCGATAAAATAGTTTATTTTACAACTTAAACGTATAAATAATTAATAAAAAGTTGCTTTTTTCGAAAAATTAATAAAAATTTATAAACAATATATATTTTCACATTATAATATTACAATCTGGTGTCATATTTCACGGGGTAAATACCATCGAGTAAAAAAATAATGGTCTAATTGTCTTGACACACTCTTATTATTAATATTTATTATTTTTTATTTTTAAGTCTTTCTCAAATGTTTTTTTTTCTAATCTTGTGTTTCATTGCCAACCCTGGCTATGACTTCATCCAAAATTTTTGTTAATTCTTTATTCTCTTTAGTCTTTTGCTCCACTTGATCAGCAAGTGACTTGCACTTTAACTCCGTCTTTTTTAACATTGCCTGCAATTTCACGTTTTCCGCCTCGTTCTGTTTTCGAATTGTCTCCAATTCCTGGTTCGCTCTGCAATTAAATTGCGCGCATTAAAACTTTAGTCAAAAACAAAAGTCATTGAGAGAAATAATTCAAAAATTATATTTAGTTTTGTTTTATTTAAAATTTTTTGAAATTCGTAATTTCTGTTAATTAAAGATTATTTAGTTAACATGTTTAAAAAATTTAATTTTAAATTCAAAAAGTAATAAAACCAAAAGTACTAACAATTACGCTTTTGGTGGGAAGAAATTAAAAAATATTTAAGAATTTAAAAATGTAGAAATACTTACTTTTCGAGTTGTGCCATTGCGTGACCCTTGAGTGTCTCGTATTTTTTCTCCAACATTGCAATAGTTTCTAAATTTTCTTTATGACTTTCTTTGAGAACCAATTCGTTACTTTTGTACGCGACGACAACGTTTTTCACTCGCTCATATTTTTGGTGAACATCGTTAAATGCAGCTTCCGTATTACTGAGATGTTGAGTGGCCGTCTGCAATTCTTCTTTTAATCTTTCCTTCTCCTCTAATACTGTCCGATCTCTTTCCCTTTCGGCGACCAACCTGCTTATCGATTTCTCGTACTCGTCCAGCACGACTCTGAAATTTATATTTTTTTTTATTTAATGGACAATTGTTAAATTTAATTAATTTAGACAAATTATAAAGTTTTAAAATTTTTTTATGAAACTCTTTGCAACAATTCAATTGTTTCCAATAATTCTTATGAAATTATTTTTAAGAATTAAAATATTAAAATACATTCATATTATTAATAAATTAAAAAGTTTATGCCAATCTGCAAAAATTTAAAAAAAAAATTTTTTTTGAATTTTTTGAAAAATTTATAACTTTTATTCAGTTAAATATTTTTTCTTCAAATAAAACTAATATTTTAAGTTAGACCAATACCTAAAAGATTGCCAAATTTTACTTCAATCGGTCAAGAGGTTTTCAAGTTATACACGAACAAAATTTTGCGGACATACATACATACATATATACAGACAGGAAATTTTCTATTACCATTTTTGGATTCTCCGTTGTTCAAATAAATAGATTATGCAAAAGTCTGATTTTTTTAATATAGAAAAAGAATTTTAATATAGATTTGAATTGCGAAAAATCGTCATTATGTGGAAAATAATTGAAATAATACTCACGTCACTTGTTTTTTACTTTCAAGTTCTTCACCGATTTGGATTTCCAAATGTCTATATTTGTCTTCCAATTTTTTGTACTCATCTTGTTGCTTTTTTAAATCTTTTTGATACTTTCTTTTATCTTCCTCGCGTTCTTTTTCGTTTTTCTCAAGTTTCTCCTCATGTTGCACTAGCATCGTTCTCACAAGTTCCAATTCTTTTGCCATTTTCTCGTCGACGACTGGAACTTCTTGTGGAGCTTGTTCAGTGGCTTCCTGCTTTAAATAAATAAATTGTTTATATCATGCACTAATAATAATTCATCCTATTTTATTTTTTTAATTAATTAACTTTTTCGAAAATTAATAAATTAAAAAAATATATTAATTAATAGAGGAAATTGATTACATATGGAATTAAAGTTCTGTCTTCCTCTATAATAGTTCTAGAGTTTCTTATATAGTTTTTAGAAATAGTGCCGGCGATTGAATAGTAAAAATACGTTTTTTTCATAATGGGGGTTCATAATAAGGATTTTTTATCGAGCTTTTTATTGAAGGCTCACAGAAATCTGATCATAAATTATTTTTTTATGGCTTCGTATTATGAGAACCATTGAAATTAACTATAGGGAACTCTAAAACTCTCTTAAAACTACTCAGAACTCTAAAAAAAATACAAATTTTTTCATAGTGTGGAGCTAACTTCACATACATATATTTTTATAATTAATATTGGGTAAATTCATTTTATTTCAACTAAAGTGGTCGACGACTAATTTTAAAAAATTGTAATATTCTGCAGAAATGATTTTGATGTTACTAAAGCCACAAAACAAAAAGACTTTTTCAAAATAATTATATATCTTTTGTAAAATATGAATTTAAAATCTAAGATATACTAAAAACTGTCAGTTTTCTACCAGTAGAAAATAATGTAAAAGAAATACAATTTAGTACAAAAATATAACAAAAATTATTAGCATTTGTTAAGAGGAGGCACCACCCCCCACTTTGACACCTTTAAATTTTAATTATCGAAGAAGGTAATATTTTTTTCTCACATCATTTTTAACCCAAAAACATATGGAACAATAAAAAATTTTAAAATTAAATTTCTGAAGAGGTTGAAATTTTTATCTTTTTTCTCGTTGCATATTTTTGCAAATCCATGCGAGAAGTTGTTTAAAACTATAAAATAAGCATAGAAAAAACTTTTCGCTGTAATCGCACATTTCAAACGTGAGAAATCGCTGCATTGAAAGTAGGTAATATTTTGTTACTGTATTTAAAGTAGTGATTTTACGATAATTTGTAAAAGTACTGAAAAAGCAATAGTCCTTTTCCTAATACAATTTTTAATATCATCATGTAAGTTTTCAGTATAATGCATTATTACACATTTTATATTTAAAATTATAACTAGTATTTAGTAAAATTTTTATTATTAATATTAATAATAATAATCTTGGTATTCTTTCATTCATTCTGTCCGCAGTTTGAAGATAGTTTTTGTAAATGCTTTTGTTTTTTTTTTCAAAACACTTTGCTTGACAGATCGAAATTATAGTTTTTCGATTTGTCAATATCAAAATATTTTATTGTTTAAGAAGAAAGAAGGTTAAAAGATATTGTTTTTATAAAAAAAGAGAAGAAATTTTCATAATATTGATTTATAAATTTTATAATCATTTTCTTTATTTAAAATCGAATAAAAAATAAAGTAATTTGAACTATTTATATTTCTCCATCAACATTTTTTTTAACTTTCATTTGGTAATTAATTTTGACAATCATATTGTTTTTACAAAATTTGTAGTATTTTTTGCATAATTTTCTATTTATTTATCACAATTTTTTAAATGAGTACTGATTAATAAATAATAAGAATTAACTATTTAGTATTTTTTTAATAATATGAATTGAATTGAAGTCTTATTTATTTTTTAATAATTCTATTACAAAATAATTATTAGGTAAATTAAAAATCTATTGATTTTATTTAGTTTTTGGCTTTGCTGTACCAAGTTTTGAATTGGATTTAATTAGAAACACTGCGATAATAATTGTTTTGGTACAATTAACTACTTTTTTAAATTTAATAATAAAAATGAAGGAGAATATAAATTGTAATTTTAATTCGTGATCATAATTGTATTTTTCTTTTAACAATTGAAGTAGAATGTGAACGCGCGCTTTAGCGCGCGTATCCTATGCTAGTTTAAGGATATAATCTTGACGTTAAAAATAAAATGAAAGTAATTAAATTAAACGTATATTGAATAAATAAAGTAAATATAATAAATAAATAAAGTTATATAACAATATATAGCATAGTTGTCTACCGGTCAAAATTGAGAGACCACCCATTTTCAGATGATTGAAAAACATTTTAAAACAAAAATTGTATGGAACCTAAAATTTTTTTATTTTTATTTTTTGAAAGATGTTTAAATTTTTAAGAGAACAAGATGTTTTAGAAGTCATTTGGCCAATATTTAATTTAGATATTTTTAAAAAATCGTCATTTTCAATGTTTTACAAAAATTTGAATAACTTCTAAAATAATGCACGCTTTTTAATGATCTTAGGCTTATTTTAAAGGTCATTTGTTCAACTATAAGAATTACTTATAGACATTAACGTGTAATTTTTTTCTTAAAAAATGCAGGCCGTCAAACTTGGACCAAAAAAATTCAAAAAATTTGGAACAATTTTTATGTACTAAAAACTATTCTAAAAAATATTTAAAACATCATATGGTGTAGATTTTTCAAGAAAATTTAATAAAAAAAATACGTTTGAATTTTAAAAATTATATTTCTGTTAATAAGAATGTTCCAAATTTTTTGAATTTTTTTGGTCCAAGTTTGACGGCCTGCATTTTTTAAGAAAAAAATTACACGTTAATGCCTATAAGTAAGTCTTATAGTTGAACAAATGACCTTTAAAATAAGCCTAAGATCATTAAAAAGCGTACATTATTTTAGAAATATTATTCAAATTTTTGTAAAACATTGAAAATGACGATTTTTTAAAAATATCTAAATTAAATATTGTCCAAATGACTTCTAAAACATCTTGTTCTCTTTAAAATTTTAACATCTTTCAAAAAACAATAATAAAAAAATTTTAGTTTTCATAAAATTTTTGTTTTAAAATGTTTTTCAATCATCTGAAAATGGGTGGTCTCTCAATTTTGACCGGTAGTGTATATTAGGACAAAACGAAGGAGGATATAGCAGGCGACATTCTATAGAGTTGAGAGTCTGAAAAACATTTGTCTCAAAGAAAGTGTAGAAACTTTTGCGCAAAAAAATTCATTAAAATGTGAGTTCTCATTAGATTTTTAAAGAAATAATTAATGTTACAAAATTGAGCAAGTTCTTAGTAAATTCATTCATTCATATATAGGGCAGACAAAAAGACCGCTACATATTCGTAAAAAGGAACATATGAGTAATTCTAACTTAAATGACAAATATCATAATGCCATTACTAACCATTTGACAAATTCTAATAGTGACACTTCTCCACATTTTATAAAATGGGATGATTTTGATATTTTGGATATTGAACCAAGTCTTAACAAACGATTACTGTCAGAAATGTTTTATTTTTTAAAGAGGGAGAAAATAGTTTAAATAAAATGACCGATTTAGATAATTTTGATAAATCTTACGAAATGATTCTAAATTTTATTTCAAGTAATTAACGTGATAATACTCATTGTGTTTCATTCTCTGTTCTTATTCATCTTATTGTTTTTATTTGTTTTTGTTTGTCTCTCTTCAATTAATGTTCATTGTAAAGTGTCATTAAGGGCCAGTCCCATGTGAGCGTGAAAACGGAAAACATAAAACGTTTAGGCAATAACAACTTCCGATTCAATGGAAATAATTCTAAAAGAAAATTCTTATTGGTTGAACGTTTTCCGTTTCCCGTTTCACGCTGACATGGGACGGCACCTTTAGAGTTTGAAGCTCAGTTTTAAATTTGACTTTGCAGTTTGCAATACAATTTATTTTATTATTTTGTGATTTTTATTTTTTTGATTTGTGATTTATTATTATTTATTTATTTATTATTATTTATGTGTTTCTAAGACGGATTATTTATTTATTATGGTATGTTAATTTTATTTTTTATTTCTTTTCACTTATTCTTTATATAAAATTTTTATTGATTTTCCAAATTTTTATTTATTTATTTATTTATTATTGTTTCTTCTTTGAGTTTATTATTGTTTACTTATTTTATTTCTAATTTTTCCAATTTCAATTTTTATTATTTTGTGACTCCAGACTCTACTCCATCGTCAGGGTTTAAATTTTAAGTCTTCGTTTATTTAATTATTATTTTTTTGGTAAGATAATTTTTTGAATATGTACTTTAATTATTTTAATTATTGTTAAAATAGTTTTTATTATTTTTTAATTTTGTATATATTTTTTTAATAGACTCCCTGAAGAGGAAATCGACTTGATTTCGAAACGTTGGAGTAAATAAAATTTGTTACTTTGTCCGAATGTTTTCGTTTTCATTAATTTGACTTATTTATTAAGTATCTCGGACGTTAAAGACTATTTAATTAAATAGCTTTTTATTATGTAATTATATTATAGTCGTCGTCTTCTGTACGTTAAATACCCATTTTTTATTAATTATTGATATTATTAAAACCTGAAACAGTATTATTGCCTTGGTATGTATTATTATTGTATTGTAAATGTATGCATTAAAAATTTTATTTCATATTTTAAATCTACATTTAAAAAAAAAATATTTTATTATTAAAAACGAAAAAAGTGAAATATTTTCTGTCTTCTGTGAATTTACCAATTTCTGTAATTCTACAGAATTTATCGGGAATTCTACATAACCTATAACTAAGACTACAAATCTCTGTAATTTTACGGTTCTTTTTCGTAATAACGCTACTTTCATATAGTAGGTAATATTTGTTACAGCATTCAGAGTGGTAGTTCTTTGATAATTTTGAAATTATTAATTAATTTCGAAAAAATTATTTTCAGAAAAAGCAGGTTTCTGTATTAGGACGGCTGCGCTGTCGATACATATGAAAAATATATTGTATTTTCATTACGAAATCTAGTGCTTACTCAAGAAATTTATTTTCGAGAGATTTGATTCGGAATAATTGTTTAAATTCTTTCACCTTTAATATTAATACTACCGAATGATAAATTCACTTTCTTCAATATATAGCATAGTTGTGTAGTAAAATTTTTATAAGTATATTAGGACAAAACGAAGGAGGATATAGCAGCGACGACATTCTATAGAGTTGCGCGCCTGAAAAACATTTGTCTCAAAGAAAGTGTAGAAACTAAATAATTATTATGTTTAGTTTCGGTGTCTAAGTGCGTTCTTTTACATTTTTGACCTTTTTCAGTCATGTTGAAATATGAAAATACAACTTGAAAAAACGCGGCGCAAAAGAACACTAAACTTAGTACAATACTGCCTTCGCATTATTATGGCGGTGTCCTCCCCTCTCACCCCCCTAGCGGATGACCAACAAACTGACGTAAACAACTGCAATAGATAGAGATGCAATCGTTGGAGGTTCTAGTGTAAGTTTACCATTAGGTTACGTACTATTTGGGTATGCTTACAAAAATTTATGAGCTAAATGCAAGAGTTATATCAAATAACTCATTTCCTAGGGTAAAATTTTAAGACACTCCTAAAATGCTCTTTTTTAGGGTTCCGTACACCTACGATGTACTGACGGATCCCTATTGGTGAGACTCTTGTGTCCGTAGCCAAATCGTGTCCTCCCCCCTAGCGGCTAAACTATTTTACCTAGAGATCTCAAATTTTGGTACAGATACGTATTTTCACACTGAATTGACGGGTTCCGTACAAAAATATAAAAATAATACTTGTGATATTGTAACAACAATTGGTAGGATTTTTTTAACTTTTGTATTATTTTGATAAGTTGAATTTTTGACACTAGGTTAAAAATAAATAACAAAGAAAAATGGAAGCATTATTATATATTTTATATTATTAGCAATAAGCGAAGAGGAACCAATTTGGGAACAAATTTAAAAAATTGGTTCCTCTTCGCTTATTGCTAATAATATAAAATATATAATAATGCTTCCATTTTTTTTTGTTATTTATTTTTAACCTAGTGTCAAAAATTCAACTTGTCAAAATAATACAAAAGTTAAAAAAATCCTACTAATTGTTGTTACAATATCACAAGTATTATTTTTATATTTTTGTACGGAACCCGTCAATTCAGTGCGAGTGCATCTCGCACTTGTCCAGTTTTTTTTTTTTTTATTTGAATAAGTGTTTTATAATTTTTTTCGTGAAAATAAGTCAATCAACAAATATAACTACGGTTTTTGCAGTGAGTACATTAACTTTTTAAGTACACAAAAGTTTTCTAAAAATTATAGATGTACTTAGGGTTTTCAAAAAATGTCAAAATTTCTTTTTTTTAAATTTAATTTTCAAATTTTCGACCATCCTATAGGTTTTTGGGTTAAAAATGATGTAAGAAAAAACATACAACCTTTTTTGACAATTAAAATTTAAAGGGGTCAAAGTGGGGAGTGGTGCTTCCCCTTAAGAATGTTTAAATTTATTACTATAAATATGATATAAGCATTTAAAATTATAAAATAATAAATAAAATATTATCTCAAAGTTGATCATTATAAAGTAACCTAATTTTCTGATTTTTATTAACAAATAATAGGGATATCGGATTATAAAATTAAATAAAAACTTTCGAAATATAAAGAATTTGTGATAAACTTTCAGTTTTTGTTTAAAGTTATCTTAAATTTTCTCGTTAAAGGGTTACATACCTTTTGGGGACTCAAGAAATCGAAAAAAATGTTATTGCTTATTTTAAAAGTATATATTTTTGAGAATGTTTTCCCAAATTTTCATTGAAATCGGTGCATTAGAACCGACGTTGTTGATGTTTTAGCGTGGTACTCCTCAGAGGTCAGAACTGAACTTGAAACTTTAAACGCTATTATCTCTGAATCGTATTTTTTTAAAACTACTGATACGGTGTGCATGATTTCTCCAAAACCGCTTAAGCGATCAGTTTGAAATTTACAGGGTTTCTTTATAGATATAATAGCTAGTTTGTGAACGAAGGAATTTTAATTTGTACAAAATTTATATTTTTTTCGGTCAAAAACCCAGTTTTTAAAAACCTAAAAATTCGAATTTTGGTGAAAATCATTTGCCATTTCTAGAAAATTTGTTTTTTCTCAAAACCCTTTGTTCAAGAACTAGATAACATAGTAAACTAACAAATTTTCTTGGCTTTTGATTTGAGTTCAGTTTTTCTCGTTTTATCATGTACACCGCAAGCCAACTTAAAAAAAAGTATTTTGGTAAAACAGCTACAGTTTTCACAAATGTTAATATTTTTTCAGTTTTAACCACTTTGGCGGCATGGCGTTCCAAGAGTAAGTGGCAGAAGCGGCAAAAAGTGCAAAAATAGCGTTCCTTACTTGAACTCAATTTCAAAAGTCTGTAGTCAAGTTAAACTTGCCAAAATACAATATTCTTATTATTTGAGATAAATGAAGATGAATAGGACAAGAAAAAATTACTTTTTAGAGATGTTAAATGATTTTAAAAAGGTGGCGTTCCAATATTCACCCAAAATAGTTCACAATTTTGAATCCGCGTATTTGAATTTTTTAAAATCCATTTAAGATTCATAATCTCAAATAATAAATAACATTTGGTTTGGTAAGCTTAATTTGTTTACAGAGTTTGGAAATCAAGTTTAAATAGGAACGCCATTTTCGCATTTTTTGCCGCTTCTGTCACCTACTCATGCGACGCCAATTGGAACGCCATGCCGCTGAAGTGGTTAAAGTTGCTAAAATTTCATGACAACATGTACTATCAGGTACAATGTACATTATTTTAATAAAGCTTTAATGAGAACTCTAAAAATAATTATGAAAATCACTCTTTTTTTGTGGTATGTAACCAATTAATCTCTTGCCTGTTAACGACCCAACGTTGGGTCGTAAACTTCTTAGTGCAAAATAAATGCAATTTGTTATATAAATTATAAAATAATTTTTTTTATATCATTATTCATACACTAAGGGTACCAATGATACTAGATTAGGTAATAAATAAATAATTATTTTTTATTTTTAAGTAATATAAGAATTTAAAGATAAATAAAATACATCAATTAAATTTTTACTGGACATTTTTGGTCAATTTTATGAATATTTTTCTAAACAGCGAAAGGGTTAAATAAAAATTTTATCTAAAATAAAAACGCCACTTTGAACATTTTCACGATTTTCAAATGCGTCCAACTACTTTGGAGAAAATCGGAAAATTAAGGGATTTTCGTGAATAATTCACTTATCACTAATTAAACGCACACTACAACTTTCACTTTGGTACCGGGCCAATTTTAAAAATTATAAAAGTTTTAAAAATAGTATGTTTTTTAAGGGTTAATAAATGTAACTTTTTTAAAATTCAAGTTGGTTTATTATTATTATTATCAATGCTCATCGAACTTGAACTTTAGGAAAATTACATTCACTAACCTATAAAAACGTACTATTATTAAAAAAAATTTAATTTCTAAACTGGACCCGGGACCAAAGTGAAAGTTGTAGTGTGCGTTTAATTAGTCATAAGTGAATTATTCACGAAAATCCCATATTTTTCCGATTTTCTCCAAAGAAGTTAGAAATTAGTTAGAAATCGTAAAAATGGGCAAAGTGTCGATTTTATTTTAAATACAATTTTAATTTAACGAGAAAATGGAAGAAAACTTTTAACAAAAACTGAAAGTTTATCACAAATTCTTTATATTTCGAAAGTTTTTATTTAACTTTATAATCCGATATCCCTATTATTTGTTAATAAAAATCGGAAAATTAGGTAACTTTAATAATCAACTTTGAGATAATATTTTATTTATTATTTTATAATTTTAAATGCTTATATCATATTTATAATAATAAATTTAAACATTCTTAACAAATGTTAATAATTTTTGTTATATTTTTGTACTGAATTGTATTTCGTTTAAATTATTTTCTACTGGTAGAAAATTGACATTTTTTAGCATCTCTTATATTTTAAATTCATATTTTTAAATCTTTTTATTTTATGGCTTTAGTAACATGAAAATCATTCCTGCAGAACATGATATTTTTTTAAATTAGTCGGCGACCAATTTAGATGAAATGAAATGGATTGATCCTATTCTTTTTAAATATTAAATAAATATATTTGAAATAATTAATACATTTCTTCAATATTAAGTGTATTTTTTAACGTAATTATAATCTATTAAAAAAATGAATTTCGAAGAAAGCGGTGAAATTTGCCAATAATAGATGAAATTGACCTTGTCTTACCTTTATGTCCTTTGTGGCTTCCATTTTAATTCCGGTCGTTATTGGACTGTAGAAAAGAAGTCTATCGATTGCGGCGATAGCAGGATTACGCATTGGTGTGTCAGCACTGGTCACCGAAGGCATTTCGTTCTTTTCATTTTTTTCCTCATTTTCAGTTTGACTATTGCCTTGTGGTAACATACTGTTATTTACTAGCGGATCGAACTTGACATATAAAGATTCAAATCTCAAGTCTCGTGACTTTGTATTCGAGGACCCTTGATTTAGTAGAAAATCGAAACTCGTTGGATCTTGAAACACTGTAAACGTGAAAATTAATTAGAATGAGAAAATTAAATGTTAGAATAAATTTACTAGTATTTTAAATTTCTTAGTTTAATTATTCAATTCATTGTATTTTTTTATTTATACTATTTATATTATTTCTGTTATTTATATTCTCATTCACATTATAATAATTCTACGTAAATTATTATTTTGCAAGTAATATTTAATTAGGGTAGACTTACATTAAAGATCCAAAACATAGGACCAGCTATGGATTTCAATTAAAATATTTAGGATCATTTTTTTAAAGGCAAACACAGCGTAATGAAAAAAACAACTTTGGAAATAACATGACATGCATGTAAACAGGATAATTAGTTATTTCCTAGGACGACTGTGTTTTATTACATGCTATTATCATATATGCAGAGAATTCTGCTCAATGAGAAAAATTCTCTTTCTTTCGAAATTTATTCTAACGAAAGAAAAAAGTTTTAAAATATTTCATTCCTGTTTTAAGAAATTACAAACAATTCTAGTTTGGAAATTTTGTTTTCTTCCTATACGAAAAATTGTTTATTAGAAAATTCTCATATTAGTTGAAAGCAAAATCGAATTAAACAATAACAGGCTTTGCACTAAATAATTAATTTTAAAAAAGTAGCTTTCAGAGAGAAAAAAATATTAAAAATTAAAAATATTAATTTTTAAAAGTGAAAAAAATAAAATTCTTTAATAGTATAAAATTTATTTGAATTTAATTTAACAAAATTTCCAATTAATTGAAAATTTAAATAAATATTTTAACTTTTATGAGACTTTATATTCAAAAAGTCTTAATTACAATGTTTCAAAAAATTAATTTTTAGTTCATAATTTCTAAAATAAGTTATACGTAATAAATTTTTATTAAATAAATATTTGAATAGGTACTTATTCTTATTTATTATTCCGCAATATTTACAATTTCAAATAATATTAATTTAATAGCTTTGGGAAATTTAATTATTTCTAAACATTACAAGTTTTAAATTGGTAAAACAATACAAAAGTACAATACTTTTTTTTAATAAAGATTTAAATATTTTTACTGTTTAATAAAAATAAAAATTTCCAGAACTTAAATCTAGATTGAAATATAATTATTTCTACAATTAATATCTTTCGAAGAATATTATTAAGATTTTTGAAAATTGAATTCTTTCGAGGAATTTTATTAAAATTTTTGAAAATAATTGAATCTCTTAAAATTAAATGTGGACGTCCACATGAAAAGGGCCCATTTTGTCGGTTCTAGTTTTCGAGTTATTTGCAATTTAATACTTTTTTGAGAAAAACCTTAATTTTTTTTTATTTTTTATTATCAATCTACATGTTATGACAAGTCAAATCATGACGTTTTCATTAATTTATCGTTAATTTAAGTGTTTAACTTTATTGGTTCTTTAGAAAAAGAAAATGGCCCATTTTGTCGGTCCTTTGCAAAAATATTCCGTATTTTTTAAATAGAGGGTCAAAAAAATTAAAACCTCTTAATTTGTCATCTTTAAAGTACCCTGAACTCAAAACAATTATTATCTGAATAACTTCCGAGAAGAACCAGAGATATTAATGTTAGAGTCATTGATTACGTAGTCGTAGATGTAAAAAATGTCGATATTTCGTCAAAATTTCATAATAAAACCTGTTAAAAATTTTTTAATAAGTTTAATTTCGATTCTTTACCTTTAAATAACACAATAAAATTGTTCCCAATCATTAATCTTGTACAAAAATGGTTTATTAATAAGAAAATCGCCTTTTTTAGAAAAGGGCCCATTTTGTCGGTTTTTCGTATTTTTAAACAGAAAGGGGGGGTAAGGTGATTTTAAAAATTTTAAACCTATTGGTTTTTCATCTTTATGGTGCCCTGGACAGAAAACAATTATTATCTGAATAACTTCCGAGAAGAACCAAAAATATTGATGTTAGAGTCTTTGATTACGTAGTCGTAGAAGTGAAAATTTCGATATTTTGGCAAATTATTCATAATAGAGACTTTAAAAAAATTTTAAATAAGTTTAATTTTTATTCTTTATCTTCAAATGACACAATAAAATTGTTTCCAATCATAAACCTTGTAAAAAAATGGTTTATTAATAAGAAAATCGTCTTTTTTAGAAAAGGGCCCATTTTGTCGGTTTTATGTATTTTCAAAATTAAAGGGGGGGAGTGGTTTTAAAAACTTGAAACCTATTGGTTTTTCATCTTTAAGGTGCCCTGGACTGAAAACAATTATTATCTGAATAACTTCCCAGAAGAACCGGAGATATTACAATTAATAGGTATCACAATCTTTAATTTCGTTTTTCTCGAAATGAGGTATTTGTCACTATAAACTTTGAAATTCTGTAGCTCATCGAATTTTTGACCAAAAAGTTGTATGACCACTCAAAATTTTCGTAATTTTGCAAGGAATTCGCCCATACAGATAAGTCCAATAGTGCCAAAATGGGCCCTTTTCATGTGGACGTCGACAAATACCTACTTATAAAGAATTTATCAAAATTTTTAAAAATAATTTACTTCCTTCGAAGAATTTTAACGAAATTTATTTAATGCTTTTTAAATAATTGAATCTCTACGAAAAATTTTATTATTTGTACAAATAATTTTATTCTTATTAAGAATGTTATTAAAATTATTGTAAATAATTGAATTCTTTTAAGAAATTTGATTTAAATAGTAGAAATTTGATAAAATTTGATTTATACTATTTTTATTGTTTCTAAAAGAAATTCTATTAAAATTTTTGTGAATAATTTTTTGTATTTCTATACTATTAGCGGATTTAAAGCAATGGAAATTAAAAAAAAGGAAAAAGTATAGTTTTTAGATTGACAAAACTAAATAAAATATCTAAATAGTAGCAAATCGTAAAAAATAGTACCTAAATAGTAAATAGTTATAGAAATAAATAAATATAAATAAAAATAAATAAAGAAATAAATTTATATTTTTATTAATTAACCCTCCTGCGCATAAAGCCGAGTATACTCGTCCAAACTGAACCGTTACCATATGCATGAGGACGAGTATACTCGTCCAAACATTTTTGTTAAAAACTTTTGTTATAATAAATATTAAGACATCGGACAAGTTGCAAATTGCTTTTAATGAACAAACGAAGCTAATTGAATTATTTAGCACACTATATATTATTTACTTAACAATAAATATTGCATATAAAATGTTTTAAAAAAAGTGAAAAATTTCTGTTTTATAAATTATTGTTTGTTTATCGAATTTTCCAAAAATTGTCTATCAAAGGGTTTCTGGGTGCGCTGATTACGAATTTAACGTCAAAATTCAAAAATTCAAAATGGCGAATCTAACATGTCGGACAATTATATTTTTTAAAAGTGAACTCTTAAAAAAAGGTAATTATGCAGAAGAAGGACTTTTCCCAATTTTAAAGATTTTTGGTTAATTTTTTTGGAATGTCTTTTATTTGGCTAGTAATTTAAGAATCCGGTGGGGGAAGATGAAAAAGTTACTTACAGAACGCCAGGGCTGGGTAACAAAATTTTCTTTTCTTTTTGACGTTTTACTCGGTAAATATTAAAAATTTTGAAAAATGTTCTACATAAAAGTTGTAGATCTTGTTAAGATACACATTTTATGTTACATGCAATTTTTTCATAAATTGAGTATTTTTCGAGAAAAACACAAAAAACGGAAAATAACTATAGAATCGTTTTAATGCAGAAGGGAGTCAAATTAACTTCCTAGATGGTACTAGAAGGTATCCAACTTAGACCAGAACCCCCTCCAACGTTTAAAAAAAGGCGTTTTAAAGGTGCATCCACAACACATCGCTCAAAGGCGGGCGAAGCCCTCCGCACCTGAGTTCCTTTAACGTTTAATGCAGAAGGGAGTCAAATTAAGTTCCTACACGGAAAAAAATTTCCTGTAAAATTTACAAGATTTCCTGCGCCATCTATGATCCGCGGTTGTAATATCCACAAACGGCTGAGTTTGGGAAATACACAAACCAGGACTGTGTGTGTCACAAACTGTAGCAGACGAACTGCAGGATTTTTTGGTGCTATTACAGATTGGTTTGTGCTATACCCAAACCAGCTTGTTGGAAACACTAAACTCGCCTGTATAAAGCACAACTTAACCTATTCGTATATTCTACAAAAGACTTTGTGTGTTTCACAAGAAATTTTTTCCGTGTAGTTTGTACTAGAAGGTATCTAACTTAGACCAGAGCCTCCTTCAACGTTTAAAAAAGGCGTCTTGAAAGTGCATCCACAACATATCACTCAAAAGCGTGTGAAGAGGTCGCTGCTTACAAACATGGAGTCAAAATGACAAAATTCAAAATGGCGGATCCAATATGGCGAATGACAATTATGGAAAAGTTTTCTAATCGTCCCGTCTATCGCTATCTAAGGGTTTTTTTGTCGCTGATTACAAATATGGAGGCTAAATTTAAAAAATCTAAATGGCCAATTCTATATGTCAAAAAACAGTTTTAATAAAATTTTCTTATTGAAAAATTTATTCCTATTGTAGTCTTTGATTAACAATATAAAATAAATAATTAAAAATTGTGTATGAATTTTGATATAATTTTTGACTTTATATTTCTAATCAGTGACCTCAAAAACCACTAGATATCGATAGATGGGTCGATTTGAAAACTTCTTCAAAATTGTCGTCCGCCATATTGGGTCCGCTGTTTTGGAATTTTGAAATTTTAGACTTTATATTTGTAATCAGCGACCTCAAGAACCCCTAGATAGGGATAGACGGAACGATTAGAATTTTTTTTAATTGTTAAAATTGTCCGCTATATTGGGTCCGCCATTTTTAATTTTTGAATTCTGACCCCGGATTCGTAATCAGTGACCCCGAAAACCCCTAGATACCGATCGCCGTGCAAATCCTACGTTCTGAAAAATGTATGCATTTGCAAGCGACTTTGTGGGTGGAAGCGTATGCGCAGGAGGGTTAATAAAAGCAGAAACTAGATTTATTCGTTTTGTTAAATAAATAAACTCACGTTCACTGGTGGCACTTATAAAGTGATCCGTATCATCGACAATTTCCAGAGATTTATTATAAATATCTTGAGCAACAGCTTGGGCTTCCAATTCAACTTTCTCGAATAGTGAAAAATTTGCAATATTTGCAAGATCTGTACTTTGCTTTTGTGGTTTGAATGTTTCGTAATCCTCCTCTTGTTGAACGACAATTGGCTCCGGTGCTTCGAGATCAATTTCCGAACTTTCCAAAATAATTGTCGAATCAAGTTCCACTGGAACGAATGTTTCGTTAACTTTGGAAATTTCAATTTTCTTAATATCCTCCTGTATTTTCTTCACCGTCTCCTGTATTTTACTTCTCTTTGTCGGTCGTTTAGGTGTTTCAGTTTGCGCCAATTCAAATTGAGAATCCTTTTCAATTAGAGAACAATTTTCTTCTTTATTTGCAGTCAAATTTAGAGAATTTCTCAATCTTATACTGTCTTCGAAACTTTGATCGTGTACTGGCGCTTTTCTCTTGGCGCTCTCCTGATGATTTCCATTGACAGTGACGACAGTTGATTCTAGAGTAGATTGCTTTAGGAAAACAATTTCCGACGATGAGTCGATATCAGATTTTTCCAAAGAATTTGAACTTTTTTGTGATTTGCCCGTTGACAGGGCAACTGTGTTGTTTAGGAATTTTTGTGGAGATTCAAAATCCGGTGGAGATTCGATAATTGTCGAAAGATTGAAATTTCGCTGTTGTATTTGTGGGGATTGTTCCAAATTATTTGCAGTTGTAGATTCTATCGTGTAACTGTCGTCTAGAGACTTTTGCTGTTCGGCAACCTTGTCTAAAATTGACTGTAGAATTGGAGATTTCTTTTTCTCGGAATCAATTTGTGTCTTATCTTCTTCATGCGATGAATGAATTTTTTCTGGCGTCAGAGCGACTTCATCGACAAATTCCGGTAGTGGCGATTTTAATTCTTGGCTGGTATCTTTAAGGTTTTTGTCCGGGGTGATTGCGAATGTAGAATCCAAAGCATTAGGATTGGAATTATCGGTAATTATTTCAGAAGATTTCTCACATTCTTTACTTTCCTCGAAATTCGGTTTAATCTCTTCGGGGGATTTTATACAAATTTCCGAAATGACTGGAATTTCTTTGAAGGGTTGGATAATTGTTTCTTCGGTAAGTCTGATGCTTTCTTCAGAAATAACTGGAGTTTGTTCGGGAATTACGGACTTTTCGGGTGATTTTTCAACATTTCGGATATTTTGTTCGAAAGTTGTGGAAATTTCTTCGATAACTCTGGGAATTTTTTGAGAAATCGGGACTTCTTTGGGAATTGCGGACTGTTCGAAACCAGCTGCTGATTCCTCGGCTATTTGCGTATTTTTTTCGAATGTTTCAATTTCTTCGGTAACGGTAACACTGGGAGTTTCTTGAGAAATTGGAACTTCTACGAGAATTGCGGACTTTTCAGAAGCTTCGGCAATTTCGATATTTTTTTCAGAAGTAGTTGGAGGAATTTCTTCAGTAACTCTGGGAGTTTCTTGAGAAATTAAAACTTCTTTAGAAGTTATGGACTTTTCAGAAGCTTCGGCAATTTCGATATTTTTTTCAGAAGTAGTTGGAGGAATTTCTTCAGTAACTCTGGGAGTTTCTTGAGAAATTAAAACTTCTTTAGAAATTATGGACTTTTCCGAACTAACTGGTAATTTTTCAGCAACTGAGATATTTTGTTCAGAAATAATTGGAATTTCTTCGGTAATTTTTGTAGTTTCTTGAGAAATTGGGATTTGTTCAGGAATTACAGACTTTTCTGAACTAACTAGTAATTCTTCAGCAACTGGAATATTTTGTACGCCAATATTTGGAATTTCTTCAGTAATTTTTGTAGTTTTTTGAGAAATTGGGACTTGTTCGGGAATAGCGAATGTTTCTGAATTAACGTCTTCTTCAGAATTAGTCGAGATTTCTTCTTGGGGAGAATTTACACTTTCGACGGCATTTACAATTTCTTCAGTTTCAGCTTTCAATGATATATTTTCCACCAATTTATCACTCGGACTTGTTAAATTCAAAACATTAGTAATATTTCCAGGTAACTGCGACGTTTCCAAAATGTTTTTATTCTCAATTAAAGACACATTCTTCTGACTCTCTATCGACAAATTAAAACCGCATTCCGTAATTGAATTCACATGCTCAATACTTTCATTCTCTGAATCATTGCATTCGGTCCTTATTTTTTCTTCGACAGAAATTTTTGGAACAAATTCTTCCAAAGTCTGTAAATCGAGTGCTGTTGAGAAAACCAGTGAATCTTTATTTATATTCTGTAAACCGTGTGTTTTTGCAATACTGTCGTTGAATGAAATAAATGGAACATTTGAGGTAAAATGTTCTAGTGTCGGTAGAAAGTCTTCTGACGGCAGTTTTTCCTCCTCCGTTTGTTTTTCCTCAATAATTGAAAGATCACCGCAAGCCGATGAAAATGTTTGATCTTGACTCAAATCACCAATTCCAGTAATTTTAATATCGGCGCAGGCCGAAATTAAATCATCTAAACCAGGAATATCGTTATTAATGTAAGATGTATTTGCACTTCTAACTGGACTCTCGGATAAATGATCAGCACAAATTCCGCTGCTACTCTTTGAACTTAATGTACTTGATAAACTTTGAAAACTACCGGCCGATGAGAGACTCTCTGTCGTTGGTGATGTTGTTTTCTTCACATCGGCAAATTCACGAGCAAATTGCACTTTTACTGCATGTTCTGGCGATTTTTGAAGCGCAGACTCGTTTCCACTCTGAAACATTATAGAAATAAATTAATAAATAGTAGATAGATAAATAAATAAATTATTGATAATTTTTTCCAACTTTTCACGTACAACATTTCGATTTGTGGGTGATTTCGAAGAAGCGCGATTCAGAAGTTTATTGATATAATCCATCGTTCAGAAAAGACAATATTTTTCTTTCTTTAAACAAACCAATACCGTCGTTTCTAGTGTCTTTAAAACGAATGCAAAGAATCAGTTGGCGCGAATCAGGGATTTTGTCGAAATTGCGCAATCAACAGCGTCTAATTATAAAATATCGGGTTTTCACTTCGAAAACGTCAGTGTCGATTATTCGTCGATCACGAGAAGAAACAAAAGTTCATTTTTTATCACATAAACTAAAGAATTATAAATTTTCAATTTTCAATACAAATTAAAACAATTCAGTTTATAGTTGTTAATGTTCAGAAAAAAAATTTTCCGCAAAAAAGTGTTAAGAGCAAAAATAATTGTCCTTGAATATTGTGATAGTTTCGACATTATTGCAAGTGCTGTCAAAATCTGTGGGTGGAAATAGCGCACGATTCTAACTCAAAGAGCCACGTGACTTAATGAGAGAGAAAGAGAGAGAAATATTAATCAAACAGAATGGAAAATAAATTACAAAATGTCAGAACAATTAGAAAATGAATAGAGAAACTGTACCTTTTTTGGAATTAAGTTACCCATTCTTTTTTTATCAGAAAAAACGAATATTATTCTCTTATTTGTCACTGCTTCGTGGTCTATTCATAATTGTCGTGTGTGAATATATATACTCGCCGACGATATACTCTATATAATGATTCGAAGACACAACTCCCCTTCCATGAGGCGATAATTTTTCTCTCAGTTTCTAAGAAAGAAGTACGAAAAAAGATCTTTGAAGACGCGTTGATCTTGTTTAGAGAGTTCAGTCTTCGTGTTGTCGTTGTACAAAGTACTAGAAAAATTTGCTTCAAAAATAGTATTTAAACAGCCGTTACCAAAAAATGTACCAAAAATAATTATCAAAACCAGACTTTTCTTTTTCTATTTTCTTGATATTATTTCTGCGACTTGGTGTTTTATTAGTGTATTTAAATGTTTATGTCAACGATAACTTTTATTTTTCTTCATTGTTATCTAAATTTACTTTTCCATTGTGTTCACAAGTTTAAATAATTATCTTAATAACCATTTCGATTTAATCAAGAAAAAAGTTATTTAATCTGCCACAAAAAAATCAATGACTAAGAGATATATCGAAAGAAACGTATTTTCAGAATTAATGAGGAAATTAAGTTAACGATTGGAAATTCAAATAATATTTCGAAAAATATTTAGAAAAAATTTTAAATTATTAAAAAGATATCAAAAAATTAAATATTAATATTAAATAAGTATAATTAAATTAGTTGTTAAGGTATTATTTAGAAAGTTTAAAAATGAAACGAAATTATAATTAAGTATCCTAATTATTTAAAAAATAATATATAATAGAGTAAAAGTGAATTATTTTGAGTGGAATTCAAAAAATATTCAAACATTGCGTTTTTTTTATAAACACTTCAATGTTATTGCGAAGGCAGAAAGGAATGAGGAATGACTAGATAAGTAAATGTGGTTTGAAAAGATTTTACTGCATTGTATAAAAATAAAGCCACCATTCTTATGATATTGATTATTTAAAATATATTTATGCACCTCGCTAGAATTCCGTTTTCATTTTCCAGTTTATTCAAACATAAAACGTTTCCCGAATTTCAAAAATTCTCTCAAAATTAGTAAAATTTATAATAAAATTTATTAGAAATTTCAAAAAGGAAATGAAAATTTTCTTTTTAAAATAAAAATTAATATTTTTTTCCAATTTTTGAAATAATGACCAATTTATTTACGTGTTAAAGTATGCTAAAATGTCCATTATTTTACTCGAAAAGAGTGAAATAATGAGAAAGTAAATGATAATAATGAACGAGACAAATAATAATTACTGGGATCACTGTTCCCCATGTAGGCCCAACTAAAGTCATGAATTAGTCGATATTTTTATCTTATTATTTAGTTCCTTACTACAATATAGCAATATAGCAATTTTAATAACGTGTAGCGTGGCCGCCATTACAAGACCAATGTATATAGTTAAACATTGTTTACGTTTACAGCAGAGCCACTCAGAGAAAAAGTTTATTTCACTTAACCAAACTGTTTAGTTAACCTATTTTATTTGTTACGATAAAACAATTTCGTTGATTTAAATAAAAATTTGGTTCATTCTAATAAATACGTAAAGTTTGTTTGGTTATCCAAAAGAAATTTTTTATTTGAAGGTGTTTGTTTCATTTTAAAAAATTAGTGTTTTGAATAGAGAATATTATTTAGTTGAATACAATTTGTTTGACACAACACACAAATTTGTTTGATTCAACCAAATCATTTTATTTGAGTCAAACAAAAATATTTGCTTGTCTAAAAAAGTACATGTGTGAATTTAAAAATGGCGATCTCACTTGTCTACAGTCCGCGTTCGCGTCAAATTCTTTAGTTAAATCGGTAAATCGAAGAAACAAAATTATAAGTGTCGGTTAAATAATGGCTATTGTAAGACTTATGTCATATTTAATTTGTACTAGTGAGAAGGAAATATCCAATAAGTTTTTGTCAAGTTTTCAGTTGGTTGTTTCGAGTAAACTTTTTTCAGAGTGCATGTATAAAAATCATATATAATATATTTAATGTAATATTTTTAATGTTTTTTATTATTAAGTAATTTTGTGTACATGAAGAAATAATTATATAATATTTTATTTAATAGTTATTTATTTTCCTCTAATAATAATGTTTGAATTTCCTAATTTAATATTTTCTAGCATACATATTATTGGTTAATTTATGATTTATTGAATATATATAATTTTAAAATATCAATAACTGTATAATAAATTATAAATTAACGAATAATATGTACTAGAAAATATTAAACTAGGAAATTCAAACATTATTACAGGAAAATAAATAACAAAATTAAGTAAACAAAAATATTTATTTAAATGAACCAAATACGTTAACTAAAACTATTTATTAGAATCAAACAAATCTTTTCTTTTAAAATAAACAAATTTTTTGGTTTTATAAAATAAAAATGTTTGGTTAAATGTAATAACCATTTGCTTAATACAAATAAACGTATTGGAAGAAATTTTTTGGTTGAATCAAACAAACGTTTGGTTGACTGTATAGCAATGCATTTATTTGGTTGATTCAACCAAAATTTGGTTGTTTCGAACGAATTTTTTTCTGAGTGTATATATATCATTTTACATAGAATAAATTCAGGAAGTTCAAGTCCACAACGTTTATCAGCGAGAAAAAAATTTGTTTAATGCAAAAAATATTATTTTTTATTTAATATTTTATTGTTCGACAATTATTTTGTTAAAATATTTTTATGCCAATATTAATGCATTATTTTTAATTAATTTACTTAGTGAACAATTTTTTTTCGTTGATCAACGTTGTGGACTTCAACTTGGTATAAATTCAACATATAATTTATTTGATATAAAAATCATTTAGCATAATTTCTTTTTAACGTAAAAATACAATTGACTTGAATTTTATTTTACATAAAAATCACTTGACAGAAAATTAATTTGATGTAAAAGTTGCTTAACATGTAAATTATTTGACATAATAAAAATTTAATAAATTTTATTTTGTCCTAAAGTTCATTTATCATAAATTCCATTTGACCATAAATTTGACATGACATTAATTTCATTTAATATATCTCTAATTTAATAAAAATTTCATTTTACACAATGTTCGTTTATAACGTTAAAGATATTTGACATAATTCTCATTTGTCATAAAAGTCATTTTAAACAAATTACATTTTACATAAAAATATCGGCGCAAATTTTAAAAGTAACCATTAAATATTATCAACAACATTGTGATTCGCCAATTTTGAAATTCGCGCCTATATTTTCACGTCAAATGATCTTTATGTAAAATGAAATCTATGACAAATGAATTTTATGTCAAATGAGAATTACTTATCCGTCGAATGAAATTTATATCAAGTGAACTTTATGTCAAATGAGAATTATGTTAAATGGTATTTATACCAAATGAAATTTATCTCAAGTAAATTTTATGTCAAATGAGAATTATGTTAAATGGCAATTATTCTAAATGAAATTTATATCAATTTCATTGTATGTTAAATAATAATTGTGTTAAATGATATTCATGTCAAATGAAATTTATGTCAAGAGAATTTTATGACTAATGATATTTATGTCAAATATATTTTGTGTCAAAAGAGAATTTATACGTTTAATGAATTTTTTGTCAAAATAAATTTATGTTACATAATTTTTATGGCAAATGGGAATTAAGTTATTTGCGTTTTATGTAACATAATATTTCTGTTAAATGAATTTTATGACGCAAATTAAATTTTTGTTAAATGGGTTTTATGTGCAATGAAACTTATGACAAATAATGTTTATATTTTGTGAATTTTAAGTTAAGCAGTTTTATATCAAATAACTATTTGGTCAAAAAAGATTTCGAGAATAAGTATGCGCCTCGTCAAAAATTCATTAAAATTTCTTATAGGTTAAAAAATCACGTTTTTCTCAATTTACTTAAAAACGAAAAATTATACAAAAAAATTTTATTAGAAAAAGTTTCGCCTTGTAATTCTGTACAAGAAACAATAATTTTAAATTAATTTTGAACAACTTCCAAATTTTATCTCCAGTGACCAACTGACTGGCAGTGTGTTTACGTGTGCTCTTTTAAGATTCGGAGCCTCATTTAATTCTTGACCCCCATTCCAATCACTGAGAGAAATGGATAGTAAGATTCTCATGTTAAAAACATGTTACACGATAGTATCATTATGCTACTGGCTACCATCACAGATGTTAAAAAAATATAGTTATGCTAACCCGTACTATCAAGATGTTACTCCTTATAATCTTGATAGCAACGGTTAAACAAAATTTTTTACATTAAAGCTTAAAGTCTATACTTTAAGGATTAAATAAAGCGATTGCTAAAAAATGAAAATTTATAATTGTTATTATTAACAATTCCTTTAAACAATTGCAAATTGAAGAATGTTCTCAATGTTTTTGAAAGATTAAGTTACGATGCATTGATGCGCGAAAGTCCAAGCATTAAAATAAAAAAAATAAAAATCAGTAACCTCCAATATTATAGAAATTACACTGGGGTCAAAAAGTTTCAGTACATTTGTACTGATTACTTTTAAATGCTCGCTTCACTTCAAATTCAAATATTTCTGTAATATTACGAATGACTATTACGTCGAATCCACAACCTCAGAATCTGTATTGTTAGGAATTTATTTTTATCGAATTTTAAATGTAAGGAAATTTTATTTTCTGGAATTAACATTTTATCGAAAATGAATATGAGAGAATAATTTGTGATCGAATCGACATGTGCTGCAATTATAAATTATCATAATTTCTGTTTGTCTGAATTTTAACATAACCTAATTTTAAATGTTAGAATTCTTAAAGTTTGTAAGGAAGATGGAACCAAAATTTAATATAGAGTAAAGGCATTTTCATAGAATTAGTTTTGGTGGAATGTTGAAAACGTCGAATTCTCAAATGGTCGAATGCTCAAAACGTCGAATCGGCAAAAAGTCGAAAATAAAATTTCCTTACATTTAAAATTCGATAAAAATAAATTCTTTAACAATACAGATTCTGAGGTTGTGGATTCGACGTAATAGTCATTCGTGTAATTCAATTTGGTACATGTGGATACATCTCGTTAGAGCTATCAAACTAGGATCATTTTAAAGTTCAATAAATTTAGAGTCAAGTAGTCAAAGATATAACCAATTTAATAGTGTAAAATATTGAAAATATAATTCTTTAAAGTTAGAGATTATTCGTGAAAAATTCGATTTTGAAATCTAGAATTCAAGCGCACGCCAATTGAAGAAAATTTTTTTTAAAGATTTGATAGTTGCACAATATCAAGTACAAATTCCATTCTTTAATTCTAGACCAAAATAATTCACATATATTAAGTATTTTCTTCAAAGTCTATAAAAATAACTTCCCTTGCTCTCGAAATTTTTCAAAGAATATTAATTGCAAATTCGTCGTTTTCTTTCACTTGTTTTTTCAATTAACCACACTTTTGAAAAATATGCACCTTTTTTTATTGAAAAATAAAAAAATAGACACCTAGAATGAAAATAAGGAATAATCATAGAGTTAAAATTTGTAAAATTATAAGAAGAGGGATAAATTTCATCTAAATAACTTAAGTTTCCTTATATGAAGAGGTTCTATATTTTTCAAAAGTGTGGTTATTTGATAGAACAAGGGAATGAAAACGACGAATTTGCCATTTATATTCTTCGAAAAATTTACAGCAAGAGATATTATTTGTATAGAATTTGAAGAAAATACTTAATATATGTGAATGATTTTGGTCTAGAATTAAAGAATGAAATTTTTACTTTATATTGTGCAACTATCAAAATTAAAAAAAAATTCTTTAATTGGTGTACGCTTGAATTCCAGATTTCAAAATCGCAATTTTCACAAAAAATCTCTAACTTTAAAGAATTATATTTTTAATATTTACACTATTAAATTGGTTATATCTTAGCCTATTTGACTCTAAATTTATTGAACTTTAAAATGATCCTACTTTAATAGCTCTTACATCCATTTTTACAGAAATATTTGAATTTTAAGTGAAGCGAGCACTTAACAATAATTAGTACAAATGTACTGAAACTTTTTGACCCCAGTGTAATTTCTATAATATTCAACACCTATGATTACTTCGAAAATAATTTTTTTTTTATATTTAGGGGGGAAAAGTGTACTCATATATCTACCAAAAATCATAGATAACTTGAAAGTTGGAGACAAAAATTTTCCAAGTGGCCAGATTCACTTATTTTGACCCTACTAAAAGTACATGTACATGAAAAAGTGGTCCTAGAATGTTAAAACATTGACATCAAGAAATTCAGTGCGACCTTTGTGAATTATTCTATACAAACCTCAAAAATACTGTGTTGTTTTTCTAAGATTGAAGAAAAAATTTTCTCCACCTTGATCATTTGAAGCATGGTGGCCACTAAAAACTGTTAAAAAAATTTCCTGACAATTCCCTGACTAATATTCTGAGTATTTTTAACTTGGTTTCTAATAAATACCTAATAATTTAAATAAAAAATGTATCTCTCAAATTATATGGTTCATTTCAGACAGGGAAGAGAGATATTTTTAAGGATTTTAAAATCAATTTATAGAAATATAGATAAAATTGTTTATTTTAAAAATTAAATCTATGACATTAAAGTATAGGGGAGATTGCGGGTAAAACTTAAATTTTGCAAAGATGTTTTTTTAGGGACTAAATCCGTTTAGCTGCAAATATATACATATACAAATCAATCTTGTAGGGCAATAGGTCATCACTTTCCACGAAAAAGCTTCTGATATTTTATCGTAAAACAAATGTTTTGTTCTTTTTTCAACACTTTGATTTTTTAACATTTATAGCCCCATACTAGGGCTAAATGTTAAATTCTATTTCTAGCCTACTAAAACTATACTTTCAGATAGGCATTACAAGTTTTTTATAATCTTTAGGGACTTGAACTAAGCAGAGTAGTTAAAAAGTAGTCAAATCTACTAGGGATTTTTTTCAGGTAATGTGAGATAAATTATATTAAACATATAAACCCGAAACAAAAAATGTATATAAAATGGAAGAAATATTTGCCCTATGGTGATAATACCCTTCTATAGTTAAAATTGCAACGCTTTAATTATTTTCGTTCGAAGGATAATAATGCATTATGTCTGTTTAACATTTAGCCCCAGTCTTCCTTATATATTTTTTTTCCTTTTATAATATTTACAATTTCCCTGACTGATTAAAAAATTTCCTGACTTTTCCCTGACTTCTAGGTTTTCCCTGATCAGTGGCCACCATGACTTGACATGGAATCGCTCGCATACAGACAGAAAATTTTCTATTACCATTTTTGGATTCTCCGTTGTTCAAATAAATAAAATATGCTAGAAAAAATTAATTTCGTGCAAAGTACAGACATAAGTCTGATTTTATTAATATAGATAGATTTTGGATTTAATGTTTAATGTTATAAATCAGTTTCCACCACAGAAAACATTACCAAAAAAGATAGTAGTGCTAAACTTTGAGTCTCGGACAAAAAGACTTATTGCGTTATGCTTTTCTTATTTAATTGTGATCAGTATTATGTTCTTCATAGTGTCGACTTTGTATCAACTACGTACCTTTTTTCGTAACGGAGATAACATGTCTACGGTTTCGTTTAACAATCTCAAAAAGTTAATATAATAATAGCTATTTTTTTACATACTTAGCATTATTCAGAAAGCTTCAAGGAACATAGAAAAAATCAGGAACTTTATAGGACTCTTATTAGACGTATTACATGTTACCAGAGTAAGTCATATATTGAAAATAGTGTCAAAAACCTGTACTTTTTCCCTTCAAAAATTAATAACTTGCGAAATAATTTTTTTCTAATTTTTTAATTTTCTACATTAACGTAGAAATCAATTTTATAATTTTCGTTTTCCTCTTTTAATACATTAAAAAATTGTTATTTCTATTTGCAGAAGAAAATTTTGTATTTTCTTTTCTAAATTTCTATTTATTTTTATTGCGAATTTCATCATTTTCTATATTTGAGCGATTCCATCTCAAGTGATCAAGGTGGAGAAAAATTTTTCTCCAATCGTAGCAAAACTTGGGGCTTTTGTAGTACTCATAGATAGTAATTTTTCGTGAAAATATTTTTTTACCTAGTCCAATATTTTCTGAGGGGGAGGGGGTTAAATTTTTGTGTTTTTCAGTACAATGGTTATTTCAATAATTTTTTACTCTTAAACAATTAAACATACAAATTTGACAAAGTACGTTTTGGAAAGGTTTTTTCATCCTCTTTCGATTGGAAATAAGCATTTTGAAAAAAAAAATTTTTTTGACCAAAAAAAATCAAAATTAAAAATAAATTTCAATTTTTGAGGGAGATGGATACGATTTTTTTTTTTTTTTTTTTGAACAAAAGCTGAGGTTTTTTCCTAAAAGGACATATAAATGATAAAGTGGGACTAGAATGTTTAAACATTGAAAAAAAGAGTTTTCTACTCGCCGGAGCGCTCTAAATCCGATTTTTAGCTCCGTTTTGGAGAAAATTCTTTTTTTAATGTTTAAACGTTCTAGTCCCACTTTATCATTTATATGTCCTTTTAGGAAAAAACCTCAGCTTTCGTTAAAAAAAAAAAAAAAAAAAAATCGTATCCATCTCCCTCAAAAATTGAAATTTATTTTTAATTTTGATTTTTTTTGGTCAAAAAATTTTTTTTTCAAAATGCTTATTTCCAATCGAAAGAGGATGAAAAAACCTTTCCAAAATGTACTTTGTCAAATTTGTATGTTTAATTGTTTAAGAGTAAAAAATTATTGAAATAGCCATTGTACTGAAAAACACAAAAATTTAACCCCCTCCCCTTCGGAAAATATTGGACTAGGTAAAAAAATATTTTCACGAAAAATTACTATCTATGAGTACTACAAAAGCCCCAAGTTTTGCTACGATTGGAGAAAAATTTTTCTCCACCTTGATCACTTGAGATGGAATCGCTCATTTATGAAAAGAGAGGAATAAAAATTATAATAAGAATAAATACAAATTTAGAATAGATATATAATTTGATTCTCCAAATACAAACTGAAAATTTTCATTTCCACATAGAAATCACAATTTTATTTGTCGAAAAAGGACAAAAAAATGATAAAATTCAAAAATAGAAATAAAAACCGCTGCCAAGTTATACATTATTGTTATAATTTTGGTGCTCATTTCACGAACACTTCGCTTCCACATAGAGATGTTAATAACAAAGTATAAATTTTTAACAATTATTCTCAAGTGTTGTAATATTTTTTTCTCTTTATTTAATACTTCCACATAAAAAAAATTTCCTTCACAATTTCTGTTTTTTAAAATATGAATAACTTGTTTATTTCTAATCGAATTAGCTTCAAAAATAGGTCAATCGAAGCATTTTTTAATGCTCTACAAGATGATAATGATAGTTTCAATGTTACTTCTACATATTTCAACAAAATTTTCAAAAAAGTCTTATTTTCCAAAAATTTTATTTTTAAAAGTTTCGTCCTAACATTTTTTTAAAGTTATGGGCTAAAAACTTTTTTTCCTCCGATAGACATTTAAAATTAATAACCAGCACTTTCAAAAATATCTTGAATTTGTTCCTTTAAAAAAGTAAAAGAAATGCAATTAGAAAGCACCAGTAGCATAAAATCCATAGAGAATATTGAAAATACTTACGTTGGTGAAGTTCACAACGTTTATAATCAACGATTTCTGAAGGAAAATATTTTTTTAAGGAAATTTTTATTAATTTTTGTACAGAAAATAGTGCGTTTAATATTTTTAATAATGATTTACAAAAAAAAATATTTGTAAACAAAAATTTTTATTCTTTTTGGTAGAAAATAATTTTTTTTTCTTTCAATCGTTGATCATAAACGTTGCAAATTTCACCGACGTAAATACTTTTTCTCCAATAGGAAATTTTTGTTTCTCTCCATTTGACAAGGCCCGCATCATCTTTAATTATTCTAACAATACCCACAATATAAAGGTCATCAAACTTTTTTAAAATCTTTTCATGAACCAGAAAAGAATATTTCCTATTAAGGAAGTTGTTGTGAAGAAAACTAAAAAAAAAAGTAAAAATAATTCAAGGTAAAGATAATTTCTTCTTGTCTCTTTTTTTGTGGGTCAATTAAAAATAAGTGTCATTACAACACACTTTGAAAAGCCCACGAGAAAAAAGCGAGAATGACTCATTCTCCATCTGGTTGAACTTGTTAAAAAACAAGGTCTCAAGGGTGTGTCTCAGTGATTTTTGACAAGTTCATTGTGATCAGGTCACTGAAAACTTCATGTACCATTGCGAATGATGTTGCTACGATCTCAGACAACGTTTGAATTCTAATATTAGAGCAGCACACGCTTCCGAGTCAATATACTTTCGGCTCCTCTATATACGTATGACACTTGTGCGTGAGAACGATATATATGCAGGTGTGTATGGGTGTTGGAGCAAATCGTTCGGCATTAAGGGAGGGAGAGAGAGAGAGAAAAAACTTTTTCCTACCTTTTTCTTGGATCAATTAATTTAATCAAGCACTCCAGAGATCTCGTTTGGAATATCTTGAGGAAGTCATTTCGAAAATTTTTTTAATAATTACATACAAAATATACTTTGATAAGAATCCATTGCTGTTGACTCACTGACTGGAGAAAAATACGTATGGACTAACACGAACGTGTCGCTGCACTGTCCAATCGCGCACACGCCGTACGAGGAACATTATTCAAAGATCACCAACTATGGAATTGTAAGCTCGTGGTGTTTATGGTAAAAAAATCTATAGTGTGGCGCTATCTAGTGATAGTGCTCAACATTCCTTTGTCGAATATTTTTCCCTTGATAAGCTCCTCATTCTTCGGAATCGAGCAACAACAAAATATTACAATGCTCTTGAAATATCTTTGAGAAAATGTGTTTTGTTTATTTGTTTTTCATTTTAGACAATGGAGAAATGATTTCCTTTCGTTGAAATCACGAGTGGAAATATTCAACGAGTAGTAATAATAGGAATAAACCTCATCTTTTTAACAAAATAGCAGAGTTATAAAAGTTTTTCGAGAATCTAAAAATTGCATATACATCTGTACATATATTGGAAGAAAGGAAATTTATTTTTGTTCCATGTTTAAGCTAACAGATGTGCTGTTTATTTATAGGAAAACTTACTCCAACCAAACTGACAGCTATCAAAGAATCAAAAAAGAAAACAAAGATTTTAAAGTTCAAGAAACATTGGCACTCTCTTCCACACTCGTCGTTCAGAATCTATTTTACTCTTTTCGTTCGTCTCTCATATAATCAATTTTTCAATCAATAACACTAATCAAAATTTCCCCCTTGAAATAAAAAAAAAAAATTTCCGTATTCAATCGTAATTACGATTAATTTTACTTTTCTCAATTTTTCCTCGTTGGCAAGAATCGAAACAAAATGGTTTGTTTAAGCAGAAAGAGAGGTTAAGAGTAAAAATAAAGTATATATATATATATAAAAGAATACACAGAAGCAAATCGCATTAAGAAAGTCATCAAACAAAGATTACTTATATAAAAGTTAAAATACATACTTTACTAGGCGATGTCTGTGAATTATGAAGGGAGGCAGTAATTTCCTTCAAGACAAATCTCGTTCCATCGCGAATTTCATTTGGCCCATAACTTTTTCTTGGGCTCGACATTTTCCTTTTGTCTGATTTTATAAATCGAATTTACTTCTATTTTTGTAATATTTCCGAAAATGCACAGCTTTTCTTGAATATTTCTATAAACTATAATAAACTTTTTCCCGCGATATTTTTAGCAATAAAATATAGGAATGCTATTGCTTGTACAACAAAATTATAAACTACACTCTCACAACTCTTTGACTCAGTCAAATTTTATCAAAAATTTTTCTTCTCCAGTGAAGAGCAGTTTAATCAGCTTTAATTCTGACATAAATTTGCCACTATTTAATTACTTTTTATAAACAATTCCTTGCTAAATATCGCACTCGTCACATTAAATACACTCTAACTTTGTAACGGTCGAATGTCGTTTGACTGTTGACAACTTGAATATGGCAAAGGACCAATCAGAATGCTTCTCCAGCGTCTCTTGATTTCAAAGATGGCGCTTACGTTTCCCCGTCGATAAAACAGAGCAAAGCGGGTTATTTGAAAATTCAAAATACAATTTTTGTTTTTTTTTCTCTTTTTTTATTAATTCTTCTTCTTAGAAATGTACATACCTATATAAACTCCAAAAAGTTTATAAGACTCGCTTATTTTTTTTGTATGTAAATGATACTCGCATGTTTTTTTGTTATAAATCATTATTTACATTTAAAAAAACACTCATTCCACCTTACAACGCATTGCATTTGATTGCGTTAAAATAAAGCACACTTTAAAAGAGAATACTAATCACAAATTTTTTCCATTCATTCTAATCAATTCACATTCATTCAACAATACATAAAAACAAGCTAAGGGCACTTTTTTAGGCACTCGTTACAATGTTAAGTCGTCTTATATTTAACGCAAGTATGTTAAATATTATTTTCAAAAATAGTCTATATGTTACCCGCGATGAATTGTAGTGTAATTATTAATTAACAACAATATTATTAATTACCAATAATAGTAGATATTAACATTAATAATTAATATTAATATCGAAAATAAATATTAATTATTAAAGTTAATAAATAGTAGTAATATTTATTATTATTATTGTGTATTAATTAATAGTAATTCATTAACAGAAACCAGCAAATAATAATAGTTAATTAGTAATAGTAACAATGAAGAATAGAAAAAAAAGTTGATTACTTAATAATAAGTAATTGATAATAGTGATATACTAATTAACTATTATTATTAAGTGGTTATACAAATATTATATTGATCTAATCACAGAAGGCAATTAATCGTACAAAAATTTTCATCGATTAGAAAATATTTCTTTTAATAAACCTAGAGTCTACGAAAATATTGACAGTGTAGTAGAGGTTCTTTTTTTTCTTTTTTCATTTTCTCCATTTTCATTTTTTTTTTTTTTTTTTTTTTACTAAAACTTATACAATTGATTTTATTATATTTCATTATGTCAGTCGCATATAATATCGTTCTCCTTGTATTATCAAAATAAAGCACCACTAGTGACGCAATTATTAACAATTGTGTTGTACTAAAAACGATTACAAAAATTATTCTCGCTGGTAGATTTTAAATTCAGGACCGCATGAATATATTTTCTAAAAAAATAATTGTAATATGTATTTAATTTCGACAGGCAATATAAATTCGTAATTGAACTAAAATATTAAACACAATTTTACAAAAATAACCATGCGATCTGATTCTTTTTTTTTTTGTTTAAAAAACTGTCTTAAAGTATATATATTTTTTTCATATGATATTCTATTTACTATTTACAATCTTTAGAAAAAGAAATGACAGATTTTTATAAATGCTTTTGTTTTAATTCGTCCTCACTAACAAAAGCTTGCACTTAGTTTCTTTTTTTTTGGGGGGGGGGGGGACTAACACTGATGAAATTTTAAAAAAAATAGAAATACCGCCATGTGCAGTGTTTTTGCATGCTCATTTTGAAAAAAGTCGAAATTATTAGTTTAAAACAAAGATCATTGTTCTAAAGAAGAAAAAATATGTGAAGACAAATAAATAAAAATAAAATGACAAATCAAGCAGTTAGTGTACTTTTTAAGAGTTAATGTTAATAAATTAATAATTTCTAAATAACAAAAACTCTTTTTTTATAAATATAATATAATATATGTATATATTAATTTTGTTTTTTAAGACAAAACATTTTAAATTTTTCTTTACATTCCCCCTTTTTCCAGAAAAGTGTATATATAAATTGAATTATGCATTGGTTTGTCAAAAAAAATGAATTAATATTTTAAAAAACTCAAGAAGACCAAAAACTTCAGTAAATTCTATTTTAAAAAGCTTTCAAAGCTGAAAATTTAAGGAAATAAAAAAATTGGAAGAACTACATCAGTGTTGGTCCCTGGTTAAATAATATAATATAATATATATGAGGCATTTCACGCCAAATCGGAAATTATTTTGCTTTTGCATCTCAAATTTTAATTGAATATTTTTTTTCTTTTAGTGCTCGTTGAAATGAGTTACCATGATTTTTCTCAAATTTTTTCATAAAGCGACTTAAGAGATACAGATTTTTGAAATATCACGTTTTTTACGTAAATTTAAGTTTCAAATGCTTGTAACTCGACTAAAAATTGATCAAATTGGACGCTCTTATAACGAAAATTTTTGTTTTAACACGTAGTTTTTAATAAAAATATAAATTTTTACAATAAAATTTTATTTTTTACAATTAACAACATTAAAAAAAAAGTTTTTAGTAGAGTTATATCAAGTAACAAGAACTGTTTACAAATTTTAATATAACTTTACTAAATTTTATATGTTTTTTTAAGGTTCAGTATTTCTGATATCAAAATTTACCTTTGTCGCATTTTGTTCAACACTTGAAAACTATTTTTATAAAATTTGATAATAACTTTCTTTCCGTGTGGTAGGTAGTTTAATGCCTAACTTGCAATTTGACCAAATCACACAAATTTTTCATACCACAACTGTTTTCACATTGAGTCTCTCCGAACCTTATCTTCTTACTGCTTAAAGTTGTGATTTGTTCAAATTGCAAGTTAGGCATTTGGCTACCTACCGTTTTATAAAAATTAAAAATTTCATAATAAATAGATCCCATCGTTTGCCCACAATCAGATAAGGATTAAAAATTGTTAATTTAGTGTTCGTCTCTTACAAATAATTTTGAAAAAAATTGATCGATACATACATTGTAAAAAATAAAATTTTATTGTAAAAATTTAAAAAATATATATATTTTTATTAAAAACTACGTGTAAAAACAAAAATTTTCGTTATAAGAGCGTCCAATTTGATCAATTTTTAGTCGAGTTATAAGCATTTGAAACTAAATTTTAAGTAAAAAACGTGATATTTCAAAAATCTGTATCTCTTAAGTCGCCTTATGTACAAATTTGAGAAAAATCATGGTAACTCATTTCAACGAGCACTAAAGAAAAAAAATATTCAATTAAAATTTGAGATGCAAAAGCAAAATAATTTCCGATTTGATGTGGAATGACCCATACACACATATATATATATATATATATATATATATATATATATATATTCCATACAAAAAATTTGTTTACTAATTATTCTCAGAGCAATTGCGATAAATATCACAAAGTTCAGATGTTCATTTACGGTAAATTTGCAATATTTCTAGTACAAATTTACTACAAGGCGCAATTTGAAATATTTTCTTTTTTTTAATTATTCAGTTATATATTAAAAATCTGTTTCAAAATCAGAAACAGTTTATTTAGATACGAAAACACAAAATAATTAAATAACTTCAATAAATGAAAATATGCAGAAAGCGCTTTTTCAAATCTACATAGTTTAACAAAATATCCTGCCGGTAGATCTATTTTTCCTTAAACCTTGTGATATGGATGAAAATCGCTTAATAAAATAAAAAAAAACAATGAAAGAAATAAGCTCTATGTATAAGGATGTAATTGAGGCGGAAGACGAGGAGGAGTGGGCGAATTTTTTTGACTACTGGATGGCGGTGTTAATAAACCATTCTGATTATCAGGACTATTTGAATCAATATTGATCTCCGTCTCAAGACAATCGAGCGATAAAACATCTTTCGCCAATCGTCGTTGCGCATTTTCGAGCATTGTCAAATCGACAACGTGTGTCTGTATTCGATGTGATTCATCGAGAACAATATTTGGAACCGAGGCACGCAATCCAGAACCAGCATTTGTTTCAGTTGTTGGCGCTGCTGATCGAAGAAGATTTTCACCCTCCTCAATAACTGTATTGGCAAATGGTGTTAGCCAACGTACACAAGGAGCAAGTTTCTCCCAACTAATACACGAAGTTCTAAGTGCAGCCTCACGACTCTTTGTATGATATATTGCAGCGGCTGCCAAATGACTATATGAAAATCGTAAACTACCTTCGTCAAGTGTCGCAAGATCCAATAATTGTGCCGCTTGTGAATATTGTAAGCCACCGTATTGTGGATAAATGAAGGCAATTGGTCTTGACATATCGCCTGATTCAACTTGCATATAAATATTTAACCATCCGGGCGGTGTTATTGGCGATAAATTCCATCCAAGTCCCTTGAGAACTATTAATTCCTTGCCGAGAATTTCTTCCTCAGTGCACGCACCGTCCGTCACATAAGCGAATTCGGAAATTTTCGGTGGATATATTTCTTCGACCTGTAAATAAAACTGTTCTTTTTAGGAAATTAAAAAATATAAAAATTAGTTATCATTACACAGGCACACAAAGAAATAAAAATTTCGTGATCCAGAGGACAGATCCGTATATATGTACCTACGTTTTCATAACGCGGTGCTAAAAAGGGAACTTTTTTGCACCTTGTCACGAAAAATATCGTTCGTAACTTGTATCAGCAGTTGCCGATTTTGGCCACAGCTTACACACGTTACAAAATATACTATTTTGGGCTCGCTGAAACCGAAAACTACCACCAAAAACAAATGCGTTCCTCCTTTACCCCTTACAACGCCCTAAATACATCTCTGGAGGGGGTTAAAATTTTTGTTTTCATGAAAACGAAAAGTTCAACCTTCTCCCTAAGGATACTGAAGAAGTGATAGGGGGGTCACTATTTTGTAAAACTGAAATAACATTTCCCGATCGAACTAAATTCCCGACAAATTCACGGTTTTCCCGATTTTCCCGGATGCTAGACACCCTGAAAAAGGTCGAAAAAGTCACAATATCTTAGACCTGAATAGAATACAAACGACACCGCACTAAATACACTAAAAATGGCTTTCGATTAAAATTCTTAAGATTTTTAAAATTTTTAGTTAAATGTTTTCTGTTTAAAAAAAGAATTGAGCGTAGGTCAGGAAATAAATAAATAACCGAAAGCCATTTTCAGTGTGTTTAGTGCGGGGTCCTTTCCTTTTTAATTTCCCTCAAGTTTTCAAACTTCAAATGAAAAAATATTTCTTTCCATATAAATATTTCAAAAAATTACCACAATGTAACGAAAGATGATGTAAATTTAGTTAAAAAATTAATTTTTTAAATAAGCGAAAAACAATATTTTGCAACAAACAAATTGAAACGATTGATTTGAACGAAATTTTTCTTTATTTAGAATGTTCTTAAAATTTTGATGGTCATTTTAGTTAGCCTATGAAATACACAAATAAACTTAAAAAAATTTTTCATAAATTTCTGTCATACAGAAACATAATATAATGTAATTAAAAATAAACAAAAAATTTCTAAGTTTATTTATGTATTTCATAGGCTAACTAAAATGTCCATCAAAATTTTATGCGTGGTTATATACTATCCGGCGGCTCAGTTATAGAGAGGAATTAATTTTCGAAATTAAAAAATATTTTCTATAATAAAATTCGAATTTTAAATTACCAATTACAATAAAAATGAAAACATAAAAGTTTGCATGGAAAAAATTACGTTCATTTGAACGTTCAGAACGTCAGAATTATAAAAATATAAAAGTCAGAAACATTTATTTAGAGTAAAAAAAATAAACTCACCTTAGAAGCTATAAACAAACAGGTGATGCCAATCAATTGCAATTGACTTTTTGGAATATTTTGATGTGTCGAGAGGTACCTGTCAATATAGTCCATAGCAAGATAATATGTCTCTCTATGTAGTTTATAGACCTCGCAGACTTCTATTAGCCAATCTAATAAAATTGCTCTCATTCGTGGTTGTAGTGTGGGATGTCGTTGAAACATATCGGGATCCCTTTGCGATAATGTTTTTTGATCGCCTAAACACATAATTGACCAAACTTGTGAGCCATCGGCCCAAGGTAGTGATGGTAATGGATTCGATTTACCGGATCCACTTCCCGATGCCGAAGGCGTTAAAAAACATGTTGAACTTCTTAATTCTGACCAGCTCACTGGCTCCTGTTGTTCTTTTAGTGGCGATGATTGCTGATGAGGCAGGTACGTACTATCCGTGATACTAGTTGAATTATTACATACTTCCGTACATGGTACTTGAGATAAGGCCGGAACTTTATTTGGCGGATAAATATTTTCCGAATCTTCCGATAATTCCGTTGTACGCCGTTTTCTCTTCAGATTTTGATTTGATCCTTTTGAATAAATTTTCGTCTGCTTCTCTTGCAAGCTGAAAAATTCAATATTTATAACTAATAAATAAACGATTAAATAAATATATATAAATAAATAATAAATAAAAATATACATAAAAATAGTGGATAAAAGAAGTTATGTATTTATAATAAAAATAATAATAATAACAGACTACGTATACTCGATAATTCATTTTAAAAAAGTAGTAAAAAAGTACCTATTAAAAAATTAAATTTAACGACTTAAAAACTCGTTTTAGACACGATTCATAAAGAATTGCTTTCCCTGATTTTCTTTTAATTTCCATAAATAATATTTACATTTTTTTATACTGATAAATTAATTTCTAAATTTTTACACAAACCAGAGAAAATGATTATTTAAACCAAATATATTTTATTTGACTTAAATAAACGTATATTTGTCTCAGAACCAACTAGACTTTTTATTTGTTTTAAATAAAATTTATATTTGACATAAATAAAACATATATTTGAGTTAAATAAAATTTTATTTGAACTAAATAAAATTTATTTAAAACAAATAAAAAGTCTAATTGGTTCTGAGACAAATATACCATTTCTCTGGGTGTATCTTCAAAATATTTTAATTACAATTTTTCAAAAGACTAATTTATTTTGCGTAATTTCCAAGTTAAATATTTCATTCAAAACTTGAATTTATTCAATAACTGGCAAATTTTAGTCGCGCAGAATGTGCGGTATTCAATTTATTACACACCCAGAGAAATTGTATATTTGTCTTTGAACCAACTAGACTTTTTATTTGATTCAAATAAATTTTATTTGGTTTAAATGAAATATTATTGGACTCAAATATATGTTTTATTTATGTCGAAGAAAAATTTTATTTAAAACAAATAAAAAGTCTAGTTGGTTCTGAGACAAATATACGTTTATTTAAATCAAATAAAATATATTTGGATTAAATATTATTTTTTCTGGGTGCAATATGTAAATTATAAAATTTTTCATTTTCCAGTTTTAATTTTTGGATGAATTCATAATCAAAATTTGAAAAATTCACGTAAGTAAATATTTAATTAATGTTTTTATTTTCAAACATTTTTAAATAACTCTTGGCAAGAATAATTCAATTATTAACATACATAATAACATTCTTAGGAAGAATTCAATTATTTTCATAAATAGTGAAATTCTTCGAAGAAATTAAATTGTTTTTAATACAATTTTAATAAAATTTCACGAAAGAATTCAATTATTCTCTGAAATTTGCATAAATCCATCGAAACAATTCAAATATTTAGTAAAGTCTTTGCAAACATTCTCTCAAACATTGAATTATTTCAAAGATTGTCTGTAAAATTTATTTTAAAAATTCAATTATTTTCCAAATTTTTAAGAAAATTCTTGTAAAATATTAAATTATTTTCTTTAAAATAAAAAAATGACATAATTTATTTATAAAAAGTTTACAATGTCAAATTTTTTAATAAAACTTCACCGAAGGATTCAGTAGAGCTTTTACTATTTTTTAATAGAATTTTTCGAAAACAAAACAATTCAATTATTTTTAAAAATAGTAAAATTATTCGCAAGAATTGAATTATTTTTATAAATAATAATATTTTTCACATGAATATATAATATACATAAGCGATTATTTTAAAAATATAAAAGAAATTCTTCATGACCTTCAATTACTTTTAAAATTTTCAATTAAAATTATTAAAGAAAATAGATCATATAAAAAGAATTTAATCAGGATTTTGAAAATTTTTAATAAACTCTTTCACAAGAATTTAATTATTTTTATTTATAATAAAATTCTTCAAAATAATGCAATAAATACAAAAATATTTGAATTCTCAAGAGAAATTTTATATATTTGGGAAAATAATTGAATTCTTGTAAAGAATTTTATTTAATTTTTTTAAATAATTAAATTCTCGTGAAAAATATTATATTATTTGCAAAACTAATTAAATTCTTGTAAAGAATTTATCAATGTTTAAAAAAAATTAACTGGATTTTGAAGAAGAATTTTCTTATTTATGAAAATAATTGAATTCTTGCGAAGAATTTTATAAAATAATAATTAATAATATATTATTATAATAATTATTTTAAAGAATTATTCTTTAAATTAATTGATTTATCTTAATTTAATAGGAAGATTGTATTTTAAATAATTAAATTACTGTAAAAATTTAATTATTCAAGAATTTATTGACATCATTCTGTTTTGTTATTTTTATAAACTATTATTTTTAGACAATATAATAAAAGATAAGCAATTCGTCTATTGTTTAGACTGGGGAAAACCCAACCATATATTGTAAATTTAATTTTCTTTAGCCCGTTTTACAGAATATAATATGGAAAACAAAATAATCGAAAATTGTATTTTTGAAAATTTCCCTCAAAAATCTTTTATGTTACAGTCCAGGATTATACGTATAGTAATAAATTATAGGACAGAAGATGAAGCACAACTGACACAATATCTTTTATATATATGTCTGAAAGTTTATGCCAATATAGCAAAAATTATAGTAAATACAATAAATTTTGGAAATTTCGGAAATTTCGGAAATTTTTAGAAATTTCTTTCTATTATAAATTTTTGTTGTAAATTAAGTTTTGTTTTCATTTAAAAAAAATATTATGGGAATTAATATTAATCTTCGACATAAATAAATATAAATAATTAATTAGATTTTTTTCGGCTAATAATATATTTTGAGCTTAATTAACTTTACGTAAAATTAACTTTCCTTTAAAAAATTTATGAATATTTCCTAAACAATATTAGTTCCCCAAATTTTCATACAAATATTTTTTTAGAATTATATAATTATTAATTCACAAAACCGTTTTATCTTAATGAATGAATTATTAACTCATTCATTGAACAGTCTTTTCTTTAACGGTTATTTTTGTACGTTACACTTTAATACTACAATCGATAAAAAAAGGAGATAAAAAGGCATTGTCGATAAAACAGAAATTTTTCTATATTTTATACGCAATCAAAACTAAATTATAAAAATTTTTATATAAAAATAAATTTTACTACTCATTTGATATTTATTATTAATTATTATTAATTATCCAGAATAAATTATTTTTACTCAATAAAAATGTATAAATGGAGTGAAAAGTATCCTTTTTCGTTTCTAATTAAGAAGAAAAGGAAGATCAAAATTAATTTTAACTGAATACGCATTTGTTTATATAATTATAATTTTTAATAAATATTTTTAAAAAGTGAATTAAAAATAATTAACCTCCTAGTGGCGGTGGTGCAAAGTTTACTTTCTAACGCGGGAATATTCAAGTATTATGTTGACCATTTCTGTAATTATGTTCTATATTACAAACATAGGTTATGTTTAACATAATTTTATAAATTTTATTGAATATTTTCAATATTTACTAAAATAGATTAAATAAAAAATTTGAGTAATACAAAAAAGACTTTTCTTCCAAAGAAAAATTAATAAAAAATAAATAAAAAATAAATAAATAACAATTAATTAATGTTAATACAAATCCCAGTAAACCTAATTTTCGAAGAAAATGGAAAAATAAAAGAAATTTTTCCCTGGAAAAATTAAATACAAGAAAGTCATTAGCATTTTCAAATGAAGAATTTAATTACACCTTTTGCAAAATAAATTTTTACCTCAAACATATTTTCCGTAAATCAATTAAAAAATCGTTAACTCAGTTTCAGAGGACAATTTATAAGAATTTAATGAAAATTATATAACAATGAAATTCTAATTAAAGCTTGAACTGTAATATAAATTTGATTCTAGTAAAAATATAATAAAATACTATATACGAATTTCAACAATGAATAATTTTTTTTTAAAAAATATTTATGACCAAAATGCTTGGGTGTATTTTAAGTCTAAAAATATGATAATTTTCAATTTATAGATATGCAAATCAGATTTTTATCGGATAAAATTAATTACACTGTGGCTTGGTTACCACTTGGCAAATATTCTGCCAAAATCGCATTTTAATTTTTTCTTTTTTATCGAATATTATTATAGTAAGAAAAATGTTTGGAGGGGAAAATTAATTTTCTCCAAAAAAAGTTTTAAATCTTAATGGATTTTGAGATGTTCAAGTATTTGCTACATGGAAAACAAAAAAGCAGAACACGTTGGCTGATTTTTTTTTGAGGTTGGTCGACGACCCGATAAGGAGATGCTTTAAAATGTATAAGTAACCAATAACTTTTTAATAATTATGTACAAAAATTTCATGACATGGAAATAATGTATTTTGTCAAAGGAAAAATAAATAATATCTTTGATATAGAAATAAATTTTTCAGAATGAGAATGAAGAATTGAAAAACGTGAATGTTCCCAGACAAGTCGAATTTCCGTCTTGTTTAAAAAAAAGGGATAAACTATTTTCTTAAATTTTCTTTCAAATATTAATAGAATTGTATTCGAAATTACATCGACGGAGGTAAATAAAGATTTTCCGACCATTTTGTCGAATTTGGGATTCACTTGCACCGCCTACCATATTTCATGAGACCTTCGAGAAACGTGTAACTTTGCAACAGGTTATAATACTACAAGAATTTTTTTTTCCGATTTTTCTAAATTTGACATGAATTTCCCAAAGGCTATTTCATATAAAATGAAATGGTAGGGAAAATATTTCTCATTTTCTATGAAATATAGGGTAAAATTGCCAAAGAAATGATTGACGGTCACTCACCTGGTTTGTGGCATCTTGGTACTCATCTTCCAATCTGTCTAATCCAAAAAGTAATATTCCTGCCGATTTCCAACTTTTTTCAAGTGAGAATTGAATTTTTTCCACAGACCACTGTTTCACTTTAAATGAAATCGTGATAGAATTAGCACACTTAAAAGTCAAAAAAGCAAGGGAGCGCCCATAGATTACGTGCACTCGATCGCCATAATGTATGATGAAGAGCTCGGCTTTGCCTCACTATTTTATATCTCAATACTAATCATTTGTTCCATGCAAATGGAAATAAATGTTCCCGTATTTTTCGGAATATCGTCAACAATATAAAATTCACTAAAACTAAGAAATTTTATTAAAAAATTGAGATATTAACTAGTAAAGCGCGGGAGTCCAGCGCGCGAAACAACGACCAACCCCTGCTTGTAGTGTTGTACGGTCACGCCCTCTATTCACATAACCTCAAAAAAAAAAATTAATAATTTTCAAAAATGCCAAAAATTTACTTTTCACTTATTCACAGACTTTATCTTTTGGAATTTTCAAAAAATTCTCTTGATAAAACACGAAATTTCCCTGCACAATTGCAACACAAAATCTTCACAGCATCCCCAAGGAGACGCTTAGATTATTTTACAAATTATCACAATAAAACAGCACAAATTTGATTTAAACAATTGTTAATTATTGCCGAGAAACTAAATAATTGATGACACAAGTTAAAATTTGTTTCACACTTTTATTAATTCTAGATTGTTTATAAATAAAAGTGGGATTATATTCCAAAGCAATTGTTGTTCAAGCAAACTGTCTACGCCAACAAGTTGCGTGGTTTCATAATGAAGGCACTCAAGTGTAATAATTACTAGATTATTGAGCACTTTGCACTTTTAAAAAACACTCACTTTGTTTAGAAAACTTGAATTTAACTTGACTTTAACCCTTTGAAAACAATGAGTAATTTGCGATGGCATTTCGCGGGAACATTGATGGAGAAGTGCATACCGGCAGTGAATTAAGGACGCAGAGCCAAGTCAATACTGCGTTGCGATTGGTCAATGCTCCTGGCACAGCTGGTTCTCAGCTGATCTGATATACACATCGTTTACTGTCGCATTGAAATGCGAATGTGTGTGTGTAGATGTGTTTTGTTGACCACGCGGGAAACGTACGCGCGTAAATCGCCCCTCAGCCCGCCAACCATAAAACCAAACATGCCACGTATAGTTTCTGACATATTTCTATATAGAGTGTTCAAGAAATAAGAATTTTTTTTTAATATACATAAGTCAAATTATAAATGAAATACAATATTTTTACATTTTCTTTATAATTAATTAGTTTTAATTTTTCAATTAATTTAATATAGAAATTTAACTAATTTTGGGAAAAAAAATTTTTTTGTGTCTCAGATTAGGGGTAGTAAAACTCCATTGTTAAGCACCCTCTTACTATCAAAAATCGATAATGGTGACGCTTCCCCTTAAAATCTTTTCTTATCTAAATAACGAATAACTATTTGAAAAAAATTATTGATCCATTTAGAATAAAAGAATTCTTTTTTATTATTATTTTACTTGTTGAATGGTAATATTTAATGGTTGAATTAATTTTTTCGAATTTATTTAAATTCTTCTACAATTTTTCAATATTATTAATTTTAATTATTTAGTAATTATAATTATTAATTGATCAATAATTAATACTTCAAAATAATGTTTTAAAACAAAATTTATAATTACTTGATCTACTTTTTATTTATAATTGTCATTAAATAATAAATTCGAAACTTCGCGGTAAAAGTTTGAAATGTGCCCAAATAGTCAGGGTTGGTAATAGGAATAAAAGAACTAGTACTGTTACCAACCTGCGTTATTGAAGTCCGTTGTGATTGGTCGGGATATTTTGGAATTTTCGATCCACCCACCAATGAAAGACAACCTTGGAGTTCAGTACTGAGAGTGCAGTCCCATGGTGGTAGATTAGTAGAATAGTGGAACAGTTTTGACCAATCAGATGACTGGATTTTGTAACACTTATTTTGATTGGTCAAATCTCTTACACTACTCTACTATTTTACCCACATGGGACTGCACTCTTACCCAGGCGCAGGGTTGCGCAGTTACGCGTAACTCGAGGTTTTCTACGTATATTACATGTATGTTACATGAGGTAACATACGTATGTTACCCCCCACTCTCGAAAAATACATGCATGTATCAATGTAAGGACGTAACATACTAGGTAACATACAGTAACAAACCCAGGTAACATACATGAAGTATGTTACGTACCCATCTCTGCAGGCTGCGGTTACACCTCTGGCAGGCAGCCTGCCTGCCTGCAGGTTGTCATGGTAACGTACAAGAGTAAGAGAGTCAGTGACTTCAAACTTCTCCCTTACTCTCGTTGCTCCTGCTTGCCTGCAGGTGTCATGGAAACGTACAAGAGCGCCTCAAGGGAGAAGTTAAGGCCAACGCAGAATAGAATCTTTAACCGGAACCGCAATCGTAAGCGTTACCGTGAGAACGAGTTAAAGAAGGATAAACAATATACCTATCCTTCTTTAACTCATTCTTACGGTAACGCTTACGATTGCGGTTCCGGTTAAAGGCCAACGCAGAATAGATTCGCGAAGATCGTTCGCGAACGAGACGCATGAGATAGAAAAGGACACAAATATATTGCTGTCCTTTTCTAACCCATGCTTTGCGTTCGCGAACGACGTTCGCGAAGCAGTTGTGCTTAGGCCTTTACTCTTGTACGTTACCATGACAACCTGCAGGCAGGCAAGAGTAACGAGAGTAAGAGAGAAATCTGAATTCACTGACTCTCTTACCCCTGTTTGTTACATTGACAACCTGCAAGCGCCTGCCTGCATGTCTATAGAGGTGTAACTGCAGCTTTAGAGATGGTGCTACATGTCAAGCGCTTTTAGTTTTTTCCTATTTGATCAATCTACATCATTATTGTTCGTGCGTGGAATTTAATTTTGACATTTTCATTATTCTATTTGTTTTAAATTTTGGAGAGAATTTGTGTAATTTGATGATTGGAAATATTCTTGTTTAAAATTTTCTTTTGGGATATTTTTCGGTGGTAATTATCGGTAATATTTCAGAGTATATTTCGTGTATTTACAAGAAGTTGAGTGGCACTGGTTGTACCAGTGTAGACAACCCCCCAGCGAAGAAAGTTGATTTCAAGCATTTCAAGAGTGTTCGGTTCGGTGAGGAGGGAATTGCAGAGAACCGCTGATCTTGGCGTTGTAAGGGCGTCGTTACTGCGTGCTGTGCAATGTGGTGTATCGTGTAGGCGTTGGCGAGTGAGGGCGAGAAGAGAAGACTGTTCGGGGATGTGTTCGTAAAGGATTTTCAAGTTTTCACTTGCTAATTCGCACATGTGCTTTGCATCAACGATAAAAAAGCGCAAGCCGTGACGCTTCTCGGCCATTTTGGTGTCATCACGTCAAGTTCCGCGATTTCTTAGCATACAACTTCTTTGGGAAGTGTCGTTAGTGCATCGTGAGATCCTCTTGTCTCATAGTTTATTGCACGTGAATTTCCCGGACAATTTAATCGAATGAAACACGAGAGGCATATCGGAAGATAAAAGTGTGTCCCATAAAAAAAAAGAATTCGCGATTGTATGCCATGGATTGATTGTCGCCGGAGTGTTCTGCCTAACTTGATTTACACCTGCAAAACGTTTACACGGGAAATGCACACAATCTCAGAGAATTTCGGCGCGGGATGATACAATTGTTTCATCGTCTAGAAGCTACAGTCGAGAATTAAGGATCATTTTTATAGGTGCATTATCCCGCTTTCAAAAACGGTGTCATCGCCCGACGGGGTGCATACGTGGAGTTGGATTATAATATGTGAGTGTTTACAAATTTTTATTGCATGTTGAATGTGATCCTCCCTTTTTTCCTTCCGAAAAAAATCTTCTTTCCTTCTGTCATTTAAATTACGAATACCAATCCGTTGTATATAGACTATTTTTTATTACAACTTGTTTTCTGTTTTTTATATTATCTCCTATTTGTAGAATTTTTGTCCATTTTATATTGTCTTCCTTCAACTGTCAATTGCAACAATTAATCTCTTTTAGGTTGTATTGTAATTGTTGGTTATCAAACCGGTCTGTCAACTGTACGGACGACTCGAAAGGTATTTTTAGTATTTTAAATTGGTTTCTTCGTTCATTTAATTGGAAATCAATTTCTTTTATTGGATTCCCAAGAGCAATATATTATTAATATTCGTTGAAGTGTCTATTGCGTAAAAATGAGTAAATTTTTGTGAAATTGAGTGCTCGTTTCCTCGAAACTCGTGGTTGATAAAATCGATTGTTTACTTCGGGTGAGTTGGGTAAATCAAAGAAGGCGTGGATCTACGCTGCTATAGGTGTTAGAATATAGTATATAGAGAAAGAGTAAAAAAAGGCGAAAGAAAGAAAGACAGAAATTTCCGTCAAATTGTTCATGCTTTATGCACTTGTGAATCATCCTCGAATCTTGGCTCGGATTCAGTATTCCCCCCGGACTCCTCATACGTTTCTCATTCTTTCTTGGAATGTGACGGGAGATCATCGCCGTAGGGAGAAAACCGTGAAAATAATAGGAGGCGCTGTTCGCAGTTCTTGACATCATACTTGGCGTGAGAAAATGGAAAAGTAGCAATAATTATTATTCTAAATTTGTCCACACGCAGAAAGGAGAGAAAGAAAAATAATATCTATTTTTTATTTTATGAATTCTTTATTATAGAAACTAAATTCTATAACGGAATTTAGTTTTTTCCATTCGGGTGTTTACTTTTTCACTTATTAAACAAAAAATTTTTCTTAAACTTCACACACGTTGCGCTGTAAAAAGTAAGGATACGCGATCTATGTTCATTGTTTTCATTTAAAGTCGTGAGATCCTTTTTCTTAATATGGAATAAGTGACCGTGTCAAGAAAACCGGGTCTTTTATTAACTTCTGTAGGTCAAGCTATACAATCCGCTTTCGTACAAATTTGCGTAGGTGGAACAAACCAAACAATGTGTTCAAAGACCGTGTGGAATACGAGCTTGTGCAATTAAAACCGCAACCCGTAATGCATTTAAATATTCTCACTATTAATTAACTTTTCACATTCTTGATTGTAATTGATTTTCCTGGAAAGATGTTTGAAAAAAACTCAATTAATTTTTTTTTATATCAATTTCTATTTATTTTACTCTTACTCTTTAATTTGTTTTTACTTATACTTTATAAATTGGGGAATTTTCCTTAAATAAAATCTATTATTAACATTTAAATCTCTATTAATTATATTAATACTTAAACTATTATTTTATTTTCTTTTATTCTTTATCATTTTATTTTTAATTTTATTTTCTTTTCATTTTTTTCTTTATCGTTTTAATTTGTTATTATTTTATTTATTTTTTGTTCCCAATTTTTTTAAATATTTGTTTCAGTGATAAAATAGTTTTTGGCCACTGAACGATTATTTTTATCATTTTTCGAAGCACGTGGCATTTTTTTCTAAATTCATTCGTTTTTATTTTCTACAATTTTTTGTGTCTTTTTATTTTATTCTTTTTTTTTGAAAGTTTCAACATCTTTCAAAATACCTTTTGAAATAGAAGTAGTTCAGTATAAAAACGTACTCTTGATTTTCTGCAAACAACCCTAGAAAGTCATTTGCGCAATGAATGAAAAGGGTGAAAAGCCATCACTTTGCACTTGGCCTGCCCTTCCTTGCACTCGCATTCATAGATCACGGGTCAAAGATTATTTTTAAGGCTAACTATTAAAAATTTATATCTATAGTATATAAGGTACTATAAGGATTTTTTAAAACATTTTTTTAGTCTCCACAAATTTTTATAATTACGATCGTTAATTAATTTATGTTTATATTTTATCTATCCACAGATAATATTTTTTTCTTTAATATTTTTATTAAAATTTCTTTTTGTTTTCAATTTTCAATAAATTTTTAATTTCCAATTACATTAGGAAAAATATTTCTATTATTAATAAAATTCTTTTTAACATTTTACGAATTATTTGCAAATCGTAATCTTTTGAAGGAAAATATTGAAAATATTTTTTTTCAATGTTAAAGAGATAAAAAATATTTTTTTTCTTTTTTTTTCTTCGTAGAAATATTATTATCTGAGTGCATAAGACGGATAAGTATCGTGTATTTACACAAGCGTTCTTGGGACATCATGATGATAATTACGTGACCGGGCGAATTGTCACTTCATTATCACTTCTTTAATTATTTCTATATTCTTTCCTCTAAACAATTGTTTTAGTGCTTGTCTATTAATAAACTTGTTGCATTAATTTTCTAAAATGTTATTTTTAGATTTTTTAATGATCCTGGAAGTTGTGAAACGCAATTAATTTATTTCTTTGTTAAAATAAATTTTTTTACGAAGTTGAAGTCCACAACGTTGATCAACGAATAACATTTATTTAATTTATTCCAAAATTATTTTTAATTTAATATTTATTCATATAACAATTATTATCATAATATAAACATCAATATATTTTGTCTAAATATTTTATGGCAATATTGCTGCTTTATTTCTTTTAATTTATTAAGTGAATAATTTTTTTCGTTAATAAACGTTGTGGACTTCAACGTCGTATTTTTTTACAATAATTTTATTCAACAGTAAAGAATAATTGGTTGTAGAGTTTGTATAACTTATGTTTCATCTTTTATTATTATTGCTACTAGTAATTTAATATAAAAATAGGGGAATGTGCCATCTACTGCGATTTTTAGGTTTAGCATCCTTTGAAATAAACAATTGGAGAATTATAATGCAAGAAGTAAAGTTAAGGGTAATTAAATTGAAAGCTCTTGTTATTTAGATAATAAAACATTCTAATAAAAACTTTATAGAAATTGATTATTTAAACAAATTATATCAAATGCATGAATTACTGGGAGATTGAGCCAACTACTGTGAGCGAATTATTGCGATAGAAATACGTATATTTAGTGGTGATGTTGCTATCAGTAATTGGAGCACTTGCATATTCAATGTAAATGTGCCAATTAAAGCGGGAAACAATTTTCGTTCTTAAATAATTAAATTATTAATACTTTAAATGTGTTTCTTTACGTATAATTGTATTGAGTATAAGGTAGAAAATACTTGTTGCGAGAATATTGTGAGAGGATATAATAAATAATTATAAAAATTGTCTTCTGTATAAAAATGTAAATTAAATTAATATTTTGATAAAATTTGAATTTAAAGAAGAAATAATTAAATTTATATATTTATATATTTATATATTTGAAGCATTTATATATAAATGCTTTAAATAAAAAGGCACTTGTTTCGAGAGTGACCACACATTTTGTGTTCGTGTAAACGTAAACATATACGATATTAACAACGTTGCTCATTCTTTGAATATATGAATACACAGGTTGGTGAAGTTCACAACGTTTATAATCAACGATTTCTGTAGGAAAATATTTTTTTAAACAAATTTTTATTAATTTTTGTACAGAAAATAGTGCGTTTAATATTTTTAATAATGATTTACAAAAAAAAATATTTGTGAACAAAAATTTTTATTCCTTTTGGTAGAAAATATTTTTTTTTGCTTTCAATCGTTTATCATAAACGTTGCAAACTTCACCGACGTGAATACACCCACAGTAGCTCTTTTACATACGAGGTAGAGCCTTTTAAATGAATCAAAAAGAAAATTGGGTCCGTGGTCGCGAGAGTCCTCATTTTTGTATGTAACGTAATAAAAACTTTTTACGATCCAATTCCCGTTTATTGTAACACACATCTTCGAGAAGCCGCACTCTATTATTCAATTAAGTAGAGAATTTTTTTGTTTTTTATATAATTTACACTTTTTTTAATTTGGTACTAGATTTTTATTTTCAATTTTAGGTAATAGGGGAGACTGGGGTAAACCCGCTCACTTTTTTTCAGAACGGTAAAAACCTAGGAAATTATTCTCTAAATCTAAGTTAATTTAAATAATTTCAAAGCTTATGATTTCTACTAACAAAATAAAAAAGAGTGTTTGATTTATCTATTTTAGTTTTACTTAGGGAAAATTTTTAATACACATATATCCAATTTCTAAATCACAATTTTCCAGGGTAAATCCGCTCACCCCTCGGGGTAAACCCGATCACTTGATTTTTTTAAGAATTTAAGGTAATCCCGACAGTTTTATTTTGTATATATTAAATTTCTCCTTATTTCCGTCTTCAGTATGATTTATTAATGATAAATTATGAATTCTATAAACAATAAATATTGGTTTATTAAATAATAAGTATAGGTTTCATGATTTGTAACTGTAAATTTAAATAATATTTTATTAAGAGAAAATTAAAATGTAGTTACAATTTTGGATGTAAAAATTAAAAATTTAAAAATAAATAATGATAAAACGTGAACTGAACGAAGACAACAAAGTAGATTTATGTCTTTTTTTTAGCCGAAAAAGACAGCGATAAATTTTGATTATTTGTTTGCGTTGTTTGTTATAACCGTTATAACCTAATAATCACTAATAATGACTGATATATAGACATGATTCCGCTCAATGTTGCCAACAAATATTGATAGTTCGGTGCCATCTACTGAAAAAAATCGCCACAAATCGCGAAATACGGGACATTTAAAATGTTAAATATTCAACTAATTACTCAATCATTCAATAATATTGTTAGGAAATGAATATTATTTATTTTTTAATAAATATTTTTAATATTAAAAATTTTAAGATCGTCAAAAAAAACGCAAATACTGTTAATACTGATTCGGCTTCCTACACAAATTTAATAAGTGAGCGGATTTACCCCGACTTCATGTGAGCGACTTTACCCCGAATGTGTTTCTCACATTTCAAAATAAATTTAAATAAATCTTTTTGAAATCAAACAAAACTACATATATATTTCGAAAAAGGACATCCAATAGCATAAAAAAATTTGTCGAACAAATTAAGTCTCAAAAATAATAATCGAAAAACTTAAAAATCCGAAGATCATTTTTTCTTTTTTGCACTTCTAAAAACAATTGACCGTCTCTGGATTTATGACAAATTCATGGAATTAAACGAAAGTTCGTTAACATTAGTTGTATGTTAAGTACTATTCACAGTACAAATATCTCCATCTTAAGTTGAGTTTATAGCGTCAAATCGCTAGTGAGCGGGTTTACCCTGTGCGCGGGTTTACCCCAGTCTCCCCTAATACAATTAAAAAATTAATTCAATAAATATTAAATTATTATTATTATTATATATAATTAATTATGTTCCTAATAAATAGTTTTGTTTATAATCCACGACTTAAAAGATAAATTATTTTTCTACTAAAACTTCTTTTTAAATTTTCCCTAATATTTTTCCACGTTTTATAATTTTATAGATAGTAAGTTTTAAATAATTGTAAATAAAAAAAATATAAATAATAATTTCATTAGTAGGGTATAAGGAGGGGCGACATGGGCGTACGGGGTCGAACAAGTCACGAGATTTTCTTATAAAATATAATTCTTTTAATTTTTATAGTAGTAGGATAACTGCTCCAGTCGTTGGCAGTGCGCTAGTGGTTGGCACCCCTCTTAGGTTTTCTTTAAATAACAAGAATTAGAAAATATCTAGCATGTTTTGCATACGATTATTAAATTTTCCAACATTTTTTACAAAAATCTAGTATATATAACTTATTAGAAGTAATTACATAATTGCATTTAAAAAAATTAAATTAATATCATTGTCAAAGTGTTCGGAAATTTTCGATTTTTCTAAAGAAAATCTTAAGAAAACTGAAATTTTCAAACTTAATTTACTATTATTAGAAGTTAGTAAATTTACTTTTTTCTTTGCAAACATGTTAGTAGAATATTTAAATATTGATAGTTTAACACGTCTTGTTCTTAAAAATTATTAATTTATTTATTTGAATGGGGTGCCAACAAAAATATTTAAAAAAAGCATCTATTCCAGTCGTTGGCATACACATGCCAAAGACTGGACAAGCAATTTTTAACCAAGCTCCAGTCGTTGGCACCCCTCATTTCGCAATGAAAAGTGAGGTTAGGTAACAATGTTTACGTTCTGTCTATAACATCGCACGTATCGGAGAGATACAAGAAAATTAAATAACTTTAAGATCTATATATTAAAATTGATATATTTTTTAAATATTTATGAATTGCCTCGTTATATCATACATTAAAATAAATAGAAAAGTTATTATTAGTACAGTGAAAAATGTTAAAAACTCTGGTCATCGCCTAGTCAATCTTACTGTGCATGAATTAGGTTATATGGAACTTTGTTTCGGAATTGTTTTTTTTTGCTTGTGAAATAACTAAAAAAATTCATAAATTATTTTTCAGTAATAGGTACATTTTAGAAGGAATGTCTTATAGTAGGGTCATTCCATTATATTTCACCTAAAGTCGTTGCGGCCTATTTTCAGAAAAACATGATAATTTGTAAAAATGATTTTTAATATCAGCACTAGAGGTGTGCAAAATTCGAATGGACAGAAATTCGAATCGAACTAGCTAATTCGAAACTTTGAATTCGAATTTCGAATTGGCCGATTCGAATCGAATTAATTTACAAAGTTTCAAAATGTTTCATTAAATTTTTTTTTTGTTATTTAATGCAATAGGTATTTTTTGAAAAATATTTATAGAGAGAAAATATTTCGTTTCTTTGAACGTGGTATAGAAATTTTGAAAAATTAAATTTTATGATACGTGACACAAAATGTAATAAAATTCTAATTTAAAGAAAGAAAAGGAACATTTTATTTATTTTTTATTATTTAGAAATTTTTTTTTAACTTTTAATTTCAACATCTTTTTTACAATAATTTTTTGAATTTTATTTTATAATAAAATGATTACTAAACATTATAACTTTAGAAACATTTTGTAAAATTATTTATAAAACAATTTATAAAACATTATTAGGGTAAGGAGGGGCGAGATGGGTATAGATATTTTTCTTGTGTTAATGCTTAAACTGGGTTATGAATTAGTCAAAAGTATCTTATAGTTTACGATCAAAAACTATTTTTTTTTATTTATTTCCTTTATCTTAAATAATAATAATATTATCAAACCAATACATTATTTAATGTTTTTTACATGATTACATACATTTCAAAAAAGTCTTAAAATAGTTATTCTATAGGGTAACTGCTCCAGTCGTTGGCACCCTTAAGGCCAAATTTTGACTTTAAGAATTATTTTAATAGTTAAAAACTAATATTATATAATACTTATGGTAATATATGTATTCAGAATTTAATACAGAATACGATAAAATGATCAGTTTTTTATTAAAATAAACTGAAAGTTTTAAATTATTTAATAATGATTTAATGACACCAATTTCCAGTCGTTGGCAAGTTTTGAACGTGTGAATAAACAAAATATTTGTAATCAAAAGTATTTTTATAAATAACTAATGGCAATAAAAATTAAAAACTTAAATTTAACGTTTTCAGTAACTTTATAATCAATTTATGTCCCTAAAGTTTTGAACGTTCAAATGAACGAAATTTATTTATTTTCTCTTGAAATGCAAATTCTCTTATACAATAATATTACGTCACGTATTAAAAATTAATTTACAAAGTTATTATTGAACTATATATGAATATATTCTCTTGTATTTGTTTATTACTTAAAATTGTAAGTAATTTTTCTTGATTAATAAAAAAATAAAGAATTTTCAAATTTACTTGCTTGAAACACATAAGAAATTTAAAGGTTATGTATGGGGTGCCAACCCATGGAACTCGTGGGTGCCAACGACTAATGCTTGCAGTGCCAACGACTGGAAATTGGTGTCATTAAATCATTATTAAATAATTTAAAACTTTCAGTTTATTTTAATAAAAAACTGATCATTTTATCGTATTCTGTATTAAATTCTGAATACATATATTACCATAAGTATTATATAATATTAGTTTTTAACTATTAAAATAATTCTTAAAGTCAAAATTTGGCCTTAAGGGTGCCAACGACTGGAGCAGTTACCCTATAGAATAACTATTTTAAGACTTTTTTGAAATGTATGTAATCATGTAAAAAACATTAAATAATGTATTGGTTTGATAATATTATTATTATTTAAGATAAAGGAAATAAATAAAAAAAAATAGTTTTTGATCGTAAACTATAAGATACTTTTGACTAATTCATAACCCAGTTTAAGCATTAACACAAGAAAAATATCTATACCCATCTCGCCCCTCCTTACCCTAATAATGTTTTATAAATTGTTTTATAAATAATTTTACAAAATGTTTCTAAAGTTATAATGTTTAGTAATCATTTTATTATAAAATAAAATTCAAAAAATTATTGTAAAAAAGATGTTGAAATTAAAAGTTAAAAAAAAATTTCTAAATAATAAAAAATAAATAAAATGTTCCTTTTCTTTCTTTAAATTAGAATTTTATTACATTTTGTGTCACGTATCATAAAATTTAATTTTTCAAAATTTCTATACCACGTTCAAAGAAACGAAATATTTTCTCTCTATAAATATTTTTCAAAAAATACCTATTGCATTAAATAACAAAAAAAAAATTTAATGAAACATTTTGAAACTTTGTAAATTAATTTTTAATACGTGACGTAATATTATTGTATAAGAGAATTTGCATTTCAAGAGAAAATAAATAAATTTCGTTCATTTGAACGTTCAAAACTTTAGGGACATAAATTGATTATAAAGTTACTGAAAACGTTAAATTTAAGTTTTTAATTTTTATTGCCATTAGTTATTTATAAAAATACTTTTGATTACAAATATTTTGTTTATTCACACGTTCAAAACTTGTGCATAAAATTTTATGAAGAATGAGATTGTAAATAATAATTTCGACAAACAATAATTCTATTAATAATAATTTTATATTTTAATGTTTATAATTGTCTTTCATCATTAAATCTAAATTCTCTTAAAATAAATATTTAAATGAAAAATTCAAATAAAGTAGAAAATTTACTTAATTAGCTTTCAAATAAATAAAAAATTCTCCGATGTGAAAGTCTTTGAACTAATTTTTTAGGAAGCATTCAATTTCATAATATTGAATAATATAATTTAATTTTTATATTAGTTTAATTTTACTAATATTTTTTTTCCTTTTAGACTTTCTTAATTTTTATTGTAACTGTTTTTTGTTTTTTATTCACTAAAATTTTAAAAGTGCAAATAAACAAAAATGTTCTATTTTAATAGATAAATAATTAAATAAATTTTTAATATAATTAAGTTTTAGAAAATAAAAATAATTTTTATTAAAATTTTTAGGACATGATTTTTTGTCTTTTCTTGTTTCTGTTTTTTATTTCTTAGTTTTTTGTCGTTTATATCTTGTTCTTTTTTCGTTGGTATAATTGCTTCTTTTATGAGGATTATGACGTTAATGACTCGTCATTTGTATATAAATTTTGCAATTGAGTTAAAAGAGAAGATAAATTTATATTTGAAGGAAATTAAATATTCATGTTCATCAAGAAACTCGCATTTCTCGTACATATATTTTATATATGTTATATATACAGGCAGTGATTGGCATACAATGGAAGAAAACTCGTTGGAAAGAAACCCCTGTTAGGCAAAAGTTCTCCTTTATTTTTCCACAATTTTTTTTCTTCCTCTCATTTTTTTTTTTTTTTTTTTTTTTTGATGGAAATATGCTTTAGAGTTGTGCTTCAGTTCAGAAACTCTAAAGCCTAGCCTGTTACCGTTAGTTTAGTCGATGTGGCGACACTGATATTACAAATGACATAAAATGCCAGATCTCGAGGCGCAATGACAGTCACGTTTTTGTGAGAGAGTTTACCCAGAAATTCGACTTCTCTCTCTTCTATTTTATTCTTTTTCAACTGAAATTTTAGTTTCGTATCTCGAATCTCTAGAATAATTTAATTATTCCAAATTATGTTGTTTACTCAAGATTCTTGTCCAGGCATCTTCATATTCACTAATTTCATATACCCAAAAATTCTTAAAGATGACGCTCTAATTAAATGATCTTTATCGTGAAAAGTAAATTTATATTTTAAATAAAGAATTGTTTTGTACATTAGTGGATTAATTTTCTTTGCTATTTAATTAAATTGTTTCTTTGGAGGCAAAAATTCTGTTTTGAGAATAATAATTAAAAGCGAAGGTAGAATGCAAAATATAGAGGTGTAAATTTAGTTTAAATTTTAGTCTATATTGTTTGTGTTATAATTATATTTTGAATAAAGTGTTTATGTTGAATATATTTTTGTGGACCGAGATTATACACACTCGATGGTAGTTTGCAATTAATAATTTTAAATTTTGTTTCTATATAAACTGGTTAGTTAAAAAATGTTAGTAAAACGTAGTGGTTAGTCTGTTGTGGACTTACGTGACTGAAATTGTACGAGAATAATCCCTTTAAGTTCGATTCTACAAGCAAGTTAATTAACGAAGTTAACTTTGCTGACGATAGTCTGTGAAACTATTGTTGAAGTAAACAGAGAAATATTTCAGGAAGTTAAAGTATCGCTTTACATTCTGACTAGTTCAATATGATGCAGTAGATAACAAAAAGAGTTTGGAAGAGACACTATGGAGTAAAACACGGAATATTTTTTCTTTTAATATTTGTACATGACAATTATTTCTCTCTCTCTCTCTTTTTCTCTCTCTTCACCAAAAATCTCCGTCTATCTCTATCTTTTGTTTTCTTTTTTTTTCTCTTTCGATCTCGATCTCAAGAGAATATTATTATTCTTCTTAAAGCTGCGCACGAGACGAGACGAGATTTTATATAGTCTCGTCTCGGTCTCAGAAAAATAAAAATTTGTAGGTCTCGTATCGGTATCATCTCGGTCTCGTCAACCTTGATATCGTCTCTGTCTTGCTTTTATAATTTTGGTCTCGTCTATTTAAAAAAATGGTCTGAAAAATGAAACAAGAATCTAATATAAATCCCAAATTCAGATTTAACATTGCACATAAAAAATATAATTTCAAATTTACAGAGCATCTAAAAATTTTTTAAATTCAGATTTTGATCATGAATTTAGACACAATAATGCGCTTGAATTTATTTATTACTAATCGAGATTCTTATACGTAAAGAGTTTTGATTCGCTATTGCTCATAGAGAATTTAAAAAATGTTTCAAATTTTTGTAGTTTCTTATGAAATAACCAATTAAAACTGAGGACGTTTCAAAATATACTTAGAAACGAGATGGTAAACAAAGCCACAAGACAATATTATGATGACTCCACTCGAAACAAATACGGGATCAATTTTCGTGCGGTTATTTTACGTTTGTAGAGCTGGGGTATTGAATTAGTCGCAAAAAGTTGTTTCATTTCCGATATTTTTAGTGAATGTTAAATCACGATTATATATTGTGAAGGTCTCGGCCAGAGTCTCGTCGAGATTTGCTTTTATGTGGTGTCGTCTCGTCTCGTCTCGTCTCGATCTCGTGCGCAGCTTTAATTCTCCTATTTTTTTCTTCTCAAGATTTACAGTAGAAAAAAATTCAATTCTCGTGTATGAGGTATTTTTTCTTCACTCTCTTGTAATTTACCAAATTGAATGTTATTTTCATTTATATAGTTATAAAGATAGAGAAAAAAATAATAGAGGAGAGGAGAAAAAAAGAATAGTATTTCCGCGTTGCTCGGGTAAGCGAGTCGAATACGAAACGTCGCATTGTCATTTTCGATCGGATAATAGTATAATTAAAGTCATCTTCCGGTTTATTATTCCAGTGGATTTTCTAGCCCTTCCGAACAATGAGTGATCTCCATCGGAAATGGTCACACATACCAGTAAATATATTCTTTTATTTTTATTTTTCATTTTTATTAAATTCCATTTTATTTCTCTTCTTTTATTTTGGTTTTACGATGCTGTTTCTTTATTTTTGTCTTTTTATTATTATAATTAATAAATTACTGTCTTTATGTTATTATAAATAAAGTAGATTTTGCACTATTATCTAGTAAAATATATACAATTTACTATATTTTTTAAGATTCACTACTATCTGGATACTTTTTTGGATTTGTGAAACTAAAAGAAGGATCATTTTTTTGTTATGTACTTACACAGAAAAAAACCCGACTCATTTTTGTTGCAACTCATTTGCAAGTCGGTCTCGAAATGAGTAATCGACAACTTCAAGTGACTCGAAATTATTATCGTATTAATTAATTATTATATTATCGTAAAGAAAAAATGATACCCCTTAAGACTCATTTTGAGTCTTTTCCCTAGAAACTCAGAATGAGTCGAAGGGGTACCATTTTTGTTGCAGTTCAAAATAAGTCTCATATGCGACTCATTTTGAGTCCGGTTTTTTTCTGTGTGACTAAAAAAGGAAAATGATGTTTTAACTATAAATAAAAAAGTTATTAATTTTTTATTGAGATATTGCAAAATTCGTAAACTAAAATTTTCACTAAGCGGGGAAGTTGAGCAAATTTTGAGCAAAAAAAAACTTCCAGCGAGAAAGTTGTTCATTAAGGTCTGAACAAGTTTTTCCCGAAAGTTATTCTGGAACGACCCATAAGGTAAGATACTCGCGCTGGGCGTTCAGCCGCCAACGACTTTTAACATTCGCCATTTGTTAACTAATTGTTTAATTGAACTGTATCTTTCGGGGAAAACTTGTTTAGACCTTAATGAACAACTTTCTCGCTGGAAGTTTTTTGTTGCTCAAAATTTGCTCAACTTCCCCGCTTAGTGAAAATTTCAGTTTACGAATTTTGCAACATCTCAATAAAAAATTAATAACTTTTTTATTTATATTTAAAACATCATTTTTATTTTTTAGTCACTCGCAGGATAAAATAACGCGTATTTTCGTTTTTGTTTCATTAAGAAATTCGTAAAATTGACTGAGTAATCGCGAGTTGAAGTGAAAAAACAATAAAAATTTCGCTCTTTAAAAAAACAGTTTTTTCCTTATATTTCGAAAACGGTAGTAGATACAATAAAAATTTAAAAGAAAAAAAGATGCGCAATGAAATTTCCTATAAGGATATGTACATGAGATATTTAAATTCGAAAGTCGAATTTTGGATGTCCAGGGGACTTCGATTTAGGCCGAGAAAAATTTACGTGCCCTTCTACGATCCGCCGGCTCTTATTACCTAACTTCCTATCATAAAGGTTTTTTCATTTCATTAATCAAAAAAAAGTTATGGCACGTTTTAAAAAAAGTTGAAAATTCGACTTTTAGAAAAGTGGCCCCAAGGTGGTGGTCACTAGACAAAAATTCACTAAAAAAGTTTTTAAAAAATGTAAAAAACGTATTATTAAGTTGTTTATTTAATATTAATTGTTTTTCAGGATCACAGAAACATATTACATTTTTTTTGCACTTTGTCCTTTCGTCAAAAATGATACTTTTAGTGTGTGTATTAGACAGGTAAAATTTTGAAAATAATTCTATTTCATTATTATTCACCATAAAACTTAAAAATTGATAAAATTCACGTTCACAGTGATAAATGTTGATAAATATAGCGTATAAACACATTTTCATAAAAAATCAAAAGCGACCACCTTGTGGCCAAAAGTGTCCACCTTAGGGCCAAGACACAATTTTTTAAACGTTAATGAGACATTTTTTTAAAGCATAATTTTAATTATATTCAGTTGGAATATCATTGTACGATATATAAAGATAATTATAACGATTTTTACTAATTTAAAATAGCCAATTTCGATGCTTTGAACACCCTGAGAAAAAAATTTCTCGATCATTTAAAAACAGAAATTTTACGACGTTCACGTTCACTTTACGACTATTTTCCTGAAAACTTTACTAAAATCTTTGTCTTCTCAAATAATAACAATAACAAAAAACATTTGAAGATACTAACTAATATACAAACATTTTCTTAGAGTGACCACCTTAGGGCCCTGACCACCTTAGGGCCCTGACCACCTTGGGGCCCTCTCCCCTACATATTATTGGTTATTTTAAGATTTAATAGATATATTAAATTATATGTTAACGAATAATATGTACTAGAAAATATTAAATTAGGAAATTCAAACATTATTAGAGGAAAATAAATAACAAAATTAAGCAAACAAAGACACACTCAGAAAAAGAGTTGGCTGTCATAACCAATTAAATAGTTGCTATAGCGCGATCCAATTAATTGGTTAGCACATCCAACTATTGGATACTGTATCCATGCGAAAAGGTACCCCAGCTATGTATGTAATGCAGTAATATGCTATGCAGGTAATGAAGCTAAAAAGTTGGATGTATCAACCAAGAAATAGTTGCCCCATCCAATTAATTGGATCGCGCTATAGCAACTATTTAATTGGCTATGGCAGCCAACTCTTTTTCTGAGTGCATTTATTTAAATCAACCAAATACATTTAATTAAAACTATTTATTTGAATCAAACAAGTCTTTTCTCTTTAAATAAACAAATTTTTTGGTTATATAAAATAAAAATGTTTGGTTGAGTGTAATAACCATTTGGTTAATACAAATAAACGTATTGGAAGAAATTTTTTGGTTGAATCAGACAAACGTTTGGTTGACTATAGCAATGCATTTATTTGGTTGATTCAACCAAAATTTTGTTGTTTCGAACAAATTTTTTTCTGAGTGTAAAATCTTTTTGTAAAATTGTTAGAAAGTAGATGAAAAATGCTTTAAATTCATTTTAGAGACATTAAAATCGATAAAGTTTTATAAAAGTTATATGGTTTTGAAAATGGCAGTGTTACTTAAAATGTCAAAAGTTTAACCCCCACTACTTTCTACAATTTTTTTTAAAGAGCTGATATTTTACAAATTTATTACTTTCATATAGGACAACAATTTCTTAAAATACCAAGCCAATCCCAAGACTTTCAAATTTGGGCTGGGACGTTTGGGAAATAACGCCTCATATTCATATTTTGTCTCGAACTTAGACGAGATTCTTCTAACAGTTTAGCATTTACTATTAAATTTACTCTGAAATTTCAGAATATTTCCATTTTAAAAATTTAAGAAGTAACTGATAAATTAATAATAAATCATACATAATACAAATAACACAGGCCAACAAAATTAAAAAACATTTTTGGTGCGATACTTGGGCTCAAATTAAAGCTTAAGCTTTCTTCAACAATTCCCGAAAATCGCATTCCTGCACCACAACCTCAAAGTCCATAGAAGTCAATTTTTGAATCGCAAAAACTAATTCTGGAAAATTTGGTTTGCATTTTTCTTGAAAATTGAAGATAATGAAATTTCATTTCTAGACTTAAATTAAAGCTTACATTTTTTAATAAAAGTGCCAGGGTGTCTACTAACCGGGAAATAACCGGGAATTAACCGGGATTTTTATACAAATCCGGGAATTTTTTCACCAAAATTAAAAAAGTTTTATTATTTTAACTTGTTTTTAAAAAAATTACTTTTTATTTCAATTTTTGTAGATATTTATACTCTTCTCTAACTTTGAATTAGTAAAAAAAATTAATTTGATAGTAAAAATCAAGCACTAATTCAAACATATTATGTAAACAAATTTAAAAACATTATTGAGATAATAGAAATATTATGAAATTCGACTGAAAATATGTAATTGCATTTCTTAAAGAATTTCTTTAGAAACTTTTTAACAAATAAAATTTTCAAAGTATTTTAATTTAATAATTAATTAATAATTGGATTTTATAGTCACATTTTAATGAATTCATGTTTCTTAGTGCGAAGATTAATAATTAAAATTTTTATTAGTCAATTTAAAAAAAAAGATATGCACTTCAAATTTTTCTATTAAAATTGAATTTTCACAAATTTTTTTTTAAATTCTGAAAAATAAAATTGTTTAAATTTTTTAATTCCATTGTTGCAAGATAATTTAATTTTTCTAAGCAAATACATAATTGAAAATTTTTGAAATATTACTTATTAAGTAAATAATTAATTATCACTGCTTTTTTTAAATTGTAATAAAATTCTTCACAGGAATTACATTATTTTCATAAATAATATCATTCTTTGGAAGGATTTTAATTATTTTTGTAAATAGTAAAATTCTTTGCAGAAATTCAATTATTATCAATAGAATTGTAATAGAATTAAAAAAGAAATTTTCCATAATTATAATTATAAACAGACAAGATTATTTTTAAAAAATTGAAAAAATTAATTTTCAAATTTTCAATTAAAATTATTATTTATTTATGTTCGAAATCAAATTTAAATTTAAATTTTATGAGAAAAGAAAACCGGGAAATAACCGGGAATTTTGTTGAATGAAAATAGTAGACACCCTGAAGTGCTTTAAATTAAGTACACTGAGAAAACTGGAGAGTCAAATACAGAGGTTCAAAAAGTGTATGTTTGCTTTGCTTATGAAGAGACCCAGGCAGAAAAGTCGGTGGTGTGCCGATGCCTACGACCGGCTCGACACCGGCCCGGTGGTAAAGTCGGACAATACCCGGTACCACCACTGTGGTACCGGGCCGGTTCCTAAAAGACAACCGGCCTGGCACCGGCCCGGTAGTAATGTCGAACAATAACCGGTACCGGCACTGTGGTACCGGGCCGGTTAATAAAAGACAACCGGTCCGGCACCGGCCCGGTATTATTTTTTAATACCGTTTTTACAACGGTGATGGACTTTTTCCGGCATCAAATTTAGTACCGGCCCGGCACCGGCCCGGTTCCGGCATTCGATGCAGTTTTTACACCGGCGACGGGATTTTACCGGCATCAAAATTAGTAGCCGCACCGGCCCGGTACCATGCCAGTGGTTTTTCTTTAGCCTTAGTCCCAACGTATAATGACATTAACAAATGTTATTATAATTATTAACTTTGACATTACATTATTCAAACTGTCTTTTAGAAAAGGTTTTTTCTATTAATTTTGAACATTTTGTAATTAGTCCTGGTGTCACACTTCATATATAAACTTTCAATTCACTTTTCATAAGCAGGTTTAGGTTAGCGGATGCGGCGTCGACTTTGTAGCCCGAGGGTCCTGAGTTCCATTCCTCATGTCTTCAGATTTTTCGTTAATAATTAATAATAATTCATATATGTTTCAGCATTCTACACGGAAAAAATTAGTCGCTGAAGTTTTCAGCTACTACTCGAAGACTCTCGGATATGAAAAAATACTTTATAAACTTATAGAAATACTCTATGATTTTAGCAGAAATTCTCTAAAAAAGTCGAGGACTTTTTATAAACCTAGTAGCGGAAAAAAGTCGTGGAATTATTGTAACACTTTGATACAAAGTTTCGTCGACGAGTCGAGGAAAACGGTGCGCAGAAAAGATACGCATACTCTCAGGCGATAAACGCGATCTGCAGTCAATTTAATACCGTTCATTTACAAATTCTTGTCTACAGTGTTTGTGAATTATATATTGGAGGATTAAAATCTTTTTATATGTATATATAAAATATAATTATTAATCGTTAAATAAGTTTTTAGAATAATGAACAGAAAATAATTTTATTGCCTTAGTTATTATTTTAATTAAATATTATCATTTTTCTATTCATTTAATAAATTAAAAATAATTGTAAAATAGTCCTTAACGTATACTGAAATACTCTTTAAAATTCTAAAATATGTTGAAGAGAAATATTTGAGATTTTTAATTTTCAAAATATTGCACATTTTCTCACAAGCGGTAAAGAAAGGTTCCATTTAGTATATAAGGACGATGAAAAAGTAGATTCATATAGCGTGCGAAACAACGAAAGTGTAGGATAACATGCGTATTGGTGTTAGCTATTTAGTTTTAGGCAGGTTATTAGTGATTAAATAGTGTCAAATTACATGTGATGAGTGTCGTGATTATGTATAAATGTAGGATTGTAATTAAATATAAGGCATAAAAGGAATGAAATAAATAAGAACTGAAAGAATTTTTTTTACTGGTCCGCAGAATTTTTCATTTTCCGCGACTATCGTTGAAAGTTTAGAATACTGTAGAAGAAAATTTGGACACGTCTTTTTTCCTCGACTGTCGCCGAATCGTTCGCACTGGCTGTGTTTTCATTTTCCTCGACTGTCGCTGAAGTCGAGGCCGGCGGTAATGCCGGTCTCACGCCGGCACCGACAAGTCCGCCCTTGGTACCGGCCCGGTACCAAGCCGGTCGTTGATTTCTGCCTGGGGAGTTAAATAGTCCTTCTAAAATAAATTTTGAATTGATAATGGAAATCTATTTGTATATTCTCTCCCATTACATCTGAGGGTTAAAAGTTGCGCAGAAAATGTGTACGATCTGATGCGCGCGAAATTATTTTTCTGACATTTTATGTATTTAATTTAGGGGTTAGGTTGCCATATTTATTCATTTCGCGCCGGATAAGGAAGGGATTTCTCAAGATCGTTAATTTGTCCCTCTCTGTTATAAACTCATTTTTCCTCCAAGAGAAATGGCACGAATATCTGTCAATGGTGTATTTGAATATTGAGATTGTTATCCAATAGCTAACTCTCAAATATTAACGATTTGTCCCTCCAGATGTTTTGTCCAATACTCCAGTTTTCTCAGTGTAGCCGTTTATTAATTACACACTCAGAAAAAAATTCGTTCGAAACAACCAAATTTTGGTTGAATCAACCAAATAAATGCATTGCTATACAGTCAACCAAACGTTTGTTTGATTCAACCAAAAAATTTCTTCCAATACGTTTATTTGTATTAAGCAAATGGTTATTACATTTAACCAAACATTTTTATTTTATAAAACCAAAAAATTTGTTTATTTTAAAAGAAAAGATTTGTTTGATTCTAATAAATAGTTTTAGTTAACGTATTTGGTTCATTTAAATAAATATTTTTGTTTACTTAATTTTGTTATTTATTTTCCTGTAATAATGTTTGAATTTCCTAGTTTAATATTTTCTAGTACATATTATTCGTTAATTTATAATTTATTATACAGTTATTGATATTTTAAAATTATATATATTCAATAAATCATAAATTAACCAATAATATGTATGCTAGAAAATATTAAATTAGGAAATTCAAACATTATTATTAGAGGAAAATAAATAACTATTAAATAAAATATTATATAATTATTTCTTCATGTACACAAAATTACTTAATAATAAAAAACATTAAAAATATTACATTAAATATATTATATATGATTTTTATACATGCACTCTGAAAAAAGTTTACTCGAAACAACCAACTGAAAACTTGACAAAAACTTATTGGATATTTCCTTCTCACTAGTACAAATTAAATATGACATAAGTCTTACAATAGCCATTATTTAACCGACACTTATAATTTTGTTTCTTCGATTTACCGATTTAACTAAAGAATTTGACGCGAACGCGGACTGTAGACAAGTGAGATCGCCATTTTTAAATTCACACATGTACTTTTTTAGACAAGCAAATATTTTTGTTTGACTCAAATAAAATGATTTGGTTGAATCAAACAAATTTGTGTGTTGTGTCAAACAAATTGTATTCAACTAAATAATATTCTCTATTCAAAACACTAATTTTTTAAAATGAAACAAACACCTTCAAATAAAAAATTTCTTTTGGATAACCAAACAAACTTTACGTATTTATTAGAATGAACCAAATTTTTATTTAAATCAACGAAATTGTTTTATCGTAACAAATAAAATAGGTTAACTAAACAGTTTGGTTAAGTGAAATAAACTTTTTCTCTGAGTGCAGAAAGATTTTTTGTATATTTTGACCCCTCTCGCTGGAGGTACCTAAACTTTGCCAAAACATTTTTTACCTTTCAAAAAATTGAGTACTATGAACCTGAAGGTTATGGTACAGGAATTGAATTTTCATGGTTTGCAGTCGAAAGATTAAGCTTTAATTTGAGCCAAAGTAGAAGCTTCTACGTCCTTTCGTTTTGACGATACAAGTGCTGAAACTTTGTCAAAAACGCGATTTTTTTTACCTTTTCCCGTGTAGAAATTTCGCTATGGCCCAGATCAGGGACAGATCGGGCCTTCCCTATTAGGGAATGAAACACACGGCCCGATATGGCCCTGATCAGGAAATCCACATTTGAGTGTCGCCCCTATCTGGCCCAGGTCGGGCCGTGTTTTTAATCCCTAATACGGCCGTAGTAGGGCAATTTCTACACGGGTTAATCCTATTTTTCTCGAAAATTAGAGCTGATGCCTAATTTTCATTTACAGATTCTTAATCAACGTAAAAAAGCATACCAGAAACAGCTTCGACAATGGCCGCACGAAAATCAGTGTCGGCCTGTGTAATGTATTTGTAATAATAAATTGTTATTATATTTAATGTAATATTTACATATTAATGTAGGGGAGAGTAGTGAGGCAAGACGGGGTACCGGCCTTATTTAACAAACGCATTAACCAATCGCGATTATATTTTCCATATCGTATAAAATTTGTTATAACTGGTAAGGGTTACAGAAGTAGGGAAGCATATGTTTTTTTTCTAAATAGTGTTCACGCGATAATGGCGAGAGGCGAGACGAGAGAACTTTGACTCGAGACAGTATTTTTTTAAGGCGGTGTCAAAGTCGATGCGATTTTCCCATTAAAGCTTAATGCAAAAATCCATTCGACTATGGGACCCCCTTAATTAGCGCTAAAATGAAACAAGACGAGAGAGGTGTCACGAGAGACGAGAATTGTTTTTGAATGGAAGTTTTATACTGAAAATATAGTTACGATTAATATAATTATATAAAAAATCTCACAGTTTTTTACCTAGTAAGCTGTAATTTGACATACTTACGTATTATTGCGTGTAGATTACAGGAAAAATATAGCGGAAGTGATTAGAATCGATATTCATGGCATTTTCATCGAAAAACTAAAATCTCTTTTTGCAATCTCGAAAATACTTTAACCCTTGCTGGTTCTTATAATTCTTAATCTAGTAGACTGGCGTTATTATAAATTTTAGTAAAGAAAATAAATTTTTTTTTATGATTTCTGTGAATCCATTAAAACGAGTTTTCAGTCGTAAAATTAATATACATTTTTAACCGACACTGTGTGATTTTAAAACTACATTAGTGTTAAAATAACACTAGAGGGTGTTACATTGTTATACATTTTTAATGGGGTTAAAATAACACTAAAATTGTGTTAAAACAACACTAGCTGAAAACTACACACAACAAATTTAAAACATATATTTTTTTCTGTGTAATACTAATCATTAAATTCACAATAATCTAATCAAAGTTTTCAATTTCAAAAGTAAAACTAGAACCTTTTGTTTTACTTCTTGAAATGAAGAAGGAACAAGAATTGCGAAACTTGATAGAATTTTATTTATCGACATTTACAACGGTGCATAGTGAAATATTCTATAAAATTGAAGCGTCATGCATGACAACCAACAAAATCTATCACGACGTCCATTAAAATGTCGCATTAACCGTCTAGAATCGATTTGAACGTCTGTGGATAGTGGAGCATTCTCTCCATTTCCCTCTCTCTCTGAGATAGAAGGGCATTAATTCGATAACGATTACAATCTTCGGTCGTGTCTTCCGGTGGAAACCGATGATGTTAAGTCAAAAATAAAGTAGGTAATACTCCTCTGTGAGTTTAAATTAAACCGTTGATCGTAAGGGCTATGACCTAATAGAGCTTCAATTACATTATATGTCTGATCAATTGAAGATTATTCATATATAGCTCTTTGGCAGATGGTTCATTTCCTCTCAAGACGAACTGGTCAATAAAGAAGAAATATTCGCCTTTCATTTTTTCTAATTAAAATTACAGTGTTCTTAAATTCTCGAGAATTTAAGTTGAGGTAATTTCGCGAAGGAAATAACGGTAATTTAATTTTTTAAGAGAATATATAAGAGAATATTAAAAATTTAAGTTTATTTATTGAAATAATGTATATTTATTATTTTTATTAATATAAATACATATATTTTAGCACAATTACGATGATTAGGAGAGAGAGCGGCAAGACGGGGTACTTAAGATTTAAAGCGCACAAAACGAAAATTGCAAATCTCCCCATCTGGCCCCACCGGCGGGTACGATGGGGTACTCAAGAAAGCAACCTATTTCTGTCGACAAATTTCACTAGTAAAGGTTGCCCAGCCGTCATTTGAGTCTAAATAATAACCATTACAATAGAGACAAGGTGTATGAACCACTTTATCATACGAACTTGAAGTCCATAACGTTTTTAAAAACGAAAAATCGAAAAAGAATTTTAAAAAAATTAAATTTATCTTTAATTTTCATGTTTCTTAAATTTGACGAAATTAATTGTGACTGTGAATACAAATATTGAAAAAAGAACATGATTTAAAATCAAAAATAAAAATATAGTACCATTATTTTTTGTTTTCGTTTTTAAAAACGTTGTGGACTCCAGTCTCATTTTATCATCGCTAAATGATGATTTAACCTTAAGCTTACTTCTTTTTGGTCACTCTTATTTTATTCAGTCTTGATTTAAGTAGTTTTGTTAACTTCTCTTATTTCTCTTTTCTTTTGCTTAATTTGTGAACCCGTTCTTGCCCCACTCTCCACTACCCCATCTTGCCCGAACCTACGAAATTGAAAAAAACGATTAATTACTACTGTTTACGATTAAACAAAGAAAAAGAACATATGCTTCCCTTCTTCTGTAACCCTTGCCAGTTATAAAAAAATTTATACAGTTCATTAACTGTTATTGTTAAATAATAAACACCTACTAAAAAAAGTGAAAAAATCGTTGAAAACAGTTTTTTTAGTAAAACAGATAAAAGATTTGTTCTCATGGCTTTTAGATTTTGTAAACAAGAAACTATCGACTCGGTGCAGTATTCTGTGAAATATATTTTTTTTATATTTAGTTGCTTCTAGAGGGTAAAGGGAGGGACGCATTCGTTTTTGGTGGTATTTTTCGGTTTCAGAGGCCCAAAAACCATAGGAATAGATATCCTATTCGACTTTTTTTGAACACTAAAATGCCGACTCCCTCATTCCCGTGTGGGGGCGTATATGAGGCATTTTTCGTGTAATGTCCTAAGTTGAAATTTCATCTTCTTGAAAAAAAATTGAAACTCGGAGAATTTGTTGTTCTATTAAGTAGAAATGTACCCCAAAAAATATTTTTGACTTTTTCGAAGAAGGGGATAGAGGGGGGCCAATTTTACTAACACCGGCTATACCCGTGTAGAAAAATCTTCTGGCGCTGACCTTATTTTGAGCAGACCGTTTACTTTCCAGTCTAGCGTCTAACCAGCAGTCTACTCAGTCGCTGCTTAAAAGTGTAACGCTTTGAAGCGTCAGATTCTGAACAGCCGGGCTATTTAGGCAGGTCTGGCCCGGCTCTAGTCAGATATTAGCTACTGGCTATATTAAAAATCAGTACAAAACTAGCATCCTTTCGATAACCCATCGTCAAACGAAACTATCAGCTTTTATACAACGCTTAAATATAAAATAGACATAATTTGTCATACTTTTTATCAACGGAAACAACGAGTACCCTAAATTTATTTGAGAACGGTTTAAACAGGCAAAAGGTTTTAATCAGTCAGTGATAAGGAGTATTAATTAAATTAAAATTTTTCAAATTATATACTATACTTCTATTTATTTCTTATTTTTATAAGTAGTAACAAAAAATGTATATACTTAAATAGTTAGACAAATAATAGAATGAAATACTGAACTTTTACATTTTTAATGTCAGTCTATGTTACTCAAATATAGATTTCCTAAATTCTACTTTTTTATCGAAAGAAATAAATATATTTTTGTAAATATTATCAAACTATTGCAAAAAGTTTTAAATATTTTTAAAAAGTAAAATATAATCGAATACTGATTAGTTTCATTTTCACGTTCAGTCAAATCTTTTTAATGTTTCTTCTTTGGAATAAAAATATTTTTTTTAAATATATATTGTTAAACCATTTGTTCAGCTGTACTGGAATTTTCGGAAGTTTTTTTTTTGCTTTCTTTTAACTCTGAATCCGTCCCAGTCAATCGCATTTGATATCGTGTTTCCCAATTCTCTGTAAAATCGGGATTCATCAATGATGATTGTAGATATTGAATTGTATTTCTTAAACAACGCAGCTGAAAAAAATTAAAAAATTTGTAATAATTTTATAGAACATTAACTGACATCATTTCTTAAATAATAAGGTATTGATTACCTTTTAAAACTTCACAAAACTCAGTGTTTTTGAAAACCATCTTGTTTTCAACCTGCTTTTGAGCAGTGTAGTTCATAACAACTGTTCTGCTAATGAAAGCTGATAAAACGTTTTTCAGTGTTCTCGGCAATACGTTATTTTTATCTATCAAACCTAACACTGTTATTTTCTAAAGAAACCCAAAAAGAGGATATATAGTTAGTGCATATAAATATGGGGCATTTCATGTCAAGTGATCAAGGTGGAGAAACATTTTTCTCCAATCGTAGCAAAACTTGGGGCTTTTGTAGTACTCATAGATAGTAATTTTTCGTGAAAATATTTTTTTACCTAGTCCAATATTTTCTGAGGGGGAGGGGGTTAAATTTTTGTGTTTTTCAGTACAATGCTTATTTCAATAATCCCACTTTATCATTTATATGTCCTTTTAGGAAAAAACCTCAGCTTTCGTTAAAAAAAAAAATGGGTCTTTCTCTCCCAAAAATTGAAATTTATTTTTAATTTTGATTTTTTTGCGTCAAAAATTTTTTTTTTTTCAAAATGCTTATTTCCAATCGAAAGAGTATGAAAAAACCTTTCCAAAATGTACTTTGTCAAATTTGTATGTTTAATTGTTTAAAAGTAAAAAATTATTGAAATAAGCATTGCACCAAAAGACCCCTTGATCACTTGACGCGAAATCCCCCATATATACATGACATGAAAAGTAAATTTTTGACTTACGAATTCTTACCGGACTGACTTATCTTCTAAAATCAACCCATTTAATTGTTCAAATTCAGCTAGTGTTTTCAGAGGAATGATCAAATTATAACTATCAGTTTAATTTTCTGACAATGATGGTTTCATACTTGCAACATTTGAGTTTGTAGGAGTTAAGTCCAAAATGAGTCTCTTCAGCTCCTTTTGTTCAATGTACAATAAATGAATTGCCTTTAGAATGCGTTCAAATAATAATACGGGATTTTCTGATAAACATACAATAAAAATTATAAGATATAAAATATTAAATGAAGATTTTTCTTACAAAAAGTATTAATTGACAATTTTTATTATTTTCACACACCTCTTTACTCTTTAGATGTTTCCGGATTAAAAGCATAGAAGTTCATATTTGTGCTTTTTCTGTCAAAAGTAGTAACATCTGAAAATTAATAACTGAATTAACTACATGATGCAAATAATAAACAGTAACGAATCTTAAATTTTTTTTTACACTTCTCTTTTTGTGTTTCCACAATTTTATGAGGTACCGGAAATGATTTAGGCTTGCCTGTTTTTAAAACAAATAAAAATAATAACATATATTTTTTAGATAAAGCAATTAGAAACGTTTAAAATTAAAAGATTAAACTAAAATTTTAATAGAAAATATTAATTCCACTTAAGATAAGTTTTTAACAAGTTGTTCATTTCATGACCATTTCGCTTCCTCAAAATATTATAAACCAATTGCTTAATTTAATTTTAATATGTTAAGGTAATATTTCAAATAACACAAAATTTGAATTTTTTGTGAAAAAGAAAAATATTGATTAATTTTATAAATTTTGATGAAATGTGCACTTTGTATATATCAATCGATTCGTTTTTTTGCCAGGAATGTAATTTTGAGAATAATTTATAAAAATATTAAGGAACAAAAAAGTTATTTAAAAAAATACAAAAATTTTTTTTTTAAATTTTGAAAAAATTGTATAAAAAAAAATTTTGTGGATAAATTTGAAAATCCTTGTGTCAGATTTTAGGTATTAATGACTACAATAAACCTGAAAAATTTCAGGGCAATCCATTAAAATTTGTTATAGATAATTTGTACACAATTTTTTGTGACATACACACACACACACACACATACACACATACATCTGGACATTTGCTCAAAATTTAATATACATATATCCTAGATGAAAATGAGTCCGTACACGGAGAAAATTTATTCCTGAAAATTTACTGAACTTTGTTCGGTAAAACTGGGATGAAGTGTCAAAACTGTAAGTTTTAAGGAACAGGACTGTAAAAGCAATTGCATTGAAAAATAATGTAAAAAGAATAAATCTTATGGTACATGCATTAGCCGTTCACTTACAGTTCGGTAAAACGTAGGGTAAATGTACACTATACTTAGTTTTATTGAATGTTCGGTAAAACGTAAGGCACAGTGTTCGGTGAAACTTATATTTATTGTATAGTTCAGTAAAACGTAGGATAAGTGTTCACTATACTTATTTTTATTAAAAGTTCAGTAAAACGTAAGGTACAATGTTCGGTAAAATTTATATTCATTGAATTACTGAATAGTTCGGTAAAACTTGAAGAATAAAAAATAAAAAATAATGTCATTGCAGTAGTTCTACAGTAATACTGCCGTAAATCTTATTTTACCTACTTTAATCACTACCTAAACCCCCTACAATCATTCACGAACAAATACCTATTCATTACACCTGCCTACAGTACATTCTAAACGCATACATTAATACATACATCGCACGCTTTACATTATTGCTTCAGAAACTTTCAACTGTCCTTATATATGAATCTCAATTTTATTTCACCGCTTGTGAGAAAGATTCAAATTAATAAATAAAAATTGTACAAAATAAAAGAATCATCCATATTAAATCCATGTTACTGAATAATTTCTAACTATATTTAAGGTCAATTTATGAAATAGTTTCAAATTATATTTTTATTGTTATAAAGAAAAATGTTTAAATTTGTATTTTATGTAATAAAACATTAGTTTATTAAAATTAGTATTATTTCCAAATTTTCATCAAAAAAGATTAAAATAATCTATCTAGTGTCAAACACAAAAAATAATTTCCCTGACTTACGTAACTAGAGCAACTTAAGTAATTCTAGTTACGTGACTTATGTAAGTTTGATCTTTTACGTAAATTACATACGTAAGTTACGTAAACTTGATAAATTACGTAAGTTATTGTAGTTACATAACTTACGTAAGTTGTACCGTTTACGTAAGTTACGCAAGTTGTACCATTTACGTAAGTTACGTAAGTTGTATCCTTAGAGTAAGTTACTGTAGTTACGTTATTTACTCTGGTTACGTAACATACGTAACTTACTGTAATTATGTAAATTACTGTAGCTACGTAATTTATTCTGGTCACGTAAGTTACATTAATTACTTACGTTGCTCTTGTTACATAAGTATGCGGAAACAATTTTTCTGTGATTGTCACTAAATTATTATGTTTTTCAACTTTTTGTTTCGAGTTGACATGAAACTAAATAGTTTCAAATACTTTTGTTTTTGGATTATTTAAGAACTAAAAAGAAAGTAATTTTCTATTTAATTTCGTTTCAGAAGCGGTTTCTGCTATAAATGAAAATATTAATTATTAGTTAATGAGTACAAATAGGTTAGAAACAACTAACTATTAACGTCAAAGTTTTTTTTACTACGGGGCATTTAAAAAAGTATTTCAATCCTGAAAACTAACAATTCAGGCAAGTCAAGGAAGTTTTACCGAACTATTCCTGAAAACTAACACTCGAGTCAAGTCAAGAAAGTTTTACCGAACTGTCCCTGAAACGTTAGTGACCATCAAGGAGGTATTCAAAAGAAACGTTAAAATTTGATTTAATTTTCATTAAACGTTCAGTTTCAATTTTGTTTTAACTTTTACAGTACTAGTTTGTAAGGAATAAAGATATGACATTAAATTTTGAATATTATTCCTGAAAAAATAATTTAAAAATTATTAAAAATTACAGTTATGCCACTATATCCCAACTTTACTGAAGAATTCGGTAAAATATAAGGAACAAATTTTCTCCGTGTATAACCATGTTTTGAAAAATTGAAAATCGTCACGAATGCAAAGCTTCCTTATGAGGAAGCAATAATTAGTAGTCTTATTTTTACTTTATTTAATAGATACTGACTTTCATCATAGTTCTCAGAATTGGAGATATCATTATGTTCAATAATGCTGGAACTACTACTATTAATATTTTCAATTGAGTTGTTCTCTGATGGTTCTGAAAAAAAATATAGATTTTATAAAATAATTTTTCACTTTAAAAATGTAATCAATCTTACCAATGCTTTCAAACGAAACAGACATATCTTGAACATTTAAATCAGGAACAGTTTCACGTTCTGGTGATAAGTGTTGCGATGAATCCTGTTTATCTACGTTGTTTTTGATTCAATGCAGGGGTTGATTTCAATAATTTTCCTTGAACGTCTAAATTATTTTCAATTTTTTTTGGTTTCTTTTTGCTTCCTCATAAAGGAAGCCTTATAGTGATGTCGATTTCCGAATTTTTTAAAATCAATTATTTTTGCAAATTTTCAAGTGTAGTATATATCATTCGTCGAGAGGAACAAATGTCCGGATGTATGTGTGTATGTATGTGTGTGTATGTGTGTGTATGTGTGTGTGTGTGTGTGTGTATGTCACCGATTCTTGTGGACAAATTTTCTCTTACACATCTTGATGGATTTTGATAAGATTTTGTAGGTGTATTACGGTCATGAATACCAAGAATCAGACAGAAGGATTTTCAAAAATATATAAAAAAAAAATTTTTTTTACATTTTTTTTTAATTTTTGAAAAAATTAATTTTTTGATTTTTTGAAATAACTTTTTTCTATATTAAAATTTTGAATAATTCTTGTCAAAATTGCATTCCTGGCATGAAAACGAATCGATTCATGTATATAAAGTATATATTTTATGAAAATTTATGGAATTAATAAATATTATAATTTTTCACAAAAAATTAAAATTTTGTATTTTTTGACATTTTATCATAACACTTTAAAATAATTATTCTATAATAAAAAATTAAATAATTAATATTTATTCAGGGTAGTTTACCCGGTTTATTAATTATATTTAATAAACTATTATAATTATTTAACTTTTAAAATTATATATAATAATATATATTGAGGAAGCTAAATGGTCATGAAATGAACAACTTGTAATAATATATATTGAGGAAGCTAAATGGTCATGAAATGAACAAATTGTTTTCATTGTCTGCTCTTCTGCTATTTTCTCTGACGTTTGCTCCATATCGGTTGTGTAAGCGTAGTCTTCAGTAGCCAATAATCTGCACTTTTTAACAGCTTGGGAATAGGTATCTGTACAAGAATATTTGTATACAAAGCATATGTACAAAAATTGATAAGATAATTACATAAAATTATGAACTAAAAATATACCAGCGCCTCCTCTTAATTGAACGGTGTATTCGGGCCAAATTTTTAATGGTGGAGAACAATTCAAAATCAAATCAAAATCAGTAAATAAAATAAGATCGTAGATGTATTCCTTATCCTTGTCGACATTATTGGAATTAGAAACAGTCTTCGACTTCTCTGAAAGACAATTTAGTTCAAAAATATTAATTTATTCCAAAATATTTTGAATATAAATTATTTTTTTTAATTCTAAACGTTTATTCCACTAAAAAATTAAATCATTTCGGTCAAACCTAAAACTGCGGTATTTTTTGTTTTCTATATACAATTTGTTGAAACAAGTTGTTCATTTCATGACCATTTAGCTTCCTCAATATATATTATTATATATAATTTTAAAAGTTAAATAATTATAATAGTTTATTAAATATAATTAATAAACCGGGTAAAGTACTCTGAATAAATATTAATTATTCAATTTTTTATTATAGAATAATTATTTTAAAGTGTTATGATAAAATGTCAAAAAATACAAAATTTTAATTTTTTGTGAAAAATTATAATATTTATTAATTCCATAAATTTTCATAAAATATATACTTTATATACATGAATCGATTCGTTTTCATGCCAGGAATGCAATTTTGACAAGAATTATTCAAAATTTTAATATAGAAAAAAGTTATTTCAAAAAATCAAAAAATTAATTTTTTCAAAAATTAAAAAAAAATGTAAAAAAAATTTTTTTTTTATATATTTTTGAAAATCCTTTTGTCTGATTCTTGGTATTCATGACCGTAATACACCTACAAAATCTTATCAAAATCCATCAAGATGTGCAAGAGAAAATTTGTCCACAAGAATCGGTGACATACACACACACATCCGGACATTTGTTCCTCTCGACGAATTATATATACTACACTTGAAAATTTGTAAAAATAATTGATTTTAAAAAATTCGGAAATCGACATCACTATAAGGCTTCCTTTATGAGGAAGCAAAAAGAAACGTAATATCATAACACTAAATATGAAACTTAGAACTTTTTTACAAAGGCAAAAGTAGTTTTACAACGTCAGAAGTTGGAAACAATGACCACATGTCTGATGTAAAAATTCATAACCTCTATTATTTTATAGCCTCAAAGTATAACATAATCTAACAACTGTTTAACTGTTTGAATCAAATCGTCGTTAATTACTCTCACGAAGTAGTATAAGGAGCTTCCACTCAATGGATAGTTTGAAATATTTTGATGACGATTTTTCTTTTCTGTTAGGCTCGTGGTTAGTTAGCGAAACGAGCGCTTTTGCGGGATAACGGCTACAACTCAGGTGAGAGATCCGCCATTGCAAATGGCGGATATAGAGATGTCTAACGTGACGTCACCTCAGTCGGTATAGTTGCAGAAAGTAGAGCGAATATCTCTCAGGCCCCAATGTAACATTGGTTTACATGGGAGATTGCAGAAAATAATTTTTTTCTCTAAAATTAAAATAAATATTATGATAGCCAAGTATGATTTGGATAAAGCAATGAATTTCACAATATATACGAATTTAAAATTAAGTTTCTGCGACTATATCGACTGAGGTGACGTCACGTTAGACAACTCTATGTGAATTTAAGAAATTCAAAAAAGACCGCGTTGATCTGCGCGTGCGTGTTGCGTTTAGCAGACGAAAAGGAGAAAAATTCTAGAGTTGTACGTTTTCACGTTAGATGGATTCTTGTCGCTAACTAACCCATGACGTCAAACAGAAAAGAAAAGTTGGAAACACTTTTCACGATGAGTGGAAGCTCCTTATACTACTTCGTGATTACTCTGTTGCACCACGTGAAAGAAAAAGGTTATGTTACATTCTCGGGCATAATATATTTACTGCATTTACTATAAGGGACAGGCATTTGAAAGTATTTAAATACAAATCATTACCTGTTTTCTTACTATCCTTCGGGGCCATCCTCACTTGTAATTTTCTTCGTTTTTCACTGTTATATCTGCACACTGTTAATTATTCACTGTTAAACTTGATTATGATACACCAGTTCTCTGTTCACAGGTCACGTGATTATTCTCTCCTATATAATCACGTGACATTTCACCTATTGGATTGTCCGTTGCGCGGAATAATATTTATTTTGAAAATATCTTAAGCAATTTAGTAAACATTTTGAGTTTTAAAACACGAAGTACAATTACAACCATTACAAAACTGACGTTATTTTTGCTCGTGCTTTGTAAACGTTGAACTTTGGATGTACTGAGTGTAAGATAAAGTTAGGTTCTCCACACAGAACCTCAATTTTGAAACAGCATGGTCGGCATGCTTCTTAGTATATTATATTGTTTTCATTCCTAGCCATGCGACTTGTTCTTTGAAAACAATATATTTAGGTATGTATATTAAAATGATGTTAAAACTTTATTTACTAATATTGGTTAACCTATAAAAATGATTGATTAATTTTTAATGATAGCGTGAAGTAGTTGTATATGAAACAGAAACGTATTTTCTGCTACTTCCATTCTATGATCGTAACAATTTTTTAACTTTTGCTTTATTAAGTGAATTTGTAACTTATAAGGAAAATATTATTCCTTAATATTGAAAAAACTAATGTAATAAACTAATAACTATTACAAGTATACATCTTACGAAATGGGAGACCAAGAAAATAGAAGGCGCCGATCAACTGCCTTGAGAGTACGAAAATTTCGAGCGCACAAACGATTTTGTCAACTCCAAAGAATGGGCACACAAAGTTCTACTAGTACTTCTGGAGAATCTATACTACAGAATGATGAAGGTAACTACAATTAATTTTTTCAAAATTTAAAAATATTGTATAAAATTTATTGTGTTGTCATTTCTTAAAAAGTAATAATTAACACTGGTTTCAACGGCTACTACCTCTTTTTAATAAAATGCACAGAATTATAGTTATATTAACGCTGCCTATTTTGTTTTCTAAGTTGGTTAATTCAATTTCATCGTTTATACAAGCTAGATGCGTTTAAATTGTCTAAAGTTGCTTTTTTATTTCATAGGTTATATAAACCTTTAATACTTATATATTTTTAAAATTTTAATTTTAGTACAAATGCAGGTCGAATTTAATTTCTCCAATAGAAGTAGCTCTGGAGGAGAAAATCATAGTACCACCAGCGAGTCTCTAGAGGATGTAGTTGGAGCAATTAATGAGAACATAAATATAGTTAACACCGAAAGTAAGTAGTTATTAATTGTAAATATATTTATTTCGATACAAATTTTTTGTACTGACTTTTTTCATAGGTGGTACTTCATCAAGGAATGAAAGTGATATTCAACAATCAAGTGTAAATTCGGATTTATCAACATCAACTGGGGGTTCGGAATGGAGTGTTTCATCTGATATCAGTGAAATTTCAAACGATGTTGTTATTACGAGAGAAATACAAGAACTACGCGATTGGGCTGTGGAGTTTAATATCAAGCAAAATCATTTGGACAAATTGTTGATGATTTTAAGACGAAGATTATTACCCGAACTTCCAAAATCATCAAAAACTTTTCTAAAGACTTCCAGTGCCAAGTATACAATAATTCCGATGGATGGTAGTTACGGAGATGCAGGAGAATATGTATATTTTGGACTAAAAAAAGGATTAGAAAGGTGTATTAACGTCGATATTCACACTAGTAATCGGATTGAACTGCTCATTGATGTGGATGGTTTACCTATGTCAAAATCTGGAATAAAGCACATGTGGGTGAATGCATGTAAAGTACACTCAATTCCCGATGTTTATAAGCCGTTTCCAGTAGCAATTTTTTATGGAAATGGAAAACCAAGTAGCACAGAAGCCTACTTGGATGAATTCATTGATGAAATGAACGACTTATTAACGAACGGACTTGATATATTTGGACAGCACTTCGAAGTATCGTTAAAATGTTTTGTCTGCGATACACCAGCGAGGGCATTTTTAAAATGCACAATTGGCCATACAGGGAGATATGCTTGTGAAAGGTGTACTGTTAGAGGTACAAAAATTAATGTTCCAAGCACTGTATACCAATCGATAAACTCAGCTGATAGAACCGATGAATCTTTTAGACACATGCATCAAGAAGAACATCATCATGGACCATCTCCTTTATTAGAATACAACCTCCAATTAATATGATTTTCTCATTTGTCCTTGATTTTATGCACTTCTGTTTGCTTGGAGTGACGAAAAGGTTGATGGAATGGTGGTTGTCTGGTGACCTAAATTCACGCCTGGGACTAGGAATGCGAGAGGAATTATCTAATCGAATGGAAGCTTTGAAAAAATATGTACCTTCTGAATTTCAGAGAAAATCACGATCAACAAAACATTATCTTAAATGGAAGGCAACTAAGTTTCGTTTTTTTTATTGTATTGTGGTCCAGTTGTTTTGAAACATGTTCTACCTAAACGAACTTATCAGCATTTTTTATTATTCCATGTAGCAAGCAGAATTTTAAGCTGCGATAAATTATGTTTAAAGTATGTAGAGAACGTCAAAAAATACCTTCGAATTTTTTTTCAAGCCTTACCAAGCTTTTATGGTGCGAAATCTCAAATTTTGAATCTTCATCATCTTATACATTTGGCCGATGATGTTAAGCAAATGGGTTGCAGTTTAAGTTACATCACAGCTTTTCCATTTGAAAGTCTTCTGGGAAAAATTAAAAAAAAATCCGTTCTTCTCATCGATCACTTGCTCAATTATGCAGAAGATTGCATGAAGAATACATGGTAAAATCAACAAAACCGGAAATACCGCCTGTAACACAGATATTGCAATCTGAAGAAGAAGGAAATCATTTAAAAATATCTTATAAAGGAAAAATCATTTCGACTAAATTCCCTGACAATAAGATTCTTTTAAATGACAGAAGAATTTTCCAAATTGAACAACTTCTTGGACCACTGCGTTCAATCACTTTAATAGGCAGAATTTGGGAGAAAAGAACTCACATTTTTAATTATCCATTTCCGTCAGGTGAGATTAATATGTGGGAATTACAAAGAATTCCTTCTGAAAGTGTTATTCGATTACCATTAAATGTTATGGACCAAAAACTTGTGAAACTCTGCATTCGCTTGCGACGTAATGAAAGAGAGCGAATTTTTGTCATTCCACTTCTTCATGCATAATTAAAATTAATAGGTGTTATATAATGATCAACATTGAATGTATAATTATTAACATTGTAATTTTAATAATTTTTCTTTCTATTTTTTCAATAAAATAATATTAAGGAATAAACTTAGATTAATTCATTATTGCTCGTTATTTATTACTATAAAAATAAAAATTATTATAAACTCTGATAATTTATTTAAGTTTAATGCAAATAATTTTTAATTAATTTTTCTTTTTAAAATTATAAAAACTAAAAGTTATATTTGTTATATTTGTTATTATATATATAATATAGTTATACAATTATAATTTTAGTTATCTAGAGTTTCTGAGTAGCACCTGAACTGAGTCACGCTAGATCCCCTCGACTATACAAATTTATTGCTGAGTAGAGTCAGAACTGGGTAAAGTCAGACTTTCCAGATTAGAGATGCTACCTACAGTCTAGAAAAATGTAAAATTAATATTTTGAGTTGTCAAGAGCTTCTATCTAGCATCTGAACTAAACCAGGCTAGACCCTTCAGACTAGACAGTGTAACTAGAATCGGACTTGTTGCTAAGTAGAGCCAGAACTACGCCAAGTCAGACCTGCCAGATCAGCACCGCTAGACGCAGTCTAGCTTGGGCCAGGCCTGACTCCAGATCTTCCAGATGATTTTTCTACACGGGACTTTGTGAATTTTTTCTGAACATACTCTTAATGGGAAAAATTTGTTAGAATATGTTTCGGAAAGGTTTTTTCGTCCTCTTTCCAATTATAAATTTTATCTGTTAATATTTTAAAAATTTACCCCAATTTTTGATAATTAATATTTAATTTTCAATTTTCCAAAAATCAGTCCGTTTTATTTGAAAATAAATTATTGCAAACGAAAGCTGAGGTTTTTTCCTATGTGCATGTAAATTTTCAGAATGACCTTTTTTTGTTTTTGAGTTATTAAATTTCAAAGAATAAATTGCTGCGCGCTGCGTCGCGGGAGCCTCGCCTCATGCTGGATACACTCAGAGAAAAAGTTTATTTCACTTAACCAAACTGTTTAGTTAACCTATTTTATTTGTTACGATAAAACAATTTCGTTGATTTAAATAAAAATTTGGTTCATTCTAATAAATACGTAAAGTTTGTTTGGTTATCCAAAAGAAATTTTTTATTTGAAGGTGTTTGTTTCATTTTAAAAAATTAGTGTTTTGAATAGAGAATATTATTTAGTTGAATACAATTTGTTTGACACAACACACAAATTTGTTTGATTCAACCAAATCATTTTATTTGAGTCAAACAAAAATATTTGCTTGTCTAAAAAAGAACATGTGTGAATTTAAAAATGGCGATCTCACTTGTCTACAGTCCGCGTTCGCGTCAAATTCTTTAGTTAAATCGGTAAATCGAAGAAACAAAATTATAAGTGTCGGTTAAATAATGGCTATTGTAAGACTTATGGCATATTTAATTTGTACTAGTGAGAAGGAAATATCCAATAAGTTTTTGTCAAGTTTTCAGTTGGTTGTTTCGAGTAAACTTTTTTCAGAGTGCATGTATAAAAATCATATATAATATATTTAATGTAATATTTTTAATGTTTTTTATTATTAAGTAATTTTGTGTACATGAAGAAATAATTATATAATATTTTATTTAATAGTTATTTATTTTCCTCTAATAATAATGTTTGAATTTCCTAATTTAATATTTTCTAGCATACATATTATTGGTTAATTTATGATTTATTGAATATATATAATTTTAAAATATCAATAACTGTATAATAAATTATAAATTAACGAATAATATGTACTAGAAAATATTAAACTAGGAAATTCAAACAAATTTTTTGGTTTTATAAAATAAAAATGTTTGGTTAAATGAAATAACCATTTGGTTAATACAAATAAACGTATTGGAAGACATTTTTTGGTTGAATCAAACAAACGTTTGGTTGACTGTATAGCAATGCATTTATTTGGTTGATTCAACCAAAATTTGATTGTTTCGAACGAATTTTTTTCTGAGTGTACTACGCGGTTCAGTGCCACCGCGACGCAGCGCGCAGCAATATATTCTTTGAAATTTAATAACTCAAAAACAAAAAAAGGGCATTCTGAAAATTTACATGCACATAGGAAAGAGGACGAAAAAAACCTTTCGAAACATACTCTAAAAAAATTTTCCCATTAAAAGTATGTTGAGAAAAAATATTTAAAAAACCAACTTATCTTTATAATGCTAGATTGTTTTCATTACTTTTTATAGTCATTTCGTTATTTATCTTATTCATTATATTTAAGTAGAAACTTAAAAAAAGAAAGTAAATTTGAAAAATACATTTTTTCCTATCACCAAATCCGTACTCGGCTGAAGCTACCAGTCGTACTCAGCATCAATGTTTAGGCGTCAGCTACACTCAGAAAAAAATTCGTTCGAAACAACCAAATTTTGGTTGAATCAACCAAATAAATGCATTGCTATACAGTCAACCAAACGTTTGTTTGATTCAACCAAAAAATTTCTTCCAATACGTTTATTTGTATTAAGCAAATGGTTATTACATTTAACCAAACATTTTTATTTTATAAAACCAAAAAATTTGTTTATTTTAAAAGAAAAGATTTGTTTGATTCTAATAAATAGTTTTAGTTAACGTATTTGGTTCATTTAAATAAATATTTTTGTTTACTTAATTTTGTTATTTATTTTCCTGTAATAATGTTTGAATTTCCTAGTTTAATATTTTCTAGTACATATTATTCGTTAATTTATAATTTATTATACAGTTATTGATATTTTAAAATTATATATATTCAATAAATCATAAATTAACCAATAATATGTATGCTAGAAAATATTAAATTAGGAAATTCAAACATTATTATTAGAGGAAAATAAATAACTATTAAATAAAATATTATATAATTATTTCTTCATGTACACAAAATTACTTAATAATAAAAAACATTAAAAATATTACATTAAATATATTATATATGATTTTTATACATGCACTCTGAAAAAAGTTTACTCGAAACAACCAACTGAAAACTTGACAAAAACTTATTGGATATTTCCTTCTCACTAGTACAAATTAAATATGACATAAGTCTTACAATAGCCATTATTTAACCGACACTTATAATTTTGTTTCTTCGATTTACCGATTTAACTAAAGAATTTGACGCGAACGCGGACTGTAGACAAGTGAGATCGCCATTTTTAAATTCACACATGTACTTTTTTAGACAAGCAAATATTTTTGTTTGACTCAAATAAAATGATTTGGTTGAATCAAACAAATTTGTGTGTTGTGTCAAACAAATTGTATTCAACTAAATAATATTCTCTATTCAAAACACTAATTTTTTAAAATGAAACAAACACCTTCAAATAAAAAATTTCTTTTGGATAACCAAACAAACTTTACGTATTTATTAGAATGAACCAAATTTTTATTTAAATCAACGAAATTGTTTTATCGTAACAAATAAAATAGGTTAACTAAACAGTTTGGTTAAGTGAAATAAACTTTTTCTCTGAGTGTATCAATATGCCTCTCCTTCAAAAGTAATACTTAATAATTTAAAAACCATCCAGTACTGTTGTTTGAGAATAAATATCCACTAAATAGCAAATATAGTAAGTTTCTATTTATTAATTTCATTAATTAGTGGTTGACGCCTAATAGTTTCATCCGGCTAATCTGTGGAATATTGGGAGCTTTCACTTGAAATTGAAAAAATTTAATTAATTTCTATTTTTTATGAATATTTTTAGTTTTTGAATAGAAATAAGTGTTAATACTTACAATTAAGCAAAAATTTTGGGCTTAAGGTTATATTATTCAGTGATCACGAGGCCCATATACTGTTCTACGAAAAATTATTTTTTAATTATTGTTTTATTGTAAGGTGATATCGTTTACAATTTTCAAAGAAATAAGAAAAGCCATAACATAATAACGAAAATTCTCTGGGCGGACATTAATGCTCCCATTTCATTTCCCCACAGAATTTTTACAGGCCACAATTTTGATAAAAAAAATTAAAACAAACAAATTTTATTATTATCTCGATTTTTATACATGTATATACATATCTACACACATGCACCTGCATTATAATGACAAAATATAACTAGATAATACGATTTTAAGTATACTTATTGTGATGTTTGGAATATTTTGCATTTAACAACGAAAACTCAAAAAATGCATTTTCCCTTGTCTTTACTAAAAATTTGTCAAGAATGTGATCGTTTGATTGAGTATTTTTACAAGGCTTTCATACGGTATTATGTTGTTTATTTATTTATTTAAATGACAACGTTTCAATGTACGTGTTTCTAAGTACGTGAAATTTAATAGTCTTATTACCCCACGCTCCTTTACTATTATTATTGTATAAATATTGACAATTTTTACAAAGAACTAGAAGAACTATTTTAAACTATAATGTTATTTTATTGCAGGTGAAATTGACCGATAGCTGAGAACAACAGTCGAAGGTCAGCTGGTATGTCAAACAATCAGCTGGTTGACTCTTGTTTGTGAGTATATATATATATTTTATTGAAACGATCCCAAAATATTAAGAATCAGATGCTTAAGTTAAAGTACTTTCCAAGTATTCTATTTTTCCTTTTCTCAGTTTTTAGGTCGTGTAACCGAAACTTTAAATTGTTGTACCATAGTGAAAAAAAGTCGGATCGGATTGGGTGTAGAATATTTTGAAAGGTGATTAATTGTACTTTCTTTTAAAATTTGCTCCAATGATAAAAAATTTTTTTGTAGATTTCATTGAGAGTCGAATGTTGCCAAAAATGGCCTTTTTCACTCTTTTAGGTTAGAATATCTCAGAATCCTGACGTGATAGAGCAAGTTCGCTGTCAGTTTTGGATTATAATAATAATGGAAATAATTTAATTCTTTAGACAACATTTAATAAAATTTTTTTAAATAGTTGCATTTTTCGACGGATTTGATTAAAATTGTATTACACATAATTCCATTTCTGTAATGAGTTTTATTATTTATGAAAATAATTGAATTATTGTGGGGATTTTATAAAAAAAGTTATAAATAATTGATTCCTTTAAAAAAATTTAAATAAACTCTATTTTTGATAATTCAATTCCTATTAAATTTTATTGTTCTAGATAATAATTTCATATTCGTGCGTAGAATTCTGTCAAAATTGTTTTTAAATAATTGAATACTTTTATGATCCCAAAGTTTTGAACGTTCAAATGAACGAAATATTTTTTATTGAAGATATTTTAATGAATTAATGTTCATAAACAAATTTTAAAACTAAAATGATACATTTACAAACTCAATAATTAATTTTTTTGTCAGTGACACAAAGTAATTGCAATAAAAATTTAATGTTTAGAAGAAATAAATAAATTTTGTTCATTTGAACGTTCAGAACTTTAGGATCTTATACTTTTTAGAAATTTTATTAAAATAGTAGACATACAAATTATTGAATTAAAATTTTTTTTTTAAATAATTGAATTCTTGTGGTGAATATAAATGAATTTTTGTTATTTATAGAAATAGATGAACTTTTATAATGATTCTTAATAAAATTCCTAAAAGTAATTTAATTTTGTCGAAGTTTTACTATTTATGAAAATAATTGAACGTATTGCGAATAAATTTTTAAAAATAAAATTATAATTATTCGGTGACTAACTTCCCTTAATTATTTAGAAAATTTTTTTAAAATTCTTTAAAAGAAGTAACAACATTTTTTAATTATTTGTTTATAAAAATTCAATTGTCTTGAAAAAACAGAATTAAAAAATCTTATTTTTCAAAATTTTCAAAAAACTGCGAAAATTCAATTTTATTAAAAAATTTGAAATGTGTATTTTTTTTTAAAGTTAACTAATAAAAATTTTAATTATTAATCTTCGCACTAAGAAACGTGACTGACAAAACTAATTTAATTCTATAAAATAGAATTTGAAATATTTTGCCTTATTTTTTTCTTAATTAATAAATATTAATAAATAATTAATAAATATTAGTAAACAAGAGATAAAATTAGATTTTGAATGGGAAGTAATATTCATTCTTTGAGTAAAATTAGCTTCAAGCACGGTAACGAAATGGAGTTTTTGCACCATATGAATATGGATATTTCAGATAATATAAAATTTTTTTTTCTCATATGACCTCACGCATAGAAAGGGTTTGCTGTGGCAGCGAACATTTTGCTGCCACAGCAAACCTTGTTCGTTGAAATAGGGACAGCGAAAAAGTTCGCTGTGAGATCAAACAAGTTCGCTATGACAGCAAACTCGCATAAATTTTTACTAATGTTTGCTGCCACAACTAACATGTTCGCTGCCACTGCAAACTTCTTAGCTGTGGTAGCAAATTTTCAGAGATTTCACAGCAAACATCTGTTTACTGCTAGAGCTAATTTATTTTTTTCCGTGCTGATTAAATCGTGTTAAATACTATTATATAGCCGCTATTATTTTTATTAATTTTAAATATTTTTTAGAAAAATGTCTTGAACGTGTCAATTGTCCTTTTTGAGAGATTCGCTCTTGAACTGATTTTCATTTAAGCCTTAAATTAAAGCAGTGCCTAACAATAATTTATATGACTGCAGAATGTAAGTATCTTATATCTTAAAGCAAAATTATCCACTTAAAGATCTAAGTACAATTGAGTCATGTACGGGATATATAACATTTACATACATTTTGAGGTTAGGACGCCTATGGTTTTCCGTACACTGTAAAAAAAGCCATGACAATTTTACCATGTCCGACGCGGTAAATAAGTTGCACCACGTCTTATATAGTAACTTTACTAGATGCTAGTAATTTAACATAACCAACATGTTTTTTTACACACTTGTGGTAAATATATTGAATACCGCCATTTACGAATTTATGAAAAACATACGGAATGTAATTTTACTAACGCGCGTAATATAACCTACAAAATAAGCAATTATACCACCCACTTGTAAATTTGATGCATTTTTAGAATTTAAATGTTATTTTATATATATTTCTGAAGATTTAATTAATTTATAGTAAAAAATTCAATTATTTAAAGAAAAATAATTATTGAAAATCTAATAAAATTTATATTAAATGTTAAGGTTATGTTATTCAGTGGTGACGTGTCCCATATTCTTTACTATGGATAAACGTCACACTGAATAACATGACCTTAAGTTAAAATAAAAAGGAATAATACTTTTTATTTGGCATTTTCTCAGCCTTACTTCCAATAAATGAAATTAACATAAAATGATAAATTCTTAATAATATTATAAATTTTAACGACCAAAAAAATATCAACATAATTTTAAAGATTAATTTAAATAATTATCTGTATGTATTATTTGCTCTTGAATACCAAAAGTGTATGTCTCTTCGTTATCTGAAATTTTTTTTAAATATTAAATATATATGAGTAAGAATAAGTATTTATTACAAAATTAATATTTTCGAAAATACTTACTGATGCACACAGCCCAACTAAAGACTTTATCTGATACTTTGTAGTCGAAGATGGTATTGAACAAAAAAAATACATTTTAAAATAAAATTTACCACAATGTGGGTTGAATAGAATAAAACATTGAAAGACGTTATGTTATCCAAGCAATAGTTCAAGGAAAATATAATTACTCATTTATTCACTTACCCTTGTATTTTAGTATATTAGACTTTTGTTTAAAAATCACAACTTTTATTAAATTAAACAGCTTTTCTACTTTTCACATATAATATCGACAATATGTAGGAAACAGCAAACGGCGACTTAAAATCTTCTTCTTCTTCTTATTGTTTAAATGGCCTCTTGCGTGTAACACAGATAGCCAGTACTTCTAGTTATTTGCTTAAATTAAGATGCGTTGTATGATTGGTTGCACAGTTGTTTTCCAAGTAGTCCAATCCGGTAGAGATGCGTATGGTGAATAAGTAGGCGGGAAAAAAAATATTTTAAAAAAATATTCTGTAAATATACGTCCCAATTATTGAAAGATGTTTGAGTGAGATCTCATTTGATTTGGTTATATTCTAAGACCATAATGGACTTAGTTCGATGAATATTGTGGTTTCAGGCAGATATAATTGATTCCTGTTTTATGTATTATTAGCAGGGTAAGAATCCGTTCATAGTTCCTATGCTCTGCCAGTTCATATGGTTTGGAAAGGAGGGAAATTCAAAACCGGTAAATATTAAGTATTTTCAAAATTTGGAAAAAGGAATAATTGGGGAGATAATTAGGTGATGACAAGGAGAGAGAGACAAGGTAAATACTCAAAGCTTATTTAATGCTGCAAAATGTAATAGAGAATTAACAATAATTATATAAGAATTCAAAATTTAAAATGAAGGACATGTATATGAAGAAATGCTGTATATAATATATAGAGCAGAAAGTTGTGCTTAATTCTACATTCATGCCTCCTGCCCACCTACAGTTCACATAACATATATTATGACAATTTTGGGAATCGAGTAGCAATCAGTTTGGTTATGAGATATACATTCAAAAACGCCAACCCACCCACCGAAGGTTACAAAATCGTTTATACTTAGATATAAAAATCACCCTGCTCAAAAAACTTGCCAATCTCGACGACCGTCTCCCTCACAGGATTAAATATGAGTGGGTTCAAGTCAATGAGATCAGGATTAAAATTAGCAAGCCGAGCCGAGAGAAAGGAGAAAAAGGTCGGTCTACCCGGTGAAAGCTTCGGGCAAAAACAAAGTAAGTGGTTGAGATCCTGGAGTTCCGCACCACATTCACAGCCAGAGGGAAGGGACCAGCCCATCCTAGCAAAGTGGGAACCTATACGCTTATGGTTAGATCGTAGTCTACCTACCACTACCAAGTATCGACGTGGGACATCTAAGTTTTTGAACCATGGTTTCTTTGACTTAGAGTTGACAAAGTTGAAGTATCTGTTATGAGATGGTAAAAGGTTGTAATTGGGTCAGAGTAGACTCTGCCATCCATAGAAATCTTGTTTGTTAATAGGGATCAGATCAGTGGGAGAGAAAATGGTGGATCTACCAAAGAGAAGATCCAGGGATCGTTTTGCCCATTTATCCGCTTGTTCATTCCCAGCAATGCCCGCATGGGCAGGAATCCATAGGAAACTGATCATAGATCCTCTCAATTGGAGAGAGGTTACTTGTTTAACTATTTTAATGATAAGAGGATGGTGTTGTTTTGAAAAGAATCTCTCCTTGATTGAGCGTAGAATTTTTCGTGAATCAGAGAGAATAAGAATATTATCGAACTTAGATTTGATAGCATGTGTGAGTGCTGCGTGTATTGCATAAAGTTCACATGTTTCAATTGACGAGATACCTTCGAGTTTGACACAGAACTTGGTGTTGGTGGATGGAATAGCAAAACTTGATCCTGAGACGTTTCTTACAGGATCCAACGAGCCATCAGTGTAAATCTGTGTATGATTGTCAAAGTATCTTTGTGTGAAATTGTCGAATGTGAATTGTGTGTTACTGCTATTTTTGAATTCTGATCCCGAATCAATATGAATATTCAGTAGGTTTGTGAGTTCTGACCAGGTGTAGTTAAAGGAGGACAGTTTTTTGGTGCGTTCTCTTTTATTAATTAATTGTGAAACATCGGTGTAGGTATCCAGAAGAGAGAATTTAATTTTAAAATTATTTCTTCTCCGGATTTTGATTTTAGAGATTGTTTCATAAAGGAGTTGTAATTTGGGAGTAAGAGGATTCGAAGACCAGGTGAGATTCTTAATCATATGGTTCCGATTGAGCATTTGCCTTCTAAGAAAAAGGGGGGGGTTCATCCACCTCGGACAGCAGGATGCTAACCGGTGTGGAACGCATGCCACCAAGTATAACCCTGATGGCAGCGTACTGGACCCTGTCAAGCCGCACAAGATGAGACTTGGCAGCTCCCGAAAAGAGCTGGCAGCCCCACTCAAGATGTGCTCGCACCAGTCCCCTGTAGACCATCAATAGGGATTCAGGACTGGCACCCCACGAGACTCTTGACATCGATGCCAGGATATTTATCGCCAATGTAGCCCTGCGTGATATCTCCTTGATATGTTTGGACCAATTCAATTTCCTATCCAGGTAAATACCGAGGTATAGAAGCTCGCTTTGGACTGAAATTTTTATCCCATTGAGATACATAAAAATATGATCAAATCTTTCATTAGTACGGGAGAAGATTACTAATTGGGATTTACTGGGAGAGATGGAAAGTCCCAGCTTCTGGAGCCAAGGTGTTAATATTATAAGGGCTTTTTTGAGTTCCCTCACCGAATCAGCAGGATTTTTTGTGCGGAGATATAAAATCAGATCATCCGCAAACATGAGGCTTCTGATGTGATGGGGAATAATTAAAGCGATTTTGCTGACTGCCAGGTTGAAAAGTAGAGGGGATAGGACTCCTCCCTGAGGGACTCCAATGTATGAAGTCTTATAACTGTTATCATCCGATGAAAAAAAGAGATTTTTAGAGGCAGTAATAAAGGAAACAAAATTGATTAGTCTATCTGGGATTCGCAGCTCAATGAGGCGTTCATAAATAGCAGTTGGAAGGATGTTACTGAATGCACCTTTGAGATCGATTGCAAGCGGTAAGTATAGTATAGTAAGTATAGTATAGTAACCTAAATCTTCAATACTGGCAGCTACGCTGACAGACAGCGCTGGCATAACGCTGGGATGATAACACTGTGTAACTCTGGCGAAGTACTGCCAGACAGCGCTGGCGCAGCACTGGACCAGTGCTGGCTGAGAATATTGCCACAATAAATGCGGTATTGTTATTAATTAGTAGTAAATTAATAATTATAAACAATTTAATAACAAAATGGTAAATAATATTAATAAATAGTAATTACTCATAAAGTATTTCTCTTTAATTTTTAAAGAAATTGTAATTAAGATGGAGACTAACAATGGATATAGTAAATGAAGTAGAAAAAAATTGTTTAGAACATTTAAAAATTAAATAATAGACAATTACAGTAAGTATGCATTAGATTTTCATATTTTAGTACCTAACGATTGGAATCTAGAAATATCGCAAACTTATGACAATAAACAAAATTGCTCACGAGGGGAATCGAACCTACGACCTACGGATTTACAGACTAACGCTCTAACCACTATGCTAACGACACACGTGTATAGTAAAGTTTTAATATCTCAGTATCATTCAGACTTACAATTATTGAATCAAAGATGAGAAAAAAATAGGGATACGTTAGAAGTAATAAATTGAATTAAAATAAATGAAACTAAATTTTAAATAATAGAATTAAATAACTTTACTTATTGCATTTAACATTTTACAAGTGGTAATTTTTTAATAATTTTTTATTCATAGTAAAAAGTATAATAGAATTTTAATAATAACCAAATTATTGTTTTAATAATAATTTAATTTGTTGAAATAATTTATTATTTATTAAAATTAAACAATTATGTTAAATTATTATTAAATTTAATAAAAATAAAAAATGAATAACTGAAAAGTAAAATAATAATTTTTTGCAATTAATTTATATTTATAAACATTCATAAACTTTTTTTATAATTTTTTTCAAGATTATGTCAAAAAATCAATGTTATGGCAACGAGCGTTGTGGACAATTTTTCTATACTCAGCCAGCACTTGCCACCGTAGCTTGTCCAAGCTTTGGCGAAACAAAAATTCTGTACTGCGCCAGTATTAACTGTCGAGGCTCGGCTAGACTACGGCCGAACAATCGTCTGAGTACTAAGCCAGTGGTAAACATCGGTACTACACTGGCATTTCCCATTGGGGTAGTACAATGTAAGCTTGCTACCGTTGGTAAAAATATCTTGTTTAACGTAGTAATTTAATTCGTCTGACATAGTATTTCGATATGTTTAATTACATAGTTCATGTTTTAATATACTGTCTTTTTTTACTGGGTCGGGTATACCCGACCCAGTTGTGCTTAGGTCTTAAAGCAGACAACGTCAAACTACTTTACCGACAGTAGCTAAGTTTCAGTCACTGCACGGAACTTATTTTAAAGTTTTTGACTTGATAATGAATTTCATGCAGAGTGTACTGCACTGAAAGAAATAATTCGCTGGTACAGCTAGAATTATGTCTAGTTTTCCCATAAGGAATAGGTAATAACCTGATACCGGCTACTGACATAAATTATAGGTAGTTCAGCTATACTGATCGGAGCGTTACACACACATATGCCAACGTCAACACACCAATGTGTAACATAACCTATATGGATTGCTAGTTCGAACCAAAACCACCAAACATACACGTTTGTCTGTTCTTTCCAAAACCTTTCTTTCAGTGTGATTTTTCTTTTTATCCGGTCAAAAGTACGCTCGCTAATTTATGTTTTAAGAAAATTGCAATCGTGTTTTATTTGACAGCCGGCCATCTTTATTTACTTTTGGTCCTCACTTCAACGCCTATATCGGACACTCGTGAAGCTCTGGTTTATTCTCTGTCTCTCTCTTGCAAACAACATTCGCCTGCCCCGAGATATGATGACACGTATTAAAAAAGAAATTACAAAATTTTTAATTATTTTATTTTTGTTTTTAATGTTTATGAAAATAATTATATCAGCAAAAAGTTTTGATTATTTCAATATTGAAATAATAATTGAAATAAAAAAACATATTTAACCGTAAAAGGCTTCTAAACACTATCATCAATATTAAAAAACGGTTCGAAAATAAAATTAATATATTATTGAATATTATTTATTAATATTAATTTATATATTGTATTAATTCTCGGGCGAATTATGCAATAAATACACATACCTACTGCTATACCATGGTGAAAAATACAATTCTTCTATTTCCTTTGTAACTTCTTTATTTTTCGTTGGACTAATTTCAACGTTTGGGAAAAACTTCTTTAATAATAAAGGAAAACCATTGTCGCTAGAAGTTTTCACAGATCGAAAATTCCCGCTATAACTTTTTGATTTGAAAGTTGATAGAATTGAAACTACAATTTTGTTATTATTTATTGTTAAACAATTTGAATATTGTTTAATTGTTTTAGGCTGATCGGCTTCAGAAGACTTAATTTGTTTATATGGGGAATTCCATGTCAAGTGATCAAGGTGGAGAAAAATTTTTCTCCAATCGTAGCAAAACTTGGGGCTTTTGTAGTACTCATAGATAGTAATTTTTCGTAAAAATATTTTTTTACCTAGTCCAATATTTTCCGAGGGGGAGGGGGTTAAATTTTTGTGTTTTTCAGTACAATAATGCTTATTTCAATAATTTTTTACTCTTAAACAATTAAACATACAAATTTGACAAAGTACATTTTGGAAAGGTTTTTCCATGCCCTTTCGATTGGAAATAAGCATTTTGAAAAAAAAATTTTTGACCCAAAAAAATCAAAATTAAAAATAAATTTCAATTTTTGGGGGGGAGAGACCCGATTTTTTTTAACGAAAGCTGAGGTTTTTTCCTAAAAGGACATATAAATGGTAAAGTGGGACTAGAATGTTTAAACATTGAAAAAAAGAATTTTCTCCTAAACGGAGCTTAAAACCGGGTTTTGAGCCCTCCGGCGAGTAGAAAACTCTTTTTTTCAATGTTTAAACATTCTAGTCCCACTTTTTCATACATATGTTCTTTTAGGAAAAAACCTCAGCTTTTGTTAAAAAAACGGGTCTCTCGCTCCCAAAAACTGAAATTTATTTTTAATTTTAATTTTTTTGGGTCAAATTTTTTTTTCAAAATTCTTATTTTCAATCGAAAGAGCATAAAAAAACCTTTCCAAAATGTACTTTGTCAAATTTGTATGTTTAATTGTTTAAGAGTAAAAAATTATTGAAATAAACATTACACCAAAAGACCCCTTGATTACTTGACGTGGAATGCCCCATATACCAAATTTGAAACAAATTTATTAAGATTTGTCCAATATATGATGAGTTATGTTTTAAAAGGTAAAATTAAATTTCATAAAAAAAATTTTCGAATTTTTTGTCTTTATTATATAAAATACTAGTTAAAGTAACCTTAATGCTATAATGGATGCTCAGATCATTTAGGCATTTTTTTCAGTGCAAGGAAATTATTCTCTAAATTCAAGTTAATTTATATAATTTCAAAGCTTATGATTTCTACTAACAAAATAAAAAAGAATTTTTGATTTATCTATTTACGTTTTACTTAGGGAAAATTCACTTAATTTTTTTAAGAATTTAAGGTAATCCCAACAGTTTTATTTTGTATATATATTAAATTTCTCCTTATTTCCGTCATCAGTATGATTTATTAATGATAAATTATGAGTTCTATAAACAATAAATATTGGTTTATTAAATAATAAGTATAGGTTTCATGATTTGCAACTGTAAATTTAAATAATATTTTATTAAGAGAAAATTAAAATGTAGATACAATTTTGGATGTTACAAGTTATTGATTTTATTATTGACAAAAAATAACAAATGAAATTTTAAATTTTTAAATAAACAATGATAAAACGTGAACTGAACGAAGACAACAAACTAGATTTATGTCTTTTTTTTAGCCGAAAAAGACAGCGACAAATTTTGATTATTTGTTTGCGTTGTTTGTTATAACCGTTATAACTTAATAATCACTAATAATGACTGATATAGACATGATTCCGCTCAATGTTGACAACAAATATTGATAGTTCGGCGCCATCTACTGAAAAAAATCACCACAAATCGCGAAATGCGGGACATTCAAAATGTTAATTATTCAACTAATTACCCAATAATTCAATAACATTGTTAGGAAATGAATATTATTTATCTTTTAATAAATATTGTTAATATTAAAAATTTTAAGATCGCCCCAAAAAAACGCAATTACTGTTTTAATAAGTGAGCGGCTTTACCCCAAATGTATTTCTCACATTTCAGAATAGATTTAAATAAATCTTTTTGAAATCAAACAAAACTACATATATATTTCAAAAAAGGACATTCAACAGCATCAAAAAAAATTTGTCGAATAAATTAAGTCTCAGAAATAATAATCGAAAAACTTAAAAATCCGAAGACCATTTTTTTCTATTTTGCACTTCTAAAAACAATTGACCGTCTCTGATTCTATGACGAATTCATGAAACTAAACGAAAGTTCGTTAACATTAGTTGTGAGCGAGTTTACCCTAGTCTCCCCTATTACTGTTTTGCAAAATATGAGAGATTAAAAAATAAGAATTGAATGTAGAAAAACATTATTTACTATTTAAAAGCTTGAAATAGTTAATTAGTAGGAAAAGTTCGGAGCACAAATTCGAATTAAAGATTAATTACTTTTGCTAGGCTGGAAAAATTTGCTTACTATTTACAATAAACCAAATTTAATTAATATCGAAATAGTAATTATTAAATTGATTGTAAAATTCGTTAATTTTGATTGGCTTGTGTCGTGTATATATATATATATATATATATATATATATATATATATATATATATATATAAATGTTTGTGTATAAACTGTCTGACTCTATATACGCTTCGTATCAAATAATTACGACTGAGTCGTCTCGACGTCTGATCAATAACTACCCTGAATTAAAGAGTTAAACTAATTATTTATAAAAGACACGGCTATAGAATTACTAAAAATGTGAATGGTATTGCTAAATTTAAAATTTATTATATTATAACAGAATTAATTATAGAAGTTAAGAAAAAGAAAAAAAAATTTTAATAAATAAATTCATAATAAAAATTTTCTTTTTTGCAAACAAAAAAAGACTCGTTAATCGAAGAATTGAGCAGCGACAGGAGCACAATTTTACAAGAACTGAAATAACACAAAGGTGATTTTAAATTAAATCGTGATTTGTTCCATTTAAAAGTATTTGTGTTCTTCATTCTTTTCTTTTTTTCTTGTTTTTATTTTCTTTCCTTAGATGGCTCATGAATCATTCTTTTATTCATTTGTTAGTTCAAGGGTATTTTAATTACTTTTCGCTAGGCCACCTGGTTTCCTCCAGATTAAAATTTTTCACTTTATTTATCTGCATTTCATATATTAAAAGCATGTCTGTGTTTAATCTGTGCATGGAGTTTAGTGCTTAGTTTACATTTTTGCGTCTTTGAAAATTGTTCGTCTTTTCTTTAAAAAAACAGTCAGAAAATTTTTTTCTCTTTTAAAAAGTATTTTATTTTTTGAAAATTTTAAAATTTAGAGAAGGAAAATTATCTTGTAAAGAATATTTTTAATTATCTGCGAATACAGTTTTAAATATTAAATTTTATTTTTAGAAAATTTTAATTAATTTTAATTCTAATTTTAGAATTACATGCGAATATAGATTTTCGATATTAAATTTTCTTATTGAAAATTTAAACATAGATAGATAGATAGATAGATCTTTATTTGTATTAGTATAATTATCATTACAATTAATCATTTATATTTAATTTTTGCCTATTCATTAATTACGATCTATCTTATTTTAAGTGCATTTTCACAAAATAGACCAAATCAAGCCCCTCTCATCACCATCCATCCATATTCTCAGTTATATATTTTCTAATAAACTTGTTTCTCATAGTTTCATAGATTGGACAATATATGTGTGACGATGTTTCTAAAGTAGGGGAGAGTGGGGCAAAATAGGGTACCTTTTTGTAATTGGCTGTTTACGGAGAACCAAACGAATAAATCGATTCAACTAATCATCAGAATTCTTCTTTGTACTCTTAGGTTTGAGGAAATTATGATAATAGCGGAGAAAAAAATTTTTGAAAGAACTTATATCCCATTTTCTGAGAAGGTGCAAAAACCACATTTTGCCCCATGGGTGGGGCAAAATGGGGTGGTATCAAATTACCATACAAAACATGGAATATTTTTTTAAAATTTGTTAAATTCTTGTTGTAAGAGATTATAAATACAAACAAAAAGTAAGATTCTTTATTATTGTGAAAAAACAAGCAATATTTACTAGAAATTAACAGAAAAACATCGATAATGAAAAATATCGATATATCGATAGTGAAACATCGATAGTATAATACCCCGAAACAAAAATATTGACTTTTCTGCGGAAAGTTGTTAAATATGCGTAATATAACGTTTTTAAGTAGTTCAATGAATATTTAATACCACCGGGCATGGCCCAACACATAGGTATCCCACAAAATGCCAGGCTTAACGGAATAATAAACTCTTTTTAAATCTATAAATGTCATAAATTCGCATTCCTTACTCGTGCCAACGTGAACATTTACTATTGATGAAGTAAATATTGTATGTAAACAAATGATCTTGAGTTCCTTTTTTATTTTTGAACCTGCCTGTTCTTAATCAGGAATCAATTGAGATCTTGGTTCGAATAACTCGCCTGCACTGAGAAAATTGGATGTTAAAAATCTTAATATACTAGATATTAAGAAAAGGTGGTATTTCATAACATCTAGATGTTATGGTTTAATATCTCAGATGCTAACTGGTATAATCTACAAATTTGAGGTTATGTGTGAACATGTCTTTTCCAATATCTGTGGATATTAAATTTAAAGATCTAAGATGTTTATGTATTTGACTGTCACAGATATTGACCGTTAATATCTACATATTAAAGCTCCATATACATTTTCCTCACTGTGACACTCGGAGACACGTGCTAAGAACAGTCACGTAACAGTGACAGGCCCAGAGGCGTTCGATTTGTTACTTTCGGCCCATAACATGACTCTTTTTGTCAACAGAGATGTAAAAACTTTTATCGCTGTATTTAAAAGCGCTATTCCTTTGTAATTAAATGAATAAATTTCATCCCCTGATTTATGCAATATAAACATTTCGACCATTGGCCAGTCTCCAGGAACACTCTATTTACTCATTACTGCACTGAGAAAAGTCCGGGAACTAATGCGTTCCCTGCGAGCCTTGAGAGGTACTTTTGAATGTTTTTATGTCAACCCTCGAATCGGAACGTCTTAAACCCTTATGCGAAACGTGGAACGTCCCGAAGCGAGATTACGTACACTGAAAAAAAAGTGCTGTTGAATCAAATAGCTCCATGCTATTGAATTTCCCGTTATTAATTCAATAACACATTTATTAATCGAACAGCATATTGCTTAAAACGAAAGAATGAAACTGTTTAAATTAAAAGTACGGTACTGTAAAATTAATGATATTCTACAAATTGTTTCTATAGTTCATCTATATATAGCAACAGAATAATTTATTGCTTCTTTGACATTATTCATTTGAAGCATCTAATAGATAAATTTGAAGAAAATGCGTGTAAATTTGAATCAAATGAAAAGTTGTTTGCTCCAAAGAAGCGCGCTTTTGAAAATGAAAGCATATGCTTTCGTTTCAATGAGTGGTGCTATAGCGGACTGCCTATAGCATATGCTATAAAAATAAGGACACTATGTATTTGATACATTGACAGGTGCTAAATTTATTGAAATACTTATCCACACTTATTTATATGTTTATTAAACCTGTCGTTTTTGAGATTCTTATATAAAAAACTATTATTTAAATTGTTTTAAAGAATTAAGGACTAGTTAAATATTAATTCCCTACATAAATTCCCTTATTCACGAGAAAAATCTCGCGCACGGTATTTAAATACAAAGTAACTGCTCAATGTAAGAGGCGAATGTATTACATTGCAGCGCGGCAGTTCTCGTCTATCACGAAAGTTAAGCACGTTTGGTCGCGGTTACTACATGGATGGGTGACCGATTGGGAACAGCGTATTTTTCAGACTCAAAAAAATATAAAGTGTGCTTAAATGTGTATGTATGTGTGTTTGTCGTTGAAAAAAATGAAAAAAATAATAAAGATGTGTATGTTAGTGTGTAAAATTGAAAAAAGATGTATATAAAAAGTGTTGTGTTAAAGGTGTGAGAATTAATTATAGTATATAAACAATATGTGAACAAAAATTTCATTTTTTCAATTTATCGTTCGTATATCTTTAACCACATAAAAGAATTGACTTAACAGTATGGTGTTATTCAATCGATAGCAACAACTAAAAAAATTGAAAGTACAAATTTTTGAATCATAAAAATGATGCTTTTAAATTGAAAAACTATAGTCATTGACTCAAAAGCATATACTGTTAAATTAAAAAAATTTGATCGTTGATTCAAAAGGAATACCTTCAAATTAACATAGTATGCTGTCAATTTGAGAAATATGCTTTTGTTTCAATGAAAGTGATACTGTCGAATCATTAGAATCGGTGCTTTCAAAACAACAGCATATACGTTTGGCAGCCCGTTATGACACTATTCAATGAATCAAACTCATATGTCATTGATTCAACAGCATTTTTTTCTCCGTGTAGAACTTTCAGTTTTTGCCACCAGTTGTTCTCTCACATGCGAGAACAATTTTTGACTGGATGCGTTTTTGGCGTCTCAGCACCAGATTTGAAACAAGACAAACGCGACAAGCAGAGTAGCGCATAGCGACGTGTAGCGGAAACTATTACGCCCCGGACTTCTCTCAGTGTGTGTTATACAAATTAAGCAGGTAATGCTTCCAAGTAGCCGGCAGATCTTTCAGAATATTATTGTTTATAAGTTTTTTCAGCAATCATTAAACTCTTCTGTAGAGAAATCAGAGTGAAGCTGTGGGTGAAATTACTGAGTTATGATCAACCGTCAATGACAATCTAGCAGGATAAACTTTCATAAAAATTCTCCCACTCGTGCGCATTAATTAAACTATTAAAACCTTTCTTGTTATCGAATTTTTTAATTATTTGGCAGAATTTACGGAAACACTAAACACGGGATAACGATTCTAAATTTGAGTCTCGGTAGACAGATTTTGCAACCTTAACAGTTTGTTCATTTATCCTGTGAATACAAGTACTTCTTAAGTAAAGCATTGTTTTTATTACGTTTATATTCATATTCCTTTTTTTGTTTAATTTTTTTTTAAAATAGCTTTGAAAAGAAAACTAAAATCAAGTTTTCAGCTAAATTATTTATTTTTAAGGGCCAGTTGGAGATTTTTTATTCACATTTACTGTATTGATAAAAAAGTACAAAATATTTGCCAAGCATCCCCCAGACGTAATGGCTAATTTTTCCCGAAAGGGGCCATCCATGTATTACGTCACACTATTTTTGACCATTTTGACCCCGCCCCCATCTCACCCTATTACATACATTAGCGCTATTTTTTCTGCTGGGTGTCACAAATTGTTAGACCTCCATCCTCCCCCTAAAACTGTGACATAATATGTGGATGGCCCCAAATGTAATCTAAATTTCTTCAATTTTTTATTGTATTTGTTTGTCCAACAAAAATTTTTATTTGTCCAAGTTTTGTTGACAAAAAAAAATGAAAAAAAGTCATTTTAACAAAGAAAATTCGAAAAAACACTAATTTATACACTACCTGTCAAAATTGAGAGACCACCCATTTTCAGATGATTGAAAAACATTTTAAAACAAAAATTGTATGGAACCTAAAATTTTTTTATATTTATTTTTTGAAAGATGTTAAAATTTTAAAGAGAACAAGATGTTTTAGAAGTCATTTGGCCAATATTTAATTTAGATATTTTTAAAAAATCGTCATTTTCAATGTTTTACAAAAATTTGAATAACTTCCAAAATAATGTACGCTTTTTAATGATCTTAGGCTTATTTTAAAGGTCATTTGTTCAACTATAAGACTTACTTATAGGCATTAAAGTGTAATTTTTTTCTTAAAAAATGCAGGCCGTCAAACTTGGACCAACAAAATTCAAAAAATTTGGAACATTCTTATTAACAGAAATATAATTTTTAAAATTCAAACGTATTTTTTTTATTAAATTTTCTTGAAAAATCTACACCATATGATGTTTTAAATATTTTTTAGAATAGTTTTTAGTACAGACAAATTGTTCCAAATTTTTTGAATTTTGTTGGTCCAAGTTTGATGGCCTGCATTTTTTAAGAAAAAAATTACACTTTAATGCCTATAAGTAAGTCTTATAGTTGAACAAATGACCTTTAAAATAAGCCTAAGATCATTAAAAAGCGTACATTATTTTGGAAGTTATTCAAATTTTTGTAAAACATTGAAAATGACGATTTTTTAAAAATATCTAAATTAAATATTGGCCAAATGACTTCTAAAACATCTTGTTCTCTTTAAAATTTTAACATCTTTAAAAAAATAAATATAAAAAAATTTTAGGTTCCATACAATTTTTGTTTTAAAATGTTTTTCAATCATCTGAATGTGGGTGGTCTCTCAATTTTGACCTGTTGTGTATGTTCCAGTCACACTAATTGTTTGTCCACAGTTAGTCCATTGTGAGCGACCGGATAAGATTTTATTTTATAGAGAAATAGTCAATGTAAATAAGAAATTTAGGGGTTCGATTTATCCGATTGCGCACAAGAATTCGAACAAAGTTTCCACAGATGAAAGTCACAAGATGAATAAGCCTTCCGTATTAGTTGAGCCAATGAGAAAATCAAGATAGACTTACCGGTGTTGATTTTCTCAGCCAGGAACAATCAGCGCAGTGGATATCCTCGAGGATGTGGAAATTGGCGCAGGGAGGTCACTTACAAATTCACAACGATTTTATAATAATAACCACGAAGTAGTATAAGGAGACCTCACGCCAATGCTTAGCAGCGGCAAAAATCAACACATTTTAGGGGGGTTAGAGTTATGAGTATTTGCACCACTAGCAGAGGTTACGCTATTACGGCTGAAATGTAAACCATGGTCGCCATTACATTTCGTCGTATTTCTTTAATTTGTAGGTTATGTTCATATACAGTAGCAGACGAAAAATGTTAGTACAATACTTTAACCACAGAGGCGCAACCTCTGTTAGTGGTGCAATCTGTGAGATCTCTGTTCCCCCAAATATGTGCAGATTTTTTTGTCGCGTGAGGTCTCCTTATACTACTTCGTGATAATAACTTTTAATTAATCATTAGCTATATAGAAAGTAATACAATAACAACGCGCGACAGATGCGCTGTCGTGAGACGTAAATCTCTCTTTGGCGCTAATTCCGCCGGTCAGCAACATGTGCTTTCGTCGTCTGCTAGGCGTGAATTATGCTCCATCTCCAATTTTTCGTATGAAAAGTCGCGCGAATTTTTAATATAATAAAAATATAATTTAATTAATAGGAAAGATAACTGGGAACGACATTTAATAAAAATAATAATTAATTTTGTGAGAGCAATCGTTACACCATGGGTGTTTTCGGTAAATGCTCGGATTATACTCCAGATTACGTCAGTGGTGCTCACTTTAATTTTTCAATATGACTTCTATTACTGTAGTCCAGTCGCCCTGTGTTTTTTCGTGCCAAAATTGATACCTGAAGTCTGATTGTGGATTCATATAGTGTGGGGTGGTTGTATGAATATGTATATGTTTCCCACTCGAGATTTCTCATGCTGCGCGTTATAAACAATTTTGAAGGTGCCGAAAAACAGTTTTTTGATGACCGTTCTTTCCCATCAAATTATAGGGGAAAAAGTTGTAAATGAAAGTTGTAGAGCTCGAAAATACCTTTAAAATGATGGGTCATATGTTAATATTGGTCCATTTGTTTACTTGCAAATGAATTTAAACCACTAAAAATGGCACTTTCTTATTTGTTTAATAACATGAACAAAAGTTAACAAATTCTTTCTATATTCTACAAAAATACACCTCTCAAGACCTTTAAGACATGTGCCAAATTTGAATCCGATTCGATAAATTGTTTATCAGAAATTCCATTTGTTAACTAAAAACATGGTTTTTTAAAATGGAATTTCTACATTTTTGGCCGGATGAAAATCAATTTTTTTTTGTTGGGTTCTCTTCATGAAATGCCAATCTATCAATCACAATTTGTAACAAATTGAATTTTTACAAAAAAACTAGTTTTTGGGGGGGAGAAATTTTTGGCTTATAAACAAATGAACACTACATCAACAATTTTTACTTTAACAATTTGGCATAAACGCCATTTGATTACTTATTCTTTTCTGCAAATTTTGCAAAAAAAAATTTTGATCTAGGTCAAAGGGGGGGGGGGGGAGATAATTTTTTTTTTTCAAAAAATTCCTGAGCCTTTAATTATTAATATTTTTTATTTTTTTTATTATATTTGTTTAGTTGATTAGTCATACTAATTATAAAAAAATCAATCTAAACATCTATGCACTTCTTGTTCGTAAAAATATTTTTCAAAAGTATGCAACGTTCGAATGCAACGTTTGAGCAGCCTAGATGCTCTAGGATGCATAGTGGGGGACATCATCAGTCGCTCGCGCTAAAGTTGAATTCAAACTTTCAAATTCGTAAAAGTTGTCATAACATTCAAACAAATTGATGAATTTTGATCATTTTTTTTTTTACTGGGCTAAAATTTTCTCAGGAATTCAAATTTTTTATTTGTTTTTTTAAAAATTTATAAATAATGTCAAAATATTAATAATTAAAAAAAATTTTTTTTGTTTCCTTTTTTTAATTCATTTTTTTCAAATTTTTTATTTTTAACTTCTTGAATTTGTGTTGCTTTTATTATTCGAGAAGTTAAAAATAAAAAATTTGAAAAAAATGAATTAAAAAAAGGAAACAAAAAAATTTTTTTTTAATTATTAATATTTTGACATTATTTATAAATTTTTAAAAAAACAAATAAAAAATTTGAATTCCTGAGAAAATTTTAGCCCAGTAAAAAAAAAATGATCAAAATTCATCAATTTGTTTGAATGTTATGACAACTTTTACGAATTTGAAAGTTTGAATTCAACTTTAGCGCGAGCGACTGATGATGTCCCCCACTATGCATCCTAGAGCATCTAGGCTGCTCAAACGTTGCATTCGAACGTTGCATACTTTTGAAAAATATTTTTACGAACAAGAAGTGCATAGATGTTTAGATTGATTTTTTTATAATTAGTATGACTAATCAACTAAACAAATATAATAAAAAAAATAAAAAATATTAATAATTAAAGGCTCAGGAATTTTTTGAAAAAAAAAAAATTATCTCCCCCCCCCCCTTTGACCTAGATCAAAATTTTTTTTTGCAAAATTTGCAGAAAAGAATAAGTAATCAAATGGCGTTTATGCCAAATTGTTAAAGTAAAAATTGTTGATGTAGTGTTCATTTGTTTATAAGCCAAAAATTTCTCCCCCCCAAAAACTAGTTTTTTTGTAAAAATTCAATTTGTTACAAATTGTGATTGATAGATTGGCATTTCATGAAGAGAACCCAACAAAAAAAAATTGATTTTCATCCGGCCAAAAATGTAGAAATTCCATTTTAAAAAACCATGTTTTTAGTTAACAAATGGAATTTCTGATAAACAATTTATCGAATCGGATTCAAATTTGGCACATGTCTTAAAGGTCTTGAGAGGTGTATTTTTGTAGAATATAGAAAGAATTTGTTAACTTTTGTTCATGTTATTAAACAAATAAGAAAGTGCCATTTTTAGTGGTTTAAATTCATTTGCAAGTAAACAAATGGACCAATATTAACATATGACCCATCATTTTAAAGGTATTTTCGAGCTCTACAACTTTCATTTACAACTTTTTCCCCTATAATTTGATGGGAAAGAACGGTCATCAAAAAACTGTTTTTCGGCACCTTCAAAATTGTTTATAACGCGCAGCATGAGAAATCTCGAGTGGGAAACATATACATATTCATACAACCACCCCACACTATATGAATCCACAATCAGACTTCAGGTATCAATTTTGGCAAAAAATGACTACTTTTTTCACAGGGCGACTGGACTACTGTTTAAGTAACACGTTGTAATTGGTTACTTCGGTAAGCTCTTAATTTTCATTGGTTCAAATATTATGAATTGTCACAATCTGTTAAATATCCCTTAGGTTCTAGAAAAATTGTTTTAAAACCCAACCTACCGTTTAGTAATTTCCTTGAAATTCTCTAGAAAAATGTTACCTGATAAACCAGATTGTGCTCTCACTTCGAATTCCGATTAGGCTGCGGTTACACCTCTGCAGGCAGCCTGCCTGCCTGCAGATTGTCATGGTAACGTACAAGAGTAAGAGAGTCAGTGACTTCAAACTTTTCCCTTACTCTCGTTGCTCCTGCCTGCGCAGGCAGGCAGCCTGCAGAGGTGTAGCCGAACCTTAACACTCTGGTTTATCTAGTAACATTTTTTCTAAGGAATGGAAGGAAATTACCAAACAGGAGGTTAGGTTTTAAAGCAATTTTTCTAGAACCTAAGAAATATTTAATACTTTGTGAAAATTCACAATATTTGAACCAATGAAAATTAAGATCTTACCGAAGTAACCAATTACAACGTGTTACTTAAACAATAATAGAAGACATATTCAAAAATTAAAGTGAGCACCACTGACGTAATCTACAATCAAAAATTAACTCTTGACAATTTTGAAGTCCAATATTTACGATAGTCAGCGACAAGAAAATCTAAAATCAGATTCTAATTTTTGAAAATTTAAAGGTTGGACAATCACTTTTAATAATTGGACAATAAACTCCAATGGTTGGACAATTAATTTCAAGAGTTGAAAAATCAAAAGTTTACTCTTTACAATCTCTAAGTCAACTTTTAAGACAGTCTGTGTCAAGGAAATATGAATTCAAAAAGATTAAACTTTTTTGAAAATTTAAGATTAAACAATCATTTTTAATGATTGGACAATCAATTGCAATGGTTATACAATTAATTCCAAGGGTTGGACAACCAATTTCAAAAGTTAAGTAATCTAAAACTGATCCTAAACAATCCATTTTAATGGTTGGTTAATCAAATACATACATACACGGAAAAAAATTTCCTGTAAAATTTACAAGATTTCCTGCGCCATCTATGATCCGCGGTTGTAATATCCACAAACGGCTGAGTTTGGGAAATACACAAACTGTAGCAGACGAACTGCAGGATTTTTTGGTGCTATTACAGATTGGTTTGTGCTATACCCAAACCAGCTTGTTGGAAACACTAAACTCGCCTGTATAAAGCACAACTTAACCTATTCGTATATTCTACAAAAGACTTTGTGTGTTTCACAAGAAATTTTTTTCCGTGTAGAATTTTTTTAAGTCAGATTTTTTAAAAGAAAATGTTTGAAAAAACAGAACTTCGGTTTTTTACAAGTTTTAAGGTTATAAAATCATTTCTACTTGTTGTACAATTCTTTGAAAGGTTGGAAAATCAAGAATGATCGTTACGATTTTTCTAGTTAACTTTGTTAACAGAGGACGTCTACGAAAATATAAGTATTATAGAATCTCTTTTTTGAATTTTAAGGGTTGGACAATTCTTAGTAATAGTTGGAAAATCAGTTTCAAGTGACCAAGTTTGGAAATTAAGTTCTTTTTTATTATTTTTTTAACTATATATTAAGCAGGGTGGCCACCCAACCGGGAGAACCGGGAAAAACCCGGGAGAAAAATCAATCGGGAGAAAACCGGGAAAAAGCCGGGACAGAAATTTTAATCGGGAAAAAACCGGGACTAAAATTTTACATTTAAAGATTTCAGAAAATTAAAGTTAAAGGAAAAAGTTTTACTCAATAAAATTTTCTGATAAGTTTATTTACAGATTTCATTCAAATTTTTTATAAAACATCAATAACTTCTTTTTTAAATAAATATTTAATTATTATTTTTCTATAAGAATTAAAAATCATCAAAAGATTCAAATTCAATCATTTTGAAATCGAGTGAGAAAATCACTATTTTATATTATAAGATTTTATAAAAAAATATTAGAAAATAATTGAATTTCTAGGATAATTTGTTTAATTTATAAAGATAATTAAAATTCTTTGCAAATAATTAAATTTCAGAGAAGAATTTTATTATTTATAATGATAATAATTGAAATTTTGAACAGATTTGTTTTAAAAATGTTTAAAAATTATTGAATATTGAAGAAGAATTTTGATATTTTTAAAAATAGTTGAAATTGTAAGAATTTTTAAAAAATTTTAAAAATAAGTGAATTTCTGCGAAGAATTTTATTACTTTTGAAAATAAATGAATTTCTAGGATGAATTTTATTATTTACAAAAATAATTACAAATGTACAGAAATAAATCATTGAAATTCTGACAAGAATTTTATTAAAATTCTTTGAAAATAATTGAATTACAGAGAAGAATTTTATTATTTATAAAGGTAATTGAATTTTCGAACAGATTTTTTTTCAAAATGTTTAAAAGTAATTGAATTTTGAAGAAGAATTTTGATATTTACAAAGATAATTGAAATTTTGAAAATTTAAAAAAAGTTTTGAAAATAATTGAATTTCTGCGAAGTATGTTATCTGAACTTTTGAAAATAATTAAATTTCCATGATGAAATTTCTTATTTTTTAAAGATAATGTAATTGAATTTTTGCGAAGAATTTTATTATTTTTGAAAATAAATTAATTTCAGAGAAGAATTTTATTATTTATAAAGATAATTGAAATTATGACAGGCATTTTATTGAATTTTTTTTAAATAATCGAATTTTGGAAAAGAATTTTATTATTTATAAAAATAATTGAAATTTTGAACAGCATTAAAAAAAATGTTAAAAATACCTAATTAAAATTTTGCCATTCATTAATTTTATTAAATTTTATTAAATATTATTCCAGATTGTTTGATGTTAAAGTATATGTGTTAGCGAGAAATGTGATTTTTTTTTACAATTTTGTGTTTCCTTTTCGGCGTTTTTTTCCTAAAATTTCATTCGACTTTTTTCCGACTTTTTCGGAAATTTTATGCGACTTTTCGTGACTTTTGTTGTGAATTTATGCGACTAAAGATACTTTTTTTAGTTTTAAAGACGATCCGAGCCCTGTTTTTAGTGTTTTTGACCGAATTTATATCATTTACAACTACATATTACATAAAGGTAATGTTCTGCTCACAGTAAAATTATAATTAAAAACCGGGAGAAACAGCTCATTTTCACCGGGAGGACCGGGAGAAAACCGGGAGACGAAAAATTTAAAAATAGTGGCCACCCTGATTAAGTAACCAAAAACATTTTTAATTTAATGTGCATATTTATTCCCCTATAACATTGTATTAAATTTTTGTTAATTATTTATAACAAAATAATGAATATTATTATTGAATAATTGAATTGATTTTACAAAATGTTAAGTGTAAGTTTTTGATTGTCCAACTCTTGAAAAGGATTGTGAAACCATTGAAAAATTGAAACAAAAATGTCTGAATAAAACAACAAAAGGTGAAAAATTAGCCATTACGCCCCGATCTCCTTTATATTTTGTATCATTTCAAAGTTTACAAGTAAATCTGAATTTAATATCAATATAACCAATAAGTGACTCGAATTTTCTTTTATATATTACAGAAAATAGGTTCTATTAACAAATTGTAAGTTTTATACAATACATTTTCATTCACCTAAATTAAATCAATTACGCTGTTACCCAGTTTGGAAATCTATGTGAAGTTTTTCGGAGTATCAGAATATACGAAGCTGAAGTCTGTAACGTTTTTAAAAACGAAAAATCAAAAAAGAATTTTTTTCAAATGAAATTCATTTCTATTTTTCATTTGCCTTAATTTCTAAGAAATTAATTGTCACTAAGGATACAATTATTGAAAAATAACATGATGTAGAATCAAAAATAATAATGTCGTTCCATTATTTTTTTGTTTTCGTTTTTAAAAACGTTGTGGACTTCAGCATCATCAGAATATGATCTTCCATTACATAAAATGAGGCTATATTGTTTATTGTCACTGCAAGTATCTTGCCTCATTTTGTAGCTACTTAGTCTAATGAATTTTCACTACTAAACATATTGGTCAAATAGATCAATTCTTCATCTTAACAATTAAGATAATATAGTCGCTCATTAAAATCGCTAGTTCTTATAAAAAATGCATTATTACAACTTTCTGTCATATTTGTTAAAATATCACTCAACGACTCCACACAAAATTCTGTATTTGCTGAAGGTGAAGAATATACAGAAAATTGTAAATATTCAAAAAGGAAAACTCTATTTGTAACTAATAGTACAGTCAATCTGGCATGAAAAAGTCGTGTTTTTGGAAAAAAATACCTTACTTGAGATTTTATCATAAATCGTTAGTGGAACAAGTGATTAGCTTAAATCCAAAAGTTAGGACAGAAAATTTTCCTAAATGTGTATTTTTAAGAAATATATTTATTAATTTTTTAATCGGGTACCACATAGTGAAAAAATTAAAATCCTAGGTGGCGCATCATTCGTTTCAAGCAAATACGATAAATTTTCAAAAAGTCGTCCACCATTTTGAAAAACTAACATTATTCAGCGACCCTAAAAACACCCTGAGTGACAAGTTTAAAACGAATACGGTGAATTTTTCAAAAGTCGTCCGTTATTTTGAATTTTAAAAATCTAATATTACATGCGCGTAATGAGTGACCCCCAGAAACACATAATTACTAAATTTTAAGCAAATTAAAAAATAATCAGTTACTGGATTCTGTAACAATTCCAAAGTAGTATCTCCAAATTAAGACCAAAAAATTTTTTTTTAGGTTTTTTGTGGGCAAAATTAAAATTTTTTTTTTAATTCCTCTTATTAATTTATAAAACACGTATAGATTTCGTTAAAATCGATCCAGTGGACACATGATTGGTGAGTTATGAGATTTTTTAATAGCACATGTGTTAAAGAATTTTATTTAATTATAAAATTTGTTTCACAGTTTCTAATGCTCTGAGGAGGCTCTGCGTCGTGGAGTGAAAGCTAAGCTAAGTTTTAAAAAAATTTGATCAGAAGAATTAAATCAGTTTTTAACATCTTTTCACTAATTACGAATGAGGTAGACTCGACCTTACTGTTTTGATATCCTTGAGAACTATTATTAGAACTTCAGTCATCCCATCCCCCGCCAATTATATGGATAACCTATACGTAGCAATTAAAAAAAAGACTATATCTCCAAAAGCATGCAACGTAGAAAAAAATTGTGAAAAAATGTAGAGAAATTTGTCCTCTACAACTTTTGTTTGAGAAGTTTTCCATTACAAGTTACGGTTTTCGCACAAAATCGAATACAAAAGAAGTTTGATTTTCTTCCCTCTTCCCCAAATGTGGGGGTCACAACTTTTTGGTTTTAAGCTTGTCACATGTTCCACTAACGATTTATGATAAAATCTTGAGTAAGATATTTTTTTACATAAAAAATGCCAGATTGACTGTACTATAATAGGGTAAGTCCGGGGTAGATGGCCATAGTTTTTTTAAAGTTCTGTAAAAATTATGAAAAAGCGTTTTTTGCCTAAACTTTTATTGGTAATTGAATATTGAACACTTCACTTTAAAATAACGAAACATAAAATAAAATATTTTCATAGCTACAATCTTAAAATTTATATTTTCGAAAAAGTGCATTTGGCCATCTCTCCCGGAATGTCCGGGTGAGATGGCCACTATCTATAAGTTTTTAATTTTAACTTAAATTTAATTTCTAATTATCCACATTACTTTCCTCTTTTTCTGGTCGTATTTTAAACATTTTTCATGACATTCAGTACAGTTCTAATGTACCCACAAAATTTCAAATATTGCACTTAATCCAATCTTCAATTAACGTTGTTTGATTGTAACTTTTGCGTCAACCTACAAATAAATCTCCATCTCTGGTGTCAATTGGATCAATTATTTTATTCTCAGACATTTTGCTTCCTCATAAAGGAAGCCTTATAGTGATGTCGATTTCCGAATTTTTTAAAATCAATTATTTTTACAAATTTTCAAGTGTAGTATATATAATTCGTCGAGAGGAACAAATGTCCGGATGTATGTGTGTATGTGTGTGTATGTCACCGATTCTTGTGGACAAATTTTCTCTTGCACATCTTGATGGATTTTGATGAGATTTTGTAGGTGTATTACGGTCATGAATACCAAGAATCAGACAGAAGGATTTTCAAAAATATATAAAAAAAATTTTTTTTCAACATTTTTTAATTTTTGAAAAAATTAATTTTTTGAAATAACTTTTTTCTATATTAAAATTTTTATTAATTCTTGTCAAAATTGCATTTCTGACATAAAAACGAATCGATTCATGTATATAAAGTATATATTTTATCAAAATTTATAGAATTAATAAATATTTTAATTTTTAACAAAAAATTAAAATTTTGTATTTTTTGACATTTTATCATAACACTTTAAAAGAACAAATATAACATATGGGGCATTCTCCGTGAGACTTTCACTCAAAATTTTTTTTGGATTGAAACAATTTTTCTCGAATTCTATATGAAAAATAAGTAAATACGTGTTTTTTTATTTTTTTATTTGATGAAAATTATAAAAGTTATGATTTTTTGAAATTTAACATCTTGAGAAGCAAAGGACTTTTGAAACGCTTTTTTCTCTGTTATATCAAAAGATAAAAAATAATGTAATATATGAAAATGACTTGTTTTTTCTTAAATATTTCAAATATGTATAAAAAATAACGTTAATAAAGCGAAAACATTAAATAAATTGAAATTTCGTCTAAAAAGTGACTTTTCTCAAAAGCGAAGTAATTGATTTTCGATTTTTTTCTTTCATTGCAAATACTGACAAATAAATAAATTTTTACCACTTATGCCGAAGTGGTGTTCTTAAGGGTTCAAATTATATTTAAAATTATATCAGTCGTTGCACAGAGTTTGTCCTTTGCTTCTCAAGATGTTAAATTTCAAAAAATCATAACTTTTATCATTTTCATCAAATAAAAAAATAAAAAAAACACGTATTTACTTATTTTTCATATAGAATTCGAGAAAAATTGTTTCAATCCAAAAAAAATTTTGAGTGAAAATCTCACGGAGAATGCCTCATATGTTTTAATATAGATAAAATGTATCTGATTTTAAAATTAAAATAAATATAAGAATTTTAAAATTTTGTGTTTTAAATTTTGTTATTTTAAATATTAAGATAATTTTGAAAATTAGTAAAATTAATGGTAAACTCTATAACATTATTTTTTTTTTTTGATTTATTAAAAAGAAGATTTATTAATTATATTTAATAAACTATTATAATCATTTAACTTTTAAAATTAGATATAATAATATATATTGAGGAAGCTAAATGGTCATGAAATGAACAACTTGTTTAATTTGTTTTTCATTAATATTTCTTAAGTATATAACATTAACATAAAAATTTTTAAATAAAAGTCATCAGTGGCCATCTTACCCAATAATTAATGATAAAAGTAAACATAAAAATATTAAATAAATAAAATAATTTTCCCTTTCATTTTTCGTTTACATCGAAGCGTGGGTTATGCAATACGCATTAAAATTAAAAAATAAAAATTATATTAAAAAATAACAATATAGTGACAAGAAATCCGAAATTTTCAACTTATTTTAGACCCATGAAAAAAAATAAACTAGGATTACACTTACAGTTTCATTATTTTTCATCAATTTATTGTTTAGATTTAATATGAATCACAGAAGGTTGAAAAAACCCCATAATAAGTGATATTTCTTTAGAAATTCTGTAAAATATTTGAACTGGCCATCTCTCCTGTATGGCCATCTCCCCCGGACTTACCCTATTTAAATTCTAATTCTCAAGTTACCTGCGAATGCAGATTTTCAATATTACATTTTACTTTTTTAACATTTTCTAATTGATTGAAATTAATATTTTTATTTTATTTTCGAATATTTTAATTTTTTAATCACCTGCGAATACAGTTTTTCAATATTAAATATTATTTTTGGAAATTTTAAATATAAAAAAAGAAAAATTCTATTAATGACAAATAATATGTTTTAATTGTAATTTTTAAATTACTTATACAAAGATTTTCAGTATTAAATTTTTATTATTTTTTCAAAAATATACAAACTGTGAAAAAAGATATTCTATTATTTTGAGTGAACGCAGTATTTGTGTAGAAATTACTTTTTTCTTTAATTATCACTTTACTCCTTTGAAACAATGTTCGCCATAGTTTTCTAGCAATTTATTATATATCATTTTAAGTACATTTTATCTGAATGATGAGAAAACTGATACCTTTTCTTATTTTCTGCAGCCATTTCTGAATTGTTGGAACAAAATAGAGGTATTATGAAAAAAACTAATGATAAATATAAAAAAACATTCCTCATGGTCTTAAAGTCGTATATATCACTTAAAATAGTATCATGTATCATTATAAAGATCTAACTGATTCTCTGTATCTATTTTTAACTCAATAAATGCAATCTCAATAAAGTAATTTCAAGTACTTTAATTCGCCTGCATCAAATAGTAGATCTTACGTTTCATCTTTCTTTGATTTTCAATTTAATATCTAACTTTACACTATTATTCGCTGAAATAAAAAAATTACTGCATTTTTAGGTACAAAATTTCAATATATGAAATAAAAGTAATAAAAATATAATTAAATAAAATGGAAAAAAAGAAAAATAAAGTGGCAAATTAATAATAAAACAAACAAATAATAATATTTTTATTATTATCGTTATTATTAATTCCAATAAAATGGTTAAGAACGAAAAATAAATTAGAAACAATAATAATTATTCTCTTATTACTATTATTAAATTATTATTAATTACAAAAAATTGTTATTAACACAACAAAAATTAAAATAAAAAAATAATACTAAAACAATAGAATAATATTTGTATTATTATCAACATTATTGTTTTCTTTAATTCACGGGGGATAAGAGAAAAAAATGCGTTTACTGCATGTTCAGGAAGCCCCCACTTGTATTGGGTATGTCAGCTAAATCTTGCATACCTGCTTTAGGTAGTTACGAATACTGACTAAAAAAATCTTCTTTATCCCTTGGGTTTCGAACCTTCTATCCACCTACGGAACTACCTTGCAACTTTAGACTTCGTAGATGAATGGTTCCATGTAGTCGCCAGCGCGACTTTCCCGTACCGCTCTTGATCTGGTCTTATTTCCTCCTTGTTCTTCTTTGCTTCCTCTAGTGCAGTTCTGAAGACTCTGTATCCTCCTGATCCAGCGCCTGGCATAAGAAGCAGCATGCGCTCTTCTTACAATTTGCTGCCCTATGGCCGGCTGCTCCTCACTTAAAGCACGCAGCCGACCTGTCCACAGCTTGACAATCTCTACCTACATTGTCATAATCAAGGCACCTATGACACCTTCTGATCATAGCTCTCCTTCTTATCTTGCAGGACACGAACTTAATCTTAATGTGCTCCCACAACCCTTGTCAGGGTGGCCTCCGGGTGAGCCTCTTCTCAAACCTTCCTCAGTACTAGTGATGCACGTCGGACGAGACGATCGGGAAAAAACGATTTCGATAAAAATGATCGTCTTTTTAAACATTATTATCGTTCGGATCGTCATCGGATCGACAATCTCGACAAACTGTCGATCAAATGAAGTATGTGTCGAAACTGTCATTTGACTGCATAAAATTATTAGAAAATTTTTATTTTGATAAATAATAAATGATTAAAAAATCAATAAATTTGTAGGTTATATTAAAGATTTATTAAAGAGTAAATGTTACTCTTGAAGTAAATGAATTCATGGTTTAAAAGTTTTTTAATATTTAAAGGTTAATACTTGTAATTTGAATAGGTTAAAACAAAAAAAATACATTTTACAAAATAAATTATTTTATTTTATACTATTATTGTAAATAGGTAACTAATTTTTTCATTTTCACATAATTAAGTTAAAAGTAAATTTTAGTAACAAAAAATTTCCAAATCTGGACATTGCAATAGTTTGAATGTAAATTTTGTATTAATTTTAAATTACTATTGTTAAAAAAATATTAAAAATAATTAATAAATTTTTATTACGTTTAATTTTATATATTTCTTTTAATAAATAACATACAATAGAAAAAATTTTAAATACATTTTATTTATACAATAAAGCAGCTTTTAATATTTAATCCAGACAATTAATAGTAAACTTTAAAATAAGTGAGGGGTCTTCCATAAGCAACGTGATCCCATTTTTTGAAGTCTTTCAGCATGAATCGATGTTGTCTGTACATTGAACAAATCGCGAGTTATTTTAGCTAGACTCGGATATAATGATTGATTTTTCTGCCACCATTTTTACGTAGAGTTTTAAAAACGCTTTTTTCATTTCCGCATATCTCTTCGCAGTCAAATTTCGAAGTTCGTTTCTCAAGGGTACATTCGGATTTAAGTAATGAAATAGTCCTTGTGTATCAGAGTCAGAGAGAAAAGAAAATGGCAAATATTTCTTCGCAATTAAATCTACGATTTTTTCATTGCACGTTCCTTGCACAAAAACCTATAGTAAATATATAATATATCATTATTACTTTTTTAATAAATTAGAAATTTTTAATTTTTAGAATTTTATTAATTGTTACATTTTTTCAAATTAAAAAATAAAAAATAAATAAATAAAAACTTTCTACATTGATTGAAGAAAGTCCATTCCACGATTCATTAAATAATAATAACATGCATTTTATTTTTACTTTTTTTAATTAAAAAAAATTGTTTCTGTGTTTGTAAAGTTGTTTTAAATATGAACGAATCTGTCAACTAATAAATTTTTTTTACTTAAATGATAGATTTTGATTTTCCTTTCCAGTACTGTACAATAATAATTTAATTTTAATCTAATAATTCAGTACAAAATAAATATTAGTAAAAAATTGTTTATTGTACAGTTACTTATTAAATTATTTTTTTTAACGATTCGTTTTTTAAAATTTATTTTTAAATAAATAAATTATTTATCAAAAATATTATTGATTTTTTAACCTCATATAATTAAAAAAAGTTTTTTTTAATTAATCTTGACTGATTGTTATTTTTTGCTTTTTCATTTACAGACGAATTTCTTCTTCAATGTTCGTCTTCAGACATGTGAAAATTCAGATATTCTCAAGTATTATATTTTTCTAATTAATGAAAATAAATTTAATAATTTGTAAACACATTGTCACTCAAGATATTTACAGCCGATTTTTTTCGAACGAACCGAGACGATTAAAAACAATTAAAAATCATAAATCTCGACACTTTGAAGTGTCATCGTTGTTCGTTACTGTGGCTATTTTTTTTCCTTTGCTGAATTTGTCTTTGGTGCCGGTTTGGAACCCTTGCCTATAGTCTTTTTAGGAGGTCCATCGTCCTTCTTCCTCTTTGTTTCCTTCCCGAACTCAGGACAGCTTCCTCTCTTCCGCTTCTGACTGTCCAATACGTTTCTTAGCATTAGTGCGTTGAAACGGTCGCTTTTCATTCTTCGGTCTTTGCGTGCTTTTTCTGACCAAGTATTCCCTGGTAGAACTTTTCATCCTTTCTGGCCGCTGCTGCGTGCTGCTCCTTCACATCCTGTATGAGCGATGTTAAACTTCTGAGTCAATCTTTCATTGACATATTGACATTTTTCTGGATCTCACAGGACTTTAGCATCTTGCTGACCTCCTCCTCTATCTTCAGAATGGTTGCTGCTTCTTCCTCCCGCAGCTCAATGCATTCTTCCCGATCTTCGTTGCAGCTAATAATGTCATTTGCCGACGTATTACTGAAAACAGAGATGAAGCTGGTCTGACTTGTAACGCTGCTCGTACTTCCTCTTCTCTTTACTACAGGTAGGGAAAAGGTGTTAGAAATGATCCCCTGGGACAAGATAATCGTTTTAAATTTTAGGAAACCTATTGGCGTTACCTTTTACGTAAATTCGATAATACGTTGCCAATAACATACCTATGAAAATATTACTGCATTATTTATGAAAACTCTTATAAAATTGTTTAAATGAATTTAATTTTCTATAAATAACTTAAAAAAATTTTTAGTAAAAATTTAGTTTTTTTCATAAACATTCGAATTATTAAAAACTTAGGAAACAAATAATCAATATTGTTAATAAAAAAATAAAAATACAAAAGTAATAAAAATACAATAATATAATAATAGTAATAAAATAGAAAAGTGATAATGAAAAGATTATTGTAAAGATTACATAATTATAATAAAAATAAAAATTCTTTAAAATCAATATTTAATACAGATTCCTTAATGGAACAATAAAATTTATTTTCCGATCTTATACTAATAGTAATTATAATTTTTGAAGATTTATCTCCGAAACGTGACTTATGGAAAATTAAATAAATTAACATGTGAAAATCGATTAACATTCCTGCTTATTTCATGAGTATTCAAATTAGTGATTGAGCGAAGGTATATAATGCAAATATTTGCAACTGTACAATCCTTCAAAAATGCAGCATAAGCTTCTTTATAATTAATCGATGCTTTATCATATTCGATTACAAAATTGAAGGCCAATTGCAAACAAGTTCCTCAAGTGTATATGCTAATTAATCTTCTCTTTTAAAGTTTCTATATATTTAATTTATCTCTATATAAGTTTTATATATTATTAATATGTAGGTAATATAAATTTAAATTGTCAATATCTGACAGTTCAATTCATCACATTTATATTTTATATGCGCATTTCATATTTTGTCCCATTTTTAAATTTTTCTATTAGGAAGTATTATTTTATTTTTATTATGAAATTTAAAAGTTAAAACATTATTCTTTGTCCTATGGTGCGGATTTAGGTTGGCCGCCAGAGTTTGAAGGTTGGCCCACAGTTGGCCTAACTTTGGCAAGCGAAGTTTTGGTTGCCAGAGTTTGCCCAACTTTGGCAAGTACTAGTGCCCACAGTTGGCCCGACTTTGCAAGCCAACCATTACATGCAGAGTATAACCAACCGTCGGGCCAACTTTGGCGACAAAGGTCGGCACAACTATGGGGAACGTATCTCATATGACTTACAAATTTAGGTTGGCCAAACTCTGGGCCGCGGTTGGCCCGACGGTTGGAAAAACTCTGTAAAACGCAGTTTAAATAACTCAAACTTTATGGTTGACCAAACTCTGGGCCACGGTTGGCCCGAAGGTTGTCAAAACTTTGTGAAAAACAGTTTAAATGACTGAAACTTTCTTGGTCGGCCTAAGTCTGGGCCACGGTTGGCCCGACGGTTGGCAAAACTTTGTGAAAAACAGTTTAAATGACTTAAACTTTGTCGGTTGGCCTAACTCTGGGCCGCGGTTGGCCCGACGGTTGGCAAAACTCTGTAAAACGCAGTTTAAATAACTCAAACTTTATGGTTGGCCAAACTGTGGGCCACGGTTGGCCCGACGGTTGGCAAAACTTTGTGAAAAACAGTTTAAGTGACTTAAACTTTCTCGGTTGGCCAAACTCTGGGCCACGGTTGGCCCGACGGTTGGCAAAACTTTGTGATTAACAGTTTAAATGACTTAAACTTTCTCGGTTGGCCTAACTCTGGGCTACGGTTGGCCCGACTGTTGCAGCTTTAATATACATTTAACGGTATGGACTCCCATGTGAGCGTAGCGTAGTGGTCAATGTATAAGTCTTCGGCGCGTTAGGTTAGGGGTTCGATCCCAGCGAGCGTTAGATATTTTCGAAAATGTATGTATGAGATTGTGTTTAATAATAATAGGTAAAGGTTATATCTGATGTTCCCGCTAATAATAACGTGTTAATTGTTTAAATAATTTAGTTTTTTAATAATTTTTTACCTCTGGCTGTTAAAGTTGGCCAAACTTACGCATTTAAAGTTGTGCCAACTTTGGCGTCAGTCTTTGCACCAACCATTGAAATGTATAGTTGGCACAACATATGCATTTTAAGTTGGGCCAACTTCCTTATGACTTGTCGGGCCAACCATCGTCGCCATTAGACGGCCAACCGTTATCATCTGTATGGTTGGCCCAACCTCTGGCACGAGAAGTTGGACCGACCTTGTAAAAGTTGGCCCAACTATGGGCCAACCGAAAATTCGCACCTGGGAACCTAACGCACTACAGTCACACACGCTACCACTATGCTACGCTCACATGTCTGAAGAAGGAGCGTGATAACTTTATAAACTACAACTGTACCCAACCGCACTCAGAAAAAAATTCGTTCGAAACAACCAAATTTTGGTTGAATCAACCAAATAAATGCATTGCTATACAGTCAACCAAACGTTTGTTTGATTCAACCAAAAAATTTCTTCCAATACGTTTATTTGTATTAAGCAAATGGTTATTACATTTAACCAAACATTTTTATTTTATAAAACCAAAAAATTTGTTTATTTTAAAAGAAAAGATTTGTTTGATTCTAATAAATAGTTTTAGTTAACGTATTTGGTTCATTTAAATAAATATTTTTGTTTACTTAATTTTGTTATTTATTTTCCTGTAATAATGTTTGAATTTCCTAGTTTAATATTTTCTAGTACATATTATTCGTTAATTTATAATTTATTATACAGTTATTGATATTTTAAAATTATATATATTCAATAAATCATAAATTAACCAATAATATGTATGCTAGAAAATATTAAATTAGGAAATTCAAACATTATTATTAGAGGAAAATAAATAACTATTAAATAAAATATTATATAATTATTTCTTCATGTACACAAAATTACTTAATAATAAAAAACATTAAAAATATTACATTAAATATATTATATATGATTTTTATACATGCACTCTGAAAAAAGTTTACTCGAAACAACCAACTGAAAACTTGACAAAAACTTATTGGATATTTCCTTCTCACTAGTACAAATTAAATATGACATAAGTCTTACAATAGCCATTATTTAACCGACACTTATAATTTTGTTTCTTCGATTTACCGATTTAACTAAAGAATTTGACGCGAACGCGGACTGTAGACAAGTGAGATCGCCATTTTTAAATTCACACATGTACTTTTTTAGACAAGCAAATATTTTTGTTTGACTCAAATAAAATGATTTGGTTGAATCAAACAAATTTGTGTGTTGTGTCAAACAAATTGTATTCAACTAAATAATATTCTCTATTCAAAACACTAATTTTTTAAAATGAAACAAACACCTTCAAATAAAAAATTTCTTTTGGATAACCAAACAAACTTTACGTATTTATTAGAATGAACCAAATTTTTATTTAAATCAACGAAATTGTTTTATCGTAACAAATAAAATAGGTTAACTAAACAGTTTGGTTAAGTGAAATAAACTTTTTCTCTGAGTGCGTCGGCCCCACTGTGGCTAATAGTCGGCCCGACCAAAAAAAGTTGATTTTCTCAACTGTGGCGGTCACAGTTCACCCGACCGTCGGCCCAACTGTGGCTGATAGTTGGGCCAACCATCAGTTCTCCCGGTCGGCATTCATGGTTGGCCCGACTTTGGGAGAAACATTGAACCAAAGTCGGGCCACCTTTGGGTGCCGAAACTTCGGCTGCCACAGTTGGTCCGACTTTAACCCGACGTTCCAACTCTGGCGGCCGACCGAAATTCGCACCTGGGTTGCGAGTTCGATCCCCCCAAGCGTTAAATATTTTAATATGTTTATAACTAATATAATGTGTGTGCGATAAATGTGTGATCAATGTAAGGTAATTGTCAACTTCAATAAACATTTTTTTTATTAACATTTGTCATTGGTTGGCAAGACTACCTTTACCAAAGTTGGGCCGACCGTGGTTACCGAAGGATGCCCAACCATTCGATCTCACGGTCGGCACAACTTTGGCATCCATAGACGGCCCAACTTTGGTGCCAACGGTTGGTCCAACTGTGTCAACCACTGGAAGGCCGGCGTGATCAATCCACAGGGTGGCCCGACCATTGTCTGACCAAGTTGGGCCGACCATGAACATGGTTGGCCCGACTATGGGCCGACCGAAAATACGCACCTGGGCACTGTAAATTTTAAGATTTTTTTTTATTGGATTTATTGGTACTCATGTGTAGTATTTAACATAAAAATACCATTTTGTATTTTCTTGTTTATCTATTAAGAGAAAAAATTATTTTCAATTTTTTACTAAAAATTCAAAAATTTCGCAACTTTTCAGGTTTCTATTTTCTTACTATCGCTTATTTTTTTAAATTTTAACATCAGTTTAAAAAATCTTGTCAATAGTAAAGAATATTGATAATTAATATTATGTCCGAAAATTATGTTAATTATCTATATGATATGATAATGATGATGTTCAAAAATGTTATTTATCCCGGTTAGTTTATTTAAGACGTTCAAATTTTTTGAACGAAGGTTAAAATTTTTTGTCAATAAAAGCGTAAATTTCCTATAAGAATATTCTTTGTTTGTGTGATTAATTATACAAATATGTGAATGAATGAGTGAATTTCAGAAAAACTGTGAACAAGTAAAAATTATATTTTTTATTTTACAGAAATATACAATTTTTTTGTAAGTCAATGAAAGTCTCAAGCAAGGTACTAGAAATTTGCATGGACTGCTCTTGAAACTCTCATGCAAAAGTACTAGACTGTTTCTAGTATTTTGTGTCGCATCCAAAAGTTAAGTACCGAGTTAATGAAAGTTTCACGTACATTTTTTCCGTGTATTAACTAGAATTCTGGTTAACCTAACCAGAAAAGTTCTGTTTAGGGTATATTTAACACGAAATTCTAGTTAAAACTGGGATTTCTGGTCATTCCAACCAGAACTTTTTTTTCAGTGTGCAAAATATAATTTTTCTCCAAGAATTAGTCCGTAAATGATCCTTAACTTTTCATTTTTTGGTCCGTAAAGTCTATATTTTTCGGTAAATTTACTGGTTCGAGCCCTGTATTATAATTATTCAATTGAAAATTGTTTTTTGCAATTTGAAAGGGTTTAATTTTTAATAAAATGGGGATTTTTAAAAACGTTTTGTATTAGTGAGAAAAATAAGAAAAGAAGAAATATTTTATACGAAAAGAATTATTTCATGAGAAAAGCATGTTTTTGTGGTGAAAGTTAAATTAAAAATTGTAGTTAATTGCGTTTTTTGTTAACATCTAGAGCTTGATTATTCGATTGTTTCTATGCCCTACATTAGAAATTTGGAAAACTGAATGAAAAGAATGTTTCTTTTATTTTTATTTGTTGTCAATTTTTTTGTTGCATACAAAAATTAATATTTACATTAATGACTATTTGTTCTTAAAAAAGTAGGGGAGACTGGAATAAACCCGATCACAAGGTAAATCCGCTCACTAACGATTTGACGCTATGTACTCCACTTAAGATGGACATATTAGTAATGTCAATAGTACTTAACATTGTTAATTTAGTGCAAGTTTCTTACAAAAAATTTGGAAAAAATTGATCAATACATACATGGTAAAAAATAAAATTTTATTTTAGAAATTTTATCAAACAAGAGGTAAATATAAACAGTAGATGTTTCAGTTAAATTTACACATTAAAAAAAAAGTACGACGTCAATATTTTTACCTCAGCTCACGTACAAGATGTTTTGAGTAATGCCAATATTTTATTTTGACAATTGGCAATGCCATAGTGTAAGTTATATTTTAATGCAAAAAAGATTGAAAATCAAAGTTTTATATTACTGTTTCAGTATTTTGTCTCGCATTTGCATAAAAATAAATTAAAAAATCGAACTAAAATTTTTCTTTCTTCCTTATTAATTCCTTAACAAAAATTGACTTTGATTTTCGTCAATTTAGTTAATATATAATTAAGTGTTTACATTTACCCCAAGAATTCGAAAACTCGGGGTAAATGTAAACTGAACTTGAACTATATTTTAAAAGAAAATAATTGAATAAATTTGCTTCTATTTTACAATTTCATTACTTTGGCAATGTAAAATTACATATATGTAATTTTCTATAGAAAATGAAATTTGGTCTTCATTCATACCTACTTCGTGTTAGTCAGTTACAGGTATAGACCTGTATAGTATTGCATAGTGCATTTACATGCTTAGAATATTTCATCCGTCATATTGGATCCGCCATTTTGAAATTTAAAAAATCGATTTTAGATTCTCATTCAGCAATCTTAAAAACTTCTTTTTACCAATAGTTGAATGAAAATCTATTAAAATTTGTTCAAGTTATTCAAGTTTTTACATTACTAATTTTGTAACTGTTGATTGTTTATTTTCTTTTTTTTGTTTTCTTATTTTATTTTTTACTTATATTGTTTATATTTTTTTATTTTACATTTACCCCGAATTTTAGGAAAATTTCAAAATCTCGCGGGGTAAATATAAACAGTCAATTTTAAGCGATTCAGGTGCATCAATATTTTTTGTACCTCAAAACATTTTTCTAGGGAAGTAAAGTAACAAGTTCATGCAAAAGAGATCCGTCCGTTTTACCTTTTAACAAAAAAAAACTAATGTTTTTGATGTACAATAGATATTCCATTTACATTTATCCCAAATGACCCTATTATTTTTTAACAATAATAAAATTTGAAGCTAGTTGAAAACAAAATTTTAACGAACATTTCACTTTCTCTTAATAAAATATAATATTATTTAAATCCATAGTTGTAATCTATGAAACCTATATTTATTATTCAAAAAACCAATATTTATTGTTCAGAACTTATGGTTTATCAATAATAAATTATACTTAAGATGCAAGACGAATTTTTATACTTAAAAAATAATACTATTCCGTCTAGAAAAAATAAAGAGAGCGGATTTACCTTGGAAAATTGTGATTTTAAAAATTTGGTATATGTGATTTAAAAATGTTCTCTAGGTAAAACAAAAAGAGATAAATCAAAAACTTTTTTTAAATTTCTTAGTAGAAATCATAAGCTTTCAAATTATATAAATTAAATTGGATTTAGAGAATAATTTACTAGATTTTTACCGATTTGACAAAAAGGAAGCGAGTTTACCACAGTCTCAAAAAAATCAATTTCTTATACCCATTTTACTTCAACTTTTTTTAATAGTACTTTTTATGGAATATTGTAATTTCCTGCTTTTATAATTGTTCGTAATAGAAATGAAGTAAAAAAAGTGGTAATAAAATCAGTATAGACGCAGTTGGGCAGTTCCATAGGAAAAGCAAACGGTTCTCTAATTTTTCTTGAAGTCAGTAATTTTGTAGTACTTGGGGTACTACATAACTGTACCAAGCAGTTTTGGAAAAAAAATTGTTTTGCAAGATATTTACATTTAAAAATTCCAAATTTAAAAAAAATTACTTTCTTCGAGAATTTTTATTTAAAAACTATAGATTCCACAAGAAAAAGTCTTTTGTTCAAAGTTCTACAAAACATGTCAATTTTTTAAGTTATTAAAAAAAGTGGAGAAAAATTAATCTTTATAATTTGTTTAAACAATATTTTTTTATTGTTAAAAAACATGCTAGGAATATCATGGATTTTCTAGTAAAATTATTTTTTCAAAATTTGAAACTTTCTTAATAAATAGAAAAATTTTTAAAGAGGTATTTTTTTAAGCAAAAAAAATTGCGGTCCTGAGATCAAAAGTGGAAAAATACTAATTTGACTGGACTAATATTTAAAATATTTAAGAAAAAATAAATCATTTTCATATATTATATTATTTTTTATCTTTTGGTATATAACAGAGAAAAAAGCGTTTTAAAAGTTTCTCTGCTTATGAAGACGTTAACTTTTAAAAAATCATAACTTCCGTAATTTTTATCAAATAAAAAATAAAAAACAGGTGAGCGATTCCATGTCAAGTGATCAAGGTGGAGAAAAATTTTTCTCCAACCGTAGCAAAACTTAGGGCTTTTGTAGTACTAATAGATAGTAATTTTTTATGAAAATATTTTTTTACCTAGTCCAATATTTTCCGAGGGGGAGGGGGTTAAATTTTTGTGTTTTTCAGTACAATGCTTATTTCAATAATTTTTTACTCTTAAACAATTAAACATACAAATTTGACAAAGTACATTTTGCAAAGGGGTTTTCATGCCCTTTCGATTGGAAATAAGCATTTTGAAAAAAAAAATTTGTTTGACCCAAAAAAATCAAAATTAAAAATAAATTTCAATTTTTGGGGGAGAAAGACCCGATTTTTTTTTTTCAACGAAACCTGAGGTTTTTACCTAACCGGAGCTAAAAACCGGGTTTTGAGCGCTCCGACGAGTAGAAAACTATTTTTTTCAATGTTTAAACATTGTAGTCCCACTTTATCATTTATGTCCTTTTAGGAAAAAACCTCAGCTTTCGTTTAAAAAAAAAATCGTACCTTTCTCCCCCAAAAATTGAAATTTATTTTTAATTTTGATTTTTTTGGGTCAAAAATTTTTTTTTCAAAATTCTTATTTTCAATCGAAAGAGCATAAAAAAACCTTTCCAAAATGTACTTTGTCAAATTTGTATGTTTAATTGTTTAAGAGTAAAAAATTATTAAAATAAACATTACACTGTAAGACCCCTTGATCACTTGACGTGGAATCGCACAGGTATTTACTTATTTTTCGTATAGAATTCGTGAAAAATTGCTCCAACACAAAAAAGTTTTAATGAAAATTTCACGGAAAATACCTCACAAATGTATTTGTTTATTTAATGTTATAATAATGTCCAACTGCTAAAAAAAGTATAAGAAAATTTTCGTTTTAGCCGATTAAATAAATCTTCATATCTCAATTATATGCCATCGAGTCATCGAGCATTAGCAGTCGCGCTCAGTACCCTCTTATAGGCGTTTTGTGGGTGCTGGCTATTGTTTTATGTTTACAACAATTTTGTTTATTGAGCTTTTGGAAATTTATCAGCGATGTATAAACTACTCTCTAAATCTGAATTAGCGAAATTCCACTAATTTCCCAGCTATAAGTATATCACTGATTCAATTAGCGTATATACGCTAATTAATCAGTGAAATTTGACTAATTCACAGCGTATATACGCTAATTGAATCAGTGGTATACTTATCGCTGGGAAATTAGTGGAATTTCGCTAATTCAGATTTAGAGAATACAATTCATCAAAATTGCATTGATTTCTTATGCCTCAGATTTTTTTATTTCGCATTTACTTACAAAATTACTAAGGTCTCGAAAGTCTTTGTGGGTACTGCGGCTATTGTTTGTTTAATTTTTCAAAATTCATCACTGATATATAAAATACAATTCTCTAAAGTGGTATTGTTTTTAAATTCGGAATTTTTAGATGTAAATATCTTTTTAAGAAAATTTGTTTGCTAAACTTTTTGACACAGTTTTTTAGTACCCCAAATACTTAAAAATTACAAACTTTAAGAAACATCGGTGATCCACCGATTGCTTTTCCATGGAACTGCTCAGTTTTTAATTACGGTGGAAATATTTTTAGTTTTAATTTAATGAGTAAATTATAATTTTAATTTAGTTATTAAATTGTGATCTTAATTTAGTTAGAAATTATAATCTTAATTTTACTTAAGCAATTATTATATTAATTTAGGTAATTAGCAAATTTTAATTTCAATTGTATCATAAAATTATAGTCTTAATTTAATTATTAAATAATTTAAATTTAAATTTGTTAAAAATGCTTTTTTTGGAGAAATCTATTTTTCTTGTTTTACAATTTTTTCTTTTCTTGTTACAGACGCGTTCTACAAGATAAAGGCCCCGACATGCCGCAATATACGTAAGTATTTTTTCCCGCTTTATTGTGCGACCTATTTTTGTCAAACTAATTATGCTTTTTATTTTAGTGGACAAGGCGAGACTGACTACCATGGAAGTAATGGTCAGGCTGATACACATTCCCTGCATTCATCGCATTTATCAGTTCAGGATGATCCACTGCTTATACGAACTCATAAGCAGCAAACCTCACAACAAGTATGTAATAAAATTCTCATTTCTAATGATTGTCTTTTTCGCTTTATACAAATTTATTTATATTACAAAAAGTATTTTTGATTCTATTCTTTCTAATATTATATGCAATTAAATGTTAAACTCGCTTTATAAATAAAATTCCAACTTAAAAAGCATTATAAATATTTAAATCAACAATGTAAAATATTAAATAATTCAAAAATTTGTTAGTCAGGGAAAATAAAAAAATAATCAGGAAATTTTGAAAATATAATTTTTCGTCCACCCTGGTAATATGAATATCTTTGATTCTGCTAGAAAGTTATGCAAATAAGAATTGTTTTAAATATTACGATGTTATTTTGTTTGGATTATTAATTTTAGTGAGATCTTATTTTGTTTTGAAAAATCCATTCATATAATTTGATAATTATTTATTTGCTTTCGCCCGTCGACGACCGGCATCATCAGATAATTTTAAAACTGAAATTACATACAATTATTAGTGAAAGAAATATATCGAAAAAAATTTCTGGAAGAACATAACCTATAACATTTTTTTATTATTATAATTTATTGTATTAAGATATTAAATCTATTACAAGAGTCCGTCTGAGACAGCTACAATAAATATCAACAATCATTTTCTAACAAAAGTGAACGTCGTTTTAGACTATGCGTAATAAAATGAACTAAATTTTTACAATGTAATACTGAATCAGTAAAAAGAACCTCACAAAAAGGATCACAAATTAAATACTTTTCTCTCAAATCCGCGTACTTCGGACACTCCCACATAAAATGTTCTAATGATTCAGGTACATATTCATCACAAAGCGTACACATTGCTTCCGTTGAGAACCGATAAACTATTTTGTTAAATTTAAATCTTATTTCATTAAAATTTGAGAGTCTTAATTGAGCCATAATTCGTGTAAAATGAATAGAGACTTGAAAGGTTAAATATTTTTCACATTTAAGTTCATTTAAATTGACGAGAAACTTATAAATTGGATTATATCTAGAATCACGTACTCGTTGAATGTCACTATTAAAAGAAAGTTCTTTTGTATTCTCACGCAATTCTTTCCAGTTGAGAGATGTAGGATCCTGATTTAGCCATATTTCTTCAATTCCGAGTCTGATGAACTGTTGTCTCATTAAGGATGCCCAGTTGTATTTTACGATGTTTCCTTTTTTATGGTCCTGAGCCAAGAGATTATTTAGGCATATTTTTGGAAATCTATAATCTTCCATGTTAACAATTCTAGACCACAGTTTAATTGCCCTAATCATTGCACTGTCACTTAATCTCGATACTCCAACCTCAATTCTAAGCATATAGCCTGGCGTAGTTCTAGGTAGTTCTAACAAATTGCGGAAGTAAGCAGCTTGCAGTGAATTGATATCATCAAAATGCCTCAGTCCCCAAACTCCAGCACTGTATAGAAGAGTAGAAACACCCACCGCATCAAACAAACGATTTCTCGAGTCCCACGACGATACCTTTGCAGTAGGGTGACCGTTATTTTGCAAAAATTGGAATTTGTTAGGTCGCCGGGCAGAATTTGCTTTAGAATGTGAAAAAAATGAGCTATGCACAAGAAAAGCCTAATCGATCAATATTAAACCGTGCCACCGAAGGGTTAATGTTTAAATGGGATTTAACATAGGATTAGTGCACTTTTATATATTTTGTATGAGAAATTTTTTTTAAATTAATCTTTTGCCTTAGCGACATTCATATTTATGGTTTTTGATGTGCTGAACACGAATCCGACGTCAAAAATAAGGTTTGACAGCTTCCAGCTGTCAATCTTTTTAAAATGGTAGTTTTTGTGTCAATTTAGACAGTTTTTGTGTTTAATTTAATAAATCAGACCAAATTTTGCTCATATAAAAATATTTTAAAAACAACAAGGTCAAACTAAATAGTAATATGTAATATTGACAGTTAACAGCTGTCAATTAAACTGTCAAACTTTTAAAAACGAGAGTTTTTGACAGTTTTTACATTAAATTGATCAAATAAAAATATTTTCAGGGTATTGAGGTAAACCTTGAATAGAAATATGTAAATTTGACAGTTGACAACTGTCTATTAAGATGTCAAACTTTTTTAGCAAATTTATGGGAAAATGGTACTTACTTACAAATTAAATTTTTATGGTTAAAAAGTAAAATTCTCTTATTAATTTTTTGACAGCTGCCTATTGTGAATAATACATGTCGCTAATATGATAAACCTTAGTGTGCTTAAAAACACTTGTATACAAGTAATTTAATGCAAAAAGTCTCCGTTTAAAACTATGACATCTGAATTGACTGTAAATCAAATCTGTTCACTGTAAATCAAATTTACATATTTCTATTCAGGTTTACCTCAATACCCTGAAAATATTTTTATTTGATCAATTTAATGTAAAAACTGTCAAAAACTCTCGTTTTTAAAAGTTTGACAGTTTAATTGACAGCTGTTAACTGTCAATATTACATATTACTATTTAGTTTGACCTTGTTGTTTTTAAAATATTTTTATATGAGCAAAATTTGGTCTGATTTACTAAATTAAACACAAAAATGTCTAAATTGACACAAAAACTACCATTTTAAAAAGATTGACAGCTGGAAGCTGTCAAACCTTATTTTTGACGTCGGATTCGTGTTCAGCACATCAAAAACCATAAATATGAATGTCGCTAAGGCAAAAGATTAATTTAAAAAAAATTTCTCATACAAAATGTATAAAAGTGCACTAATCCTATGTTAAATCCCATTTAAACATTAACCCTTCGGTGGCACGGTTTAATATTGATCGATTAGGCTTTTCTTGTGCATAGCTCATTTTTTTCACATTCTAAAGCAAATTCTGCCCGGCGACCTAACAAATTCCAATTTTTGCAAAATAACGGTCACCCTACTTTGCAGCCATAAAAGTTGCCCAAATGGTTCCCAATGCCACCCTAGCTCTTGCTACCATGCTCTTGGCAGCTACATTAAATAATCCTGATTTGGTTATTGGTATTCCTAGGTAAACGTAGCTTTTAACTCTTTCCAATGGCTCTTCTCTATATTTGACAGTACGATATTTTTTTGATCTTCCGCCCTTAGAACATACTAGTAGTTTCGTCTTCGATGTATTTACTTCTAGAGAGTTAATCCTACAATACTCTGACAATGTATCCAACATCTCTTGCATTTCGATAATGGAAGTAGTATTGAATACTAAATCGTCCGCAAAAAGTATTAATTTAATTTTCTTTGCTATGTCTGTGTGTCCCTTGCTTTCGAAGAATTCTATCATATCATACAAAAAGATCCCAAATAGTAGAGGACTTAACGAGTCACCCTGGAGGACTCCCTGTGTAATATAAATTTCCTCTGTTTTTTCAGCACAACCAATCTTTACTCGCATTTTGGCCTTTGAATAAAAATCCTGCATAACGCGAATAATTCTTGCACTAACACCCACCTCATACAGCTTCTTCCAGAGAATCTTGTGGACAACCGAGGGGAAGGCTCTGCGAAAGTCGACAAAGACAAGAAACAATTTTCCTTTGGGTTTCTGCAATGCGAGTTGGATTTTCGACGAAAGTATAAATATATTGTCTTCACAAGATCTTTTCTTTCTAAATCCACTTTGAGCCTCTGGCAATATATGGCACTCCTCTGCCCAAGCATTTAATCTTCCAGCGAGAATAGAGGTGAAGATTTTTGCTATTGAATTCATTAATGAAATTCCTCTATAATTCAACGGGTCCTTCGCATCACCCTTCTTGTAAAGTAACATTACATCCGATTGACTCCAACTAAGAGGGATTTCACCATCATCAAGAACTTTTTCGAATAAACTAATCAACAATTTCAGCCACTTCAAAGGGAGACACTTAAAGAAATTATTGTTTATTCCATCAGGGCCTGGCGACTTGTTAAGTTTTAGTTTACCCATCACTTTAATCACTTCTTCCATACTTATTTTCCTATCAAGAAAAGGATGTTTACAGTCGTAATAAATTTCATTGAGCGATACAGCAGTGTCGTAGATTTCTTTGTAGAAGCTTGTCCATTACTCTTTCGAAATTATATTATTTTGGTATTTTTTCTTTTTGAAAAATTTCACTGCTTTCCAGAATTCTTTTGGATTTTTTGTGTTACATATTGATTCTTTATGCTTTTTTATATAAGGGACGTTTCACGTCAACCGGCCCAGAGCTGTGCCCAAAATTCTGATCAACTGAAATCAACTTATGATATATCAAAATACTCGTAAGATTATACTGCATCAAATGAAAAGTGGCGAATTTAAAAATTCAATATGGCGTACTTGCTATACCTGTTTTTGCATAATTTTTTCATTAATAGGAAAACAATTTTGTTGAATTAAGCCTTAAAATAATTTTAACCTTCTAAGAAATGATTGATTATTATGTTACTAGGGTCGCTGAACATTAATCTGAAGCCAAATTTAAAAAATTCAAAATGGTGGATCCAATATGGCGGACAATTTTTTTAAATTTCTTGAATTCTCTTTAAATTTGTTACTCGGGGGATTTTGGGGTCGCTAATTACGAATTTGAAGTCAGATTTAAAAAATTCAAAATGGCGAATCCAATATGGCGGACACGTTTTTGAAAAATTCATCGGATTCGCTTGATATTCGTTACTCGGGGGTTTTTGCGGTCGCTGAATACGAATCTGAAGTCAGTTTTTCAAAATTCAAAATAGCAGATCCAATATAATTTTTTGTGATCTTAAAAAAGACCGATTGTTATAATTTATGAACTATATGAAGTTGATAGCCTTGAAAAAGGCTGATTGTTGTAATGTTTAAAGCGTTATAATTTAGTGGCCTTAAAAAAGGCCGATTGTTGTAATTTATGAACTATAAGGTTTTTTTAGCCTTGAAAAAGGCTGATTGTTGTAATTTTTAAAGCGTTATAATTTGGTGGCCTTAAAAAAGGCCGATTGTTATAATTTATGAACTATAAGGATTTGTTAGCCTTGGAAAAGGCTGATTGTTCTAATTTTTTAACTGTAATAATTTAAAAAGCTTTAAAAAAGCTGTTTTGGTTAAACCAATTTATTCATACTGCAAAACTGCCAGTGGTTCAGGTGCATTTGAGTATCTAAATATTTCTAATTTTTTGGCTTCCAAGACTTTAAAAGAGTGAGCACTTTGGATTTTTGTAACAGCAGGTGCTAAAGAAAATCTTCTATTAAGTGATCGCTTAATTTTGTCGTGTTCTTTTTTAACATAATAAAAATATTGTGTTGTCTTATTGTTTTCTTTTGCCCAATCAAAAATTGTTTTGCTTGCAGGCTAGCACGTGTAGCTTCTCTTTTTAAGATGGCTCCTATACCATCGCATACACCTTTTCCATGAGCTGTTGCGTGGAAATTCCACTCTGCCTCAAGATTAAAATCATCTTTGTGATGAATTAGGTTCATCATTTGAAACTTATTTTTGTAGTGCTGCTTTGCACCATCAGTAACGTAAATTATTTTAGTTACTTTTGGACAAACTTTTTTAATTTCTGGAATTACGATTTGTTGCAAAATGTACACTGAAGCAGTATCATGCGTTGTACAATCTGACAATAGCACAATACTGCAATGCTTTATTTCTCCTTCATGGTTGTAGTAAAACACTACGGGGTGAACTGTGCACTGATCGTTATTGTAGTGGAAACCTTGCGCAGCATCCTGTGCAACAAAAGCATAATTCTCAGAAAAATCGCACTGCAGTATTACCTCATTTTTTTTAATGTTATTTTTAATTTCCTTTATATAATTTGACTGATTTTTAGAAATAAAGTGATGTGGTAAAACTTTTTTTAAATTAACTGATAGTTCAGTGACAAAGTCTTCTGAAGATGAACAAATTTTCTTTAAAGTGCATCTGTCTGTCGACTGCCAACAACAAAAAATAACTTTAGAAATGCCCTTTTCCTCTATAAGTGTTGACATTATGTTACTAAAATTTTCGATTCCAGGACACAAAGTACATTTTAAAAAGAAGCAAGATGGTTTCGGATTTTCGCATAAAATAAATTTAAAACAATCTTTCCATTCCATCATTATAAATTCTGAATCAAGCGTTAATTTCTCCAAGTTTAAAGCATCTAACATCATTTTAATATTTTGGTGAATTACGCAGACACATACGCTATGTGTACCTGATGATCCAGCACAAATACAGTATTGTGGTCGAAGTTCAGCGAATTTGGTCATGCCAATTTTCAAATCAGGATACTGTTCTTTAAATTGTTTATGTAAGTCTTTAATGTCAGCAAGTAACAACCTTTTTTGAAATTTTTCTTTTTTTCCATCTATTTTAATGGAAACAGTATCCTTTTTGTTTGGCATTATGCGACTGTTTAGATCACAATCATAGAACTCACGAACTTTTTGAATTGTATTTTCAGGCAAACTTTTACCACGTTTTGAATTTGGATTTGCCAAAATCCCTTCTACTTGTTTTAATTTTTTAGCTTTTTTAGCCTGTCTTTCAGAAGTACCAAATTCTAAAGAAACTTGTCGAGCAGTCCAACATTCAGGAGCTATTGTAAGAATTGACAGTCGTAAGGGGTCATTTTTAGGAAGAGAAGAAAATTTATTCTTAAGTCCAGTAAGCAATTGCTCTAACTGTTCTTCTCTGGATAAGCATATTCTCTTAGGTTCAGGTTCCTCTGAAAAAGATGTGTCATGTTCTTCAATCGAATTATCATTATTACACATTTTTCGACATTCGTTGCAAATTCGAGAATTTTCTGGTACCTCGGGAAATTTGTCTAGCAACTTTTTCGACATTTTTCTTAAACCTGAGCTTTTATGCATATTGCGTTTTAAAGGATTAACGCATCTCTCTGTGTGAAACACATAATTTATACTAGGTTTACTGCAAACTGACATGATCGGGTCAATAACTCCAACACAAAAGCTATATCAACTTACCTTTTTGATAATAAAACAATTATCAGTAAACGTGTTACTTAAATTTACAAAAGATCCCCCAAAATGGTAAACACTCGACAGAGTGAAATTTAACCTTGCTTTTGCTAGCGAAAAAAATTAGTTTGAAGAAACTAATTATTTTAGTCTTGAAAAAGCCTGATTGAAATTAAACTGAAATTAATATTTAGTATTTTGATGAAAAAACAATAATTTGTCTAAATAAATATAAAATAATTAGTTTAAAAGAGACTAATTATTTTAGTCTTGAAAAAGACTGTTTGAAGTTATTCCGAAATAATTATTTAGTTCTATAATAAAAAAAAATTAATTCTCTAAAAATACCTGTCAATAAAAAAACTAAATATAATAGAAAAATGAATTTAAAGCCAATAACAAATGAAATCGCAAATGTGTATGCGTGTTAACAGCGAACAACGTAAAGGAAGTATATTCAGTAAAGCAATGATATTTTAGATAAAGAAGTTCAACCTGAAAAGAGAGAAATGAAAATATCCAAATAGGATATCAGAATTTCAAATTTCAAAATGGCAGATCCAATAAAACAAACATACAATAAGATACATAATAACATACATCACACCTATATAAGTTTTAAATTATTTCTATAATTTTAAAATAATATGCAAGGGTTGGAATAATTTTTAAAAAAATGTTATTTTTTCATTTTTTTTGTCAATTTTATCGATTGTTGCAATCTTTGTATAAACTATAAAAATTTTCAGTTATAATTCATTAATCGTAAAATTTAATAATCTTTTAAATGGTATATTTATTAATTTTTTGTTATTTGTATTTCCAAAAAAATCGTAAATTAAAGATTGGTATGTTTTCGTCCCTGCGCGTGCAACCGTACAAATAACACAGCCACACAAAAAAATAAAAGTTCTGATCTGGGGGTTTTTGGGGTCGCTGATTACGAATCTGAAGTCAAATTTAAAAAAATCAAAATGGTGGATCCAATATGGCGGACAATTTTTTTAAATTTCTTGAATTCTCTTCAAATTTGTTACTTGGGGGATTTTGGGGTCGCTGATTACGAATTTGAAGTCAGATTTCAAAAATTCAAAATAGCGGATGCAATGAATTTTTCAAAAACGTGTCCACCATATTGGATCCGACATTTTGAATTTTAAAAAACTGACTTCAGATTCGTATTCAGCGACCGCAAAAACCCCCGAGTAACGAATATCAAGCGAATCCGATGAATTTTTCAAAAACGTGTCCGCCATATTGGATTCGCCATTTTGAATTTTTTAAATCTGACTTCAAATTCGTAATCAGCGACCCCAAAATCCCCCGAGTAACAAATTTAAAGAGAATTCAAGAAATTTAAAAAAATTGTCCGCCATATTGGATCCACCATTTTGAATTTTTTAAATTTGGCTTCAGATTAATGTTCAGCGACCCTAGTAACATAATAATCAATCATTTCTTAGAAGGTTAAAATTATTTTAAGGCTTAATTCAACAAAATTGTTTTCCTATTAATGAAAAAATTATGCAAAAACACGTATAGCAAGTACGCCATATTGAATTTTTAAATTAAACTTAAACCACAGTCTACGATACCGATTCAAAATCACTTTTGAAGCCTTACAAGCAATATTAAACCAGGGCTTATTACTGCTTGTCATTAATTGCATTTTTATCGTTTGTTGCATCCCTGATTCAATTGCTGCCTTTTTAATATTTTCAATCAATAGATCATTCATTGTATCAATATCGTGTGGAATTTCATTTATTAATTCATTTCCAAGGTCTGTAAGCAAATTCAAATACACTTCTTCTCTTTCATCTTTCCAAACAAATTTCGAAAAAGTAGTGTTAATTGGGATTGATGCAGTAGTGAAATCTTCTGGAGTTTAACATAACCTATAACATAATAACACAATCTATAACTTACCAAGAGGGTTTCCTAGCGGAAATTACTAAATATATAATTTTAAAAAATAATAAAACATTTTATTATGTCAACAAGGACACACTTAAAAAAGAAAAACATGTCGTTAAAAACAAAAATAACAAACGGAAAAAATAAAAGGAAAAACAAGACATGTGTTTGCATGCTTGATCCCAATTGTTCTAATATAATAGAGAATTAAAGTGATAGTAAGTGAATTTGAAAAGTACCTCCATACATGGTAAGGAAGAACCCTATACAGTAGATAAATTCAAATTTCACAAAAGCAGCAATTTAAGAAAATTCTGATACAAAATAAATATACTATTTAATTAGTGCTGAGAATTAACGAATGATAAAACTGATTTAAATTATTTAAATCAGTCTGTTTATTAACAGAGTTTTCGGACCTGAGAACGTGAAACATCTCTCTAAATTTCCTTCGTCTGTAATTGCGTTCGTTACATATGATGTTAGTAGCTCCGAAATTAAATAGATGGTCGTTTTCATGTGCATGAGTGACCAAAGCTGTTTTTCTACTATCGTTCTTACAATACCTCCTGTGTTCACTCAATCTGTCTTTAATATATCTACCAGTTTCACCAATGTAGCAAGCTCCACATTGGCAAGGAACACAATAAACCAAATGCGATTTTAAATCAAAAGAAGTAGGGTCTTTATTTTTTGAAAAGATTTTAAACGGATCCTTGTACATTTTGACGTACATCTGACAAAGTGGTCCTTTTTCTAAAAAGGCGTTTTTTAATTAGTAAACCTCATCTTTTTCGAAGTTAATTGTTAAGTGTTATTTTATAGAAAGGTTTGAAGCGAAAAAAGAGAATGTAGTCATATAAAAAAATTTTTGAGGAACTTTATTGCGAATAATTTTAGAAATATCAAAATTTTCATTTCTAAAAAAAGAAATTAAAAATTGTAATATAAATTTCTGTGGTTCTTCTAGAAAGTTATTCAGATGAGAGTTGTTTTGAGTCTACACGCAAAAAAAAGGTTGGATAATATATCCAATTTTTATTGGATAGAAGGAAATTAGCTGTTATACCTATGTAAAATCATATATGAACAAACGGCGTTGGTTCCAGTGACAATTTTAAATTTATACTCATGATTAGTCATTATATCTATTTAGTTGGATACGGTTTCCAACGAGTTGGATGTAGCAGCCAACTGAAATTTGTAAGTCCCGATTCCTATGATGCGTATGCGCTGTCAACAAGTTGCGACTAGATTCCGACAATTTCGTGCGTGAACGTGAACTGTCAAGACGAAAATACTATAATGGACGAAAACACGATGAATATTTTGAAAATAATCGCGTTGACAAACTGTGAACATAATAACATTGTTAAACGAAAGTGATTAAGTGAAAGTGTCAAGTAATAAAGTAGCAAAATTAAAATCAAAGTTTGTGAAATTCTGTCTTCCCTTTTACAGATAACCTTATAGATTATGAAACACTATTACCTCTTAAAGAGAATATGATTTTGATAAATAGATTTATTTGTGAAGAGGAACAAACGCTCCACGATGAGGAATACCTAACGCGGAAATTTTTTTAGGTTATGTTTGTTAATTTTAAAGTAAAAAAATCATAAAGAGAATTAATTTTCAGTGTTAACTAATGATATTTAAATCTTAATTATATCTAAAACATTCAATAAGAATTAAATTTTTAAAATCAAATAAACAAATAATTTTATTAATATTCATGTGTAAATTTAATTAAATACGTAAAATATAAATAGTTATTTCACTAATAGAAAATAATTGCATTATCCAACTTAAAAGTAGTAATAACCAAAAAAATAGACAGTTCACAAAACAAATTGGCTCCCCTATCCAACAGAATTGGATAGTACATCCAACATCTAAGAATCCAATTAAATTGGTTGTCCTATCCAACTAAATAGATCGCGCTCCAGACACTATCTAAAATAGCTGGGGTATCCAATACATAGTATACTGTAGCCAACTATTTTTCTGCGTGTAGTACACCCTTAAAATGAAAAATCAAAAGGTTTTGAATTTTTCCGCCCCCTGCATTTTTAAACAGAAACAACTTTTGCAAAACACCTACAAAGTGGCCACTTTTTATTTTTTTGTCTAACAACGAAATAAAATACTTAAAGTATCAATAAATTAATGAAAAATGCATGATTCGCCGTGTAAGACTCTGCAATGAAAGAAAAAAATAGAAGGTACAGGCATAATTTAGGTTATATTACCCATATAGTATTGCTGAAATAGAAACAGCCCAACAGTTAGAATATTTCAACCATACCATTAGAACTAGACGCAAATTTCTAAAGCGCACTAACCTCTTAACCAGATTTCTCATTAGTTTCGTTCGCCCACAAAAGAGGCACCTCTTTGTGATTCTAACATATAGATATTTGAATTACGGAAACCTATTACAAATTATAGGTTAAGTAAATCCTCATTTTTAAATTTCGGTACAAGATAATTGAGTTTTCTTTTTTGCTAAACATTCATAAAGACAAGACGCTTCAAAAATGTTACTAACATTTTATTCTTATTTTGTTAATTAAAAAAGTTATTTAAATAAATAATATTAACTTTTGATCAGGAATTCAAAATTCAATGACTTACGAACCAAAAAATTCCTTTTTTTCACACTTTTATATTCCGAAGAAAAAAAGTTGCTATAGTTTTTCAATAACTTAAAATTTAAACAATGATTCGCTTGTTTACAATTATTTTGCATCTAAATGATCAGCTGTTGTCTCTTGCGCTAGACTACTGCTACGTCACATCCGTCTATAAATATTTGACAACCGTGGAAAAATTGAGGTTATGTTTAATCAAAACAAAACATTTCAATCTTTTTAAAGTTTTTAGCACTAAATCAATTAATTTTTGATTAATCAAAGCAAAGCATTTTAATCTTTTTAATGTTTTTAGCACTAAAAACTTTAAAAAGATTGAAATGCTTTGTTTTGATTAAACATAACCTCAATTTTTCCACGGTTGTCAAATATTTATAGACGGATTTGACGTAGCAGTAGTCAAGCGCAAGAGACAACAGCTGATCATTTAGATGGAAAATAATTGTAAACAAGCGAATCATTGTTTAAATTTTAAGTTATTGAAAAACTATAGCAACTTTTTTTCTTCGGAATATAAAAGTGTGAAAAAAAGGAATTTTTTGGTTCGTAAGTCATTGAATTTTGAATTCCTGATCAAAAGTTAATATTATTTATTTAAATAACTTTTTTAATTAACAAAATAAGAATAAAATGTTAGTAACATTTTTGAAGCGTCTTGTCTTTATGAATGTTTAGCAAAAAAGAAAACTCAATTATCTTGTACCGTTTAAAAGATATGGGCATTTAAACAATTTTGAGCAATTGTTGTAACTTTTAAATAAACAATTGATTTTTCTTAAAAAATTGATTTTCTGAAACTTTAGACCAACAAATGTAATACTACCAAGTTTGAAAGAAATCGGTGAGGGTACTCCGAAAAGTAGTAAATTACTCCTGGAATGCCACGTATATTTTTTTCGGACTTGGTTTAAAATCATAATTGTAAACATTGTGGATTTAACGTGTATGAAAAATAACAAACAATAAATTTCAAAATTTTATATTAATCTTAATAGGGGAGAGTGGGGCTAACCGGACCGGTGGGTAAACCGGATCCCTCTCAATATTTTCGAAATGGCGAAATTGGAAAAAGTGTTGTTTGCAAATTTGAAACAACCTTGTGTAGTATACCTTATTTTTTCAATTTGACATTTTTTACTTTTGTATTAAAATAATAGGAATCCTCTTAAAACAAGAATATTTTTTTCGGTGTGGAAAAAAGAGACTACAGCGCAATTCAGTATACTAATATGTAAACTGAGTAGATTTTACTAAGCCGTGTTGTAGTCTCTTTCTTTGACACGTTCTTGGTCCCCAAAAGTCTCTCTGTCCAACTTTTATCGAAGTTTCAGTAAAATTTATCGACCCATTTTTCTACGTGTATGAAATAAGATTGGATTTTTTATTTCATCGAAATTATACATCGAAACAATATTAAACGAATTCGGAATGGAGAAATCGAAACAGGCTGCTACTTCGACGAATGCTGGAATTAAATTAAAAAGACTTGATGAATGGGAAGCTGAACAAGAAGACAATCACCCGATTAGAGAACTCATCGACACCCTGATGTACCTGGCCATAGAATCAAGGCCCGACATCGCCTACGCTGTGAACTACCTGAGCCAGTTTAACAACGCAAACGGAAAAGATCGCTGAATTGCAGCCAAGAGAAATCTGCGTTTTCTTGAGGAACGTCAAGGCTCGCTCTGAGATATCAAAAGAGGTCCAAACATCTGGAAGGCTTCGTAGATTCTGACTTGGGTGGATGCCTAGAGAATAGAAGATCTTACACAGGATACGTGTTTGTTTTGGCGGGGGGGCAGAGACCTGGGAGTCTAAAAAACAACGTACTGTGGCCTTATCAACAACGCAAGCGGAGTACATGGGACTCACGAAGGCTTCGAAGGAGGCTATTCACTTTCTGGGACTGCTGAAGGAGATCGGACCGGGAAATCAAAAACGGTCCAAATGTATAATGCCAATCAAAGTGCGCAGAAACTTGCTAGAAATCCAGTGTTCCATTCAAGAAGTAAGCACATAGAAATTCGCTACTACTTCATCAGAGAGGTCCTGGAAAAAGGCAAGGCTTCAATCGACTACATATACCGAAGAGTGATTTGATGGCTGATGTCTTTACTAAAGGATTAAGTGGTTCAAAGCATCTGAAGTGCATATCTCAATACGGTATGAGATCACGTGGCATCAATAGAAGTGTTTAGTTCAGTGCTATCATTTAAATAGGGGTGAATTATTACAAAGACAAAACACGGACTTGTTTGAGGGGAAGTGTTAAATATGTATCATTTTATACTAACTACGTCCCTGCTATGTAATTTGTGCGCATGCGCTAACACATTTTCTTTACACTCACACTTCTATCACAACAGTTCCTTTGTACTGCTTTGTACTCTCTCCAGAGTTATTCTCTAGTCATTCGTTACCACACTGAAAAAAATGATAATGTTAATTTTGACATACAAGTATGGTTAGGATGTATAGCTGAAACAGCAATACCGTATTGCTGTTCTTAAAATACAGTATTCGTGTTCTCCGCATACATATTATTGTCTCTCAAATACATATTGCTGTTCTACACTGCGTATGGCTAAAACAGCAATACTGTATGGCAGTATCATATCTACCAATATAATATGTCAGAATTGGCTATATTTATGGCAGTACCATAAATATATTTTTTTCAGTGCAATAAAAGGTCTTATCGTAATCTGGTTATATTCCTTATTAAAACCAAATTTTTCGGTCCAATATTTTTACGATTATTTTTAGAATTCTAAATGTCAATAACAACTATTTATGCTAAAATTTTAAGTATTAAGCAATGTACAGTCGCGTCTGATTATTACTAATAAGAATAAAAAAAAGTATTTGAAAATTTTCGATTTTTGAATTTTCATAAATATTACATATCTTCCGTTTAAATTAATATTTTTCAAATCTGTAAATTTATATACCTTCCTTGGTTAGAGATCTAACAAACTGCTAAAGGACAACGCTCAAAAAGTACAGAAATTGGCTTTCGGCCTAATTGGGTGAAACTTCAGGATGATATTCTTTGGGATGTTCTGAATAAATTATGTATGGGGCAAATTGCCCCAGAAAGAATATTTTTCGAGTTACACGGGATAGAAGTGAGGAAAATATAAAAGCATAGAGTACTCACATTTTAGAAAGTCTGAGGTGCTATTATGTGACTTTACACATTTGATTAACTTTTAGGGTCAGTTAAGCTTCCTTGTATTAGGAATGACAGTGAAGACACAGTAAGAGTTAAATAAATGCGATTTAAGAGTCAAGTATTCTGATATTTACTTGACTCTTAAATCGCATTTATTTAACTCTCACTGCATCTTACTATCTTCACTGACATTCCTAATACAAGGAAGCTTAACTGACCCAAAAAGTTAATCAGATTATTCATTTACTCACTTCTATCCTAATCTTACATTACTATTCTGCTATTCTGACATTCACTTGACTCTTAAATCGCATTTATTTAACTCTTACTGTATCTTCACTGTCATTCCTAATACAAGGAAGCTTAACTGACCCTAAAAGTTAATCAGATGTGTAAAGTCACATAATAGCACCTCAGAATTACTAAAATGTGAGTACTCTATGCTTTTATATTTTCCTCACTTCTATCCCGTGTAACTCGAAAAATATTCTTTCTAGGGCAATTTGCCCGATACATAATTTATTCAGAACAACCCAAAGAATATCATCCTGAAGTTTCACCCAATTTGGCCGAAAGCCAATTTCTGTACTTTTTGTGCGTTGTCCTTTGGTTTCAAACGGTTCAGCCGTTTTTGCGTGATTGGCGCACAAAACTTTTGTGACATACATACATACATTAAACATTTTATGATCTTCTTTACATTTCTTGATGTTGAAAACAACTTTTTATATTACAATATTTAAGTTTTAGGCAATCTACAGACATAAGTACGATTTTATTTATAAGGATTCTGTAGAATTAATTTTTATTAAAAAGTTATTATTGAATTTTTTAAAAGAATTATTTGAAGTTTTTATTTTAAATATATTTAATTAAAGAATTTTCGGACTGTCGCAATTTGGTAAAATTGAATTGTTAATAAATGGATTTGAAATTCTCAAAGAACTTTTTCAAAAATTATTAAAAATAATTGATATAAAGAAGAATATTAATTAAAAATTCTAGAAAATAATAATTGAATTTTAATGATGAAAATAATTTTGAACAAGTTTCATCGGAGTGTTCAATATCTTTTTGTTTTGTAATAATATTCGTTCCTGAAGTTGGCGTCGACGCTCAGCACCGAAAACTTTTTCGATGCTCAGCGTGGACGCCAACATCATGGACCTAATAATAATAATAATTAATTTTTTAAGTATCTAATAATTTTTAAAGCGCATCAGAATATCTTTGAGGGTCAGGGAAAAAGAAAATTAATAAATTTTTGTGAGAACACAGTTTTTGTAAAATGGTATAAAATGTAAACGATATAAATAATTTTTGTTTCAGGTGACAACCGTGACGAAAGTTGTACGAGAAGTGTCACACATGGATCCAGATCCAGGAGCCGTCAGTTATATGTCAGTTCCTCTAATGTCACAAGAATATCAGCACACCGATCCTCGATATGCTGCTGATCCTTACATGGTCAGTTTCGATCACTACGATCCATATCTTGGATATCCACAGCAACCGGGATATGTTGGACCACATGGGATTTATATGCAACGATCGCATTCACCTCACAGTCCTCACAGTCCTTCTGAACACAGTCGAGCCTCTCCTACGCCACACGGTAATTTTTCATTATTTTTATTAATAAGAAATTTTATTTGTAAATTAATTTTTCATTCTTTAAATTGAATCAAGAATTTCGATAAGTACTTAAGGAGGATGGTGTCCGTAGCATAACCTCAAAATCTGCCAAGACTACAAAATGATTTCTAACGCAAACAAAAACAAGATGACAATCAATTATAAACAATTTTAGATCTTGTTTTATCATTCTCGTCAAACATTATAATAAGACAAAATGTTTTTGTTAACAATGTTTTTTCAACATTTGTTATTTTTTCTTTTGAGATCAGACAAAAAAAATAGCAATTTTCAAATAATTTTTATAAACAATAGCTCATTTAATTCAGTGAAACATTCTCTACAATCGTTATTTTTTTAATATTGTTAAAAGTATGTTATTAAAAAATTATGAAGAAAACATTATTTATTTATTAAATAATTTTTTAATAACATACTTTTAACAATAGTAACAAGATAACGACTTTGGAGAATGTTTAACTGATTAAAATAAGGTATTATTTATAAAAATTAGTTAAACATTGCAATTTTTGTATAATCTCAAAAGAAAAAATAATAAATGTTAAAAAAACATTGTTAACAAAATATTTTGTTTTATTATAATTTTTCTCGAAAGTAGTAAAACAAGATCTTTTACAATTGTTTGTAATTGATATATTTATTTTATTTTTGTGTGCGTTAGAAAATAATTTTTATTTTTTATAGATTTTGAGGTTATGTTACAGTCACCACCCTCACAACATTGTAGTGTGAAAATTACTTTTATGGTTTTGAAGATTTTTATTATCTAATTTTCTAATTTAATTTTTATTTTCTGTTCTAAATTTTAATTTAGCAATTTAGAAAAAATTAAATATTTATTATTCAAAAGGCAATTAAAAAATAAAAGATTAATAAAAATAATGTTAAGAAATGTAACGAATTTCGTTTAGTAGATTTTTTTTTAAATTTTTCTAATATAGTCTTCTATTAATATCAGCTATTAGAAGAAATATTTTTTAAAAAACATTGTTATTTCAGAATATTTACGGAAAGGTGCTCCGTATGTGGAAAGCGGCTACAATGATATAGATCCTGGATTAAATCCAGCCTTGCAGGATAATTATCGTATTACACCTAGCCCGGGTGGTCCTGGAGATCAATACGGTATGTGTTTCTCATAGTTTTTCATCGAAGAGCGAAATTTCAATAATTATAATCTCATGGTGGTGCTAATATCGATTTCATTGCCATTAATTTTCTTTTGAAATAATTTAATTATTACTAGTTTGGAAATTCTATTATTTCGCTATTTTTATTCTGTCTTTCTTCTACATCCTTTAATTTATTAATATTTGTTGTAATTCTCTTATGAAAATGTAACGTATTATTTTCATTAACTATTCTGTTTTTTTAAGTTTTCTTTTTTTTCTTCAGGGTTGACATAGATAAGGGAAATTAGGGACAAGCCAAAGAAAATGAAATAATCGGTTAGGTAAATTAGGTTTTTGAAATATTTCAATTCTATTAAGTATTTAAATAATTAATTGAATTAGCTATGTGATGTTGTGCGACCCAACTCAAAATATTTTCAATTTTTTAATGGCTGGACAATCAGTTTTAAGAGTTGGACCATCAAAAGCAGACACTTAACAATATATATATATATATTAGAGGTGTGCAAAAAGCTCAAAGGTCGAAGCTCGATCGAGTATTTTCGAGCTTTTCCTTTTTCGAGCTCGGGCCGAGTCCGAGCCGAGTCCAGCCTCATAAAAAGCTCGAATAATTTCGAGTACTCGAGTAACTTTACTTTAATCTGTTTGATTGAACACTTCCTTAACTCAGGCTCTCTTCAAAATTAATTTTAAAAATTGTTGAGAGTCTGCTGTTGATTGTCCAACCATATAAATTGATTGCTCAATTATTAAAAATGATTGGGCAATCTCGAAACTTGCAATAAAGTTTAATTTGTTTGATTTAAGATTTTCCTGACTCAGACTATTGTAAAAATTGAATTAAAAATTGTCATGGATTAGTTTTTAAATGAAGATTGTTGAGTATTTATTGGATTTACTCTGGACAAACGATTAGTGTGCCAGGAATATGTAAATAAACGTTTTTTCGAATTTTCAGTAGTTTTTAGCGTTGAAGTGACGTTTTTGCATTTTTCTTGTTAACAATACTTTGGACAAATAAGAATTGTTGTTGGACAAACCTGGACTAATCGTGGACAAACAAATGTAATAAAAAAATTGAAAACATTTTGAGTTAGTTCTCTCAACTTCACAAAGCTAAACAACTATACATACTTTTAATTTTAAGTCAAATTTTTGCTTCAAAAAATAATCTTTTTTATAATATCAATAGGTATAACACCCTTTGATTTTTCTGAAAAATACAATTTTTAAATTATATTTGTATTTTTTTCATAAAGGTAATCGAATTGTTGCAGTTGTTGGATTATTTTGATTGGATTGATTTGTTTTGTTCTGATCTGTTTATATATCTCTTACTCATTCTAATAAATACGTTTTATCAGTTTATTTCTTTTTAAATTAATTAATTTTGACCTACGATTTATTCATGCAGTGAAGTAATTGAAATTTTTTGAAATAATTGAAATATCGAAAGTTTTTTATAAAGATAATTTATTTTTCAAAGAGTTTTATTAATTATGTTTAAAAATATAATTTTCAGATGAGGGAAAAGTGGCCTACGGTTACGTGTCTCCGTCCCCCTACGGCCCAGTTGCTTACAGTCCGAATGTTGGAGTGGGACCAGTGCCAATGCCAACCGACGTACCTGGCTATGAGGAGGGCCATCCAGTTCCATTGAGCGGTGGCGTTCCACCAGGTATGTTTGAGGATGACGTTCATCTTCAACGCCTTCAATCGCGACATCCAGTTGTACCAGGAATGGCGAGTCCATTGGACGATGATCAAAAATCTTTACGATGGCGAGATCCAAATTTATCTGAAGTTATTGGTTTTCTGAGCAATCCGAATAATATAATCAAAGCGAATGCCGCTGCATATTTGCAGCATCTTTGTTATATGGACGATCCAAATAAACAGAAGACACGCAGCTTGGGAGGTATTCCACCGTTAGTACAATTGCTTGATCATGATAGTCCTGACGTATATAGAAATGCTTGTGGGGCGCTTAGAAATCTTTCTTATGGCCGGCAAAATGACGAAAACAAACGGGCCATAAAAAATGCTGGCGGTGTACCAGCATTGATTAATTTATTACGTAGAACATCTGACGCTGATATTAAAGAACTAGTTACTGGTGTACTATGGAATTTGTCTTCTTGCGAGGTAATATAACCTCAATTTGTTCGTTACTATAATTTTTACCCTATCGTCTTTTTTTGTTTTCTATTTTTTGTTTTTCATTCTAATTTTTTCCATTAGGATTTGAAGCGGTCCATTATAGACGATGGAGTGACGATGGTGGTGAATAATATAATTATTCCACACAGTGGTTGGGATCCAAGTTCTTCCAGTGGTGAAACTTGTTGGTCAACTGTATTCAGAAATGCTTCAGGTGTCCTTAGGAATGTTTCGAGTGCTGGTGAATACGCAAGGAAAAAATTACGTGAATGCGAAGGCCTTGTCGATGCACTTTTTTATGTTGTACGATCAGCCATTGAGAAGTCGAACATCGGAAACAAAATTGTGGAAAATTGTGTTTGCATTCTGAGAAACTTGAGTTATCGATGCCAGGAAGTCGAAGATCCAAACTACGATAAACATCCTATTCAGTCTACTGTACAAAACAGGGTAGCGGCACCAACTAAAGGTGAGCTATTTTTTTCTCCCTCCCTCTCAATAGTGCCACTTTTGAAATTTTTTATTTTATTTCATATTTTTTTTTCATTTTTAATATTAGTGAAAAGTTCACAATATTTTACGATCAACGATTGAAAAAAAAAAATTTTTTTCACGCGGAGATTACAATTTTTCTTTATGAAATAGATTTCAATTTCGATTTAAATTTAAGAAAGGAATATGTGAAATATTTTGAAACAAAAATTTATAATAATTTTAACTGAAAAAAATGATTTTTTTTCAAACATGTTGAGTACAAAGATTGCAGAAATGCCACAAGTCATGGAAAATAAGAGAAATTGGTGTATAAAAATTTTATTTGACAAACAAAAAATTAATTTCTCTATTAAACTTTTCTTAGTTTGGTAAATAATTAAATTTGTTTTAAATTATATTAAATTACCTAAATTTATTTGCAATTGAATTGAATTAAATTAATAAGAATTTAAAATATTTATTTTAAGTTATTCAGTTTTTAAATAATATTATTCAGAAATGTGGAAAAATTAAGATCTTAAACAATTTTCATTTAATAATTAAATAATAGAAATTTCAAATTAAAAAAAAATTTGGTTTCGAAGAAGTTTTAATTAAATTTTTTAAATATTGGGTAAACCAGGCAGTAATCTGACACTTTTTAATTTTGAATACTTATAAAACCGTATGAGATAAAAATATTTTGTTTCTTGCTAATCATTTTTAAAGTTATCATAAACAAATCTAAACTTGTGCAATTGCAAAAAAGAATGTTGTACGTTTTTTGAAAGCTTTTTTAAGTGGCCGATTACTGTCGTATTCTTACTTGTTTTTATACTAATTTGTTTGACGAATACAATTTTTTTTCACAAACATGACTGGTTTAATAGTTTTGTTCACTTTTTAAACAGTGTCAATTAAAAAAGACTGCTTTAGGTGTCCGACTACTGTCGCATTTATACTTGTTTACTTGTAAATTTTTTTAACGAATAAGAAATTTTTTTTCTAAACATGATTGATATACTAGTTTTGTAAGATCACTAGAAACAATAACACGTAAAAGAAATTTTAATTGTAATTTTTAAACAGTATTCGTTAAAAAGATTTTATTAAGTTGCCGACTACTGTCTGGTTTACCCTAATTGAATTTTAAAAAAATGTGAAATTAAATCGAAGTTTAAGAAAGTTTTAGTTTAATATTTCAAATTTCAAATTCAAAAAAATTGGTTTCTAAGAAGTTTGAATTCATTTTTTTAAAAAGAATTTAATTTTAAAAAAAATTTAAAATTAAATTTGTTAAAGTAAAATAAAATATTTTAAAAATGTCAAAGAAATTAAATTTAATGATTGGTAATTGTTTTAGAGTGGTCAGGAAAAAAGTTAAAATTCTATCTAGAAATTAGGGAAAAACGAAATCAAATTTTTGTGGCAACCCTGAGACTATGAATTTCACCAACGTATTAAAAAAGTAACAGTCTGTAAGAGAACGATTCTGATTAGAAAAATTTATTGTGTTAAGAAAAAGTAATCACTAACAACTAATAAGACAAATGATAATAATTGAGCATTTTTGAAGAAACAAGTTTTAGAAAGTTGTTTAGTAATTAGTAGTGTTACATTTTTTGTTTGTAACATTTAATTTGTTATAAAAAGAGCATGAAAAGAGTCTTACTGTATTTATGTTATCGAGACTCTACGAATTGAAAAGAAATGTGCTACGTTTTTAAAAAATTTGTGCAAATAGATTTATTTTTTGGCTGTATTTAATCATTGAATAGAAAAAATGTTTTGGAAATTATTGTTCCAATTTTATTTTCCTCTCTTTCTTTTAAATGAAATTGGAAATGATATTAAGCGTTTGAAATTGTGTCTTAAATCGACACAAAAATTAAATTTTGTTTCAATCTTTTTAGCGTACAGTTTGTGTCAAGGTAAGATAATATTGTAATTGTAGTGTATTTTTTTCATTTTTTCTGTAGTATTTTATCACAATTTTTTTTCCTTGACTGAGTGCATTGATATCTATTGCTCATTTCTTTTCTCTTTTTTCGCTAACACTTTTGATAAAATGCATTGCTTACGCTAAATAAAAGTACTTCGTATCATTAGTACAATGTAAAATTAAAAGATTGACTTAACCTTAAAGTTTTGAAGTAATTTTCAATTTTAATTTTAATAAGTTTTTTTAAATTTCAAAAATTCTATTTAATTTATTTCACAAATTCTATTTTATAAAAACTTTAGTTTTGAGATTTCATTTTATTCATGATAAAAGCTTCAATCGTATCAGCTTTTTCAGGGTTTGTTATTCTAATCAATTTTCAAATTAAGGAAGAATTTTTCGTCAAATGGAAGAAATAGCTGTGAAATATTTTGTTTTCGTTTGCTTCAGGTGAGAATTTGGGTTGTTTTGGCGGAAGTAAAAAGAAAAAGGATGGACAACCGGTGCAGAAGGAAGCAACTACTGTGAGAACAACGTCGCCACGAACAGAGCCAGTTAAAGGAATGGAATTACTTTGGCAACCGGAAGTAGTACAATCGTACTTGAGCCTTTTACAATCATGTTCGAATCCTGAAACTCTCGAGGCAGCAGCTGGAGCTCTACAAAATCTTGCAGCTTGCTATTGGCAGCCCAGCATTGAAATTCGTGCTGCAGTTCGAAAAGAAAAGGGACTTCCTATTCTTGTTGAACTCTTACGAATGGAGGTCTGCAATTATCAGAAAAATAACATTTTCAATTTTTATCGACTTATATTTTAACTTTTATTATATTTTACTTTAGTTTTTATTGAATATCAAAATAAATCTCCCAACTAATTATTAACGAAAAATTGTAAATTGAGCACTTAATTGAAATACGAAAATTTCCCTGTTCATAGGTTGACAGAGTGGTTTGTGCAGTTGCTACGGCACTTCGAAATCTAGCAATAGATCAACGTAACAAGGAACTTATTGGCAAATACGCAATGAGAGACTTAATTCAAAAGTTACCGTCGGGAAATAATCAACACGATCAAGGTACAAGCGATGACACAATTGCTGCAGTCCTCGCAACATTGAATGAAGTTATTAAGAAAAATGCTGAATTTTCGAGGTCACTACTCGACGCCGGGGGAGTCGAAAGACTCATGAATATCACAAGGCAGCGACAAAAATATACGCCTCGAGTTCTTAAATTTGCTGGTAGTGTTTTAAATCAGACTTCCTATTTTTGTTTTATTGCATTCTTGTTACCAATAATTATTTTATTTTAATTTTTATTTCATATATAATTTCATTCGTAATGTAAATAAATTTCTTTTCAGGGCAAGTTCTCTACACAATGTGGCAGCATCAAGAATTAAGAGACGTTTATAAAAAGCATGGTTGGAAGGAGCAGAATTTCGTGACGAAAACAGTCGCTGCTCGAAATTCCGGACCCAATTCACCAAACAATGCAAACAGGTACTTATTCAATTAATTAAATTTCTTATTTTATTTATTGTTTTAAATTTTAAATTTCCTTTTTTCGTTACTTTATGAAATTTAGTTTCGCTGTCAATTTTTTATTTCCTTTTATTTAGTTTCAGGACTCTGTGCTTTATTTTGATGCGCAAATGTTAAAATTTATTTATTTTTCTTTGAATGGAGTCCTGAGATAATTTTCTTTAGAAACATTGATTCTATGTTAAAATTAGTTATGAATGCAGCACTCTAAATCGACCAATGGCAAGTCAAGGCAGCACTAGGTACGAAGACCGTACTATTCAACGGGGCAACGTCAATTCCAACAACGTCGGACGATCCACCATTTATCAGTCTGTAAGTAAAGACGAACTAAAGTAACGAACTTTAATTAGAAAAATTATCGTTGACGCTATTTCGTAAGGGATCGTTAAATTTCTACTAAAATCAGACTCTTTCTATTCTTTCTCTAAAAAAGAATGTTCTCAATAGTTTATTCTTCTGATGTTAAATTATTTTTTTTTGCAAATATAATTTTATCAGTAAAAGAAAAAGGGAATTTTACAAATTAAAATTTTTAATAGTTATTCAAATTTTGAATTGTATCATCTTGAAATGTATGATTTTAAAATAATGATTGTTTAAGTGTGGGAGAACTTTAACGATCGGGAAAAATGATTAACAAGTTGTTACTCGCCGAGCCATTTCGTATTATAACGTATAATTTTAATAATGGGCATTATTATTGTTTAAATAAAAAATAATCAACACAAACTATTTTAAATAATTTTCTTCGCTTAAGTAGATACAATTATTAAATTTTTCAACTATATTTTTTAACATAATGAAAATGCAAAGCAATTGCGCAAATTCAAAAAGAAAATGAAGGAAGGAAAGAAAGAAAAGAATATGCGGTGTTGATAAATCAAGTTGATTTTAAAAAAACTTGAAAAAAAAATATCGATCTATGTTTAACAGCAAAACGAGGAGATCGCAATGTCTGATATGCAGTATCCAAAACAAGGAACACACGCACCACCCGCTGGAGGCGTTTGCGTATTTCCTCCTAACCCAGTAAGTCACTAGACTTTAAAATGAAAAAAATACAAATGATTTTTTGCGCAATTATCAACGTAAAAAAACTATTAAACACCAACAAAGCTTTTTTAGACACATTTGCTTAGAGCGCAAAAATTAAATATTAATTTCTCCTATAAGGAAAAAAAGAATTGCATTTTACAAATGAGTATTTGCAATTAACATTTTAGTTTTTTATTACCTATTCAATGCTCTTAGAATTTTTGGGAAAAACACTGTTTCTTAAAAAATTCGAAAATATCAAAAATGTCAGTGAGGTAAAACTGAATTTAAAAAATATTTTAAATGATTCAATTAATTTTTTTCTATTAATATGTGAAAAACTAAGACTTTAATTAATTGAAATATAAAATTAATTAATAATTAATCAATTATTAAGTAGAATTATTTGCCGAAAGATTTGTAAAAGGGAGTTGATAAGCTAGCAGTGGCGCTCAGCACCCTCCTATAGATTTTTTTAAGTAAATTTGAAATAAAAAAAATCTGAGGGGTAAGGAAACAATGCGACTTTTACCAATTGTAGTTTATACATCGCTGATAAATTTCCAAAAGCTAAACAAACAAAATTGTTGTAAATAATAGCCAGCACTCCCAAAAAAGGAGGAGGGTGTTGTGCGCGACTGCTAGCTTCAGTCGGCTTTGAAAGTTTAGTTATTAAAGGGTCTTGTAAATTTTTAAGACCCTAAAATTGGAAGTTTATAAAAAAATTTGTTGCTGTTAAGTCTTAAAATATAATTGATCAAAAGTCTTTCAATGTAGCTCACAGCAGAATCATTAAAAATAAAAAAACAAAATATATTTTCAAAGTGGACAACTTAATATAGGACCTGAACCACTGATTTACTAATAATATTAAAAATTATATTTTTTGTGAATCATTTATGGTAAATAAAATTGTGTTTTTTTACAATTTTTTTTTTTAAAGCTTGCCATTTTCTTAATTTTTTATGTTTTTGAGTATTTCGAAGTTTAGGTCCTGTATTAATACGTTTATTTTGAAATTATATTTTACTTTTTTATTTTAGATGATTCCTCGATGAGCTACAAAGACAACCGTAATTAAAAGTAATTTTTACCAATGGACAAAGCACCCTCTGTTGAAAAAAGATACCTATATTTTTTCAAATCTGAAATTATTTTTCAAAGACTTCTTAACATACATAGTGACATGTAAAAACTTTTGGTCAATTATATTTCTAAACTTACAAACAAACAATTTTTTAAAAACTTCCGCTTTAGGGCTGAAAAAGATACATGAACCCTTAAGCTTGAAAATTCATGACGGAAATATTGGGATTGGTTCCGCTTTAAAGCAAGTAATATGGAACTCCTGCAGATTAATTCCCTGTAGATCTCCTAACTACACATCGAAATCTCTTACCAGATCCTGCTTTGCGATTTCTTTCAGTACTTAACATCCATAGACAACCTAGCCCACTGTTCTTTCATGTCTCTTTTCACATTTTCGTGTTCTAGATCATTTTCTCTACCCGGTAAAGTCTTCCACTCTCTGTAAGCTTAGTTAACTTAGTTTAATAATAAAATAAAATAAAGTTAATTGAAAAAGTGTTCTATGTATATAACATTTTTTCGATATCTCAAAAATTGAAACAAATTATTTTGCTACTTTTCAAGAACACAAATTCTAATTTAACGCATACGTATTTTAAATTGAAATTCGAATTTTTTTGTTTGTTTATAATATCGCAGAGCTTTTGATATTTTCGAAAAATTTATAAACAGAGAGAGAGAGAGAGAGAGAGAGAGAGAGAGAGAGAGAGAGAGAGAGGGGGGGGGGAGAGCATTGAAAAAAGAGCTTGAAAAAATATTGAAAGTGATTATGAATAATATTGGATTATAAATCTTTTTACATGACAGCAATTGTGTATCGCACTAATCGAAGTTTGTAATTTGCATGATCGAATAATCTACATTTAATTAATACATACCTTAAGTACATAATAATAACACAAAAAAATACTTAAAAGGAAATTTTCTTTTTATTTTCACCGACACTTTTTTCTATTGACATTTTTAAAAAAGCAACAAAAAAACAAAAAACTAATGTATAGAAGTATAAATTTTTTATAAAAGGTACTACATATACACCAACATTTACTCGAAAGTATTATTGATACGATATATGTGTTATTTGTTTATAATACTCTATCGTAAACTTTGTATTTCAAAGTTTAAGAAAAGAAAATAAAAAAGAAAAAATAGGGGAAAAAATAAACATGTAAGAACTTTTGAAATGAAATGAAAACGTTTGTAATCTTTGTATGTATACGTGAAGAAATAATTACGTATTATGATTATGAAAGTGTATAAACTAAGTCAATTAAAGAACAAGAAGAAAAAATAACATTAAATTGTCATTTGTAATATGACAATGGCACTAGAAAGTAAATTGTTTGTATTGCAAGCATGCACTACATGTATATTTATTGTTTTTTTATTCATTAGAAAATTGCTAAGAGTATTTCGAAGTTCAATTGTTTTTTTATTTAACGTGTTTAACATAATTACACCCACTATTAAAGAAAATTTCCTTAAATGTTAACAAAAAATATTCTTTAAATGTTAACAAGAAAGTTTCCTTAGTTTACAAAAAAATTTTCATTAACTGTTTGTAGAAAATTTTCCTGAGCGGAAAAAAATTCTCTTAATCGTTTATAGAAAATTTTCTATTTGGAAAAAATTCTGTTAACCGTTTGCAAACAATTTTTCTGTTTGAAGAAAATTTTCTTAAATTTTCTGCGCGAAAAAAAATTTCTTTGTTGTTTATACAGAAAATCGTTCTGTATGGAGAAAATTTTCTCAACTGTTTAACGAAAGTTATAATTGAAAACCAGTAAAGAAGGGATAATAGATTTCCGGTTTTCGTTTAATTATAAAAATTATAAACTAAACATTTAACCGTTTAAAGAAAATTCTCTTAAATAATTATTATGATGTTAATTGTTTATGTATTATGATATTAAAAGTTGATGAAGAATTGTGAAAATAATTATTATAGAAAACGAAAGCAAAGAGTCTAAGCGGCTTGAAGTTTCAGTATTATGATTGAAATTTTCAATACAAATGGCCTATAAAATGCAGACGTTGAGTTTTGAGAAAATTTTAATGAGAACTTCGACTCCTCTTAGAAATGCAATAATCTTCCAAGCGCGATGCACGGAAAACAATAGCCTTCGAAGCTTTTTATTATGATAGAAAAGTTGACAAAGTATGAGAATTAAGAGATAAGTTAGAGAAAGAGAGCGAATGAGAGAGAGAGAGAAAGAGAGAAAGTGAGAGTGACAGCATACTGACTTAAAAATTAATTTTTCACGAATATTATATAAATTAAAAATTATAATTTTTATTCATTACTAAACTATTTTGTTTTTTCTCACTATTGAGTCAATTTTTTTGCAAGTAAAGGGAATTCGTGTTTTATTATTATATTTATTTACTGATTATTAATATATATATATATATATATAAAAAGGGTGGTCCTAAAGATTTTTTTATCGAATTTTAACCATTCCTGCTCTGAATTTTGAGCCAGTAGAAGCTAGCAGTTGGTATCAGCACCCTCCCATAGATTGTTTTGAGTGAATTTGAAATAGTAAAACATCTTAAGCTAAGGAAAATAAATTCTACTAATGAAATCAAGAACAAGTAAATAATAAGCAATTTTTTAATCTATTACATTGTTTTTCATTTACGGGGTATTTGAGGTCTAAGGAAAAATACAAATCAATAAGATAAATTTAAATATATTTGTGCTTGTTCTTCATTGAAAATTTAAAAAAAATGTTGGTTTTTAGTGAATTTATAGCAAATTTAGAAAAATGTGTTTTTTGTAAAAATTTGAGCTCTGAGGCATCATTAAATATTTATTAAAATCAAAATAAAAAAACTTAGCTCTTTTTTCCATTTACAACAAAATTCAGGGTAAGAATGGTTAAAATTCGAAAAAAAAATTTAGAACCACCCTAATAATATCAGTGAAAGATTATTAATTTTTAGTATAAAGCATAATATTATTGTTAGTAGAGAATAATTATTAGAGGAAAGCAAGTTTTTGTTCTGTTAAAGCTTTAATCTCTTTTTTTAAATATAATATTTTAAACTAAATATTATATCAGGGTAATTGGTTTAATATTTACAAAATAATATACTAATCGTCATTTGTTACGAATTGAAGGGAAATGAATTGATTTTGGACCAAACGAGGTTTTTTCCAATATAGTAACGAGGAAATGATTAATTGCCTAGGGGCAAAATTATTTGCTTTCAAATACATTGACGCATTTAAAGCTGTAGACAACCGACTCTATATTATAAATGGCTTTTCTTTAAACTTTAAACATTAAGAAAATTAATGATACATTTTATTTTTTTAATAATCACTATTAATTTAATAACAAATTGAATATATTTTGTTTACTATTTTTCTTTTCTATTGATCGAATTTATGATTTTAATTTATTTTATGTATACAAATTTTTTTGTAATAGAAGTAAATTATTCGATTTAATTTAAGGGGGATTCCACGGGTAAATCACATAGTTGTACGTGAGAAGTTACCGATTTGTCTCAAATTTTTCAGGCATATTCTACCTTCAAAACTAGTGCACTAGCTAAAATTTCCAGTTCCTATCTCATATTATGAGATAGGATAGCGTTCTTTAAAAGAACGCTCAGAATCGTCAATTTCGTGAAAAGTAAACTTTTTTTTTCAAAAAACCATTTTTCAAAACCAAGATTAAAAAACACATTTTTGAGTGAAAAAGTGTCAATTTTGGTCTAAAAAAATTGGAAAAGTACTAGTCGATGTGTAACTCAAAAACATCTTTTTCGAGTTGGTTCAAATTTTCAGGAGACATAATCGAAAAAACATACTTTAAAATTATTATTCCAGAAATCTGGGTATATGTGGACGTCCACATGAAAAGGGCCCATTTTGTCGGTTCTAGTTTTCGAGTTATTTGCAATTTAATACTTTTTTGAGAAAAACCTTATTTTTTTTTTTATTTTTTATTATCAATCTACATGTTTTGACAAGTCAAATCATGAGGTTTTCATTAATTTATCGTTAATTTAAGTGTTTAACTTTATTGGTTCTTTAGAAGAAGAAAAGGGCCCATTTTGTCGGTCCTTTGCAAAAATATTCCCTATTTTTGAAATGGAGGGTCAAAAAAATTAAAACCTCTTGATTTGTCATCTTTAAAGTACCCTAAACTCAAAACAATTATTATCTGAATAACTTCCGAGAAGAACCAGAGATATTAATGTTAGAGTCATTAATTACGTAGTCGTAGATGTAAAAAATGTCGATATTTCGTCAAAATTTCATAATAAAACCTGTTAAAATTTTTTTAATAAGTTTAATTTCTATTCTTTACCTTTAAATGACACAATAAAATTGTTCCCAATCATTAATCTTGTACAAAAATGGTTTATTAATAAGAAAATCGCCTTTTTTAGAAAAGGGCCCATTTTGTCGGTTTTTCGTATTTTGAAACAGAAAGGGGGGGTAAGGTGATTTTAAAAATTTTAAACCTATTGGTTTTTCATCTTTATGGTGCCCTGGACAGAAAACAATTATTATCTGAATAACTTCCGAGAAGAACCAAAAATATTGATGTTAGAGTCTTTGATTACGTAGTCGTAGAAGTGAAATTTTCGATATTTCGGCAAATTATTCATAATAGAGACTTTTAAAAAATTTTAAATAAGTTTAATTTTTATTCTTTATCTTCAAATGACACAATAAAATCGTTTCCAATCATAAACCTTGTAAAAAAATGGTTTATTAATAAGAAAATTGTCTTTTTTAGAAAAGGGCCCATTTTGTCGGTTTTATGTATTTTCAAACAGAAAGGGGGGGGGGTGGTTTTAAAAATTTAAAACCTATTGGTTTTTCATCTCTAAGGTGCCCTGGACTGAAAACAATTATTATCTGAATAACTTCCCAGAAGAACCGGAGATATCACAATTAATAGGTATCACAATCTTTAATTCCGTTTTTCTCGAAATGAGGTATTTGTCACTATAAACTTTGAAATTCTGTAACTCATCGAATTTTTGACCAAAAAAGTTGTATGACCACTCAAAATTTTCGTAATTTTGCAAGGAATTCGCCCATATAGATAAGTCCAATAGTGCCAAAATGGGCCCTTTTCATGTGGACGTCGACATATTTTGAGGTTTTAGTCATATATTTGCAAAACAGTGAGATAATCCGACTTTTTTCAATGTTTCCTTGCGGTTCTTTCATTTTTGTGCCAATACGCTATACAGAAAAAATCTGACCCTAAATTCTGAATCCTCGGAAAATTTCTAATCAGTTACCTATATTGAAACATATATTTTTTTATTTTAGACATATTTTAACAGTAAAAACAAATACAAGTTATAATTAAGAGTATTAAAAATATGAGAATTCTATAAAAAATATCAATAAGTGCATATAAGGGCATATCTCTAGAACCTTTAACTTTTGAATGAGAAAAATTAAAAAAAAAATTTTTTTAGCACAGTATTAAAACTCTGTCTACATAAACTTTAAGAAATAAGCTTTCAAAATATGCAAGTGGACAGATAAAATAATTCGTCCTCAAAAAATTATAAACTATTTAAAATTGCGAATTATTTTTAACGTGCAACAAAAACATATTTAACAGGTGCTTGTTTTTTAAATCGAAAACAGTTGAAAGTAATTAGCTGAGGGTTATAATTTATAATAATAATTATATTATTATTATTTTTCTGTTTTGTTTGAATCACTAAAAACTTAAAATTGTTTTTATTTTAAAAATAGATTTTAATTAAGCTGAATTGTAAAAATATGAAATTATAATGTATGAAGTTTACCTTGCAATTTCCAGACACATTTTATTTATACTTAACACTCATAAACTTTCAAATTTCTATTCATTTTTTTCTATTTTTCGTTTTTCATATATCTTATTTTTTCAGATTTAATTTTTTTGAATAATTTATTCTGTGTAAAAAATTAAAATAAACATTAACACTTAACCTTTAGCTTTATTTATTAGCGGCTTTTATAAAAAAATGAGAATCGACAACTTCATACTTAACCATTTTTTTTCTAAAAACTTTTGGTCTATTACGGTCGACCGTAATTGACAAATATTTTTACATTATCTTTGCAATAAAGTATTTTTTTAAGCACATTCACGGGATATTAATTGGCTCATGCGAAAATGTATGCAAGTACTTTTCAAATACTTTTATTTGATTTTCGTGGAGTATCACTCCAGTTACTGTCGTTTTCAAATTTTGTACGCTTGTGTTTTCTGTTATTTAAATTACAACAGGTTTTTGTAGACACAAGGCACATCGATTTACTATGTCTCAAAATAATTCTAGTAATTTGAACTTTTATTTCCCGTAAGTCATTTTCATGTGCCATTTGTCTTATTAATGAAAAATGATAAATATAAATAAATATAAATAAACAGGTTAAAAGTGAGGGACAACTTTTAAAAGCTTATAACTTTTTTCACAATTAACAAATTTTTAATTTTCATCCGGAAAACTCTCCACTGTTTAATTAACTTTAAAAAGATGCGTCTTAGAATTAGTGATTGTTATTCATTACAATGTTTTAACGTTTAACCCATCCAAAAGTATGGTTAGGGACAAGTAAAAAACTAAAATCCTATTCATAATCAGCGACCTCGAAAAATCCCTGAGTAAGGATTTTCAAAAAAAATCCGATTGAATTTTGAAAATTTTGTCCGCCATATTACATCCGCCATTTTGAATTTTGGAAAACTAATAATTATATTCTCTTGTCCAACTGTGTGATTTACCCGTGAAATCCCCCTTAATTAAAACTTTTTTTATTTTTCTCTTTGTTGTAAATTATATAAATTTAATAACTTTATTATCCACAAGTCATTAATGTTCAAATTAATATAATTATACATTTATAATTATAGTTTAACTGAATAATTAATTTTTTTCTTTTTTTATAATTACTCAAAATTATTGTAATAAAGATTTAATTTCGTTTATTTGATCGTTCAGAACTTCAAGAGCATAATTTAATTTAATTTTGTTGTTGAATCATTTTTTGGGCATTAATGTAATTAAATGGAATTTTTGGTTTTTCTAATTAACCGTTAAGACGAATGCATTTTTGTGAAATTCCAATAAGCCTACAAAGAGAAAATCTTTTTATATATTATTATTGTATTGTGCCAAATAGTTATAAATAATGGTGATTACAAATACATTGACTGGTGTTTGGATTTTTTATACTATTAAGAAAAGATCTTCCTTATTTCTTTAATGGATTATAATATAATTACGGTAGAGTAAATATATATTTATTTCTAAGAATTATGGCAGCTATTGCGAAATTGTAAACCAGTGTTATTTACACAAAAAATGGCAATAAATTATGGAAAAAAATATACACGGTAGAGAATATTATTGAATAATTTCAAATTATCTCACTTTTTAATCAATTGATTATGATTGATTTTAATTTATGGTTTTGTATTTATTTTGAATTTATTGCATTTATTTGGGATTAGTTTTGATATTACTTCCAATTTACTGAATTTATTTTCATAATATTTTGAATTGATTTATTAAAGAAAAATTTATTGCATAAAGGAACCAATCTAACAATAATTTAATCTGAACAATAATTTAATCTATTCTATTCTACTAAATATTGAGTTTAAAGAAATTTTTTCTTTTACATGCTTAGAATTTAGGATTTTTTATAAAAATATTTATAGAACGTAGTGTTTGTATTTTTAGTTAATAATTACTTCGAATAGTAATTTTATTTACAATCATGGTCAGGCGAGTAACGCAGCTCAGATCATTTGTCTTGATTACAATCACTTGATACGTTTTATTAGTTACATTTTACAAAATTTATCAACACGGAAGAAATTCATAATAATTAATTTCCTCCGTTATATAAAATTATCTAATTCTAATATTATTATTTATAACAATAAATATTAAACTGAACTAATTTAATACGAAATTTTCCTTTTTCTGTGAATAGAAAAATTAATAGTAAAAAATGAAAAATAATAATTACTGAATACAGTAGAACCTCGATTATCCGAGGTAATGTGGGGAAGAGGTACCTCGGATAATCGAAAACTCGGATAACACGGAATCAATGAAAATTTCAAAATTTTTAATTATTTTTCATGTGTTTAAAGTGTTTGAATAATATTAAATGACAAAAATGGACGAAATTTTAAATGGAATGATCACAAACAGTGGTTTTGTAAAATTTATTTTCCAAATTTAGTCGCTCGATCCGTTTTATCCGAGTTATTCCGCATTATCCGAGCATGCTTAGTGCCTCGGATAACCGAGGTTCTACTGTATTTTGAAGATACAGAAAAGTAGAATTAACTACAAAAAATATTTAAAAAATATAAAAAAAAAAGAAAAATACTTGGACATGAAAGCTTTATTGAAAAAATACAAAAAAAGAATTAAAAAAGTAAGAAACAAATAAAAATCGGAAATAAGAGAAAATTTTTACTGTCAAGTGTAACAAGTGATTGTTAATCGAGTGATTGGCGGCTCCTGGATTAAATTAGTGCCCAAGATCCACCCCCCTCTCTGCCCTCCACTCTCACGTTCGTTATGAAAAAAATACCTTCTCCTTTTTTTGTGAGAATGAAAAAGAAAAAATTTGCACAGTACTAATCGTTGACCTGTGTGTTGCAGCAACCGAAACCCGGTGAGCCGCTGTACGCGCAAGTTAACTTGGAGAAGAAAAAGAAACGGCAGTATGAGCTGGGGGTGGGCCAGGGCCAAGTACAGGGGGCCCCGGTCGGAGCTGTGCAGGGTATCGGTATCGGAAGCACCGGCACACAATGGATCGGTGACGGTGTGGGAGTGGGTGTTGTGAACGTACAGGAAACTCCTGCTGCCACCGTAAACGTACCCCCGAATTCAACAGCAGTGTCCGCAGGAGACTCCTGGGTATAACATGCTCTCGATAAATCTAAAGAAAATTAATGCTTTCCATCTCCATATGCGAGAGCGAATAATTTCAAAAGCAAAAAAAGAAAAAAATTTTCTTTTTTTGAGCACATATTCGTGGAGCTTCTTCGATATGATCGTCAATCACTTTAATTTCTCTAAAGTGATGTTAACGATGCAAGAATCGCAGTTATTTGTTTTTTGACTGAATACACAATTATATCTTACCGAGCTGCCAGAAAACTTTTTTCAACTCAATCTATTCTGTGATTTTTTCTTTGATTTTTTATTTTTAAATTAAATGTTTATTCTCATGTGAAGAAGTTTTTGATTTTTTGACGAGTTTGCAAAATTCTTTTTTCGTATAAAAATGTAAATTAACTCCTTTGTGAATGCTGAAAATTTTCTTTTGGTAAAGAACAATGTTTCTTGTGTCTTTTGAATTAATTTTCTATTCTTTCTTTTTGGAAAATTTGTTACTTACTTCTGTTGAGAAAGAAAATTGCAAACTTTCATAGAACAAAAACAAAGGTTTGAAATAATAATTCTTTCTTTTTTTGTTTTTTTCTTTCATGTATTTTAAATCTTTTCTTGTTTCTAAAACATATTTATGGTTTTTTTCTATTGAAGAAGAAAATTGCAAACTTTCATGTATTTTAAACATTCTTTTCTGTTTCTAACACTCAGGTTTCGCACTCATCTATGTATTAAAAACCTAATATTTACTAAATTTTTTTACGATTTTCCACTGTATGGATACTTTTTTTATACTTTTGACACTAGAAGCTGTAATTTTTTTCCTTTTTGAAAATTTACACTTCTTTAAATCCTCTAATAGTTGAAATGAAAAAAATAATTTTTTAAAATTCTCAATAAAATTAGTTGCAAGAATTAAATTATTTTCAAAGAGTTCAATAAAATTATTTGCAAAAATTGAATGATTTTCATAAATAATAAAATTCTTTGTAGGATTTCAATTTTAAGGAATAATTAATTATTCTTCGATAATTAATTTTTCTATATTTAAATCATTGAATTGTAAAAGTTTCTAATAAAAAGTAATTTAAAATGAAAATTTCAGTTAATATTTTAGGTAGGTAATAATTAAATTTTAAAAGCTTTTTAAATTCAAATATCTTTGAAAATTTTAATTGTTGTTAAACTGTAATATTTAAATATTTAATTTAATATTAAAAAAATTAGTTTACATTTTAGTTTGGAAATTATGAAAAATTACTATTTTGAAAAATATAAAAATTTTTTGTTGATAGTTAAATTATCATAACAATTTTTTAAAATTTATTATATTACTAATTAATTGAAAATTTTATCTAATTTAATTGAAATAACTTTTATATATTTTAAAGACTTTTAATTATTTGCTGTTAAAACAAAAAATTATTCTCAAATACAATCGTATTCTTAATACGATTTTAATAGTATTAACAAAAAACGATTTTGATAGTATTTTTAATTTTTTTATATATTTAGAAAATTATTAAATTTTAGAAAAATTTATAATCGAACTTACCAACCCTAATAAAGAAAAATAACGTATATTTTATATTGAAATGAGAAAAAGAGTCAAGGAAATTGCAGAATAAGATTTCAAAAATTTTTTTTAATCCACTAAGACGAGTTTTTTCGTCTTGAAATTTTATTATTGAACAGCTACTTTTTTACTACTTTTTTCAGTCTTAATTCTACTTTTTTAAAATTAATTGCCAAGTGTGAAGTCTGTAATGTTTTTTACGATTTCATTAACATTGAAAAATAAAATCAGGGTTCGTACAGAATCTGAAAATCATGGAAATCATGGAAAAGGCATGAAATTGTTATAAGTTTCTTAATGTTTCCAAAATTTTTTCTAAATTAAATTTTTTAATTTTTCTTTATAATTTTTTAAATAAAATCATATTAAATTCAACATGTATTTAATGACATCTAAATAATTGATCTATTTATAAATTTTTTTATACTTATACGAGAAGATTTAAAATAACATATATTATACGTCGTGAAAATTGAATTTAAAATTCCACTGAAATTTCCTAAAAATTTGACCTGAAAATCATGAAATTGGTATGGATCTTTAAATTCGGATTTCTGTAGGAACTCTGAAAATGTATTTTGAATATTTTTTTTGTGTATTCTATTTTATAATCTTCATATGAGAATTTTCTTTTTTAAATATGTCAACTCGTAGCTGTAATCGCACGGATGGCTCTAAACTTTGCAGCACAATTCTAAATTCTTATATAATATTATATATATTTAAAAAGAAATAGTACTACTGCCAGAGAGCATGGAACATTTTCTTTCCTTGCACTAATAATGAATAAAAATAAAAAATATTTGCAAGAAAAATTGGAAAATACACGAGTAGATACAGTCTATTGCTATATTATAAATATATATAAATATATAAATATATATTGTATACACGATTATATTGTATAAATTTTTTAAGGCTGTGGGTGTTGCAGAGGATGAATGATATCTCCTAGCAACACTGCTACGGCACTACGTTGTTTATAGCATTTTTCTTTGTATTTTAGAAATTCGAACATTGTCTGAAATTTTATTTCTATTTTCAGACAAAAATTGTCGCTTTCAAAAAAATGTCTTTTTTCTTTATTTAGGAAAAAATTTGTTCTACATATTTTTTTGTGTAAAAAAGTTTTTTTTATTGTTTGTATAAAAATATTTTTTTCTGCATTTTGTGCAAATACTATTTTTTTACACAAAGTATTGAAATTAATCTTTTACACAAAGTGTAGAAATGAATTATCTTACACTTTGTGTAAAAATCAATTTTATTACTCTGTATTAAAAATTTTGTTATACAATTTCCTGTAAAAAAACAGTTTTTTTCTTAGTGTGTGAGGGAAAGAAAAAATTGCAAAAATAGTTGAAAGACATTGTTTGATGCTGGTAACAGTAAAGCCATTGATAACATTAATGTCGTAAATACGTAAAAAATGAATGGGTTTTATGACGATAAGAAAAAATAATAATATTTGAAATATTGAGAAATGTCTGAAAAATATCACGTGTAAAATAAAAGTGATAATGGTTATTCGATCGTTGTCGAATCGTTATAAAGCGTATTGAAAGCCGATATTGCACAGATTATAAACCCCTGTTCTATTTCATGATTAATATTATTATCATAGTTGACAATTTTCTAGAAACTAAAAAAGAAAAGGAAATAATAAAATGCAGAGAGACGTGATATCCAAAACTAAAAAAAAGATTGTATTTGATGAAAACGATTTACACGTACACAATTAAAAAAAATATCGTCGCACTTAGATATTAAGTTTCATTTTCCATAAAATGCCGATTACAAGAAAATTTTTCTCAAATTGTTCTTTATTATTCTATTTTTAAAGAAAAATTACATTCGAAATGGTAAAATTACATTTTCTGCTAAATGAAGTGTATTTTATAAATACAAGGAAAAATATTGACTATTTATTAATTAGAAATACGATTTGTGAGAAAAATAAATTATAATCGGTATTTTGTTTTTTATTGTAAATCGTTTTTGAAATAATGTGAACTGTAAAAGCGATTTTAGTGTTAAAAAAAACAAGTAGAAAAGGCCACTCGTAATACAGGACAATTATTTACTGAAAAGGAACTATATATACATAATTATATCGCCAAGAGACGCCTCAATTTTAGAAAAAAAATCACGAATTAAGATCTTGAACAATGAACCATAATTTTATTCGATAGTTAAATTATCGAATTCTGTATTTACTGTATTGCTAACTATCGAAGAAAATGTTTACGACAGATCATTAGGCAACACAAAATGAATAGAAGTAAAAAAGGAAAATATACCATAGCAGATGATACTAAATTACAAAAACTCTTTTTAAAAAATGAATTTTTACCATGAAAAAAATATCTCTTCGGATTAAATCAGAGATTAGGAAGTTTTGCGAAAATTTTCCGAACTTTATTTGATATTAGTTTTTGACTGAATAGTTTCTTTTTGTTTATGTGAAAATGAGATGTTTTTTTCTTCTTCGACGTAAAAAGAGTTTTTGTAAAGCGATTATTGGGAAACTTTTGATAAACGTTTTTTTATTTTTTCTCTTCTCTAAACATTTTTGTAAAACGAGTTTATAATTTTTTATGAGAAAACTGCTTGAAAAAATACAAATTGTACAGTGGACGAAAATGGACGCTCAAAGAAAAAACATATTCAATTCTTCTAAACAAAACGAGAACATATTTTAGCACCTTGCTTTAGCACTTTAAGAAGCATTCGATTGTTTTTAATTTTAAAAATAACTTTTGTTTCTTCGTTTATTTGAATTCGTATTCGAATTAATTTTTTTATTAGAATGTCTCATAGAAATTAAAATATTTTTGAGAAATTAATATAATTAGAAAGAAATTGACTTAAAAATATACTAAAAAGAAATTAATTGCACAAGGTAAAAACTGAAAAGAAATTAATTGAACTAGAAAAAACTCCGCAGAAATTTTTTTTTTTTTTTTTAATTTAAAAGAACTAGAAATTTGTAATTAAAAAGAAGTTAAATATTGACTAAGAATCTTTAATATTTTCTTAGATTTTTCTTATTGATTATTACAAATTTTATTTTCTAAATAGATATTTATAATCATTATTTAAATGAATTTGTTTTTTTTTCAAAATAAGTTTTTTTGTAACAACTCAAATTAAATTTCATTTCAAATTAAAGAAAAAAACATTTTTTAAATTTAAATAGAATAAAATTATTTAAATTGATTATTCAGAATCTTATATTAATTTTTATTTGACATTCTGATATTTGATTTCTTAACTTGTAAGAAGAACAAAAAAGAAGAAGATGAAGTCATTCAGACTAGAATTTATATAATTACAATTTTTTCTAATTTCATATTTACAAAGAGAATATTCTTTAAAAATTATGTTTCTTTCAAATCTTTATCAAACATAATTTTAAAGACAATTCTAAAAGAAGAAATCAAGGCTCTAAAAATAACAGGACTATTGCGAAGTAATTTTTTGCTCTAATTAAGAATAATTACCTTTTCAATATCATATATAGAAATATTTTAGAGAAAGTTTTCTTTTATATACATAAAAAAAATGTTTACACAATAATTGAGAGTGAAATATAAAAAACTTGAAAAAGAAAAAAAAGAAAAATTACATATGTCTTGATTGTGTGAAGTTAAATACTGTCTTTTCAATGAAATAATCACTTTTTTAAAATGAAGACGAAGAAAGATATTTTGTATATTCATTTTTTGTCATAAAACAGTATTATTAACTTTTTTATAAAAGTTTATAATTTTTCGTTTCTCGCCGCATGAATCTTCAAACAAAAATGAAGATTTTTTATTTTTCGACCAAATTCAAAATTTGTTGTGTGATAACTGAATAATTTATAAGAATAATATTTGAAAATTGAAAAAAAAAACAGTTTTGAAAAAAAAGAGAAGGTCAAGGAGTGCATTTTGTAAAGCATTTTTTTTTATTTTCTCAAAAGAAAAAGAAACACAAAAAATTGTATATCATTAAATAATGATTGAAACAAGTTTTTTGCACACTGTGACAATCTCTAATTTTTATGGGGGAACAAATCATTTTATTAACAGACAGCCTAACTGTGTGCACGCTATTTTTATATTAGTTGCACTAGTAATTTTCAAATTCCGAGCGAATCTTATTACCATGTGTATATAAATCTTCATTCTCATGACTTCATAAACATTATTAATAAAAGTGGAAAATGAAAAACAATGATAAAGAAGAAAGCTAGATTATAAATGAAATTGAAATTCCATCAGAATTCAAAATCTGAATGTTTTTTGCAACGTTTTCATGAAATTGAAGCTGAAATTTTGATAATAAATTGATTATTTGAAAACTGAAATTAAGTATGCTGATAGGAGAAAGAAAATAAAAAATATCTTTAAAATCGACAAAAACTCGAAAAGAGTGATCAGAATGTAGATTGTTTTATTTGAAAAAAAATTAACACAATCGTCGATTTTTCATCAATTATTTTTTGATTAATTGATTATATAATTAATTTGAATGAATCTAATTATTTGAATTTGAATAAATTGGATGATTCGAATTTGAACAATTACAATATTTTCAAAATTTACAGCAAGAAAAACTATTTTATAAGTCGATTTTTATTAATTATTTTTGGAATGATAAATTATTTATTAATTTAATAATTTGAATCTGAATACATTATTTTGAAGATTCGAACTTGAAATTACTTCGATAATTTGAATTTAATTGAAATATTTTAAAAATTTATAGGAAGAAAATACAATTTTTTGAAAAAGTTGCTAAAAAGAAAAGAAAAAAAATGAAGAGAAAGGAAAAAAGAGAAAAAAAATAATATTGTCATTACGTATAATGCGTAACGAATAGAGGAATAATAGTTTACTGTTCCACATACATATTTAATATTAATTAAATGAACTATAAATAAGCATGGGTGTGCATCATAGATGTATTAAAAAAGAAGTTTTAACACGCATTTAGTATTAATTATTATTATAATTATTATAATAATAATAAACATAAGTCGATATTCAAAAAAACAAGAAAAATTGAATGTGAGCATGTGGCTGGGTGGGGAATTTTTCATAATGAAAAAAAGAAGATGAAAGAAACTGATTTCTTTTTCCGAAGATTTTTATATATTGTACACATATATATTATTATATAATTGAAATAATTAAGTACGGTTACATTCTGATCGTGTTTTTGTGATATTCCTTAATTTAAAAAAAACTGTAAATCAAAATTGTATAATTGTGAAAGATGAATGATTTTTTTTCTCGTGACATTTTTTTTTACATTTAATATAAATAATAATTACCGGTTTTACGGTTTCAATCGACTTCCGTTTTTATTTTTAAGTTTTTTTTCTGTATAGTTTTTTTGCATTTAGCTCTAATTTTTATTAGTGTTTAATTACTATTTTATAAATAAATAAATATAAAAAGCAAATCGTGTAATGATAGTCGTAAATGACTTTCAAACTTAGCCTTACGACGAACATCAATTACTAAACATGTACAAATAAATACTAATGAGATAGTCGTCGTGTATTCAAGTATTTCATAAAAAAAGGCAGACTGAACTTTGTAATTTTAACGACCACCTGTAATGCGTGAGATTTCTTGTACTCATACTTATTACGCAAGGGTATATAAATATAATATAATATAATATAATATTATATATATATATATATATATATATATATATTATAATGATTATTTTAGTTGTTAATTATTATTATTATTATTATTATTATTATTATTATTATTATTAATGATTATTTTTTATTATTAATTGTCAATGTTACTACTAATAATATTGTTACTATTACTATTGATGATAATAATATTACTAGTATTAATATTTTGAATTAATATTATTACAATTGATTATTAATTGTATTATAATATCGACAAGAAAAGATATTTCTTTCGCACCGGCTCATATCGTAGAGAATATTTTTAAAGCACCTTTATGAAAAGAAATATTATAATTTTAATAGTAAAGTATAAGTTTTTCCATGTGTCTCTAAATATTGGTCTGAAAAAAATTAGGAAGACGAGAGAAAAAAACTGGGAAAATTCTATCATTTATTATGTAATAATATTGTCGAGATTCGCAGTTCTATATTGAAATAGATTTAATTTTTAAGCGAGAGTTTATATCATTATTATTATATATCGTTATCGGCGCTGTTTTATTTATAAACGAAAGAGTACCACGTACATACTTTATTATTATTATTATTATTATTATTAATTATTATTGTTGAAATGAAAATCGAATAGTGTAATTCAAATCCGACTGAAAAACAATTAAAGAATTTAACTCCGCAATTGTTTTATTATTTATTAGATAGAAATTAATTTTTCTTCTTACATTATATTTAGACTAAAAATGTTCAATTATTTTTCGTATACAGAAATATTTGTATTCTATGAAACTTTTTTTAACGGTAGAACAAATGGTACTATTGTAATTATTATATTTTCTTATTATATCGTAAATATTTTACTATGCGCGAGAAATGTAATATTCATTATATTATTATCATTCAAATATAGAAACTTTTTATTTTGAAGTAGGTTAAGTGCGGGTACAGTTGGACAGTGCTAGTAGTCGGACACTTGCGTGTTTTTTGACAAATAAATAATAATGCATTGTGATAATTACATTAAAAAATATACTCGTAGAAATGTGTGAAGTTTATATTTTACTAAAATAGTGTTATTTTATAAAATAATGAATATTTTATTCATTTCATTATTTTAAAAATTATAGTATCCAAATATAGATGCAAACCATTTTCGAGTATCGTAATGAGTACTGCCGTACTTTTTAAAATTTTATATTATATTTTATATTTTTATTATTTATATTTACATTAATATTTTTTTATTAACTGATAAAATTATATTTTAATGAAACCTACAAACAATTTATTTTAATTTAACAAAATATTAAAGGAGTTATAATTATAATTTTACAATTTATATATTTACGTAATTTACAATTATGTTAAAAAAAGAGTAATTTACAATCGTAATATATTTAAAAATTTAATCTACATTTTAGCTAAATCCGAGATATTGAAGGAATCGCGTTTGCAGCTGGATCTCTTAATAAAATTAAAAATTTTATATTATATTTTATATTTTTATTATTTATATTTACATTAATATTTTTTTATTAACTGATAAAATTATATTTTAATGAAACCTACAATAGTATATTGTGCAACTAGTGGAGAACAAGGGCGATTTCTCGCGAGCTTGAAGTTTGCTGCTCGAGCGCAGCGAGAGCAGCAATCAAGCAAGCGAAAATCGCTGTTCTCCACGAATTGCACATAATACTTTGTCCAACAACTGTTTAAACTTATTTTATTTACATTAAATTTAATTTATTGAGTTTTTACATGTGTAAGCAATGTTAAGCTTACTTTTACTCTCTTGCTTACTTACTTGAAGTAAGCAACTTGTTTATTTAGATACTTCCTTAAAACAATATTTGCAAAAATGAATTAGAGAAATAAATGAATTGTAAGCCAAAACACAAATAATGATAAACATATAACTCCATTCCTCCACTGGACAAACTCATTCCTCCACTGGGCAAACTCATTTCTCCACTGGACAAACGGCCAGTGGAGGAATGAGGTACATTCCTCCACTGGTGCCTAGTGCACAATGACTCCATTTCCCTGAAGGCGTTGGACAAACAATTTATTTTAATTTAACAAAATATTAAAGGAGTTATAATTATAATTTTACAACTTATATATTTACGTAATTTACAATTATGTTCAAAAAAGAGTAATTTACAATCGTAATATATTTAAAAATTTAATAAAATACATGCAATTTGTACTAACGAGCTGTATTATATTTTTTAATTTTGAAAATACCGCATCAATTCAGTGGACACTGTGTACATAGTTCTCTACTTTTGTGACTTTTGTAGTCAGTTTACTGACTAACCTACGTACATAGTGCTCGTAAATAAGGATTTCAGGGGCAAGTTAATTGAAAATCCTGAAAATTCTGTAGATAGTTTAATTAACCGCTAATTATCTTATAATCTAATTAAAATTTTTAATTACCAATACCGTCTTTTCATTACGAATCCAACGGTATAAAAAACTCATTTTTCATAAAATATGTAGATAGTGCCTTTTTTAAATTGTATGGCAGAGTAGCACAAAGTTTTGTTGATAATTAATTATAAATATTATAACTTATGGGATTCAAATATTATATTATTAACTTCTAATAAGCTTTAATTCTATTTTTTATCGAAATAATTAAAAAATTATCGTTTTTACTTTATAAATAAAAAATGTTTGACTGGTGTCCGAATTTAGAAAAAAGTGTCCGTCTACTAAACCATTCGTAATTGTTTATTAAAATGCTTATATTTTATTACATACTCAAGTATTTGTAACAAATTTATAAGTATTTTTAATCATGAAGAACTTCTTTAATTTATAATGTGCATATAAAATTCTTTGCTTAATTGCATTTGAACAACGATGACGTCACAGCTTTAAAACATATGCTTTGCACAAACTGTGAAGTCTTAAGGGTTCAAATACCCTTTAATTAAATTTTTTCAAATTTGTTTCATAAAATATTAGAATTTTTTCAATTCACTTATTTTAAATATATTAATTTAAAAATTAAAAACATTTAAAGCGAAAAGTTATTTAAAAAATTAGGAAAAAAATAAAACAATGACTTGAAACTACAAACAAATTACCATAGAATACAACGAAAATTAATGCATTAGTGACATTTTTTTTGTTCTTTTTTGTAATAAAGAGATTTTTTATGGAATTTCATTTGTAACAAAATTGTCGATTCCAAATTGAAAAAAGACATTATCCGGGGAGTTTATAACATTGTCTACTATTGTGAAAATCAATTACAGCACGTTCTTTCCAATCTCGAGAAAATTGCGTTTTCAAATGCTGCGAATTGTGAGAAAAATAGAAAATTAAATGATTTATTTTTTATTTAATTTACATTGGGGAGGGACTAAAAATAGACTTTTTATATTATTATTTGTGAAAAATTGGATTATTTATTATATATATATATATATATATAATTCTTATAAATTAATAATTAAATTAAGGTTTATTAATTTACATATAACATTACTTTTAAAGTTTTTTAAAATTTTAATTTATTTGCTTCATTTGAATTTCTTTTTATTTTCATTATTTAATTTATTAAAATTTTTAATATATACAAATTACATATAATAATCTTTGTATTTTCGTCCATTCATTTACAAAATCTGTAGTATTCTTTGCATAATTTCTATTTATTTATCACAATTTTTGCAACAAAATCAAAATATTATTTTTTTAAATGAGTATTTATTAATAAATAATAATTAATAATTTGCTATTTTTAAATAATATGTAAATGCAAAATGAGCGTTAGCGCGCTTATTTTCTGCTGCATTTGATTATTATTTATTTTTTAATAATTTTTGGAAAAGTAAATAATTTATGAAAATCTGTAGTTCGTAACGAACGAATAATCACTTTTAACCGTTTAACAAAATTAAAAATTTTTAAACCTTTTTTTAATAACAAATTTTTGCATCATTTAAGAAAAAAATTAATAACTCATAACAGTTTTGCTAGAAATGAATGGGTACAAATTATTATTTTAATTACTACAATTCTTTAAAAAAGAACGTTTATTATTTTGTTGCTACACATTATCTATATCAGTTCAAATTAATCTAATATGACCTCCAGACTATCAATAAAGCATAAAATAATTTTTAAAAATTGATGTTATCAATATTATTTCTTCATACTTTAGGTTCATTTGAAGAATATATATATATATATATATCTTTTATATTTTAAACATAACTTATGTAAATTATTATAAACAATATTAATTAACAAATAGTTAACTTATGATTCCTTTCCACTAAAAAATGTTTTTGTCCTACATGCGCGATAAACTCGACTTTCCGTGCATGTATAGCGGGCGGAAAGTAAGCTTTATCCGCCCGCTTCTTTATCAGTATTTAAATAAATACTACTAATTATTATATTATTAATTTCTATTACTTATTCTGTTGTAATTTTATCACGTCACTATTTTATGTGTTTTTATTAAGATTATTATTATTATTTGTAATTAAAAAGTTTAATATTACGATATATTATTTAACTTATTACAAAATTAGTATTTTATCAGTGTTTCAGAAGATATAAAGTTTTTAAGTAAAATTTTATTGTAGAATTTATCAAAAATATTCGGATTCGTCTTAAGTTTAATAAAAATAATTCATACAAATTCAATAATAAGTGCATATTCATTTTTGAATTTACGAATGCGTCTTGTTTATCGCGCAATTGGACAAAAAATATCGTGTGCAACTCGGGCGGAAATGTCAATTCTGAACTCGTACGATTGCCTCCCTCGCTTCGCTCGTGCGGCAATTTTCAACCTCGGTCAGGAATTGACAACTTTCCACCCTTGCCACACAATATACTATTTTTCACATTTTCTTTTTAATTTAAATTCATTTCAAGAATATATGTCCTTTTTGTTTAAAAAATAACTTATTTAGGGTCATTTGGGGTAAATATAATTAGTAGATGTTTCAGGTAAATTTACAAATTTAAAAATAAGTACGACGTCAATATTTTTACCTCAGCTCGCCTACAAGATGTTCTGAGTATTGCGAATATTTTATTTTGACAATTGGCAATGCCATAGTGTAAGTTATCTTTTAATGCAAAAAAGTTTGAAAATCAAAATTTTACTGTTTCAGTATTTTGTCTCGCATTTGCATAACAATAAATTAAAAAATGAAACTAAAATTTGTAATTCTTCCTTATTAATGCCTTAACAAAAATTGACTTTGGTTATTGATTTTCGTCAATTTAGTTAATAAATAATTAAGTGTTTATATTTAAAAAAAAAATTTAATAAATTATTGGATTTGCCATTTTGATATTTAAAAATTCGATTTTAGATTCTTATTCAGCAACCTTAAAAACTTTTTTTTTTACCAAGTTGAATGAAAATCTATGAAAATTTGTGTTTTTTTGTTCGTTGAAAACTACAGATTTTCATAAATGTTTTAACTTTTCCAAAAATAAAAAAAATGGTTGCGACTTTTATAGATCCCCAAGGGAGTTAAAACATAACTCCCATTTTTTTACAGGGAGCGTACGAACATAAGTCAGATATTATTTGTAAAGATTAAAAATACTAAGATAATAATTGTTTTCATAAAATGAAAATGAATGAGGATACAAATTGTAATTTTATTTCGTGATTAGTGCTTTCCTTTTGATAATTGAATTAGAACGTGAACGCGCGCTATATAGCGAGCGTATCCAATGCTAGTTTATTAATAAACTTTAACGTAATGTATATTAACGCATTTTCAAACAGAAAGGAAATAGTTATTTCGCCAGAGTCGTAATCACCTATGCGCCCATGTTGCGAACATAATTTTTTGTCCAAACTGCACGGAAAGTATATCCTTGAGGGCATGAGCAGTGAATTCTTTTTAATGATTTTTTCGATTTACCTAATCTTGCCCTCGCTACAATTATTTTTTGTGTCCGAGGTGTGAACAAAGTTTCTTGTTTTACTTGGACAAAAAGCATTTCATTTTGGACACAAACTGTATATAAAAAGTTAAAGAGATATAAAGGAAACAAGCATGGGGCTAAATGTTTTTTAAGAATATTTTAAATACATTTTAAATTGAACCAAAATTTATATTTTGAAAATATTTTAAACAATACTGAAATGCCACACATTGAATGGTATGTCTTGTAGTTTAACAAAATTCATAAACCTTTATTAAGAAAATTAAATTTACTTTATGACCGTTAAAACGAAAGAAGCGGGCGGAAGATAATATTCTCGAAATTAAAAGTTAAAAATAATTTTTCTCGAGACTGGAAACATTTTGTTATCAACGAAAAAATGTTTTAGATACATGTATTTATGACAAAGTAATTGAAAATAATCGGTTCAATGGTTTGTGATACCTGCTTTTTAAGATAAGAAGAAAATCGATTTCTTCTGAGCCGTAATTTTTAATTTTACTTTCAAAATTTGTTTGCTACATTTTTTACATTACATTTTTTTGTTTAATGAAAAAATCAACTATATTATTTATTTCTTATTTGTTACTTGGATATATTGTTAAAATAATTTTTGCTACATTTTAGTATTTTTCTTCCCCGGGAATAAAGCTTTTCTTACTTCTTTTCACTATTTTACTTCTTCACCCACTGCGAATTTTCTTCGACAGAGACGCATTTATTGAGTTAAGAAACAAATGTTTACAAACAAATGGTGAGTTATTTTCAATATTTCTACATTTTTCCTCTAATTTCCAATTAATCTATTGATTAAATATTTCTCTTTTTTATTTTAATATAGAGAAAAAAATGGACATCATGAAATTGCAATTCCCATGGGAGAGAACAGATTGTATCTTCCGATTTCACGGTTCTGTGAATTTTCTATGGATTCCCAAGCAACGCTCCGGCGCAGTTGAAGCGCACAATGCTTTTTCAAAGAACCACTGCGAAATAAAGCTCGACACAGTGTAATAGAAACCACCATGACCGATAGAAACGAGAAAGTTGAAAAAAGCCAATCAGATTTTATTGTAAAAAAATCATTGCCTAATGCAAAAAAAGAATTACGTCTCATTATAGAGAAAATTGATCATATTGGATATGCGATTCGTGCAATTTGTCTTTGGCGCGCTTACTCACACTTAAGACCATTTCAAATTAAATTTCATCTATCACGTTATTCCGGTTTTGGAATTTTCACTATTTGTTGCTGGATTATCTACTATTCTTTTAATCGTTACATTACAACGATTAAATACGATCGTGTAAGTATAGTGTGCAAAAAAATACAATTTTTCTTTTTAACAAATTTCTTTTTCTTTTTGGAGGAATTGTATTGTATTTTTTTCTTCCTCGCAAAGGAAGCCTTGTAGTGATGTTGGTTTTTGAATTCCTTAGAATCAAATATTTTGACAAATTTTCAAGTATCGTATACTGCCGTACAATGTAAGAAGACACGTAAGCGCCAATGTCGCTTAGGTGTTTATTCTCTTACATTGAACGGCAGTATATATTATGTATATATATATACACATATATTTCGTCAATAGGAACAATTGTCCGGATATATATGAGCAGCTGGATTCCATAAGGGCATATAAATTTTTCTCGGACGAAATCGAAGTCCCCTGGACAATCAAAATTCAACTTCTAAATTTAAATGTTTAAAATATATATAATATATAAAATATAAGGATATATATAATTTAAACATTTAAATTCATTTAATTCATTTTTATTTACTTCATTTATTATTCAATTTTTTTATTTTTGAAAAAATTATGATTAATATCTTTTATCTTCTTATTATTTTTTATTTATTTTATTTTATATTTTATTCATTTACATTTGAATTATATTATTAATTATTCATTAACAGAATTTTTAGATTTTCATTTTTTTTAATTCAAATGAATTTATTTCAGTGTCTGAAGGAACAGCCGGCATTCGCTCAGAAATATTTCCGACCTCCAGTGGATTGTTTGATGTGTCACGACATTCAACAGGTTGAAAGAGTCTCGAATTTGGATCCGATTGCATTTGAAGAACGGTATTTTGAAAAAAATATTTTTTTTCTCCTATAATTTTATTTAAATTTTCTTCGGAGATTTTTGTTTAAAAAAATTTTCTTTTAAAATTCAATAGATTTGCATATACGGGAAGACCAGTGGTTATAATTGACGGTGCGGCAAATTGGACAGCAATGAATGTATTTTCTTTCGAATTCTTAAAAAATTTGTATCAAGAACAACGCGTTAATTGTCAATTTTTTCCATATCAGACAGAATTCCATAATTTGAGAGATGTCTTCAATATGAGCGCGGATAGGGCGCTCCTCAAAAGTGGCACTCAACCTTGGTACGTTGGATGGTATGTAAAATTTTACCTGAATTTTTTTAACTTTATTATGAATTTAAAAATTTTGAAGAAATAAAAAATATTTAGTAAATTATGAATTTTTTAATTATAAATTAAATTACACTCTGCTACAAAAACAAAAAAAATAGAAAAACTTCTTATCTGACCTACTGGAGGTTGTAAGTCATGACAGACTAAGAAGAATAGTACGATTTATATTTCCCAAACACCCCCAAATTTTCATTATAGAGTCAAAAAACGGTTTTTACGAGTTTTTAAGTACAAATAGGCTCGTAATATCCCATCCAGAGTTTTTTTTGTTTATAATAATATTTACAAGAGAAAAATCCCTACAAAGTTAAGAAAATGTCATTTTTTAAACAATTTTTCAACTATAACTGATATTTTTGGCATGAAATTTATTTTAAATATAATTTCTTTTCCTGTAACGTTAAGTGTATTATATTCTGCGTTCAACGAGCCCCAAACAAATAGATTGCTCTGTTTTTCAGCTTTAAAATGAAAAAAAAAATTTTTAATCGACCCAGAAATAAGGATATTACCAGCCTATTTGTACTTAAAAACTCGTAAAAACCGGTTTTTGACTCTATAATGAAAATTTAGGGGTGTTTGGGAAAAATAAATCGTACTATTCTTCTTAGTCTGTCATAACTTACAACCTCCAGTAGGTCAGATAAGAAGTTTTTTTCGCTGTGACACAGTGTTATTAATTAATATTGTAATGAAGTGAAATGAAATTATTAAACAAAATTTATTTTTTTAATTTTATTTCTGCTTTTTTTTACTTTAGGAGTAATTGTGAAAAAAATATCGGTACAATTCTCAGAAGACATTACAACAGGCCTTATTTTTTGCCCGAAAATGCCGAGAGTGAAAAAACTGACTGGATTTTTATGGGAAGTCCCGGATATGGAGCGCCAATGCACGTAAGTATTGCAAAATTATTATAAATTTTCTTTTTATAATGAAAAAAGTCAATTTGAAAATTTTTTCTTATTTTTATTACATTTTAAAATGATACAATTTTTATATTTTCATAATAAAAAATAATAATTCTATAAAAGGTTGACGACGTTACGAATCCATCGTGGCAAGCTCAAATAAAAGGGAAAAAATTATGGTCACTAGAACCACCTCGCGAATGCCATTATTCCTGTATTAGTCTCAAAATAATTGTCAACCCTGGAGAAATACGTAAGTTAATTAAATATTTAATTGACTAATTAATTAATTAAATTAATTACTAATCTTAATTTAATAATACATTATTTATTAATTATTCTTGGGACTGAATATTATAAACGAAGACAAAATTTAATTATTTAATTAAATTAATCAGAAAATTTCCTTTTGGTTTTTTTTCTCTTTCAGTTCGATTACCTATATATTTTAATTGAAAATTGAAAATGAAACATAAAATTATTTCCATTATTCTAAATTTAATTTTCATCGATTTGGAGTTTGTACGACGTTGATTTTCATTTTATATACCGCGTTATTTGCGAGTTTATTCAATTTATAATTATTTGTTGAAATATTCATCGATTTCATCTCGTTTCCGGATTCCAATTTTAACTCTTAATTCTCTCAAGTTCCATGAATAATTAATAAATAATATTCCGACTTGAGAAACCAATATTCTAAACGAGTCGAGTACCTTGCGATGCCTTCAAACTTGCAATAAATTATTATCTATGTACATAAAGACTTTAAATTAGTTTAATGATTTAATTAATTGCGTTAGTTAACTTTTATATAGAAGGGATAATTTAATGTCTTAATTTTAGAGTTTCCTTTTCTCTTCACTTTATTCTCGGTTTTCTTCTTTTTTCTCGAAATTTTTTTCCATGTTTTCCTTCATTATTAATTTTTTCCTTTTTATTTTTTTGTCTGTTATTGTCAAAATTAATAACCAGGGTGTTCAGCAAGTAATAAGAAAAAAATTCTCAAATTTTTTCCTGACCTTTGAATATTTTTAAAAATAAAATTATTATTAATTTGTTTGTCAATATAAAATTGTTCTTTTTGTGACGATACAACTTGAGTAAAATAAATAAACAACTAATTTTTTTTGTTATTAATATATTTTACAATAAACTAATATTTCTTATGCTAAAACCTTGAGTTTTATGTGATTTTTAAAACTTACATGAATTTTTAGCTTTAAATGCACATTCAGATTCAAGTAAGCCTTGAGATTTAAGCAACACTTGAGCAGCTTTAATCAAAAGAGTGAATTTATTATTCGGCAATTAAATATTAAATTCGAAAATGATTTTCTGAGAAAAGCAGATTTCTGCATTAGGACAGCTGTGTTGTCGATACATATGAAATTCAAGATCTTATTTAAAGAGATGGATTTTTGTCCCTGGCTTTTTTACACCTAAGGCCAGTTTTTCAAAAAGCTAAAGTAAGTTTTAAATTCAGTTCAATTTGCAAAAATTAACATTGTATGCCTTTTCAGTAAAGTTTTCTCCTTATGTACAAACATTTACTTTTATTACCTGCTCAATTAATCAGGTTGTAATATCTTTGAAAAGTTCATGGAAATGTTTTGAAAAAACCAACTCAAAAATTAAAATTACAATAAAAACTATATTACTATAGATACAACATCCAAACTAGAATCAAAAGTTGCGTATTACATAATAGTATTTATATTCTAAACGGCTGATAAATCGGCTTAATAGTTTTTAAACAAAACTTAAATGGCTTTTTTACACCCTACTCTACCCTACCCTTTGAGCCTTCATCAAGTTTTGAGTTTGAGTCTTGAGGTATTCTTGGGGTAGCCAAGATGTTTTTACACGGGTGATATACGTTAATAAAAATATATATTTATTCTATTTTGCAACTTTTTTATACAACAACTCAATATTGACCGAAAACGAACCGAACGCGACCCAGTTAGGTCGCCATTCGGTAGATCCAATCTGCCAGGGTAGAAACCCCCAGTAGCACTGACAACATTGAGGCAATATTTGGTAATGTTGTGGCAATGTTTTTAATATTGCTGTAATGTATTGTACTACTGGGGACAGTAGTTATTTTAGTTAAATAAAACATTTTTAAAATAAATACGGCCTTAAACCTTGAACGTTAGTTAGATCACCCCAACAGGTTTTAAGTATTTTCCCATTTGAAGTTTGTCAATTAGCAGCAGTATATACAAAAATATTTCCTTTTGCATAAATAATTGAAAAGCAATGAAGAAACCCTTTCTCTTTTTTGTCTCGCATTTGGAAAAAATTTAAACTAAAATTTATAATTACCTCTTACTAATACTACTACAAAAATCAACTTTGATTTTTTCATTTTGCAAACTTAAATTGAAAATAGGATAGTGTTTCTATTTACCCTTAACAACTGAAAATTCAGGGTGTGTAAAAAATAACGATGACTTAGTTAATGTACTATTTGTCTTTCGCGTATTTTTCCCTATTATGATATCAGTAAGATTCTTGCCTAAACTATGTTCCAAGGCGTACCTTTCCCCCTGATATTTGGAACTATTTTCTCCGTTAAGCGTTGAAAACGAGTGTATAAAGCATGTTCGAAATTGTCATTTCAACCCTTTAAGGGTTTTTTTTTTAGAAAAAAAACGTTGTTTTTTGAAATTTTTTTTCTAAAATGAATTTTTTTCGAAGGTAGTGAGTCCGCAGAAGTTCGTAAAACCTTTAAATGTCGCGTTTATTAGTTTTAATTTTAATAATTATTATAATAATTTATGATATAATATATCATAAAATAACACATAACGTTAATAAAATAACAAAATAAATAATAATAAAAAATTGTTAAATAATTAAACGAATTTTAATGAAATATGATAAATTTTTAGAAAATTTGTCAACCATACTTGATCCGCCATTTTGAATTTTTTAAAACGAAGTTCAGATTCGCAATCAGTGACCCCAAAAACTCCCGAGTAAGAAATATTAATCGAATTCGACCAATTTTTCGAAAATTCGTCCGCCATATTGGATCCACCATTTTGATTTTGTTAAAACGAAATTCAGATTCGCAATCTGCGACCCCAAAAACCCCCAAGTAAGAAATATTTATTTATCGAATCTAAAAAAAATGTCCGTAACTTTTTGGTTTTTAGTTTTTTTTAAGAGCGATGTCCAAGACATAAGGAATCATTATTCTGATTTTTTTAAAACCCTTGGTCGACGAGAAAATTACCGCCAAAAGTTGTCTCAGAAATGTGTCCGTCCCGTCCTTAAAGGGTTAATAAAAGCATCTTTAAAATTAATATTTTGAAAATTTAGTGTACTTTTCGCAGATAAAATTAAGTGAACTCTCAATGAACACGTCGCTTTATTAAACTATTATTAACATACTAAAGTGATCATTTCCCTAACAAATTAAATTTCTTTAATTTCAAAGCGTGCTTTTCACGAATTTTACTGTGTATTAGAATAAGGGTTAAAAATAAAATTCAGTTTAACTCTCCATCCGTCGCATGGTGAGAAGTTTACTCACCCAGTTTCTTTTATTATTTATAACTTTTAAAATACAAAAAATTGTAATTTCATATTCTCAGTACCTTTCATAACACTCTTCTTCTTTATTTTAAAACTATTTTTGTGTATTTATTTATTTTAATTTTTTTGTAGTTGAATTTTTAAGCAGCAAATGTCAAGAATTTTTTACCCAAAGTGAGGAAACTTCTCGTTTGTCATTCATTTTTTATTTAAATAATTAATAGAAAATGAAAATTAATTTCACTTCCAACAGGTTGTTTGGAAATTATAATGAACATTACAAAACAAAATTTGTTATTTTATAACAATTTTGGATTAAGATTTTGGTAAGATGATGGAGGGTTAATAGTTAATTATGTGTCAAATTCTTAATTTCTTCAAGGCACATATTCTAATTTCTATAAGTAAAACTCAGTCATTTTCAAACATTTGGCCCTTCGAGCAGGATTTTTTTACATCGTTACAAAGAATTAATACGTGTGTGTTGATCTCAGTTTATTTCAAGCTTCACCTATACCTCTATAAAGTAAATAGTCTTTTTTAGCGTGTGTTCTTCATCTATCAGTGTTTCTGTATTTGATACGTACACTACGTTTCTGTGACTCAGTGAATTCTCCTTATAGTCTTCTTGGAAAGGACGCATGGAATTTATTATGAAAAATGGACGATGAAATCCTAGAAGGCCTCCATAACCCTAAAATTCGTTATGTATTCAAATCATGAAGTAGTATAAGGTCATGTTATTCAGTGGGAAGTTTTTCCATAGTAAAGTAAATGGGGCACGTGACCACTGAATAACATAACCATAAGGAGACCTATCGGCCATGTATTTTCAAATGAATTATGGCCCCAAAATCGGAAGACAGATATCTAGCTCTCTTCGTGAGTATACTGTTTACAGCGCTGCGACGTGAAAATGATAAACTAATAAATATTTACATATTTAGTGGAAAAACAAGGTGGTATGTTATTATTGATCAAGCTTGGGTAATTATTTAGAATCACGGCTTTTGCGAATTTTAGAGATAAATGATTAATTCTTTTTGGAAAGGCTTTCATTCAGCTAGAAAATGAAAAATTAGGTGGGGGAGGATGAAAAAGTTACTTACAGAACGCCAGGGCTGGGAAACAAAATATTTTTTTTGGTTTTTGACGTTTTACTCTTAAAATATTAAAATTTTTTAAAAATGTTCTACATAAAAGTTGTAGATCTTGTTAAGATACACATTTTATGTTACATGCAATTTTTTCATAAATTGAGTATTTTTCGAGAAAAACACAAAAAACGAAAAATAACCATAGAAACGTTTTAATGCAGAAGGGAGTCAAATTAACTTCCTACATGGTACTAGAAGGTATCCAATTTAGACCAGACCCCCCTCCAACATTTAAAAAAGGCGTTTTGAAGGTGCATCCACAACACATCACTCAAAGGCTCTAAATAATTACCCAAGCTAGATATTGTGTACAGAAGTAATTAAATATGCCGATTTGCACAATTAGTAATTGTTTTTTAATTCTGAATTGCATAGCAGACGATATTTATTAGTTTATCATTTTCACGTCGCAGCGCTGTAAACTGTACACTCACGAAAAGAGCGCGATATCTGTTGTCCGATTTGGGGACCACGCGGGACACATAGATAGGTATCCTTATATTACTTCACGGTTCAAACTAAATTCAGTTTATTACAATCTCATATGGACAAGTTTGAGAACCTTGTAAAAAAAGTATTGGGAGGTACGAATTGCGAGTGCCAACCTGCCAATGGGGTATTCGCGAAATAGCGCATTGGGTGTCGTGGTGAATGCGGAAATCAAGGGGTCCCAATGCGGTGAAAGTTTTAAGCTTAAGAAAAAGAAAATACTTGACAGGAATAAATAATGAATGGCAGTGGAGAAAAATGCGAGGTTGAAGGAATGAGAAAATACTAATAGTAAGTGTAAAATTTAAACTTTAAGAGAAAAAGGTAAGTTGAACTGTCAAATGTAAGTCCAATGCGGCGTAGGCTGCTTTCAATGCATTACACAATCGGTACATAGTGCAAGTCGCCAGTAATTTGCATTATATAACTTTACAATTTTTTATTTCATAACCGCGTTTCTGCATGAATCTAAACAATATTTTCGATTATTGTAATTTAGAAGATGCTGACCAATTGTAAGTAGAAAGATTTAGTGAAAAGTGCCTGTGTTCGGAGACAAATGTGCTAGGAAATGTTTGTTTACCTATTTCACATCATACAAACCAGTCAAAGTTCTTTTGCTGTCCCCAGTAGCACGTAATATTACAGCAATATTGAGAGAACTTCCCTAACATTACCAATATTGCCTTAATATTACCAATGGTTCTAGAATCATGTTGTAATGTTAGTAATATTACGTGCTACTGGGGGTGGCGTATTGAAATCAGCCTATGCCGCATTGGACTCATATTTGATAGTTCAACTTACCTTTTTCTCTTAAAGTTTAAATTTTACACTCACTATTAGTATTTTCTCATTCCTTTAACCCCGCATTTTTCTCCACTGCCATTCATTATTTATTCCTGTCAAGTATTTTCTTTTTTTTAAGCTTAAAACTTGCACCGCATTGGGACCCCTTGATTTCCGCATTCACCACGACACCCAGTGCGCTATTTCGCGAATACCGCATTGGCAAGTTGGCACTCGCAATTCGGAATCCCGTACCTCCCAATACTTTTTTTACAGGGAAGACACACGAACGACTATTTGAAGGTAAAAGTGATACCCTTTTGAGTCACGACTATTGTACAAAATGTAATCTTTTCTCCTCGAGAAGCATAGTAACTTCACCTAGGATCATCAACGGATTATCCAATATTAGAACAACTCAAAACATTTATTAGTGGAAGAGTCAGAGCACCCGAAAATATGGAACTTCAAAAAGAAAAAACTAACATTCCTATTCCAATGAAGGCACCATCTCGATCGAATATTTCTAGATCAACAGCCCCCACTCGTACTCACTCAACTACAACTTCAGCTCCTACTCAAGGAAAGTCTCAATCACAAAATTTACAATGTGATGATTGTAATGAACAACATTTCATCTCAAACTGCGAAACATACAAGAACTGCACTCCTAATGGTAGTGCTCGTTTGGTACTAGAAAAGAGACTTTGTTATAATTCTCTTTAGAGACATAATGTTATATCTTGTCGCATTCCCACTCGATGCAGATAATGTAGTGCCAGACATCACACTTTACAGTTTCATTCATTCTAATCATTCTTCTCATACCAGGTCCAATTGATCTTATAATAGGAGCAGACTATTATTTTCAAGTGATCAGACAAGTACTCAGACATGATCATGGTAATTTATTTGCTCAACAAACGATTTTTGGCTGGGTAATCTTAGTACCAATACCAGCTAATCAGCACTCATCCCTTTCAATCAGGACAACAACTAATGATGACATCCAAAATCTCCTTGCAAAATTCTGGGAATTGTAAGAAATTCATAAAAATTAAAATGTCTTTTAATACTTTTACTCTAGATGATCAATTTTGTAAGCAAAATTTTTTGGAAACTCATTCTTTTAATTTTGAGGGAAGATACGTCGACAGACTACCCTTTCCTCACCCCACTTCTGATTTATGTAACTCATATTATATTGCCTTTCACAATGTCAAAAGACTTTTACACAAACTATGGAATTAACCGTGAATACTCTAATCTATATACGGAATTCATGATCTAAATTACCTAACTATTGTCTGCATCATCATGGTATACTCAAAACTGAAGGTAATTGTATTAAATTTAGAGTAGTTTTCAATGGTTTTTTGAAAACTTCCAATCTCTCTTAACTCTCTGTATTTGAAGTAGTACTTATCCATTCAGATGATAGAAAATTTAATCGAATTCTCTGGATTGACAACAAAGACGACGTCATCACGAGTGAACTTACAACCGTTACCTATAGGACCAGATTTGCTCTCTTTTTAGCAGGTAGTCATGAATCAACTCATCGCAGACGAAGGATCCCGCTTTTCATTATCAGTTGAACCCATGATTCCTGGCCGCTATGTTGACAACATGTGGTGGAACGGATACTTGGACGGTACCAAGCCGGTGCCGGCAGTCCTGCCGGGTGGGCGCCGGACCGGTCAGGAATGATAACACCATTTGTAGCCGGCAGCATGGTATATTAGTGCCGGGCCAGCACCGATCCGGTTCTAATTTTTTCACGGCTCAACTCCTGTGCCGATGAAAAAACACAAGTAAATATTAGTGACGGGCCGGTGATGTTTGATTAACCAGCCCGATGGAAGGATTTTGTCAGAAACTGGGTGCACTTTATTCAGGAATCTTTACCTACAGCAAACTGGAGATTAGTCCCTAGCAAACATTATCCTGCCGACTGCGCTTTAAGAGGTTTATCGTCTGTGCAAATCGTTAATCACTATCTCTGGTGGACTGTACCACCTTGGTTATCTTTGGATCAAAGTCATTGGCCTCCTTCTTTTATTACCATGGCTAATCAAGGGATCCCTCCTCTCATTGCTCCACCCTGCATAAAGCACTTCGTTTGACGGTTATATGTCGAACAGCGGCAGTCATATTAAAAAACTCCTCGAAATTATTACTCCAAGATCAAATATCAGCCAAAGAATTGGACGAAGCTCTACTCTTATGGATCCATTCTACTCTACAAGCATACTTTGTTGAAACCATCAAATCAATTTCGTTTCAACAACCATGAACTAAATCTAATCCACTCTTAAGACTCACTTAGTACCTGGATCACGTCGGAACTCTTAGAATTGGTGGAAGGCTCAAGCACTCTAATCTTGATGCAAATTCGAAAAATCCTATTATTCTACCCAGACTTTGTTCTTTATCCTCATTTCCGGTTTCAGATGCTCATCTCAAAACATTACATGGAGGAACTCAAGCCACTCTTTAACTGCTACGACAGAACTATTGGATAGTTGTTGGACGAGCTCCGGTACGATCACTCATTCTAAAATGTATTAAATGTGCCCGCCATAGAGGACTCCGACCACAGAAACAGAAATTCATTGCTGCCTATAGACGACTTACAGGTAGGAGAGGAAGTTGTCACACACTATACAGTGACTGTGGGACTACCTTTTAAGGAGCTGAATCTACACTCAAACGCCTTTTCACTGTAGCTACCGAATAACATATCAATCTTACCCGAATTCTCCTGAAAGATGGTACTTCTTGGCAATTTCTCCAACAAAGGCTTCAGTATTTCTGGTCCAGATGGTCAAGAGAATGTCTTCAAAGGTATTTGTCTACCTCTAAATGGCACCATGCATCAAATGTATTTAAAAAAGGATCATTAGTCCTCCTAACTGATGAACGTTTCTCTCCAAGTAATTAGCAATCCTACCATCAATGAATCAAGAGAACAATTCGATGTCAACAACCACCAATAACTAATGTCAACTTTGTTGACATGGGTGTAAAGCTTGTTCAAAATTGAGGAGCTGGATTCTAGAACCGGCTCTTCGCTCGGAGCGTAGGCGCTAATACCAGTCAGTGAGCAGTGAGCGCCTCTGGGCCACTCACTGCCACCCGACTGGTATTAGCGCTTGCTCTCCAAGCGAAGAGCCGGTTCTAGAATCCAGCTCGTCAATTGTCGTTTTAATAAAAATATCTTTAAAATTAATATTTTGAAAATTCAGTGTACTTTTCGCAGATAAAATTAAGTGAATACACTGTGGCACTCTTACTTATTAATTTTATTTGCACTATTTATTGTTATTTATCATTTTTGGGCTCGCTAAATGTTGCTGTTTGAATGTAAGGTCGTTATTAAAAAATTCAAAATGGCGGTTTCAAAATGTTAGACATATAAATTTTGAAAATTCGTGCATTTGATTAAAACTTGGTATTTGGGGGTTTTTGAGGTAGATGATTACGAATCTTAAGTCAAAATTAAAAAATTCAAAATGGTGGTTTCAAAATTCGTATTATTTAGTGAGCCTAAAAATGATAAATAACAATAAATAGAGCAAATAAAATTAATAAGTAAGAGTGCCATAGTGTACTCTCTCTATTTAATTTCTATAAATAAAATACAGACATTTTCAAACAAGGGTTCATAGAAACAGTTGATTATTTCTTTAAAAATTTAAGATAACATCAATTTCAAGTATGGAAATTTTAAATGATAAAAAGAATTACATATAAAATGGTGTTACATTGAAACCCTTGAATTTTAGACTTCCGAACATTAGACAGTATTGACATCAAGTATTGGTAAGGCAGAGAAGGGGTGGAGGGAATGTAATAGCAGATTTTTGGTTAGGATCAGTAGCGTAATTTTAAAGTGTTCTTTTTTTCTGGTTTCATTTTTGGCATGTAAAAATTTAACAATTATTCGAAAATAAAAGTACCTGACAATACAGTCTAAGGTTCGGAGGTTGCAGTGTAGTTATAAAATGATTCAAAATAATAAATAATAATGCATTATAAGTTAAAAAATAAACCATGCCAAAAGTTGAAGCACATTACACAAATACATAAAGGTTTGTTTTCTTCTATTTTGTCCCGTTCTCTCTTATCATACACTAAAGGTAAGTCCAAAATGTCAATTTTCTATACATCGACGTGTTATTGCATTGTCTAGCATAGTTAAGGGGGTCCCATAGTCGATTGGTTTTTTGTATATATTGAGCTTCAATGGAAAAATCGCATCGACTTTGACACCGCCTTAAACGACGCGTCAGCTAATCTTAAAATTGACATTCTTGACTTACCTTGAGAGAAAAATTGTGTCCTTCTTCTTCTTAGATGACTTTCGACTCAAAAGTATACAGCTGGGATAGCGCTTTATGCGCTCAACCAAATCGTTACTTGACTTCACAGGGCTAATTTATATATTATATATTTCATTATATCTTTGAGGATTTTTGGAAACTTCCTGGTAACTTCCAAGAAGTTTCCATGGGAAGCTTCTAACCCGCCGACATTATTGTATTTCTTGGAAATTTCCTGAAGTTACCAAGGGTAACTTCCGAAGGTTCCCACAGAAAACTTCCTGGAAGTTCTTGTGCTATGTGGGCGAATTTTTGACGATTCGATGTTTTAAACATTCGACGAATTGCCGATACGACGTTTTAAGCATTCGACAATTTTTGACGATTTGTCCATTCGACTATTTGAACATTCGAGGACTTCGCGTTTAGGGGAAATGCATGCGTCTCGTCAGAGTAGTGCACGGAAAAAATTTCTAACGGTGGGGAATAGCTGATTTCGAAAATAAATAATATAAAGAATCTATGCAACTAATTCAGTGAATAAATTTCAATGCAGTAGTCAAACAGTTTCTCCGATATAGAGAAAATGAATGCAACTGGTCATCCATATTGGAAATGTTTGACAGTTTATCATTCTCATAGAAATTTCTCTAAACTCATAAATGTCAAATTTACATTTCTTAGCTCTAAATACGTATTAATTTACTTATTTTACATTTTATTAGTCATAACATTAAATATAACCTGATTCATTCAGCTGTCATGTCATAAATGTCCCATACAAACATGTTGCAGACGATATATTATTATAATTCTACATTTTACGTAAAGTGGCGCTGAAGACAGTTGGGAGATTAAAACTCCACTACTTTGACTCCCCATATGAGGGCCAATAAATATAGGCCGTTTCTTCTTCTTATCCTTTTTCATGGTCCAAAATAACAATTAGATCACTTATGTAATTGAAGATATTCGGAAGCCATCAGTTCAAAAAACGTTGTACCTCAGCTTCTACAACAAAAGTTACCTAAGCATAAAGTTAAGTTTTCTTTAGATCAAAACTAGGAAATTGTTTTTTTTTCAATAAAATTTTTTTAATGACGCGTGATGTCATGACAGTTTCACTGCTTCATATGTCATTGGCAACGTATTATTACGGAATATACATAAAAGGTGAGGCCAATAAGTTCTCCAAAATTTAAAAGGATCGTCTTGTACACATTTACCCTATAACTAGGTTCCAAATTTACGCGTTCATTGAAAATGACCCATATGCATCTTAGATCGAAGTACGGATTCCCTATCATGCAAGCCCCCTTAATATTGGATGAGAAAGTGTTCGTCCGAGGGGCGGGCAGATTTCTTTTATATAATATTGTCAGAATTTGTAATTAGATTAGTAATGAAAAAATAAATTTAATAAATAAATTTACAAGAAAAAGAAAGAACTTTGAATTTTCGTTATTAAAAAAATACTTTGAAATAGACAATTATAGAAAATGTTATTCTTACGTTAATTGTAGCTTATAGATATGTCTGAATTTCCAAATGAATATATATGTCATTTTATATTCTTTTTTTTAAATTTGAGAATGGCTAATATTTTATTATTTTAACCAAAATTAATTTGATGTCAAGTTCTGCTTACGTCAGGCAAAATCTAACGCTTTGAACAATTAAAATATTGAGAAATTAAACAGACAAAATCTCGCCGTCAGGCGCCAATTAATTTTGAGCTCAATTAATAAGCTTTTCTCTAACTCGGCTCGACACAAAACAATGCAACATCTCTGAGTTTAATCTCTCTCTCTCTCTGTCAGAGGGAATTCTGCCCGAACAATTGGCTAGCAGAAATGCCAACGACGAGACACGACTGGCACAATACTGGCAACGACTCACCCACGATGATCGCTCCTCTTGCCCCTTTGTATTCGTTCCCGATGATTCTCCAGCTAAGGTTTCCTGGAACTCAAACTGGGAAATCCAAATAAGGAAAAACTCAAATAAAACTACCACAATCTCTCTCTCGACTCACAAAAAATGCCTCTTGACGCTATAACTCTCGTCACTTCTCGTCTCGATAGTCGTCAACACACTATGGCGGCGAAAGTATTACAAACCTGTTGTGTCTTGGCTTTTTTCACACGTGCTCGTCTTTTTAATCTTTTCTTCTCTCTCGTTTCACTGACTCTCCTCTTTCTATCTCGTACTACTCAAATCGGCTCTGCCCTCTGTCACTTTCTCTACTACTACCCAATGGGGAAAAACCATTGGCGCATTAATGACCCAATAATGGGAGCCAGGCATGCCATTATTGGCACCCATTAATGGACCAATAGTGGTAAAGTCATGGGCTGACTACGTCGTTGCCAATAATTTATCATTATCATTTTTGAATGGACCTGAGAGGTTCAGCCTTTATATGTACGGGCTGGAGTAACTTCGATGCGAGTGGAATAGATGTTTGCTCGCCGTATGCAGCACGGTTGGAACTAACTTCCAAGCACAACGCGCAAACGTGGTCACGCATGCGAGAACATTTCAATAATTTTCTATTATTTGACAATTCATTCCCAATCTATTCTATTTTAATAAAATAAAAAAATTAAGTAATTATACCTATCAAAAATAAATAATAATATTTATTGTTTTTAATTGTCCTATAAAATAAAAAATTTAATTTATTTTCAAGTATTTTTATAACCAAAAAAAAATGCTGAGTATTTTTTGAAAATTATATTCAATCTTGTATTTATAAAAATCTATTATTATTCATAAATTGTGATTAATAAATAGAAACAATGACCAAATAATTGAAAATTATTAAAATCTTCCCGCATGCGTGAACACGTGCGCGCGTTGTGCTTGGAAGTTAGATCCAACCGTGCTGCATACGGCGAGCAAACATCAATTCCACTCGCATCGAAGTTACTCCAGCCCGTATATCCCTGTTAAGAATTCTTGCGAAGGATCTTATATAGGATCCTGTTCCAGGAATATTCGTAAGATCCATTGCAAGTTCTAACGTAAGAACGCAGTAGCGTTCTTATGTACCCAGGTTCTCTAGTGAAACTTAATAAGATCAAGCGTGTTATCCTTTGTACCGAAACAAACAACAACATAGCATCCTTGGCAGTTTCCTTTGTAAAATAATTTGTAAGATCTTGCATTAACAATCTGTAAGTAAAAAACTCAGCTTAAAATCTCCGTACAGGAACCTGTGCAGGTTCCGATGCAGGAACTTTAGCTATTAAAGGTTCCTGTAAAGGTTTTTGTACCGGAACACTTGCAGGATCATGTATATGAATCTTTGTAAAGGTTTTTGTACTGCAGGTACTTAAGTGTAAAGGATCCTGTAAGTGTCCCGTAAAAGAAAAAAGATCTCGCTAATTACTGTGATGACTTTTTTCTGTTAAAAATATAATTTAAAAAGAAATTAATAAACAATTTTTTAATTTTGTAATTAAATAAATATATTTTTAATTAATAATTTGTGTAAATTTAAAAATAATTTATTATTGGCGTTTTATTGGCAGCCATTAATATGCCAATGATGGCTGTCAATTATTGGCAACGACGTAGTCAGCCCATGACTTTATCACTATTGGTCCATTAATGGGTGCCAATAATATACCAATAGAAAATCAATGGCTCCCAATATTGGGCCATTAATGCGCCAATGGTGACTCTTGGCAGTTTCCCATTGGGCAGCTAGCCGCGAGACCCACATTCGTTACACTGTAAAAAATCCTAAGAAAATTACACAGACTTTGGGAAAAGTGACGCTTTAAATAAGGTTATGTTGCCACATTGAATGCGGCACTTTTCCCAAAGTCTGTAAAATAGCCACATTTAATGTGGGTAATATTCTTAGGATTTTTTACAGTGTACTACTAATGGGTCAGCCGACGATTCTAGCTGTCTCTCATTATCCTAATAGCGTGACGATTCATATAAGGCTATTCAAGTTGGGTGGGGGAAATCCAATATGGCTGATATCAGCTGATTTACTGGAGGACAAGCAATGCATTGAAGTCAATGGACAAAATTAGTTTTTTGTTCATAACTTTTTAAATATTTATTTTTAAACTAAAGTGTAATGACAAATTATTCTTCATTTAATGAAAGCTATTTTTTAAAACAATAAAAATTGATATTTTGATTTTAATGTTTTAAAAAATAGCTGTCGATAAATGAAGAATAATTTGTCATTACACTTTGGTTTAAAAATAAATATTTAAAAAGTTATGAACAAAAAACTAATTTTGTCCATTGACTTCAATGCATTGCTTGTCCTCCAGTAAATCAGCTGATATCAGCCATATTGGATTTCCCCCATCCAACTTGAATAGCCTTATTGTCGAACAACAAGATACGATCATCCACAACGTCACAACATATATATGAGGCATTCCATGTCAAGTAGTCCAGGTGTCTTACGGTGTAATGCTTATTTCGATAATTTTTTACTCTTAAACTATTAAACCCTAAAATTTGGCAAGGTACAGAGATTTCTACTCACTAAACCTGGTTTTTAGGTCTGTTTACAAGAAAATTTTCATTTATATGTGGACGTCCACATGAAAAGGGCCCATTTTGTCGGTTCTAGTTTTCGAGTTATTTGCAATTTAATACTTTTTTAAGAAAAACCTTAATTTTTTTTTATTTTTTATTATTAATCTACATGTTTTTACAAGTCAAATCATGAGGTTTTCATTAATTTATCGTTAATTTAAGTGTTTAACTTTATTGGTTCTTTAGAAAAAGAAAAGGGCCCATTTTGTCGGTCCTTTGCAAAAATATTCCGTATTTTTGAAATGGAGGGTCAAAAAAATTAAAACCTCTTGATTTGTCATCTTTAAAGTACCCTGAACTCAAAACAATTATTATCTGAATAACTTCCGAGAAGAACCAGAGATATTAATGTTAGAGTCATTGATTACGTAGTCGTAGATGTAAAAAATGTCGATATTTCGTCAAAATTTCATAATAAAACCTGTTAAAATTTTTTTATTAAGTTTAATTCCTATTCTTTACCTTTAAATGACACAATAAAATTGTTCCCAATCATTAATCTTGTACAAAAATGGTTTATTAATAAGAAAATCGCCTTTTTTAGAAAAGGGCCCATTTTGTCGGTTTTTCGTATTTTTAAACAGAAAGGGGGGCTAAGGTGATTTTAAAAATTTTAAACCTATTGGTTTTTCATCTTTATGGTGCCCTGGACGGAAAACAATTATTATCTGAATAACTTCCGAGAAGAACCAAAAATATTGATGTTAGAGTCTTTGATTACGTAGTCGTAGAAGTGAAATTTTCGATATTTCGGCAAATTATTCATAATAGAGACTTTTAAAAAATTTTAAATAAGTTTAATTTTTATTCTTTATCTTCAAATGACACAATAAAATCGTTTCCAATCATAAACCTTGTAAAAAAATGGTTTATTAATAACAAAATTGTCTTTTTTAGAAAAGGGCCCATTTTGTCGGTTTTATGTATTTTAAAACAGAAAGGGGGGGGGGTGGTTTTAAAAATTTAAAACCTATTGGTTTTTCATCTTTAAGGTGCCCTGGACTGAAAACAATTATTATCTGAATAACTTTCCACAAGAACCGGAGATATCACAATTAATAGTTATCACAATCTTTAATTCCGTTTTTCTCGAAATGAGGTATTTGCAACTATAAACTTTGAAATTCTGTAACTCATCAAATTTTTTACCAAAAAAGTTGTATGACCACTCAAAATTTTCGTAATTTTGCGAGGAATTCGCCCATATAGGTAAGTCCAATAGTGCCAAAATGGGCCCTTTTCATGTGGACGTCGACATATGTCCTTTTAGGAAAAAACCTCAGCTTTCGTTAAAAAAAATAGGACCTTTTTTCCAAAAAATTAAAATTTATTTTTTAATTTTGATTTTTTTGGGTCAAATTTTTTTTAATGCTTATTTTCAATCGAAAGAGCATGAAAAAATCTTTCCAAAATGTACCTTGTCAAATTTTTATGTTTAATAGTTTAAGAGTAAAAAATTATCGAAATAAGCATTGTACTGAAAAACCCAAAAATTTAACCCTCTCCCCCTCGGAAAATATTGGACTAGGTAAAAAAATATTTTCACGAAAAATTACTATCTATTGGTATTAAAAAAGCCCCAAGTCCGATAGCCTTACAGTGCGAACAAACGCTGCGCAAAATATTTTGCCCACCGCCACACTGTGAGCAAAATGTTTTGCGCATCGGTTGGTCGGATTGTAGAGAATCGACCATTTTGGAGTGCTGCCAGTGGCAGTATAAAGAAAAAATTTTTCTCCACCTGGATCACTTGACATGGAATGCCTCATATGGGCATTTCCAAGTGATATTTTTCTATGACATTTTAGAATTGGTTAAACATATTTTGTTCTCGTTCCTTATAGAAAAATATTAAATACGTAATTTTTTATTTTTCCATAATTGCCAAAATTTTCGAGATATGAATTTTCGAAATTTTGGATTTTTAAAAGCAGACATATTTTCAATAGCTTATAACTTTGAAAGTATTGAGTTTCGAAAAAAGTTGTCAAAGAAAGAAAGTTTTGGTTTTTCTTCAACTTTTAAAAGATTAAAAAAAATATATTTTTTAAAATTTTTTAGAAAAAAAAATTATTTTTTTATAAACAAATTCATTAAAAAATTTATAGAACGAAAACTATTAGTCGGCCCATCTCGGATCTTTTTAAAAAATCTTCTGTTTATTGGCAGGTATAAATAAATAAGAAAAAAATAAAAATTTATCGCGCCCAAATTAAAAATAAATGAATTTGTTTATAAAAAAATAATTTTTTTTTCTAAAAAATTTTTAAAAATCTTTTAAAAGTTGAAGAAAAACTAAAACTTTCTTTCTTTGACAACTTTTTTCAAAACTCAATACTTTTAAAGTTATAAGCTATTGAAAATAGGTCTGCTTTTAAAAATCCAAAATTTCAAAAATTCATATCTCGAAAATTTTGGCAATTATGGAAAAATAAAAAATTACGTATTTAATATTTTTCTATAAGGAACGAGAACAAAATATGTTTAACCAATTCTAAAATGTCATAGAAAAATATCACTTGGAAATGCCCATATACAATATTGTGGGTTTTTATTACACTTGATTTATGAATGATTAAGCAATAATTGGATTTTAAAATACAAAAATGAAATGCTTCACATATTACTTTTGTAAAAATAAATCATTTTTCCAACTTTTTCCCTTTCTTTATTAACAAAATATGCTATTAAAAACAAACACATTTCTCTTGTAAGTACTCTTTTGCTTTACAAATCAATATGATATTTATAGTTGCTCAAATTTCTTAAAATACTGCATGAATTTACTCTAGAAGCATTTCTTTATCGTTTCCAAGATTTTTTTGGCATTATTTCATCAAATAATAACAATTCTGATGGTCTACCCAAAACCTACCCTAAATATACCATAACTTGGGTAGACTTACGGTAGTCCCATTTGCCAGGGTGGGATCTTTGTCGGCACTTATTCTAGAGTAATTTCCAATATAATAGATTGTTAAATTGTTTCTCATAACTTGGAAAAATTATATTTGAGGAGTTGGATTCTAGAACCGGCTCCTCGCTCGGAGCGTAGGCGCTAATACCAGTCAGTGAGCAGTGAGCGCCTCTGAGCCACTCACTGCCACCCGACTGGTATTAGCGCTTGCTCTCCAAGCGAAGAGTCGGTTCTAGAATCCAGCTCCTCATTTTGTTTTAATATGCAGTGTGGGGTATGCCGGATGCTACGCCGATTTATTCAACTATTTAAAAACAATATAATTATAATGCATATTATATTTAACTTGTTATTTTTCTCAGCTCCAATAAATTTTAATAAATGTCCCGCGAAAGAATCGATATTTCCATTTCGAGTCATTTATAGTATCGATATTTTACTATCGATATATCGATATTTTGCACTATCGATAATTTTTAAAAAATTTTAATAAATGTCACATGTTTTTTCATAATAATAAAGAATACTATTTCTTGTTTGTATTTATAATTTCATATAACAAGAATATAATGAATTTTGAAAAAATATTGCATGTTTTGTATAGTTATTTCATACCACTCCATTTTCTGGGCAAAATGGGGTTTTAGCACTCTTTTAGAAAATAGGATATACGTTTTTTCAAAAAATTTGTTCTCTGCTGTTATCATAATTTTTTTAAACCTATGTGTACAAAGAAGAAATCTGATGCTTAGTTGAAACGATTTATTCGTTTGATTGTCTGTAAACAGCCAATTACAAAAAGGTACCCCATTTTGACCCACTCTCCCCTACGCTCAGATTTCTTTCTGATAAAAGAAAATAATTTCATCAAGGGAATATTTTATTGATCCGAAAAACAATATTTTGATCGAGTTGGGTGGTTAACTATGGATCATCAATGATTGACTGTTAGTTACCGTAACCGAGTATATGAACCACCCGAAATTTCTCATCGTATTTGATCGGTTACTGAAAATAATTCACATTGCAAGTTGTTTTTGTAAAACTTGGTTGTATTTAACTTGTTATTTTTCTCAGCCCAATAGCACATTATATTACAGTAGCATATTATATTACAACATTATATGTTGCCTCAATGTTGGCAGTGTTACTGGAACATTTTATGCTACTGGGGAGTGTAATTTTTGTTGAATAACTTTCTTAGAATTCAAACTAATTAATTTATTCATTTTTTTAAATATTCAGCATACAAGGAAAATAATAAATTTACAATTAAATGAGGAAGTTTTATTTTTAATTATATTTTCATACCGTTAATAATAATTTATCAATAAGGAAAATTTTAATAATCGAATTGTTTTCTTCTTGTGAATTTTTAAATACCTTTTTTTATTCTTCTATTACTAATAATAATTATTAAATTACTAGAAATAAATGGTTTATAAGAAGTATTTATATTTTTTATTAAAAGCTATTATGGATAAATGTAAATATAATCTTATATAACTGTTATTATTTTTTTTATTAATATTATCGACAATTAAGTTATTCGACGCGTATAAAAAATTCCATCAAACAATGATTTACATTTCGCAATTTGTAAATTAATTCTTTAAAAAATGCCTTTCTCACAATTTTTTTCTTTTAACAGTTGTTTTGGACACCAACTGGTGGTATCATCAGACGAAGATCGTTTCCGAAGATATGAGTATTACAATAGGGGCTGAATATGACTAAGTGTAAAATAAAATTATACAAAGTTAAACATTTGAAAGTTTAAAGTATTATATATATATAAATGTATGCTAAAGATAATAAAAATTTATATTTCTTTTAAATTATAATAATTTTCAAGAAACTTAAAAAATTTTGACTTTGAAATTTTTTTTCACCTTTAATTTCTGAATACAAAAAAATTATTTAAATTGCTAATATCCGTTTCAATTTTTCTGCAATTGAAATATTTCTGATTTCTTAATATTATTTATGTATAACATGTTATTAAAATTTTGTGTTACTTGTAGAAAAAAACGAAAATGTAAAAAAAATCGTAAATTAATGAAAGTGATTTGAACTGTATTCTTGCATGTAAAAAGTAGATGTCACTAAAATTATCTTCTATTTATTTCTTCGTTATTTGATCTTATAAAATTAAAAATCAATATTTTTGTAAAATATTTTTTTTCTATTTCATTTGATTTTTTTCTATTTGAAAATTTCGATTTAATATAAAGAAAATTTTTTTGAATAAATTTAAAATAAAGATAAGAAAAGTTTTTATATATCAAATTAAAAATATAATTAATTTTTTTTCTTATTTTTAAAATAATAAATAATAATTTATTTTCAAATAGGAGAAAACATTTTTTAATAAATACTTTCACTTTAATTTTTTAATAAAGTTAAAATAAAGATAAAATTTTTTTCTATAGTTGACAAAGATTTATAACAAAAATTGATCATTTTTATATATTTATATTTTTTATTATTTGAAGTTAAATATTAACTGTCATTTTTATATAATAAATTATGCAATAATATAGTTGAAAAAAAAATTTCAGAAGTATTTGAAATGAAAAGAATAATGGAGTATTACTATTTTCATTTCCTAATTCACGGGCAATGACGTATCTATGTAATTATGTCACGTGTCTTGGAGATAGGCACATGTGAGTTTAAATGTATTTACTTGCGAGTGTATTTGTGTGACGTATATTTGTAAAATCAACACTTCGAAAGAGGCGCAGACACGAAAATATGGAAAAAGAGGAGAAGCGAACGGTCCTTGGCACGAGCCCCTCATGCAGATGGTTGTACCAGTTGCACCTGGCGCAGGTGAGAGGGAACGTGGGGCCCCTCCATTGAGGGTATGTGACCCCCCTTAAGAAAAATCACCCTGGACCTCCCCCCATTAACATGTGCTAGAAAATCATATGTTGCCCACTAGTCGATAATATATAATACAAACTTTAAAAACCTTATAAGTTGGTGTGCGTCAGAACGAAAAGTTTCACTTCCATCCGGACTTCTTTTTCTTTTCAATTTCTTTTTCATTTCTTTCAGAATGCAAGATCGTTAAATAATTCGACAACATTGGAACCGAAATATTTCTTTTTAATTATTATTTTAAATTTAGTTTTTTAATTTATTATATTTAAAATTTATTTTCAATTTAATTTCATTATTTTATTATTAATTTTTTTTTCAATTTAAATTAATTAAACTAATTTTCATTTAATAATTTCAAAAATTAATTTATTTCAAACAAAATTTTATACGTAAATAAATTAAAATTGTTAACTATTCATAAATCTCTTATACTTATAAGCGTTAAATATTTTAAACATTTAAATTCATAATGTGCCGGCTTAGTGGAAAACTGTACCATTCCCGAAATTCGTTATAAACTGTACTATTTCGTTAGATGTTTTAAAACATACCCTTTAGTAAAGGGTTTTAAGAATACTCTTGTTCATTTTATTAATGAGTAAATAAACTCAAACTTTCTAATTATTTAAATCAATTATTTGTTAATCATTAGGAATGTTTTATAACAAAATTTTGAAATAGTATTGTTTATAACGAATTCTTGAATTGGTAGTTTTCCACCAAACTATATAACCTTAATGACTTTGAGGTCAGGCTACGATCGCTTCGCAGGTGTGCAGTGGTAGCGGTACTTATGACTACTTTTTCGAGTAAAAAGTTGACTTTTATTTCTTGCAGAAGTAATCTTTATTTTCCGAGTATTAATTATTCAAATTTCTACGAATAATATTTACAACATATTGAATGTAAAAAGTAATACAAAATTATTATTAGTACTATTAATAAATTTTCACTACCAGAATAGTACTTTGTGCAACACCTGTTTACTGAAAAAAGTAATTTTTATACTTTTCTAATCAATAAATATATAGTGTTATGTTGATTATAATGTATAATATACTGTTTACAAAAGAGTGTTCAGGAAAGTACACTTTCCTGCATAGTGTGACCACTTTGTGCTGCATTCATGTTAAAGAAAAGTATCTCTTTTCCAGCAAGTGTTGCATAAATAGTAATAATTACTTCATGTGACGTACATTTTACAATGAATAGTAGGTTGACCGTAATTTTATCATGAAAAAGAAAATTATTTAAATGTACTTACTTTTAATAACCGGTCGCATATTTTTTGATAAATAAATTGTCACGATTTTACTGAACACACAATTTTTGAACAATATTTTCACAATCACTACCGCAATTTATTTCTATGATTATTGTTTTTTTATTTTTCACAAATATATCTAGATAATATTGCCTTAATATGTATTATTCACGCATTAGAAATATTTCCTCTTGATATTTCTACAATCTATATATAAATAATCATTCAAAAATATGTCTTTTAAAAAATTGTAAAATATTGTTTTTCTTATTTCACGAATATTTAAAATGAAGGTTTCAGTAATTTTTTATTCTTATAATTCCTGAACATTTCACTGAAATATTCATACAACCAAATACCTACTGCAATATTTCTTATAGGCTGACATTTCACTGTTTGCATCAACATCCCGCGTGGAAAAGGAAGTTTGGGCGAAATCCAGCAAAGTATGGGAAAGCTTGGCAAAATTCGGCAAAGCTTGGCAAAGTGTGGCTAATGAGCGTTTCCCAAGCTTTGGAATGTACATGATTTACAACGATTAATAAAGTAAAAAATCTCAATTTCTGGAGCTTGGCAAAGTTTGGCAAAAGTCGGCACAGTGTGGGAGTATGAAAAATTTATTATTTTTTTCTTATTTTTTTGAAAAATGAAAAATCTTAATTTTTGGAGCTTGGCAAAGTTCGGCAAAAGTCGGCAAAGTGTGGGAGAATGAAAAATGTATTATTTTTATTAATATTTTTTTGAAAAATAAAAAATCTCAATTTCTGGTGCTTGGCAAAGTTCGGCAAAAGTCGGCAAAGTGTGGGAGAATGAAAAATTTATTATTTTTATTAATATTTTTTTGAAAAATAAAAAATCTCAATTTCTGGAGCTTGGCAAAGTTCGGCAAAAGTCGGCAAAGTGTGGGAGAATGAAAAATTTATTATTTTTTTCTTATTTTTTTGAAAAATAAAAAATCTCAATTTCTGGAGCTTGGCAAAGTTCGGCAAAAGTCGGCAAAGTGTGGGAGATTGAAAAATTTATTTTTTTTTCTTATTTTTTTGAAAAATGAAAAATCTTAATTTCTGGAGCTTGGCAAAGTTCGGCAAAAGTCGGCAAAGTGTGGGAGATTGAAAAATTTATTTTTTATTCTTAATTTTTTGAAAAATCAAAAATCTCAATTTCTGGAGCTTGGCAAAGTTCGGCAGAAGTCGGCAAAACAATGTTTTTCTATATTTTTTAAGAGATTTTTAATTTTTTTGTCAAAAATTAAAAATCATACTTGCCGACTTTTGCTGAACTTTGCCAAGCTCCAGAAATTGAGATTTTTAATTTAAAAAAAAAATAAGAAAAAAATAATAAATTTTTCATTCTCCCACACTTTGCCGACTTTTGCCGAACTTTGCCAAGCTCCAGAAATTGAGATTTTTTATTTTTCAAAAAAGCCAAGCTCCAAAAATTAAGATTTTTCATTTTTCAAAAAAATAAGAAAAAAATAATAAATTTTTCATTCTCCCACACTTTGCCGACTTTTGCCGAACTTTGCCAAGCTCCAGAAATTAAGATTTTTCATTTTTCAAAAAAATAAGAAAAAAAAATAAATTTTTCAATCTCCCACACTTTTCTGACTTTTGCCGAACTTTGCCAAGCTCCAGAAATTGAGATTTTTCATTTTCCAAAAAAATTAAAAAAATAAAATAGTTTTCTCACTCTCCCACACTTTGCCGACTTTTGCCGAACTTTGCCAAGCTCCAGATATTGAGATTTTTCATGTTTCAAAAAAATAAGAAAAAAATAATACATTTTTCATTCTCCCACACTTTGCCGACTTTTGCCGAACTTTGCCAAGCTCCAGAAATTCAGATTTTTCATTTTCCAAAAAAATGAAAAAAATAAAATAGTTTTCTCACTCTCCCACACTTTGCCGACTTTTGCCGAACTTTGCCAAGCTCCAGATATTGAGATTTTTCATTTTTCAAAAAAATAAGAAAAAAATAATACATTTTTCATTCTCCCACACTTTGCCGACTTTTGCCGAACTTTGCCAAGCTCCAGAAATTGAGATTTTTCATTTTTCAAAAAAATAAGAAAAAAATAATAAATTTTTCATTCTCCCACACTTTGCCGACTTTTGCCGAACTTTGCCAAGCTCCAGAAATTGAGATTTTTCATTTTTCAAAAAAATAAGAAAAAAATAATAAATTTATCATTCTCCCACACTTTGCCGACTTTTGCCGAACTTTGCCAAGCTCCAGAAATTGAGATTTTTCATTTTCTAAAAAAGCCAAGCTCCAAAAATTAAGATTTTTCATTTTTCAAAAAAATAAGAAAAAAATAATAAATTTTTCATTCTCCCACACTTTGCCGACTTTTGCCGAACTTTGCCAAGCTCCAGAAATTGAGATTTTTCATTTTTCAAAAAAATAAGAAAAAATTAATACATTTTTCATTCTCCCACACTTTGCCGACTTTTGCCGAACTTTGCCAAGCTCCAGATATTGAGATTTTTCATTTTTCAAAAAAATAAGAAAAAAATAATACATTTTTCATTCTCCCACACTTTGCCGACTTTTGCCGAACTTTGCCAAGCTCCAGAAATTGAGATTTTTCATTTTTCAAAAAAATAAGAAAAAAATAATACATTTTTCATTCTCCCACACTTTGCCGACTTTTGCCGAACTTTGCCAAGCTCCAGAAATTGAGATTTTTCATTTTTCAAAAAAATAAGAAAAAAATAATAAATTTTTCATTCTCCCACACTTTGCCGACTTTTGCCGAACTTTGCCAAGCTCCAGAAATTGAGATTTTTCATTTTTCAAAAAAATAAGAAAAAATTAATACATTTTTCATTCTCCCACACTTGCCGACTTTTGCCGAACTTTGCCAAGCTCCAGATATTGAGATTTTTCATTTTTCAAAAAAATAAGAAAAAAATAATACATTTTTCATTCTCCCACACTTTGCCGACTTTTGCCGAACTTTGCCAAGCTCCAGAAATTGAGATTTTTCATTTTTCAAAAAAATAAGAAAAAAATAATACATTTTTCATTCTCCCACACTTTGCCGACTTTTGCCGAACTTTGCCAAGCTCCAGAAATTGAGATTTTTCATTTTTCAAAAAAATAAGAAAAAAATAATAAATTTTTCATTCTCCCACACTTTGCCGACTTTTGCCGAACTTTGCCAAGCTCCAGAAATTGAGATTTTTCATTTTTCAAAAAAATAAGAAAAAATTAATACATTTTTCATTCTCCCACACTTGCCGACTTTTGCCGAACTTTGCCAAGCTCCAGAAATTGAGATTTTTTACTTTAATAATCGTTGTAAATCATGTACATTCCAAAGCTTGGGAAACGCTCATTAGCCACACTTTGCCAAGCTTTGCCGAATTTTGCCAAGCTTTCCCATACTTTGCTGGATTTCGCCCAAACTTTCATTTCCACGCGGGATGTTATGAACCTTTCATTGAAATATTTCAACTAAATAACTTTGCTGCAACATTCCAGTAATGATAGGTGCTACTTGGGAGTCGATGGGAAATTTTCCAAAGAATCCAATGCCGTTAGAATTTTTGAGAAATTTGTAAACGCATGTGCAGTAGATTAAAAAACTGTTTTTTTCAAAAAAAATTATAACTCAAAAACGCCTTTTTCGATTTGGCTCAAATTTTCAGGAATCATAGTTAAAAAGCCATACTTTAAAGTGATTATTCCGAAAATCTGGGTTTTCTGAGTTTTTACCTATATATTTGCAAAATAGTGAAATAATTCGACTTTTTTCAATGTTTTATTACCGTTTTTGCCTTTTTGTGTCCATACGCAGCTATATAGAAAAAATCTGAGCCGAAATTCACAATTCTCGGAAAATTTCCAATCAGTTTTCTATATTGAAACTTCTTTTTTTAAATTTAGACAAATTTAACAGCAAAAACAAATACAAGTTATAATTAAGAGTAAGGGAGACCGGGGCGTAATGGATCACTATTCACTTTTTGTTGCTTAACTTCAACATTCTTGCTTTCATAAAAATTCTCAGCTTTCAATTAAAAAAAAGTACGCCCTAATGTCACTTATACTTTTTTTTCTAGAACAACGTTTTTGGAGAAATGCAAGGTGAGCAATTTCGCCTCGGGCCGGAGCGTAATGGATCACTACATGGGGCCTATTGAATCAGCAATGAAATTATAATTTTGATCATGAAATATTATTGAATATTGAAAATTTTGGTTTCTATTGTGCATTTATAATGTAGAAAGAACTTAAAAAATTATAGTTAACATCTTGTAGAACATTACACCCAGAGAAATGGTATATTTGTCTCAGAACCAACTAGACTTTTTATTTGTTTCAAATAAATTTTAATTAGTTTAAATAAAATTTCATTTAACTCAAATATATGTTTTATTAATGTCAAATATAAATTTTATTTAAAACAAATAAAAAGTCTAGCTGGTTGTGAGACAAATATACGTTTATTTAAGTCAAATAAAATATATTTGGTTTAAATAATCATTTTCTCTGGGTGTAAAAAACGCTTTGATAGATCCATTTTTAAAGCAAATTCGATTAGAAATAAAGAAGTTAATAATATTTAAAAAACAGAAATCGTTTAGGAATTTTTTTTATGTGGAAGTATTAAATAAAGAGAAAAAAATATTATAGCAATTGAGAATAATTGTTCAAAATTTATACTTTATTGTTATTAACATCTCTATGAGGAATCAAAGTGTTCATGAAATGAATACAACGAGATTAACGAAAACAAGTGAAATTAACTTGGCAGCGGTTTTTAACAATCTGGACAATTTTACTTGAAGAGGTAAATATTTACTTATGCCTTACTTCAAAATAAAATGTTTCTAACAAATAAAGAGAAATAACAGTTAAGTTGTGATACTAAACATTAATTTTATTTTGATGAAATCAACCTAAAAATTAAAATATTATTTACAAAACGTATAATATATAAAATTACAAAGTTTAAACGATCTTCAAATAGAATCTTCAAAACTTTATTACAAAGAAGGTTTCTATTTTCTATTTTTTACTTTTTTACAGTTTCAGCTTTTTATTTGTCAAAATTGAAAACAAAAAACATTTTCTTCTGCTTACATTTTAAAAGAGAACATAGCTTTGGAATTTGACAAATCATTACGAGTTATGATGACAGATGCAAATAGATGCGATTTTGTTTAAGCGACCGTGCAAACAACAGAATGCGTATACTTATGTCAAAAAGGAGTGTGCGAATTTACGTTTTATTTTTTTTCTTAAAAACTTCTGGCTGTCCCACGATGAAACTTGCAGGATAAGTTCAGCACATTATTTGTGGCTACATATGGTAAAAAAACAAAAAAAATTAAAGGTAGCATATTTTTTTATGGCTTTTTAAAAATTTAAATTAATTGTTTAAACAATTAATTTAAATAATTTTTTTAATTTTAAATCCCTCTTGGGGCGGACATTTTAATATTTCTGGAATGTTGCTGCAATGTTACACTGTAATGTTACTAACATTACATGTAACATTGTTGTAACATTCCAGTAATGTTACGTGCTACTTGGGCTAGTACTTTATGAGATAGGAACTTGAAAGTTTGGCTAGTTTACTATATATTTGAAGGTAGAATACGCCTTAAAACATGAAGACAAATCGGTAACTTCTCACGTACAACTGCGTGATTTACCCGTGGAATCCCCCTACAAGATTTTTTTCATTTTTGCTCCGTGTAACCCCTCGTATATTTATCAATATTTTCCTCTATTTTTGCTATATTTTGATAAATTCAGAATAATTTTTCAGTACATTGACTCGTATTGGTCTAATAATAACACAAATTATATCTAGAAACAATAAATACGAATGTAGATGTTTTATGATTAATTTGCGGTTTTATTATTTTGACACCTGTTGACATTTTTAATTTTGTGAAAAAATGTATACTTGGTACAATGTATTTCTGTGTTTAGGGAATCTAATTTCAATCGGGACGAGATAATTTACAAGAGTTATTCTAAGTGTCGAAAATATATTTACATCGCGAGTGAGTGAATTACTGAATGAATTACTCATCAATATTATATTATCCCAAAAGGGAAAAAAATTTCAATTTTTTCCAGTTATGTGATTCATATAAAATAAATTGTTTATACTATTTGTCGTATAAAAATGAAAATGCAGGTAAAAATGCAAATTTTCATAGAGACGAACTAAATATTTTAACTGCAATATTGAATCGATAATTTGTATCTGTAACCATAAATGACTCCTTGTATTCAATCAGCCACCTTTTTAACACTATCATATACAACCTGTTCAACCTGACGAATGTAGCCCACTGGTGCCCCTTCGACAACAATCCCCGCGCTTATAGTCTCGCTTTCTTCAGAAATCAATATCTATAATTATGTTGTTACTCCAACTGCTCTTGCTTCACCGTTTTTGTGAGTTTCTTCTCCAAAACTTTATTTATCTCTTAATTCTAATTGTTGTTAGTCTTACATACAGCATTACTCGATCCAAATTTCCAATAATTTGTTATCGTAATTACATTGCATCTATACCATGACAAAAATTATAGTTTTCACGATACTTAATTAATTATTATTATTATATTAATAATTAAATTAACTAATTAATAATTAAGTAAATAATATTAATAATACGTAATAATAAATAAATAACTACACCACTGAAAATTTTTTTAAAGACTCATTGGTCATTAGCAGCATTTCAGTTTTCAAAAAAGTCGAGTGGGGTGTCTATACCTGTCTTTTGGATCGCTGAAACCGAAAAATACCACTAAAAACAAATGCGACCCTCCCCTTACTCCCTAGAACGCCCTAAATACACCCTTAGACGGCGTTAAATTACAATTTTCACGAAAAGTCGAATACGGTTTCTGTTACTATGTTTTTTGAGACCCTAAAGCTGAAAAAACCACCAGAAATAAATTCGCACTCTCCTCCCCCCTAGTGCTCGTTTAGGATCCTTAGAGAAGAGGTTGAACTTTTCGTTTTTATGAAAATTCGCGTATACTTTTCATGGACACGAAAATTTTAAACCCCCTTTTAGAAATAGTTACCTAACGATTGGAATCTGGAAATATCGCAAACCTATGGAAATAAACAAAATTGCTCACGAGGGGAAATTCAACCGACGACCCGTAGGTCGTAGGCTTCTAGACTATCGCTCTAACAACTATACTAACGACGCGTGTGTGCAGCAAAGTTTTAATATTTTAGTATCATTGAGACTTACAATAATTTAATCAAAGATGAAAAAATAGAGATACGTTGGAAATAATAAATTGAAATAAAATAAATTATAAATTATTAAATTAAATAACTTCACTTATTGCATTTAACATTTTTACCAGTGGTAATTTTTAAATAATTTTTTATTCATAGTATAAAGTATAATACTTTAATAAGAACCAAATTATTGTTGAGATCAAAATTTAAATTTTGTTTATAATTTTAATTTGTTTAAATAATTTATTATTCACAAAATTAGAAAATTATGTTATATTATTATTAACAGTGTTGCGCAATTTTAAACAGTGATCGTCATTTAAAGATGGCTGCTTGAACCTTATCGAAATTTCGAAAGGATATTTCTCTTAATTTAGACAGTTATTGCAAATTTCGAATTGGGAGAAAAATCATTTTTAAATTACTGTTACGTTCAAGTAGCCATTTTTAAAAGGCAATCACTGCGGAACACTATTAAATTCAATACAATTGTGACCAATTTTTCTATACTCAGCCAGCACTTTCTGCCTATAGGCTTGTCTGAGCTTTGGGGAAACGAAAATTGTCGAGGATCGGCTGAACTACAGCTAAACAGTCGGCTCGGTACTAAGCCAGTGGTCAACGTCGGCACTGCACTGGCATTTTCCAATGCGAAAGGAGAGGACTAATTTATTTTTGGTGCTTTTTTCGGTTTCAGCGACCCAAAAGACAGGATTAGACACCCCACTCGACTTTTTTTTAAACTGAAATGCTAAGCCTCCACTCCTGTATGGGAGTGTAAAAGGAGTTGTAGCGGGAAAATGGGTCATTAAACAAATTTTCAATGGTCATATTTTTGGTTTCAGCGACCCCAAAAACATGGGGGTAGGGGGGTCTATCCTCTGGGTCAAGCCTTTTTTATTTTTGTGTGCCTGTGCTATAAATTGACTAATTTATTTGTAAAATATTAAATAATATAATAATATCGTGATATATTAATTAAATAACAATTGTAATCTACAAGTTTTGAATATTCAAATGAACGAAATATTTTCGTAAGTTACTAATTTTAATATTATTATTCATACATTTTGATAATATTTTTACATTCTCATCACATGAGAAAGTATTAGTTTTGGTCGGAAATTGACTTTCGCTAATTTCATGAAATCTCGACGTTTTGGGGTCCCCTGAGTCCGAAAAACATGGTCTAGAAAAAGTGTCTGTCTGTATATCTGTCTTCGTGTCTGTCTGTAGACACAATGGTGTTCCTACGATAACTCTTGAAAAACTTATTTCATCAACTTGCAACTACACAAACTACAGTAGTTTCAAAATTTTGAAAACTCAATTTTGTCAAATTGCAGCTAAACTGTGAAAAAATTGTATTTATTTTTTAAAATGTTATAACTTTTAATAAAAGTTTGTAGTTTACAATAAAACAAAACAACACTTTTGACAATTAAAATTTTTTGTTGTTGAAAATATTAAATTTTTTAATTTACTATCATGCAATTGTTTTTATTTAGAAGTGAGAACAATTTTGTATAATCATTGTATGTTTTATTATTTTCTTGTATACGGCATATTAGTTATTAATTGTTTTATATTTAAAATGGGCCCTTTTCTAAAAAAGACGATTTTCTTATTATTAAACCATTTTTTTACAAGGTTTATGATTAAGGACAATTTTATTGTGTCATTTGAAGGTAAAGAATAAAAATTAAACTTATTAAAAATTTTTTAAAAGTCTCTATTATGAATGATTTGCCGAAATATTGAAATTTTCACTTCTACGACTACGTAATCAAAGACTCCCCGTGCAGAAATTAAAATGTGGGCCTGATAGGGTACAGGACAGTTTTCCCGATCTCTGGTGTGGCTCTGGGTAGAGAAACTGACCAGTGCCCGACTAGTGTGTGTGACGCTGTTCCCGACCAATGTCCTACTTGGGGAAAAACTGGTCAGGGCCTCGTCAGTTTTTCTTAAAATTGCCCTATTTTGGGAGGTTCATTTTATTCAAAAGAAATTACAATAAAATTACGGTACTTAAAAATATTATTATATTAGAAAACTTAAAAATTTTTGACAAATATAATTTTTCGTTTTATGATTAATTCATTTTTCTTGTGGAGGTTGTCGCTCCTTTCTGCTTCCTTAATTTTATACTATTAATAAAGGTTATAATTTTTGTTTCCAAATGTATAAGTAATAATTAATATTTATTTAATAAATATTTTATTCAAATTTATTAATTATGTTTAAAAAATAGTTATTAAATATTGAAGGTGTTAAGTTTAACAATCTCTTCGAATCATTTTCTCACTTTAAGCTAATATAATATAAAATAATTATATATATTAAAATAATATAATATATATACAAAGCAAATGATAAACTCATCCTATAAATTAATAATTATTAAAATTCATTAAGAATAATTTATTAATAATTGTTTATTACTTATTATTTTTCAAATTCATAATTTATATTTTTAAATAAATGTATAATAATTAATTATTTAATAACTATTATTATTTGTTATTTATAATTTAGCTGTTATTATTAATAAATAAACTTTATTATAATATTGTACTTAAAGAAAAAAAATTATATGTATTTTCGTTTTTTAAATATATTACCATAATTATTTTATAAAGTGTTTTAAAAGAAAACGCTTTTTTAACTTTAATAACTGTTTAAAAAAGTTAATTTTAAAAAATTAAATTTATTTACATGCCTTTAAAACGAGGAAAACTGTCGAGGCCCTGATCAGAGCCCTATTTCGTATCTAGTGAATACCCCACTTAGGGTTTTGGTCAGAATTTCTGGTCAAACCCATAAGATAAAAAAATTCTTAAAAATGTAGTATAATTACTCCGTTTAATTAATTTTTTCAATTGTTTATAATTTTATTATGCGAACTAATTTAAAAAACTTAATTCATTTACATTTTATTCAAACGAGGAAAACTGTCGAGGCCCTGATCAGTACCCTATCTAAAACCTAATGAACACCCTACCTGGGGTTCTGGCTAGAAATTCTAGTCAAACCCCTAAAATAAAAAAATTTTTAAATAACTAAAATAATGATTGCCTTTCATTGTTAATAGTTTCTACAACAAAAAGGAATTTTAAAAACTTTATTTAAAAAAAAAATTTTTAATAGGGAAAACTGACAAGGCCCCGACCAGAACCCTGTTTTAAATAGGGCAAAGTGGGGCATTTTCTGCACGGGTCTAACATCAATATCTCTGGTTCTTCTGGGAAGTTATCCAGATAATAATTGTTCTCAGTCCAGGGCACCTTAAAGATTAAAAACCAATAGGTTTCAAATTTTTAAAACCACCCCACCCCCCCTTTCTGTTTGGAAATACGAAAGACCGACAAAATGGGCCCTTTTCTAAAAAGGCGATTTTCTTATTAATAAACCATTTTTGTACAAGATTAATGATTGGGAACAATTTTATTGTGTCATTTGAAGGTAAAGAATAGAAATTAAACTTATTAAAAAAATTTAACAGGTTTTATTATGCAATTTTGACGAAATATCGACATTTTTTACATCTACGACTATGTACTCAATGACTCTAACATTAATATCTCTGGTTCTTCTCGGAAGTTATTTAGATAATAATTGTTTTGAGTTCAGGGTACTTTAAAGATGACAAATCAAGAGGTTTTAATTTTTTTGACCCTCCATTTCAAAAATACGGAATATTTTTGCAAAGGACCGACAAAATGTGCCTTTTTCTTTTTCTAAAGAACCAATAAAGTTAAACACTTAAATTAACTATAAATTAATGAAAACCTCATGATTTGACTTGTCAAAACATGTAGATTGATAATAAAAAATAAAAAAAATGAGATTTTTCTCAAAAAAGTATTAAATTGCAAATAACTCGAAAACTAGAACCGACAAAATGGGCCCTTTTCATGTGAACGTCCACATATATATGGGGGATTTCGCGTCAAGTGATCAAGGGGTCTTTTGGTGCAATGTTTATTTCAATAATTTTTTACTCTTAAACAATTAAACATACAAATTTGACAAAGTACATTTTGGAAAGGTTTTTTCATGCTCTTTCGATTGGAAATAAGCATTTTGAAAAAAAAAAATTTTTGACCCAAAAAAATTAAATTAAAAATAAATTTCAATTTTTGGGGAAGAAAGACCCAATTTTTTTTTTTTTTTTTTTTTTAAACGAAAGCTGAGGTTTTTTCCTAAAAGGACATATAAATGGTAAAGTGGGACTAGAATGTTTAAACATTGAAAAAATGAGTTTTCTACTCGCCGGAGCGCTGAAAACCCGGTTTTAGCTCCGTTTTGGAGAAAATTCTTTTTTTCAATGTTTAAACATTCTAGTCCCACTTTATCATTTATATGTCCTTTTAGGAAAAAACCTCAGCTTTCGTTTAAAAAAAAAAAAAAAAAAAAAAATCGGGTCTTTCTCCCCCAAAAATTGAAATTTATTTTTAATTTTGATTTTTTTGGGTCAAAAAATTTTTTTTTTCAAAATGCTTATTTCCAATCAAAAGAGCATGAAAAAACCTTTGCAAAATGTACTTTGTCAAATTTGTATGTTTAATTGTTTAAGAGTAAAAAATTATTGAAATAAGCATTGTACTGAAAAACACAAAAATTTAACCCCCTCCCCCTCGGAAAATATTGACTAGGTAAAAAAATATTTTCACGAAAAATTACTATCTATGAGTACTACAAAAGCCCCAAGTTTTGCTACGATTGGAGAAAAATTTTTCTTCACCTTGATCACTTGACATGAAATGCCCCATATATCCCTATTAATATAAAATCATTTCGCCGCCGCTTCCGCTGATACAGTCATTTTCCTTTCCCGGTACCCTCAAAATTTAGGTCAATTTTGAGGGCATTTTTGACCTAGACGTCAAAATTTAACCATTTTTGCTACCCTCAAAATTTAGGTCAATTTTGAGGACAGTTTGACCTAACGTCAAAATTTGACAAACAATTTCTGCTACCATCAAAATTTAGGTAAATTTTGAGGGCAGTTTTGACCTAGACGTCACAATTTGACAAACAATTTCGGCAAACCTTTAAATTTAGGTCAATTTTACGGAAGTTCGACCTAAATGTCAAAAATTGTTAAATAATTTCTGCTACCCTCAAAATTTAGGACAATTTTAGGGCAGTTTTGACCCACGGGTAAAAAGAGGCCCACAAACGTCTGTTACATTACGTCGAAATCTAGATGTAATTTTGCATTCTTCTTTTACCTATACATGTCATAAACGTTCATATAACGGCCCTTACTTTATGTCAAAATTTAGGTCAGATTTGATTTATTATTAAAGCTGCAAGTAAAAACGGTCGTATTAATGCCTTTGATGATACTGCAAAATCTATGCCAAATTTAACCAATTTTTTACCTTTAGGTATAAAGAAGTATCTATAAGTGCACCATAAGATCATAATCATGTCCGTAAAGTAAAATTCTTTTTAAGTGCTTTCTTTTAGTATCGCCAGATATAATTTACTCTAACTTATTACCATGCCTTCATATTAAGAGAACATGATTTGAAAATAAAAATTAAAATAAATATAAGAATTAGGGGGAAATCGTTAGTTTATTATATAAAAACATTTCGCCGCCGCAGAGTCAGGATTTCTAAGGGCTCCATATAGTAAAGGCCGTCAAAACTTATGTCAAAATTGACCTATTTTTTACCTATAGGTCAAAAAGAGAATAAATAACGGTCTCACATTACATCAAAATCCATGTTTTATTTGATCTTTTTTTACCTATATGTCAAAAAGTGGTCCCTGTGTAGGTCCTTACATTATGTCAAAATACATCTTTAATTTTACCTATTTTTTGAGCTACGGGTTTTAAAAGAAACCTTAATGTGGGCCTTCACATTACGTCAAAATTTTATCTATGTTTCACCAACAGGTCAAGGCTTGCCTTCTCAAATAGGAGCGCCAAATAGGACGTCAAAGCCTATGCCAAAGACAATTTTTTTACTTGCAGGCGGTTATGATACTTTAAAATTGTTGACAAAGATTAAAAATTTCCGAATAGCTAATATCATAAGATAGCATTTTACAATCTTTATATTATCTATAAATAGAAGCAAATATAAAATTAGGGGGTTGGCGCGCGAAGCGCGCAAGGGGGCAGAGCCCCCCTAGTATATATATAAAAGTATTAAATTACATTAAATCTAAATACTCAACAAATTTTTTAATTATATAATTTGTTGAAAATGGTAATAATTAATTACATAATATATTTACTTATTGAAAAAATAATAGTATTAAAATGCAATTGGTTATTGTAATAATTATTTAGTTATGACACATTTATTAAAAATAAATTCATAATGTAATTTATAATGTGACAATAAATGACGAGATCCGCAGTCGGTTCCAGCTCAGCACCGAGACAGTACAGACTTAACATATCCGTAATATTCTTCCGACGCCGCAGAAGAATAAGATCCGCGGGCGGAAGAAATCCAGTACTGAGTCAATACTAACGATAGTGGGAAGACGGTTCCGACAGTCGGAGCATAATCTGTACCGTGCCGGTTGCGTTTTCAGATTAACATTTTTGAATACGGTAATAAAATAAATAAAATGAGTGATTCTCCTGAAAGGGATCAATCACTTCACGTGTCCCAACGTGAGACTCAATAAGTTTGTTCTCGCTAGCTGCACTTTCTACACTTTGTACAAAAGTGTACACTACGGCGTTCTCGTTACCAGAAGTGACGCAATAGTGTACACCTAACTCCCTAGAAGCCTCTGCACTTTTCCCTATTTTATTACACCCGATTGCGAGCGAGTGTAATTGAGTGTTTCTATTATAATGGCGGTAAATGGACATTTTATTTAAAATGCATTAATTATTTCCCATGCAGAAATTACCCTACTAGGGCCGTAGTATAGGATGAAACGCCGCGCCTGATCAGGGCCAGATCGGGGCGACAAGAAAGTGTGGATTTCCTGATCAGGGCCACATCGGGCGCGGCGTTTCATTCCCTAATAGGTCGGCCCTATCAGGCCCTGATCAGGGCCCCAGCGAAATTTCTACACGGGTTTATGAACATAAAGTTATAATATATTTCTTAGTGACTTTTAATTTATAAAATTATTAATAAACAACTCGTATTTTGTTCATATTTATATAAAGTACCACCTTATAAACAATTGCTATTGTAAAGCAATTTTTAAATAATTAATCTCCCATTTATTAAAACCAAACTTTATTTACAGTGAATTTAAAAAATAATTTCTACATTTTATGATAGTAAACATATTTTTTTTTAAATAATAGAATTTATGAAATAAATTAAGTTTAAAACATAACCTTTAGAATATTTCAAAACATGTCGCTTCCGTTTTTCTTGAAACTTATCCGACTTATGTTAAAATATAGCTTAAGAATTCTTTAGTTTTATTCTCTGTAAACATTATAATGAGCAATTCGGTTGAAATTAAGAAACTAATTAAATTTTACAAAGATGTCAGAGTTTATTAAACTGTAAAAATTTGAAAAAATAAATTCCGCTCGGTACATACATTTAACCTTCGAAATTTTTGTAAAATTTAATTAATATCTCAAATTTCCATGAATTGCCCATTATAATGTTTACAGGGAATAATAGGAATAAATCCTATTATTTAAAAAAAAAAATTTTACCATCATAAAACTGAGAAATTTTTCTTTTGAAATCACTAATAGTAAATAAATTTTGGCTTTAATAAATGAGAGAAGTAATTATTTAAAAAATTGCTTCACAATGGCAATTGTTTATAAGGTGTTTTGTTTTAAATTACAGATTGTATGCAGTTTACAATTATTTTTTTATTTTCATTTTTTCGTGCACTTTCTCTACACTTTTGCGTTCTCGCTAGATTTTGTACTTTGTTTAAGTGCGCATACTCCGCTTCACACTTTTGCTACACTCGAGTGTAGCAGTGTAGTTAGCGAGAACAAACCTAATATTCCTCTCAATATTTTATGTTCAGTTTAAATTTAAAAAAAATCATCCATAACACAGGCCTACAAAATTTAGAATTTTGTCAGACCCTGAAACGGGATGAGTCATTTCTGATGTAATTTATCACCCTGAATCCAAAACTGACAGCGAAATTGCTGTATCACGTCAGGATTCTGAGATATTCTAACCTAAAAGAGTGAAAAGGGCCATTTTTGATAACCTTCGACTCTCAATAAAATCTACAAAAAAATTTTTTTATCATTGAAACAAATTTTAAAAGAAAGTACAATTAATCACCTTTCAAAATATTCTACACCCAATCCGATCCGACTTTTTTTCACTATGGTACAACAATTTAAAGTTTCGGTTACACGACCTAAAAACTGAGAAAAAGAAAAAATAGAATAATTGCAAAGTACTTCAACTTAAGCATCTGATTCTTAATATTTTAGGATCGCTGATTAGAAAATCGATGTTGGATTTTGAAATTCAAAATGGCGGATCTAATATGGCGGCTGTCAAAAAAAAATAATTGATCGGATTCGCTTGAAACTTTTTGCTCGGGGGTTTTTGAGGTCGCTAATTACGAATCCGATGTCAGATTTTCGAAATTCAAAGTGGCGGATGTAATATGGCGACATATATTAAAAAAATTTAACGGATTCGCTTGAAACTTTTTACTTGGGTGTTTTTGACGTCACATATTACGAATCTGATGTCACATTTTCAAAATTTAAAATAGTGGATCTAATATGACGACATATCGAAATCTAATATAGTGGGTACTCTACACGGAGAAAAAAATGCTGTTGAATCAATGACATATGAGTTTGATTCATTGAATAGTGTCATAACGGGCTGCCAAACGTATATGCTGTTGTTTTGAAAGCACCGATTCTAATGATTCGACAGTATCACTTTCATTGAAACGAAAGCATATTTCTCAAATTGACAGCATACTATGTTAATTTGAAGGTATTCCTTTTGAATCAACGATCAAAATTTTTTAATTTAACAGTATATGCTTTTGAGTCAATGACTATAGTTTTTCAATTTAAAAGCATCATTTTTATGATTCAAAAATTTGTACTTTCAATTTTTTTAGTTGTTGCTATCGATTGAATAACACCATACTGTTAAGTCAATTCTTTTATGTGGTTAAAGATATACGAACGATAAATTGAAAAAATGAAATTTTTGTTCACATATTGTTTATATACTATAATTAATTCTCACACCTTTAACACAACACTTTTTATATACATCTTTTTTCAATTTTACACACTAACATACACATCTTTATTATTTTTTTCATTTTTTTCAACGACAAACACACATACATACACATTTAAGCACACTTTATATTTTTTTGAGTCTGAAAAATACGCTGTTCCCAATCGGTCACCCATCCATGTAGTAACCGCGACCAAACGTGCTTAACTTTCGTGATAGACGAGAACTGCCGCGCTGCAATGTAATACATTCGCCTCTTACATTGAGCAGTTACTTTGTATTTAAATACCGTGCGCGAGATTTTTCTCGTGAATAAGGGAATTTATGTAGGGAATTAATATTTAACTAGTCCTTAATTCTTTAAAACAATTTAAATAATAGTTTTTTATATAAGAATCTCAAAAACGACAGGTTTAATAAACATATAAATAAGTGTGGATAAGTATTTCAATAAATTTAGCACCTGTCAATGTATCAAATACATAGTGTCCTTATTTTTATAGCATATGCTATAGGCAGTCCGCTATAGCACCACTCATTGAAACGAAAGCATATGCTTTCATTTTCAAAAGCGCGCTTCTTTGGAGCAAACAACTTTTCATTTGATTCAAATTTACACGCATTTTCTTCAAATTTATCTATTAGATGCTTCAAATGAATAATGTCAAAGAAGCAATAAATTATTCTGTTGCTATATATAGATGAACTATAGAAACAATTTGTAGAATATCATTAATTTTACAGTACCGTACTTTTAATTTAAACAGTTTCATTCTTTCGTTTTAAGCAATATGCTGTTCGATTAATAAATGTGTTATTGAATTAATAACGGGAAATTCAATAGCATGGAGCTATTTGATTCAACAGCACTTTTTTTTCAGTGTATAAAAATTTATCTAAATTGCTTATAATTCATTTCTTTCGGGGGTATGTTTGTTAGCTAATTACGAATCCGATGTCGAATTTTAAAAATAGGGAACTTTTAATTTTTAGGCTGTTTTTTTGTCCGGTCATTTATTACCAAATTTTTTAGTCTATTTAATCGAAAGATGTTAGTAAAATAGAGAAACATGAAATTGGAACATTTAGGACATGATTCATACACTCTTTTAGAGAAGAAAATCAACTAATTGAGAAAATCAACCTAATTGAGAAAAGATGTATTTACAGGTGCAGAAATAAACAAAGGGGTGATTCTGTATTATATTTTAAAAACAAAAACCAATTATACGAAGATCATTTGATGAAAAATGTGTAAATGTTCATAAAGAAAAATAAAACATTTAATTTTCTTTACTAAAACTAAATACCATATTTGATCCGCTATTTAAAATTTCGAAAATGTGACATTAGATTCGTAATATGCGACATCAAAAACACCCAAGTGAAGAGTTTCAAGCGAATCCGTTAAATTTTTTAAAAATATGTCGCCATACTACATCCGCCATTTTGAATTTCGAAAATCTGACATCGGATTCGTAATTTGGTTGTGGTTAAATATACATATTTTTAATTATTTTTTAATGAAATTAAAAATTTTGCAAATTTTTTTTTTCAAATTAAAGATTAGAATCTCTCATTTATTTTTTACTTACACTTTAAAAAATTTAGGTAGTTGGCGGACTCGAGAGTTGGGAGTGAAATTTTGTGAGATAAAAATCAACTCCAGAAGAGAGTTAATTTACAGAACTCGTTTCAACACCCGCGCGAGTTATTTATTTCTTAAAGAGTTAGCATAGGGGTATAAAGTTTAATCCCCCTTTATCCAACTTTCTTGACAGTAACTTTAACTCCTTAATGGATGCGTTTTTTATAGAATCCTATGCGGGATTTATCTCTCTGTATGCTTCCTCCTCGGTTAAGGCATTATTAAGGAAGAATGAAAAATTTTTGTTTGATTTTTCAAATTATTTTTATGCGAATGCGAGACAAAATACTGAAACAGTAAAACTTTGATTTTCAATCTTGTTTGCATTAAAAGATAACTTACACTATGGCATTGCCAATTGTCAATACTCAGAACATTTTGTAGGTGAGCTGATTTAAAAATATTAACCTCGTACTTATTTTTAAATTTGTAATTTACCTGAAATATCTACTGTTTACATTTACCCCTTGTTTATATTTACGCCAAATGACCCTATATAAGTTTGTATATCGATTTTTGTAGTAATAAAAATAACTATGGCTTTGTCCATATATATTTTTTAAGTATTTAAGTATAACGTTTGAAAATCATCTTATCCCAGGCAGAAAAGTTAGAGTTCTGCTGATGGTATGATAAAGGCACACTGAGAAAATATTTTGTATAAAGTTTAGTCAAAAGTTGGTTAAAATGGCTACACATAGGCATTTTAATAATGTTTAAAATTCTCTTGTATGGTTATTAAAATGCATTTTCCAAAGAATGTTCAAAAAGTAATTTAAAGATTAAAACAGACATTAGATTAAACTTTGGTATGCATTTCATTATAAACTGATTTACTATTTTTAATACTTTATGCTGTACTTTGGTAGATATTTACCTGCGTGTGTCACAGTTTGTCCAGAAGTTGGGTAAAATGAAAGCCCCACCACGCAACTATACTATCAGGACTGTATGTGAAATTCTAGGAGCCCTTAGTAAATTTGTCCTTTTAACAATATTTATAAATCTATTTTAATTACTTATTTACTTATTTAATTACTTATTTATTTTAAAATAAAATAAGATTTATTCGGATAAATATTAATTTTAATTTATTTTTAACTTTTTAAATAGATTAATGTTTTATTTATATTTGTAAAGATAAGTTGAAAAATCCAAAGAAATTTTTAATTTATAAATAATAACACTTCATTAATTGAACACGAATTGTTTTATTTAATTTAAAACTAATAATAAAATAATAAAACTAAAATAACAAGTAATTAATTAGTTATTCATTTCAAATCAGTTTCTCGCAAGTTGTGAATCAACTCTGCCACTTACTATATAAGGACAGTTCAAATCTTTCATTTATATGTAAATGTGTGCGAAATTAGTCTTACGTTATATGTGTGTATTAGGTTAGGTTATGTTATATGTTAAGAGTGTTGTATTTGTGTTTGAGTATTTATAAGGTGTATGAGTGAAATAGAGATATTGTTTAATGCAAAATGTGTAAGTAATGCAGAAATTCGTACAACATATAAAAATCAACAATCGATTATTAATTTTTTTTATCGTTTTAAAAATGTTGGTAATACAGGAATTAGTCCTAGGAATCAACCGTCGGTATGTAGGAATGATGATTTTACTAGTCTCCCCACCACATTTCCTTCCTCACATTTTACCAATAGCTTGTTCACATTTTACTCAACTTTTGACTGAAATTTAAGTTTCCATAGGTCATTCTCTGAAATGTGTTGAATACGTTCTCTCATTTTTTTGTTTATGTTGTGTTCAAACGTAGACTAGGCTTTATTTCAACACTTTTCTTTTCTTTACAAAGTATTGTTGAAATTCTATGAAATTTAATTTAAAAACTGACCAATTTTATTTTCACCTACGAAAAATATATTTTGAACTACAGTTGGTTAAACTTTATTCAAAAGCGCATGTGTAGCCATTTTACTCAAATTTTGACTAAAGTTTGTACAAAACATTTTCTCAGTGCATGGTACCGCACCGGTGGAATAGACGGACTTATACTAGCACCGGCGTAGTAGTACCAGGCCGGGTAATAGAAAAACTTGATTTTTATTTATTTTTAATAAATTTATAAAATTAAAAAATCAGCTAACGGGCCCGGTATCGCACTGGTTGTAAATATCCCACCGGCCCGGTACCTAGCCAATGGTATGTCGGTATTTGAAATACCTTGAAATAAGTAGCGGACTGGTGCACGGTGGGCTTGAAACATTTTAAATACTTTTGACGCACGTATGCCCTTTCCAATTTTTCATAAAACGTTTCCACACCACCTATAGAATTAAATTGATTTTAACTTAAATCAAAATCGCATATTGGGACGATTTAAAAAAATTTTTTTTAATTTTAATTTTATGGAGGAGGGTAGATAAAAAATTTCAAAAAAATTGATTTTAAAATTTTCAAAATTTTTATTTTTAGGGTTCCGTACCCGGTAGGAACCCTATTAAAAAGGTAGATAGATAGATTATAGTTAGCGTTGGCCCATACTGGCATTGCGCCTGTATATTTGGCCATGACCTGGTGTGTTATTAAAAAGGTTACGGAAAATGACCATGTATCCCCCACCCCTTAGCGATCACAGTTTTTTATCTAGAGAGCTAAAAATTGGTACATGTTTGTATTTTCACGCATAGATTGCACGAAAAATATAGCGAATGTGATTGGAGTTGATCAAATTTTGACCGTTTACCTAGATATATGAAAATTGGTATGCATATGTATTTTCAAAAATGGATTACAGGAAAAATATAGCGAACATATTTGGTATTGATCTTCATAGTGTTTTCAGCGAAAAACCCCAGCCCCCTGACAACCCACAGTTTTTTTCCTAGAGAGCTGAAAATTGGCATACTTATTCATTTTTTTCGCGTAGATTGCAGGAAAAATATAGCGGAAGTGATTAGAATTGATCTTCATGGTGTTTTCATCGAAAAACTAAAATCTCTTTTTGCAAGGTTGAAAATTCTTTAACTCTTGCTGGTTCTCACAATGATTAAGCTAGTGGACTAGTGGAATTATTGGAGTTCATCTTCATATTTTTTTGCGAAAAACTAAAATTTTTTTTCGTTTCAGAAAAAAAGTGTGTACCCCCCCTGGGTTTTCACAATTCTTGATCTATTGGATTGCAGTTTGGCTGATTTTATGTAGTTTCGAGTGTAGATTTCAGGAAAAATATAGTGAACATAATTGGATTTGCTCTTCATATTTTTTCTGCGAAAAACTCAAAGTTTTTAAAAATTTCGTCAAAAAAGCGTGTACAGTTCTAGCGCACACACTTTTCTACCTAGAGAACTGAAAATTGGTACACTTTTGTATTTTTACGTATAGATTACAATAAAAAATCTTTAATGTTTCATATTTTATAAACAAAAAAATTTCTTAATTCAATATTTTTTAAATAATCGTTTAATCATATTAAAAAAAATTTATTTATTTTAATTTCTTTAATGTATATTCAAAAAGACCATTCATAAATTATGTGAAGTATTTAGAAAAGCAAAAATAGACAAAATTTAACGTTGATCTTTATATTTTTTTAGCAAAAAAGTAAAAGTTTTAAACGAGGGTACGTAACCTTCGGTGTTGGTACGAGTTCTACTCGCACTTGTCTGGTTTTTTTCAATGATACACTTCCAATTTTACTTTTCAAAAATACCTTAGAGTTTCCTCTTTAATATATATTTTTCCATATTTTTAAAAAATGTAATTTTTCCAAAAACGACTTTTTTAAACAAAAAACATTAAAAACTCATTTTTTCAGGAACTACTTTAAAATTTTTTGTGTTAAAATTTTATATTAACTAATTGAGAATTATTGTTTTTAATTTTGGAATATTTTTTAAAATTGTTTTATTAATGTTTATAACACATTTAAATTTCATTTAAATCGGTTTAATAGTTTTCGACAAAATGAGTTTTTTTTAGGTTTTTTTCAGAAAGATTTTTTTTTTAAATTGCATTTTTAAAAAATCTACAAGAAACATATATTAAAGAGGAAATTCGAAGAAGTTTTTAAAAACAAAAATTGAATGTTTAACTTTAATACAAAGTAAACAAAAATTTGATGGAAATTTTGAATTTTTTTTAATTGTCTTAATTATAGGACTAGAGATAAATTTTTGGGTATTTCTTCAAAAAAATCGTTTTTTGAAAAAACTACATTTGTCAAAAATCTGGAAGAAATGTGTATATTATAAAGAAAACTCTATACACGGAAAAACTTTGTATACTAGTTCCTGTTAAACTCACAATGTATTTTTAGTAAACTGACTACTAAAGTGGGGAAAAAGTGGTCACTAGACGAGATTTATAATTTAATAGAAGTTTTTATAATACTATATGATCTCTTTTTTTGCAATATTTAGTAGTCAAGTTATGAGAAACTCGCCTATGATATACGAAAGAAAGTAGATATAGAAAAAGTGAATGCCAAAATTTTTATTTTCTATATTCGAAAGAATGATATTTTCTTCGCGCCGCGTTTACAATTTAGTAGTCAAACGATCAAAACTGCACGCATACAAACGAGCACCGCTGTTCGTGTAGTCACACATAACCACTCAATCTCATATATATGCGTGCTCAAGTCAAATGGCTGCTGTCATTCCACCTGGTTCTCATTTAATAATTCATTATACAGAGAAAAGTGGATATTAAGAATCTTAATGCATTAGAAAATTAAAAAAGGATGCTAATGCATATCATCTAGATGTTGTGGTTTAACATCTCAGATGTTAAAAAGTATAATTTGTAAATGTGAGGTTATGTGTCAACAAGTCTTCCGTATTTTCGGTATTTTCCAATATCGATCTGTCGATATACTACTTGAATTTCAACACTGCAAGATATATTTCACAATTTTATTTCAGAGGATTTTTCTAAATTTCTCTATGTTTATATAATTATTTTTAATAACGGAGAAAATTGTAATTGCCGCATTAATGTGAATTTTTTTAATAATAATAAATTAAAATGTTTCTTTTAAATACATATAAAGAAAACTTATTCTGATTTCATAGTTTTTAACTTAAAATAATTTAATTTAATCTTTTTTTTATATATTTCACAATATATGCAAGAAATAAACTTTTGAGTTAATAAAAAATATTTATTCTAAATGTTAGCTATAAATTTCTACAAAGAATAAAAATTTAATCAAAAGGATAAATAATTTTACGAAATAATAATGATAATTCTGTCCATTTCAAAAATTGACTTTATTAATTTTAAATATAATTGATTTTGTGAATTTTATTTAACAAACAAATATTATTTAATACAGCATTTAACAAATTTTCTCCCAAGTGTCAATACAATGTTTTGGATTAGTATATATAAGAACAGTGACTTACTTTCTTGATATAAATTGTATATGCGTTCCGTCGATTTAAGAGTGCGTTACTTTATCAGTATGTTAGGCATTAGATTAGGTTGCGTTCAAATAAGTTATCAATCGTCATAGGTAAAATAGATTTCTACCTGACTTATTAGTATGAGATGGCGACAGTCTGCCCCTGTCACTGACATTCGACATTGTTTTTTAGTGAAATCATGAATTTTAAATTTTCATCAACTGACTACTAAATTTTAAAAGTCTGGTTCTGTTCCGTGTTTTAATAGTCAGACTACGAAATATTGATACCGTCGCAGTTTTTCCCCACTTTAGTAGTCAATTTACTAAAAACACATAGTGAGTTTATCACGAACTAGTATACAAAGTTTCTCCGTGTAAGGTTTTTAAAAAAATTGAAGGTGTATATCATTAAAAAATATCAAAATTTTTTTTTGAAAATTTTAACGTTTAAATTCAAAGTTAACATTTTTGTTTCAAAGGAATTTTGAAATGTTTTAAAAATTGTGTTATCTATATGTGACGCGATCTGAAGAAAGGGACCTTAGAAGCAAATAACTTTAAGGTTATGTTAGCGTTACTTTTTTCTTATTTAAAAGTTCCTTTTTACTTTTTTGCAAATGAAAATCAATGTTTATTAAATATTTTAGTTGTAATGAAGACTTAAACATTAATTATTCACATTGCAAGTCGGTCCTATTTTGTATTTTCATTTAAAAAATTGCAAACATAACCCATAATTTTTTGCTTCTAAGGTCCCTTTTTTCAGATCGCGTCACATATTTATAACATATTTAAATTCCATTCAAATCAGTTGAGTACTTCCCAAAAAATGAGTTTTATATTTTTCTTCCTCCCTCCATAACTCTTAAAAGAAGATTTTAAAAAATCGGCCCAATACACGATTTTTTTGATTTAAGTTAATGATAGAACGTCCAAGCGCCCGTCCTGCCGGAAGGATGTTTCGAAAATAAGGCTTTTAAAAATAGGCAATTCAATTTTTCTTTTCCGGAACTCCTTGGGATTAAAGTAGACGAAAAGACGAAAAAATCCATATATTTGACTTTTTAAAATAATAATATTAAACCATTTTTCAAAGCCCTCAAACTTGTTGTTTCTAAAATGTAAAAAAAAAACATTTTTTCGTAAATTTAATGTAAAATCCACAAAAATCAATATATTTTGACCGGTCTAGTCTCTTTTTCTTTAGAAACGGTCAAAAAATGAAACCTATTTGTTTAATTTAAAAAAATTTCATTTTTAATGTTAATCAGCAAAATTGCGGCCAATTGAATAAAAACTCTCTTCAAATTTTCTTTATAAAATTAATATGGAAGCAGATAAAAACAAAAACAAATATATCGTTGGAAAGGTAATGAAACAAGCTTTCCAATGATGTAAATATCAAGTTTCTAAATTTATATGACTAGGCTTGGTAGCCTTTTAAACAAAGCGAAAAGCGTCCTGCCGGCAGGACCGGATTCCATCATTTTGTGACTAAAAACTATATGAATTTTTGGAAAATTCAACATCTTTAAGCTACCCTGCTCTTCGGTTTGAACTAATAACCTCGACATTTACATACGCTGCAAGCTTGTTTCATCATCTTTCCAACGATATATATTACTTTTTCTTTTTGTCAATCCATGTTAGTTTTATTTAGCGACACTCAGAAAAAAATTCGTTCGAAACAACCAAATTTTGGTTGAATCAACCAAATAAATGCATTGCTATACAGTCAACCAAACGTTTGTTTGATTCAACCAAAAAATTTCTTCCAATACGTTTATTTGTATTAAGCAAATGGTTATTACATTTAACCAAACATTTTTATTTTATAAAACCAAAAAATTTGTTTATTTTAAAAGAAAAGATTTGTTTGATTCTAATAAATAGTTTTAGTTAACGTATTTGGTTCATTTAAATAAATATTTTTGTTTACTTAATTTTGTTATTTATTTTCCTGTAATAATGTTTGAATTTCCTAGTTTAATATTTTCTAGTACATATTATTCGTTAATTTATAATTTATTATACAGTTATTGATATTTTAAAATTATATATATTCAATAAATCATAAATTAACCAATAATATGTATGCTAGAAAATATTAAATTAGGAAATTCAAACATTATTATTAGAGGAAAATAAATAACTATTAAATAAAATATTATATAATTATTTCTTCATGTACACAAAATTACTTAATAATAAAAAACATTAAAAATATTACATTAAATATATTATATATGATTTTTATACATGCACTCTGAAAAAAGTTTACTCGAAACAACCAACTGAAAACTTGACAAAAACTTATTGGATATTTCCTTCTCACTAGTACAAATTAAATATGACATAAGTCTTACAATAGCCATTATTTAACCGACACTTATAATTTTGTTTCTTCGATTTACCGATTTAACTAAAGAATTTGACGCGAACGCGGACTGTAGACAAGTGAGATCGCCATTTTTAAATTCACACATGTACTTTTTTAGACAAGCAAATATTTTTGTTTGACTCAAATAAAATGATTTGGTTGAATCAAACAAATTTGTGTGTTGTGTCAAACAAATTGTATTCAACTAAATAATATTCTCTATTCAAAACACTAATTTTTTAAAATGAAACAAACACCTTCAAATAAAAAATTTCTTTTGGATAACCAAACAAACTTTACGTATTTATTAGAATGAACCAAATTTTTATTTAAATCAACGAAATTGTTTTATCGTAACAAATAAAATAGGTTAACTAAACAGTTTGGTTAAGTGAAATAAACTTTTTCTCTGAGTGTATCATTCCTGACCGATCCGGCACACATTCGGCAGGAATGACCGTACTGGCCCAGTACCATGCCAGTCGTCGATTTCTGCCTGAGATGAAGAATTTCCATTGACAATTTTTAAAGTATAGTTTTTTAATTCTTAACAATTGTAATGAAAAATCTTTAAGTGTACTTCTAAAAAGTATATAAAAATATTTTTGAAATACTGAATTATTAGAATATTGAAATTTCTAAGAATCATTTTTATTATTTTGGTGAGAAAACAATCATGTATTAAAATTTTTTAATTAAAATCTTTACAAAATTTTTGATAAGGCTTTTAAAAAAAGGGAATTTAATTTTTCTTATCCTGCACTCCTTGGGATTAAAGAAGACAAAAAGACGAAAAATTTCATGTATTTGACTTTTTAAAATAATAATATTAAACCATTTTTAAAAACCCTCAACTCTCTAAATCTGAATTAGTAGTTTTCTACTAATAAAATAGTGCGGATTCGTTTACCAATAGAATTAGTAACTATTTGTACTAATTTTTAGTAGTTTTTTACTAATTGCTAGTAGAAAATTACTAATTCAATTAGTAGACCGTATTTTTTACTATTTCAAATTAGTAAATTTTCTACTAATAATTATTAAAAAACTACTAAAAATTAGTAAAAATAGTTACTAATTCTATTGGTAAACGAATCCGCACTATTTTATTAGTAGAAAACTACATATTCAGATTTAGAGAGTATTAACTCAGATTTAGAGAGTATGTTTAAAAAAATCAAGAAAGCATTTTTTCGTAAACGTTTAATCTAAAAAATAGATTCATGAAAAATAACCTATAAGAAGGTTCAACTTCTTTAAGCTGCCCAGCCCTGGGATTTGAATTTATGTACTCGATATTTACAAGCGTTGAAAGCTGGCGTTTTTACCTTTCCAACGATATATTTCTCATTAAAATATCTAAATTCATATTAATTTTGCAAAACGATTTCGGAAGGACTCACGTGAGTCTTTTTTGTTCTGCTGGAAGGACGTTGGACACTATTATTTGGTTAAGAAATCTAATTCTTAGAATTTTTGTATTTATTAATAGATTTTAGCAAATTTCAATTATTAAATATTTAGATTTTCTATTATTTTTTGAACATAATAATTTAAATATTATTTAAATTAGATTATTACATTAAATTATTATTATTAAAATTAAAATATGTAATTTAATACAGTATTGTAATAGGGTAAATCCGGAGGAGATGGCCATACGGGAGAGATGGCCAGTTCAAATATTTTACAGAATTTCTAAAGAAATATCACTTATTATGGGGTATTCTTCAACCTTCTGTTATTCATATTAAATCTAAACAATAAATTGATGAAAAATAATAAACAATCCTTGTTTATTTTTTTGTATGGGTCTAAAATAAGTTGAAAATTTTTGATTTCTTGTCACCATATTGTTATTTTTTAATATAATTTTAAATTTTAAATTTTAATGCGTAGTGCATAACCCACGCTTCGATGTAAACGAAAAATGAAAGGGAAAATTATTTTATTCATTTTATATTTTTATGTTTACTTTTATCATTAATTATTGGGTAAGATGGCCACTGATGACTTTTATTAAAAATGTTTGAAGTTAATGTTATATACTTAAGAAATATTAATGAAAAACAAATTAAAAATGTCTGAGAATAAAATAATGGATCCAATTGACACCAGAGATGGAGATTTATTTGTAGGTTGACGCAAAAGTTACAATCAAACAACGTTAATTGAAGATTAGATTAAGTGCAATATTTGAAATTTTTGGGTACATAAGAACTGTACTGAAGGTCATGAAAAAAAAATGTAAAAATATTTAATAATTAAAACTAAAATACTTTTAAAATTATCTTAGAAGCCTTTTTTATATTTTATAGACGTTTTCTTGTTGTTTTTAATTTTTTAATCATTGTTTTGAAACATTTAACTCTCAAATTAAATTATTTATTTAATACAAAAATATAGGAGCAAGAAATGTAGTAAATTCAAACATAACAATATATTATTTATAAAAAAAATTTCTACCGAGTTTTTTTTACAAAATAATTTATTATACTTAACCTCTGTAACATATGATAATGAAATTTCGCTGGATGTCTTATTTCTAAATATTAATTTTGCACAACTAATATTTTTATCTTTAAACATCTTCTAAACTTATTTATAAAAATGTAAAAAAAAAGAATAATTTGATTTTTTGTAAACTCAAATAAAAAAGGGTCCTTTTCAGGAGAATTACCTATATATATATATATATATATATATATATATATATATATATATGTACATATACATAAAAATTACTTGGTGTAATGTACGTATTTGTACAATAAGCGCGCTTGCGCATAAATTTTAGCACGTGTGTGCGTGGTACATGCATATCGGTCGTGCTTATCGATTATTTTACCCATGTGGAACTTTCCCCTATCCGCCATTTTGCCCCACTCGGCGTCGCGGCTTCTGGTATAGAACGGGATATCGACGTTACATCGCAGTTCTCACCCTCTCTTCGAAAAAACCCCTCCTATTACTAACAGGGAAGTTAATTCCCCTCCTCCCTACTAGTGTGCGCAACCCCTTAAAAGAGTCCTTCAGGGCTGGCTAATTTTCTCCTCTCTCGGGGTGCGCTTTAAATTTTACCTTATATGCACCATATATTTTTATTTTTACCTCTTACATTTTTTTCATTCCGATAAATAATTCACAATATCGAGCGTCGGTCACGATAATTCCCTCACAATTGAACCGCCGACGACCAAAATGGCATACGCATGGTTTTCATTGGCCTCTCGAATATAGCGAAGACACGCTGGACGCGGGGCCAACGAAAGTCACGCGTAAGCCTTTTTGGTCGCCAGCGGTTCAATTATTTCATAATCTATTTTCGTAAGAGAATTTTTTTTTATTTAAAAAAAAAGATTTTTAATAGAAATAATTTAATTAAAATTAAATAGCAAAAACAAGGTTTTATTTTTTAAAAAAATATTAAATCAACTTTTAAAAGTTTATAAAGAAAGTAATGGCAAAATAGTTTTCGATATTTAATGTCAAAAATTGTTATAGTGTTTAGAAATTTATTGAAGTAATTTCAAAATACAGAATTTTTTATCAATTTTAATTAGTTTGGAAAATTATTATTAAAAGTTACTTTCGAATGAAGGAGAGAGAGTGGGGGGGGGGTGCAGCAGCGAAGAGAGTGCATAGGGCAAAAGTGCAAGAGGTTTCACCCCTGATTGCCACCCCTGTGTTCCTTCGTTTTCAACCCTCCCGTTTCTCTCCCGAGTCCCTAGGTATCGAGTTCGTTACAGATCCCCGTTGCAAAGATCTGCACCCCTCACTCTTTTCTTCTCTTCATCTACAATTACCAAGAGTCACATTGCGCTTTGCGCAACTCCGTCGACGTTGCTTTCCTTATTTTCTCGCCACCAACCTCGTGTCTATCTCGCAAGTGCGCTATACTCCCTTTACATACACGTGTATACATATATTTCTAACAAGTATATACGTATACACTTCGAGGAACAGGGACGGAATCAAATATCATTTTCTGTGGCAATTTTTACTATATATGTATATAGACTTTGACTTTGAAACGCAGGAGTAACCTTCCTTAAGGTGCTCCATGGGAATAGAGAATGTTTTCAATCGTCGTTTCATTTTAACCCACTTTTACAATAATGCATTTTACATATGTTCCTCTTTACTCTCTAAATTTGAATTGGTAGACATCGACTAATTCATAGTAGATTTTGACTAATTCAAAAAGGGCCGATTCGTTTACTGTGAATTAGTCAAAGTAGTTAACTAATTGAATTGGTAATATAGAGGCCATTGAGAATATTTAAAAATACGGACTGTGCGGACTACAAATTAAAAATTACGAATCTATTACAGACAAAAATATAATCACTCCAAGTCAAATAAGAAAATATTTTACTTAATACTATATAAATAAAATTTTTTCATGCGTGGAAATCTGCCCAAGTTAGCCCAGATAATAAGTAAGGGTCAACTGGGTCCTAACTGGGCTTCCCAGTTTTTAAATAATAATAATAATGCAGGGAGGTATTATAGTATATATCGAGGAACTCTGAGAATCTTCGGGTGCATGTTGCTCAGTGGTCAGAGCAGTCTACCGGCAATAGAAAGGTCGTGGGCTCGTATCCCACCATGCTAACAAATTTTTTCTGAGTTCTTTGATAATTTTAAATTATTAATTAATTTCAAAAAAATATTTTCTGAAAAAGCAGGTTTCTGTATTCAGGATGGCTGTGCTGTCGATACATATGAAACTGAAGAGCTTAAGAATTATTTTGAGATTGATGCGGATGATTGATAAATTCTTTCACTTTAATATTAGTAATAATTTCGGAATGATAGATTCACTCCCTTAACTAAAAAAAAATTTTATTGTAAAGGTTATTAACAATTGAAATTTTTAGTACCTACTACTGCTTAATTAAAAAAAAATTCTCGAGTTTGACAGATTTAAAAATTAAAATATGGGTTTTTTTCCTCTTGAATTTCACTATTTGAATATATTTTTTGTTTAAAAATTTTTTTATTTAAAATTTTTTTTATAATTTGTTTATAAAATGTTAATAAACAAATATGTTCTTCAAGTCCTAACGAAAAAATTAAAATTGTATTATATTCCTTAAACGTCTTAGATTCTAAAACCGTTTAAAAAAAATGAGCCTCAATTAGAAAAAAAGTTATTAATTAAAAACTGCAGCCGTGTGGAGCTTTAAATGACGTTAAACTCGCGCTGCGCACATTGGCATTTTTAAAAATTTACTGTTCAATATTGTCTAGAGCCTACAAATTTAATCGGATTTTGAAGCTCTTGGTCTTAAATTAAAGGGGATAAAATTTGCAGAAGATGCCTCTAAACCGATTTTTGAATTTTTAATTGTTTACATTTTTTTGTTACTTTAAGTTAACAATTTTCCATATTTTTAGAAAAAAGTTATGTTTATTTTTTTATTTTTCCATTGCATATGATTAAAATCAATTTAAACTAATCTAGTAAATGACCACTAGAAAAATAATAATGCATTAAAAATAATTTATTTAAATTATTGCAAACAATGTTAATTAACAAATAGATAAATTTGGTCCTTCCTTACAAAAAAATCATTTTTGAAGACAAATTTATGTTTATTTGAGCAATAAGGGAAATGCACATATTTCCGTGCTTGAACGTTATTCCGTGCTATCATTTAATACTAATTAAAATAAAAAATTAATAAAACATTTTAGTAAAATAAAACTCATAATATTAATCTAATAAATAGCAAAGTTTATTCTACAATTTTCCACTTGCTAACATATTTTATCCATTTCTTATTTTAATTAGTAAAAAAAATAGCACGGAATAAGGTTCCAGCACGCAATAATTGTGTACACTTACCTTATATGTAGATTTTGGTAAACAATTATTTTATAGTTAATAATTATCATTGTTATTGACAACACAGGCCGACAAGATTTACTTTCCAAGAATCAGACAATACTTTTCCGAAGGATTTCGACGTGCTGAATCCGAATCCGACCTCAAAAGGGACCCATCACGTCAGGTTTTCGAGATATTTTAACCTAAAAATGCAAAAAGCTTGTTTTTAGTTATATTTGATGTCATGAAACATCAAGAAATAATTTTTTTCTCTAAATGGTCAATATTGAGCCTAAAAGTGCTACTCTTCCCCTTTAATATCCATTTTGAAAATTTAAAAAATCTTCTATTGTCTCTGAGTAATCGTTTATTGAATTTTCTGAGTTTGTCTAATACTTCGAAAACCAAGTAGAAATAGACAAAACTTGGAGAATAAAGCATAATTTAACTACAAACATCTAAATTTTAAATAGTTTTCAGTTTTTTCAATATAACTGAATACGAATTCAATATCAGATTGACTGGTTCAAAAATGGCATATTTTAGGGAAATACAATCAATTTTAAATAAATCGTCTGCCATATTGTATACGCCATTTTGAATTTTTGTGAATCTTATATTGAATTCGTATTCAGTTATATCGAAAATCCTCAGAACTATTGAAAATTTAGATATTTGTAGTTAAATTCTGCTTTATTATCAAAGTTTCTTTGTTTCTACTCAGTTTTCGAAGAATTCGACAAACTCAGAAAATTCATTAAACGATTACTCAGAGACAATAGAAGATTTTTAAAATTTTCAAAATGGATATTAAAGGGGAAGAGTAGCACTTTTAGGTTCAATATTGACCTTTTAGAGAAAAAAATTATTTCTTGATGTTTCATGACATCAAATATAACTAAAAACAGGCTTTTTGCATTTTTAGGTTAAAATATCTCGAAAACCTGACGTGATGGGCCCCTTTTGAGGTCGGATTCGGATTCAGCACGTCGAAATCCTTCGGAAAAGTATTGTCTGATTCTTGGAAAGTAAATTGAATCAAATTTTGTTGGCCTGTGCAATTATTTTAAACAATAATCTAGTTTTCAATAATGAAGGAGAGCTTTACATAACTTTAAACTCGTTAAAATGAAAACAATTTTACTTTTTGCAGAAGGAAGAAAGGTATATGCACGAGGAAAAAGGGACCCAGGTGCGAATTTTCGGTTGGCCCATAGTTGGGCCAACTTTTACAAGGTCGGTCCAACTTCTCGTGCCAGAGGTTGGGCCAACCATACAGATGCCCGTGCAGAAATTTCCACCCTTGCTCCCGATTTCCGACCTGGCCCCGGTCGGATTTTCTGGTCTGGCCCAGGGGCAGTAAATTTTAATGGCCCCGGTCGTGGCCAGGCCGGGTTGCCCCAAGAAAAAGAGAAGTAAAAATAAACATTGTTTATTATCAACACTACTAAATTAATAATAAACGCATTTAAATTTTTGACATTTTAAACATTGTAAAAAGGTTATTTGCAAAAAATTGAATCCATTCCCAGCGGGCACAAAGACAAAAAACGTTCTTTGAACGTCTGTAGAACGTAAATTGGCAGACATTAAACGTTCTACAGACGTTTAAAGAACGTTTTATGTTTTTGTGCCCACTGGGTTGTTATTATAGTTAAATAAATTATTCAAAACATTCCAATTTGTAATATATTTTAAACAATTAAAATAATATTTAAAATAATAAGAATGGAATCCTCCTATTGATAAAAACGGTTGTCAGATTGGAGGTTATGTCATCTAAATAATTTTTTGTTCAAGAAAAATAATAATTTTTTTTTCAAAATATGGGCAAGTCCACGTGAATTTGTTGGTTAAAATGCAAGTAGATTTTTGCAAGACTATTGTGATAGCCAGCTTCAGTTTTATAAAATTACACTGAAACCTCCGAACTTTAGACTTCCAAACATTAGACAGTGTTGACATCAAGTATGGGTGAGGCAAGGAGAGGGGTTGAGGTTCATTTTTGGCGTGTAAAAATTAAAAAATTAATTGAAAATAAAAGTAAGTGACATTCGATTTTGAAAAAAAGAGTGAAATATTCAGGAAAATAGATGAGAGAGTTGATAAAAAAACATTTTAAAGAAAAATAAAATTTATATCAAACACAATTTTGCTTTCATCTATACTGTACGGCCTTAAATGTTTATATTTTTTGGCTTCAAGGTGTCAACTCCGAACTTTAGACACCAGAACCAAGCATTCTAAAGTTCGGAGGTTTCAGTGTACGTGCAATTAAATCAACAAACTCGTTTTTAGAAGCAGAGTTTTTAAACATGAATAAAACTACAAAGTAGCTCGTTTTCCATCACCAAAATTTAATAGAATGGAAAAGAAGGTTGAACTTAAATATTAAGACAAAAATTGGATTTTTTAGTCTTGCACTTGCACGGAAAAAAAGTACGTGAAATTTTCATTGACTGGGTACTTGACTTTTGGATGCGACACAAAATACTAGAAACAGTCTAGCACTTTTGCATGAGAGTTTCAATAGCAGTCCATGCAAATGGACTGCTTTGGATTCTCAACCTTTTTGGATTCTCAACCTTGCTTGAGAATTTCATTGACTTTCAAAAAAATTGTATATTTCTGTAAAATAAAAAAATAATTTCCACTTATTCATAAAGTTTTTCTGAAATTTACTCAGTCATTCACATATTTGGATAGGGGAGAGTGGGGCAAAATGGGGTAGGCGGGTCAAATGGGGTACCTCTGTTTCTCTATGATGGGTACATTTAATTTTTTTATCCTCGATATATATTATTCATTTTGATAAGAAAATGTTATTAATTATGAGGGCAATATGAGAAATTTTTTTTTGTTGAAAGTTTTACCACTTTAAAGTTTTGAGCGAAAAAAATATCGATTTTTTTCGAAATTAAAGTGCTTATAAAACTTTTTGGGATAATTTATTAAATTTGGCAAGTGTGGAATCGTTTTCAGCACTTATTCTATAGAGTAATTTCCAATAGGATAGATTGTTAAATTGTTTACAACAATTTGTAAACATTACATTTTGTTTTACTATGCAGTGCGGGGCAAAATGGGGTACCTATGTGTTGGGCCATGCCGGGTGGTATTTAATATTCATTGAACTACTTAAAAACGTTATATTATGCATATTTAACAACTTTCCGCAGAAAAGTCAAATTTTTGTTTCGGGGTATTATGCTATCGATGTTTCACTATCGATATATCGATATTTTGCCCCACCCATGGGGCAAAATGGAGTTTTTGCACCTTCTCAGAAAATGGGATATAAGTTCTTTCAAACATTTTTTTCTCCGCTATTATCATAATTTCCTCAAACCTAAGAGTACAAAGAAGAATTCTGATGATTAGTTGAATCGATTTATTCGTTTGGTTCTCTGTAAACAGCCAATTGCAAAAAGGTACCCCATTTTGCCCCACTCTCCCCTAATTAATCACACAAACAAAGAATAATTATTGTATTACTTTTCGAAGTTTATCAACACTTATGAACTAATCTATAGGGTCAGTCCATTATATTTCACCTAAAGCCGTTGCGGCCTATTTTTAAAAAAATCTCATAATTTGTAAAAATGATGTTTAATATCCGTAGATTTTATTTTTGAGAATTATTTTATAAAATTTTTTTATTTAAACATAGAATTTGAATTTTTAAGTTGAGTTGCACAGAAAAAAGGTTAGATTGACAGTTATGAAAATTTAATAAAGAAGCATGGAAATAATTTAGATCATACAAATTTCTTGATTGATATTTGTTAAAAATGAGCTAATTTACTTGTATAAATAGATTATTATGTAAACAAACCCAAATTAGTAGATAAAAATTGATTTCAAAACTTAACTATAAAATGTCAAAAGTCACTACATTTTATTTACACTTTTCTCAAAAGTATATAAATATTTAAAAATTTATTACTATTTAATGTAAAGTATTTTTAATGTACTTTTATAATATGTGCTAACTTTTTAATTTTATAATATAGAAATATAAAAAATTTTACCTTTAATATTGAGTGTTTCATGATTTTCAGTGATTTTAATCACTTATTTCTTCTCAGGCGGTTAATCAAAAAATCCAATTTTTGTCTTAATATTTAAGTTTGGCCTTCTTTTTCATTCTATTAAATTTTGGTGATGGAGAACGAACTATTTTTCAGTTTAAATTTAGTTTAAAAAATCTGCTGAAAAACGCATTTTTTTGGTTAAAATGCAAGTATTTTTATAACACTGAAGTTGGCTATCTTAATAGTCTTGCAAAAATCTACTTGTATTTAACCAAAAAAATGCGTTTTTTCAGCAGATTTTTTAAACTAAATTTAAACTTAAAAGTAGTTCGTTCTCCATCACCAAAATTTAATAGAATGAAAAAGAAGGCCAAACTTAAATATTAAGACAAAAATTGGATTTTCTGATTAACCTCCTGAGAAGAAATAAGTGATTAAAATCACTGAAAATCATGAAACACTCAATATTAAAGGTAAAATTTTTTATATTTCTATATTATAAAATTAAAAAGTTAGCACATATTATAAAAGTACATTAAAAATACTTTACATTAAATAGTAATAAATTTTTAAATATTTATATACTTTTGAGAAAAGTGTAAATAAAATGTAGTGACTTTTGACATTTTATAGTTAAGTTTTGAAATCAATTTTTATCTACTAATTTGGGTTTGTTTACATAATAATCTATTTATACAAGTAAATTAGCTCATTTTTAACAAATATCAATCAAGAAATTTGTATGATCTAAATTATTTCCATGCTTCTTTATTAAATTTTCATAACTGTCAATCTAACCTTTTTTCTGTGCAACTCAACTTAAAAATTCAAATTCTATGTTTAAATCAAAAAATTTTATAAAATAATTCTCAAAAATAAAATCTACGGATATTAAACATCATTTTTACAAATTATGAGATTTTTTTAAAAATAGGCCGCAACGGCTTTAGGTGAAATATAATGGACTGACCCTATAACACTCACATATATATTCGCATATAACTTAAATATAAACACACACTTAACACTTAAAAGTACGTATCGAATTGTTCTTATATACCACTTGGTGAAATTTTCCACTACTTGAGAGACATGCTATATCACTGAAAACTGACAATTACATAACACTCTGTTTTGTTAGAAACACAACATAAAAAATATTTTTTTGAAAGTCAATTCTTGAAGACAAATATATATATATATATATATATATTAACACTATTTGTTTTTCATAAAATAATAGTATATTCACATCTGAAATAACCATAAATGGAAATAGACGATTAGCTGTCATTTACCTTGGATAGAAACGCCCCAGGCAGAAAAGTCGGTGGTGTGCCGATGCCTACGACCGGTTCGACACCGGCCCGGTGGAAAAGTCGATCAATAACCGGTGCCGGCACTGTGGTACCGGGCCGGTTAATAAAAGACAACTGGCCCGGCACCAGCCCAATACCACTACTTGATACCGTTTTTACAACAAAATTTTTTTAATTTAAAATATTTGAAACTTTTTTAGATCATTCTGGAACCTAATTTAATGAATAAAAATACGCTCGGATTTTTTTTAAGATTTTTTAAAAAAAGAAATTTTTCAAAATAATGCTGAATTTTAAAAAAAGTTTATAATATTTTTGTGTCTTAAAAAGTCTAAATTTGTAATTTTTTGAAATTTTTTTTACACCATTCGGGAGAATAAGAAAATCAAATCTCTCGAAATCAAATGTTTTTTAAAATCTATTTTTATATAGTTGGAAAAATTACATTTCATTAAACTCTATTAATTCAGCTTTAAATTGTCCGGGAAAAACACTCAAAAATCAGGGAATTTGTTACTGCCGAATTACTAAACACCCTCTATAATGACTTTCACTGCAAAAAATGGCGTCTAAAAATGGGACGTTTAGACGTTTATAGACGTCTTATTTAAAAAAGCGTCTTATTTGAGCGTCTTAAATGAAAAACATAACCTCCAAATACATGCATTTTAGAAGGCAAATAAGACGCTTATAAACGTCTTAAAAGTGACCACGTAAACGTCTTAAACCAAGGCGCTCATTTTTTACAGTATTGTTCGTTTAAAAAAATTTTGGTCAGGTTTTATCCGATTTATTGTTATAAAATTTTGATAATGTAACAAGGTATTATATTAATTTCATTATACTAAGTTTCTGCAAGTTTTTTCTATAAAGCCGGTACCGGGCCGGTACCATGCCAGCGGTTTTTCTTTAGCCTTAGTCCCAACGTATAATGACATTAATAAATGTTATTATAATTATTAACTTTGACATTACATTATTCAAACTGTCTTTTAGAAAAGGTTTTTTCTATTAATTTTGAACATTTTGTAATTAGTCCTGGTGTCACACTTCATATATAAACTTTCAATTCACTTTTCATAAGCAGGTTTAGGTTAGCGGATGCGGCGTCGACTTTGCAGCCCGAGGGTCCTGACTTCAATTCCTCATGTCTTCAGATTTTTCGTTAATAATTAATAATAATTCATATGTTTCAGCATTCTATTTAGTGTTTACAATTAAATTAATTAATAAATAATATTGTTTAACGTTTAATATATGTAAAAATGTATAATAATAATAATTAATAATTTTTTTTACTACCGGCCCGGTATCGAGCCGGTCGTTGATTTCTGCCTGGGGCGCAACGCACACTGCACATGCTGTACAGAATTTTCAAGCGCAGTCAACTAATCTTTCGCGTACTTTATAAAACTGAACAAATGACTTTTGGTTAAAATTTAAAAAACACTGTTGACCATACTAGTACTAGAACAATCCAAGGACTTTCTTATATTTTCTAATAATAACTATATGATACCGCCTTGTATTTTGTGTCTTATTCAAAAGTCAAGCACTTTCAAGGAATGATTCACGTACTTTTTTTCCGTGTGAGAAGAAATAAGTGATTAAAATCACTGAAAATCATGAAATACTCAACATTAAACGTAGAATTTTTCATATTCCTTTATTATAAAATTAAAAAGTTAGCACATAATATGAAAGTAGGGGAGACCGGGGCGTAATGGCTAAGGGGCGTAATGAATAATTGTAATTTGTTTAAAAACCGTAAATTGTAATAATTTCGCACAATAGACAAGATATTGTACTTGGTATACTGCAAGTTTGTCGGAAGTTTCATTAATATTTATTCATTATTGTAAGAAATATAGTAGAAAAACTATTTTTGACATACGAAAGTAACTTTTGAAAATTTTCGTTTTTTCGTTCTATTTTTTTGAAAAATAGCTTTAAAAAAGAAACTGAAATGAGGTTTCGATCTTGACACGTTTATTTTTAAGGGACAATTCGAGATTTTTGATTCACACTTCCGGTATTGTTAAAAAAAAGGCAAATATTTGCCGAACACCCCCGGGGCGTAATGGCTACTTTTTCCCGGGGCGTGTTGGCTAATGCAATACGCTATGTATAAAAAGCAACGTACCATATCGGCGAAGTGTAGGTTTGTTTTCGCGGTTACTTGTCACTTAGTTTAAGTATGTTTAGGTGTTTTTAACAAAATTTTTAAGTTTTGGTCTAAAATTTACAAACAGTAGATTTCAAGCTACGATTTTAATGAGAAATTACAAAAAAATTGAAAGAGTGCCAATATCACAGAATATTATTGAAAAAGCGATAGGAGAAGTATTGCTGAATAAAAATAGCATTCACGGAATACCCAGGAACCTTAATTTACAATATACAATAAAATTGGAAACTGTAGATAATAATTAGCAATCATTATTTATTACGCCCCGGGAGTTATCCATTACGCCCCGGTTAGGGGCGTATTTTGGAGCTCTGCATTGCTCCAGAAAAACTGCTGTAGAATAAAAAGCAAGAGTCATATCGGGACGTTCGTAGTCTTAAAAGTAAGCTGAGATACCAGAGTAACTTTTCTGAGAGATAAACATTCAATTAGGACAAAAGTGTCCGAGTAAAACAACAAAGAGTGAAAAGTTAGCCATTACGCCCCGGTCTCCCCTACTTTACATTATGTAGTACAAATTTTTTTTAAATATATTCATAAACTTTTTAGAAAAATGTATTGAAACTACAGTGACTTTTGACATTTCATAGGTAAATTTTTAAATAAATTTTTATCTATTATTTCTATTAATATTTTTAAAATACCGGTATTTTTTAACTGGTTTTTTTTAAATATCGGTATTTTTTTAAGAAACTGTTTTTTTTAAATATTGGTATTTTGAATACGAGCATTTAAAAAACGGGTTTTCAAATACCATTTTATTTAAAAAGAAAAGTGAGTTAAAAAAATTCGGTTTATTACAAAAATCAGGTTGGTTTTCAAAAACAAAATTTTTCAATTGATCTGTTAAGTAAAGTATTGCTTTTTCATGTTCAAAATTTCAAATTTTAGTCGCTCTTGCGCAGGAGTAAAGCGCAAGTCATTCAGTATTGCGTTCGAAAAGCCGGTATTTCTTGAAAAACCGGTTTAAAAAATAAAACCAGTATATTTCTTGAAAACCCGGTTTAAAAAAGAAAATCGGGTTTTCGAGAAAAACCGGTTTAAAAAATAAAACCGGTTATAAAACAGAACCTTAAACCGGGAATTCATAACCGGAAACCGGTTTCCAGTAATACCGAAAAAAACCGGTATACCGGTTTACCGCACCCCAATGGGAAATGCCAGTGTAGTACCGATGTTTACCACTGGCTTAGTACTCAGACGATTGTTCGGCCGTAGTCTAGCCGAGCCTCGACAATTAATGCTAGCGCAGTACAAAATTTTTGTTTCGCCAAAGCTTGGACAAGGTACGGCGGAAAGTGCTGGCTGAGTATAGAAAAATTGTTCACAACGCTCGTTGCCATAACATTGATTTTTTGACATAATCTTGAAAAAAATTAATATTTTACATTTCAGTTATTCATCTTTTTTATTAAATTTAATAATAATTTAACATAATTGTTTAATTTTAATAAATAATAAATTATTTAAACAAATTAAATTATTATTTAAACAATAATTTGGTTATTAAAATTCTATTATACTTCTTACTATGAATAAAAAATTATTTAAAAATTACCACTTGTAAAATGTTAAATGCAATAACTAAAGTTAATTAATTCTATTATTTAAAAATTAGTTTAATTTATTTTAATTCAATTTATTACTTCTAACGTATCCCTATTTTTTTCTCATCTTTGATTCAATAATTGTAAGTCTGAATGATACTGAGATATTAAAACTTTACTGTACACGTGTGTCGTTAGCATAGTGGTTAGAGCGATAGTCTGTAAATCCGTAGGTCGTAGGTTCGATTCCCCTCGTGTGCAATTTTGTTTATTTTCATAGGTTTTGTGATATTTCTAGATTCCAATCGTTAGGTACTAAAATATGAAAATCTAATACATACTTACTGTAATTGTCTATTATTTAATTTTTAAATGTTCTAAACAATTTTTTTCTACTTCATTTACTATATCCATTGTTAGTCTCCATCTTAATTACAATTTCTTTAAAAATTAAAGAGAAATACTTTATGAGTAATTACTATTTATTAATATTATTTACCATTTTGTTATTAAATTGTTTATAGTTATTAATTTACTACTAATTAATAACAATACCGCATTTATTGTGGCAATATTCTCAGCCAGCACTGGTCCAGTGCTGCGCCAGCGCTGTCTGGCAGCACTGGCAGGCAGTACTTCGCCAGAGTTACACAGTGTTATCATCCCAGCGTTATGCCAGCGCTGTCTGTCAGCGTAGCTGCCAGTATTGACAGTGCTGGCGTAGTACTCCGCCAGTTGTAAATTTCCCATTGCACTGCAAAAATAGGTGTCTTTTTTGATATCTTAAAATAAGATGTAAGATGGCAAAATGGTGTCTTACATCTTAAAATAAGATGTTTTCTAAAACATCTTACTGATATTTAAGATGCTTTATACGTTTTAGCAGTGATGAAGATATTTCTTCCATCTTAAAAAAGTAAGATACTTTTGTAAGTTCTTTAAAGTATCTTAAATTAAGATGTTTCTGTTGCAATAAGATGTTTAGCGATAAGTTACTTGAGAATCGTAAGATGCGCCATAAGTGTAAGTTACTAAAAATTAAGATACATAAAGTGTTTTCCATAAGAGCCCATAGTTAACCTCAAAACTTTTTGCCCCAAAAATACCACAGAAAATGTGTACGAAGATACTTTTAACATCTTAAATTAAGATGTTTCAAGTAACTGAAAAGTGTCTACCAAAACATCTTAGAAATGACTACCAAAACATCTTAAATTAAGATACTTCTTTTTGCAGTGTGGGACAGGCCTAATTTCCATGCTTCTTTATTAAATTTTCATAACTGTCAATCTAACCTTTTTTCTGTAAAACTCAACTTAAAAATTAAAATTCTAAGTTAAATTCAAAATTTTGTATAAAATAATTCTTAAAAATGAATTCTATGGATATTAAATATCACTTTTACAAATTATGAGATTTTTTTAAAAATAGGCCGCAACGGCTTCAGGTGAAATATAATGGACTGATTCAATTTAAAAATAATAAAAGAAAATATGAAATTTCATGCATTACAAAAGAAAGGCTAATTTTGCTCATGTAGGGTAAATTCACTCAACAGATATCTATTTTTTAAAATTCGATTAACATACTTTAAGACAGAAATATTTAAGATTTACAATTATTTTGGTTTATATAAATAGTAGGGGAGGATGGGGTAAGGATAGTTAAGGGGTAAGGATAGTTAGTTGCTGTTATGCTTAAACTGCTTGCTCAAAAATCGCGTAATTCATGGTATATTCTCGTTTTAACACCAAAAGATGGTTGTAAAAATTGCGTGTCAATCTGTCACCATTTGCGAAGTTGGGAGATTATTTTTGAAAAAAGTCTGTTTTGCTAAAATGTCAACGTAATGTTTATCATACACGGAAAAACTTTTTTCAAGAGTCATTATTAAATTTATTCAAGAACTCAGGATATGGGAAAAATTTAGAACTTGTTTTAGAAAAGTTCAATATTCATTAAAGAATTTTCAGGTGTCTTTCTAATGGCTTGGAAATTATTGTTCTTGACGCTGCGACTGAGTTCTTCAGTCACTGCGCGCTGAAAAAGTCTCGAACTATTTAAGAAAGAAGACGTAGCGTAACCAATAGGTATACAGCGCCACTTGGCTTTAAACACTTTAAAACGATCTAAAACTAAAGTTTTAGATCCCTGCAGCCGAGTGCGGGCAAATTTTTTTCGCTAATTTTAAATTTTTCTATTCTTAAACCAGTTCAGGACTTTTTCAAGAAAATTCAACAAGTAGTCCAGAAATTTACTACAGTTATCCCCGAACAGCTTAAAATAATGTTTCAATCTATGGTTTTGTAGCATTTCTTGTATCATTTCCATATCCTGAGTTCTTGAATAAGTTTAGTAATGACTCTTGAAAAAAGTTTTTCCGTGTATTGTTTTCTACATTAGAATTTCAGAATATTTTTTTACGTAAGTCTTTTCCGGAGTGAAATTTCCTGCTGAACGCGAATATCGTATTTATTTTCAAATTAATTCACGTTGTTCCTTAAAATTTAGAAAAAACTGAAATATGGGCTCACGGGGCAAAGATAGTTAGAGATAATACGGCACGGTAAAATCGTGTTAATGCCATTTCAAATTTTAAAAATGTTTAATTGTTCTTTTTAGGTTGATATACATAACGGTGCGTAATTATATACGGAAAACGAAGCTTATGACCAAGAAATTAGTGGTCGTCTGAAAAAATTGGTTAAATCTCTTATTCTAGTTCAGATGAATTTTAATACAATAATTGCAATTCAGAAAATGTTCCATACATATTTTTAGTACTTGAGATATCAATATTGAATAGTCTAAATCAAGTAAAATAAAGGAAACGAAAATTTACTGATTTTCTTTAACATTTTTAGCATTCGAATTCATTTAACTATCCTTGCCTCGGTACTGGGGCAAGGATAATTAAAAATTTGTGTTTACACTGAAAAAAATATATTTATGGCACTGCCATAAATATAGCCAATTCTGACATATTATATTGGTAGATATGATACTGCCATACAGTATTGCTGTTTTAGCCATACGCAGTGTAGAACAGCAATATGTATTTGAGAGACAATAATATGTTTGCGGAGAACACGAATACTGTATTTTAAGAACAGCAATACGGTATTGCTGTTTCAGCTATACATCCTAACCATACTTGTATGTCAAAATTAACATTATCATTTTTTTCAGTGTACTTTTTCATTTATATCTCGTAGGGATTTGAGTCTACAGAAAAATAATGAGCAGCAAAATTGTAGCCAAACAACCAGGCTTTCCAAAAATACTTCTCATTTGCAGATACATATTCAAGATTGGCGGCTGGATCCAAAAAGGTTTTACCTAACTATCCTTGCCCCATCCTCCCCTAAACTTTTATTTAAAATTTATTTGCAGCAAATTCATTGATAACTTTCAATAGAAATTATATTTAAACCACAAATTAGTAATTTTTAAATTGAACAAGTAGTATGAAAAACGTAGGTAATAAAGCTTTACTTACAAAATTTTAAGTTGAATCATTTCTGATTAGTACTCTTATAACTGAAAATTAAACGATTTAAAACGGTTTAAGCATTAAACTGTCAAACTTAACCTTATTTTTTATGGTTATGAGTACGTTTAATTGAATGATTAAATATAAATTACTTATTGATAAAACAATATTAGATATTTATTTCAATAGCTTTGGACATTGTTCTTAATTTTTTTCTTTATTAATTCTAAAGAATATTTAGTTTTGTTTTTGGAGGTTATAATATATTTTGCCAGAATAACAATGGTGCCTCATTTAAAGGTAAAGTCGCTCACAGAAAAACGGCTTGTAAATAATTTTCTGTTAGCCTCTTTTACAGTAATTTATGTCTATTTTCTTGAAAAATAATTTTTATTTTTGTTCATAGTAACAATTATAATTGTTAATAACAATGATAATTATTAACTTTATAATTATTTTTTAACAAAATAGATATGAATTACTTAAATAAGCATAAAGTCTGCAAAAAAACAAATTATTTTAAAAAGGACCTAAGTTATTTATTTATTAATTAACATTATTTTTTAACCATTAAAATATATTGAATTATGCATTATTATTTATCAGGTAAAAAAATACATTTTTTCTTTTTTCTTATGTGATATTTAGAAGAAACATTATTTTAAGTATAAGCTATTCAAATTTTATTGAATTTCATCAAAAACTTTCGGAAATATTAAGAATTAAAAAAATATCAACAAAAAAATTAAAAATTGCGTAACTTAAATAATTTTGAAAATTTCCAAAAAAACTTTGGTTTACTAATTTATATTATCCAAAACTACAACTCAGGTGCGAATTTGGATTGGCCGCCACAGTTGGAACGTCGGGCCAACTGTGCACGGAGAAAATTTATTTCTGATAATTTACCGAACTTTGTTCGGTAAAACTGGGATGAAGTGTCAAAACTGTAAGTTTTCAGGAACAGGACTGTAAAAGCAATTGCATTGAAAAATAATGTAATTAGAATAAATCTTATGGTACATGTATTAGCCGTTCACTTACAGTTCGGTAAAACGTAGGGTAAATGTACACTATACTTAGTTTTATTGAAAGTTCGGTAAAACGTAAGGCACAGTGTTCGGTAAAACTTATATTTATTGTATAGTTCAATAAAACGTAGGATAAGTGTTCACTATACTTATTTTTATTGAAAGTTCAGTAAAACGTAAGGTACAATGTTCGGTAAAATTTATATTCATTGAATTACTGAATAGTTCGGTAAAACTTGAAGAATAAAAAATTTAAAAAAATGTCATTGCAGTAGTTCTACAGTAATACTGCCGTAAATCTCATTTTACCTACTTTAATCACTACCTAAACCCCCTACAATTATTCACGAACAAATACTTATTCATTACACTTGCCTACAGTACATTCTAAACGCATACATTAATACATACATCGCACGCTTTACATTATTGCTTCAGAAAGTTTCAACTGTCCTTATATTATATATGAATCTCAATTTTATTTCACCGCTTGTGAGAAAGATTCAAATTAATAAACAATAGTTGTATAAAATAAAAGAATCATTCATATTAAATCCATGTTACTGAATAATTTCTAACTATATTTCAGGTCAATTTCAAATTATGTTTTTATTGTTATAAAGAAAAATGTTTCAATTTGTATTTTATGTAATAAAACAATAGTTTATTAAAATTCTTATTATTTCCAAATTTTTATCAAAAAAGATTAAAATAATCTATCTAGTGTCAAACACAAAAAATTGTTTTCCCTGACTAACGTAACTAGAGCAACTTAAGTTATTAATGTAAGTTACGCAACCAGAGTAAATTTCGTAACTATAGTAACTTACATAATTAAAGGAAAATACTATAATTACATAACCAGACTAAATAACGTAACTACAGTAAATTATGTAAATGGTCAAACTTACGTAAGTTTTTTTAATTGCATAAGGTGTTATAGTTACGTAAGTTATGCAACTCTGATCATTTGTATAAGTTACATAAGTTTCATCATTTACGTAACTTGCGTAAGTTATTCTAGTTACGTGACTTATGTAAGTCTGATCTTTTACGTAAATTACATACGTAAGTTACGTAAACTTGATAAATTACGTAAGTTATTGCAGTTACGTAACTTACGTAAGTTGTATCCTTGCCGTAAGTTACTGTAGTTACGTTATTTACTCTGGTTACGTAACTTACTGTAATGATGTAAATTACTATAGCTACGTAATTTACTCTGGTCACGTAAGTTACATTAATTACTTACGTTGCTCTTGTTAGATAAGTATGCGGAAACAATTTTTCTGTGATTGTCACTAAATTATAATTATGTTTTTCAATCTTTTGTTTCGAGTTGACATGAAACTTAATAGTTTCAAATACTTTTGTTTTGGATTATTTAAGAACTAAGGGAGCGTTCATAAACTACGTAGACCTATTTTTGTCACTTTTTGACCCCCCCCCCCTCCTCTGCGTAGACTAACGTAGACTTTTGTTGAACCCCCCCCCTCCCTCCGTGTGTTACGTAGTTTTTTTTCAAAATGCATATTTAGCTATATTCGCATTAAAAATAATTAAAAATTAAATTAAAAACAATGTCAAATATTTTGAATAAAATATTTTATTCTTGGCATATAGCAACATTTAAAAATTAACAAATTAAAGGTTTTTTAATAAAATTTTTAAAAATTATAAATTTGTCAGAAATCTTTGGTGAACGGTGAGACCAACTATTCCCGTAAATATGTTAACACTGTCAATTCCTATTCCATTGCATTGTAACAATTTGGTCCCGCGCAATTTTAAAAGACGCAAAATTAATTTTAGCTTATATGTATTAACTACGTAGTAAGAGTCGATCTCCCCCCCCCACGTAGACTAGAGAAGACTTGCCGAACCCCCCCCCCTCCTCCCTCTTAGCAAGCTACGTAGTTTATAAACGCTCCTTAAAACGAAACGTTAAACGTTCAGTTTTAATTTTGTTTTAACTTTTACAGTACTAGTTTGTAAGGAATAAAGATATGACATTAAATTTTGAATATTATTTCTGAAAAAATAATTTAAAAATGATTAAAAATTACTGTTTTGCCACTGTATCCCAACTTTACTGAAGAATTCGGTAAAATATAAGGAACAAATTTTCTCCGTGTGTCAGCCGAAGTTTTGGCACCCAAAGATGGACCGACTTTGGTTGAAAGTTTCTCATAAAGTTGGGCGAACCGTAAAGCCCATTCCACATGTGAGCCAAACGGACGCACGACACGATTGACGTGCCTACTCTGCTCCATTTACCAAATGCTTTCCCCTCCTCACGTAGGAGATGTTTGTATTGAAGAGGGGGCACGTGAATCGTATCGTGCGTCTGTCCGTTTGGCTCTCATGTGGAATGGGCTGAAATGACACCGTGACAAACGCGAATATTTGATCGTCGGCCCGACCGTCACCCACAGTTGGGCCAACGGTCGGGTATAATTATAGTTTATATAGTTATCACGCTCCTTCTTCAGACATGTAAGCGTTGCATAGTGGTAGCGTGTATGACTGTAGTGCGTTACCCTAGTAGAAAAATTTGGTGGAAATCTAAATACATGCTAGCGCCACCAGTGTAATTTGCATGGCAGTCTATCGCGCTGACGTCTTCTAGCGCCTTGCATCCCGTGTAGAAATTGCCTTAAGTAAATTCTATTTGTGATTTGGCCCTGATCAGGATATACTTATCACAGCCATTCTTCAGGCCCTGACCAGGGCCTGATCAGGACCTTATCAGGTTCCAGATTACTTCGAAAAAGCCACATTCAATTATTTAAAATTCATTTTACGTCAGTTTCAACGAAAAAGAAACAGTTTGAGTGAAAATAAATAATAATTAATTAAAATGAATTCGAAAAAATGTTCCAAAATGTTCCAAATTCTGATGAAACTAAAAAAAATGTTTTTTCTGAATCTGAAGGTATGGATATAATATTCTAATTGTAAACAATAAAAAAATATAAGTTGACATTTTGTTGAAAAATTGTAATTGATTAAAAAAATTATTTTTTTCCTTTTTAAAAAAAAGTCAGTATTTTTTACAAAATTATTATTTAAAAATAGAAATGATGCAAATAATTTTCTTTTTTTACAAAAATTTGAATAATTTTCTATATTTCTGAAGAAAGAAAGAGAACAAAATCTGCATAATTTCGATTTGTCAATCATTTTAATTTTTTAACAAAATTTTAGTTTTTTATTGAAAAGAAATAAAACAATTTGTATATTAAAATTAACCTTCCATTTTCACATAAAATGATAGAAATAAATTTTACTGCAGATAAAATAAGCTAATTTATTATAAGTATACTTATAAAATACCAAATCAGGTTGTGATCAGGGCCTTATAAGGCCCTGATGTGGCCTTTTTTTAAAACACCACTTCAGGACCTGATCAGAAAAAGTGTTTCATTTCCAAATCAGGGCCCTATTTAACCTGATCAGGGCCGGATGACTACCACGTTTCAATTTCTACACGGGATGGCGCGAGCACTTCCCGCTAGAATGCAACATAACCTCAAATTTCTGTTGCATAAACTGTTAACGGTGTATGTATACTGTGCACCACGAAGTAGTATAAGGAGACCTTACGCGACAAAAAAAAACTGCACATATTTGGGGGGACAGAGATCTCAGAGATTGCACCGCTAACAGAGGTTGCTCCTCTGTGGTTAAAGTATTGTACTAACATTTTTCGTCTGCTACTGCATATGAACATAACCTACAAATTAAAGAAATACGACGAAGTGTAATGGCGACCATGGTTGAAGGTACCGTCCCATGACGGCGTAAAAGCGTCGTCGTAAAGCAGAAACCATGCGATAGAAAGAGATAAACAGATATCACGTTCTCACTCACTCACATGGTTTCTGCTTTACGTCGACGCTTTTACGCCGTCATGGGACGGTACATTTACATTTCAGCCGTAATGGCGCAACCTCTGCTAGTGGTGCAAATACTCATAACTCTAACCCTCCTAAAATGTGTTGATTTTTGCCGCTGCTAAACATTGGCGTGAGTTCTCCTTATACTACTTCGTGCTGTGCACTATAAAAAAAATTTTCTGTAGATTTACAGTTTTATTTAGAATTTTATAAAAACTTATAAAATAAAGTCTTTAAAAGTAGTGAATTTAAAATTCCGTCTGTAAATTTACTACTCTGAAAGTAGGTAATATTTTTGTCTTTTTATTACCTACTTTCAGAGTAGTAAATTTACGGAAAATTGTAAAATTGACACATTAAAAGTATTAATTTTACAGACGGAATTTTAAATTCACTACTTTTAAAGACGTTATTTTATAAGTTTTTATAAAATTCTAAATAAAACTGTAAATCTACAGAAAATTTTTTTTACAGTGTGTGCTTTATACTGATGTGGTACTTGAAAACAATAATACTAAGGAATTGTAAGTATTTATATATTTGTAATTTTTATTAAATTAAAATATAAATTAATAGTGTATTATAAATTTCTTGATCATTCGTTAATTTATGTACTTATTTATAAAAGAATCCTTAATATGTAAATGTCTTTTTTAACCTCTAAGAAAATTTTTAAATATATTTAAGTTATGAATCTGACGATTTATCACCAAGAATAACAATAAATACTTTTCATGAATCAAACATACTATTAATTTCTACATTCGAAATAGAAAACATAACCCCAAACTGGATTATTGTTTTCTTTATTTTTAACTAACCTGACAGAAGACTTTTATTAATTTTAAATAGGAACTTAACTTTTGCAATTAAATTATTGGTGATTTTTTACTCATAATTTAGATTTAGAGAGATAATTTTTATAAACTAATAATATGTATAAATATAATTCCACAAGTTTAACAAGTATGTTGTAAAAATGAATTTAGAGTTTGGGTTAACCATTTTTTCTCTTAAATATCTTTTATATTTAAGTGAGAATTAACGTTTTTTAATTACGTATATTTTCATCTGTTGAGTAAACATTAATTTATTGTCTTGACATAACCTAAAATGGTCAACTTTTACTTATTTTAAAAGCGAAATAATACATCCTTTTTTTAGATTTTTTCTTAATGACTAGGAAAGTTTTTAAATGTATTATTCCTGTATTTTCTTATGCATTATAAATGCATTATAAAAATTGCAGGGAATCTGTATTTACCAAGTACCTCCTAATGTATCATTGACATCCTGGTAAAAATGACTGGGAATCAAAGGATTGGTACATATCCATATTTTTCGTAATCGGATTGGTTTGTAATTTGTTACTTGGGGGTTTTTAGAGGTCGCTGATTACGAATCCGAAGTCAGATTTTAAAAATTAAAAATGTCGGCTTCAACATGGCGGACAAAATGTTAAAAAATTGTTCGGATTCACACGAGACTTTGTACTTGGGGGTTTCTGGAGTCGCTGATTACAAATCTGAAGTCAGTTTTCCAGAGTAACAAATCAAAAACCAATCCGATTACGAAAAATGGATATGGACCAATGCTTTCATTCCCAGTCATTTTTACCAGGATGTCAACGATACAATACAGTCCTTCCAACCTCGAGTGGCTGTGAGGAATATGTATCCGACTGGAATCCC